>CM019067.1:149075115-149675115 GCA_009667805.1 Leptobrachium leishanense
TGTGGTAAGACATAGAACTGCAGTGTCATGTGTCACCCTGGGTTGGGATAGAGGCCTTCTGTCAATGGCTTCTACAAACAATGGCGTATCTCTCTCAACCAAAGGGATAGCATGGGTACAAGCAAACTCCTGATCCATGAAATTCCCTGCCACCCCGGAGTCAAGAAGTGCAACAGTATTGATCAAGACCGTTTCCCAGGAGAGAGAGATAGGCACTACCATGCGTGTTTTGTTTTTCATTATAGGAAACACATCAGTCAAGCCCAAGGTTAGTCTCCTGGAAGACCTTATGCTGTCTCGTTTCCCGAAACCCTTAAGCCTCTAGGTCTCCTGGTACATTGATTCCGGAAATGCCCCCTGCCAGCACAGTAAAAGCATAACCCCTCTCTTCTGCAATACTCTCTCTTCCTGGGTTATACTGGTATTACGATTTGCATGGGTTCAGGAGGATGGGGTTCGGCTGCGGGTGGCACAGGAATAGGAGGAGCAATGTTGGGAAGAGGTGGTAGTACCCAGCGAACTCTTTCTCTGGGACCCCGTCTGTCACGGATCTGGTCATCCAGGGCAATACAAAAATCAATTAACTCTTCCAACACTTCAGGTAATTTCATTGGTGCGAGTTCGTGCATAAGAGAGTCAGACAGGCCCTCTGTGAAGGCCAAGACAAGAGCTTCGTTGGTCTAAGTAACTTCAGAAGCAAGTGTTTTAAATTCAATGGAATAATCGGACACCTTCCTGTTGCCTTGTCTGATTCGGAAGAGCGCCCTACCTGCCATCTGAGATCTACAAGTGGGATTAAATGTATGGCGTAGTTCTGACACAAACATCTCATAGTCATATACAATCGGTTTCTTATTCTCCCATAAAGGTGTAGCCCACTCCAGAGCTTTATCAGAGAGATGGTTAATAAGAAACCCCACCTTAGATGTATCAGACGGACACATACCCGGGTTGAGGTCAAAATGAAACCCCACCTGAATCAAATACCCTTGACAATCACTAGGGGTACCATCAAAGCGTATCGGTGCTGTCATATGAACATGGTGATTAGGCGGCAAAACGGCAGCGGATACAGTAGCCTCAGGAACTGGCAGAGACGGCAAAGGCGGTGCTCTACCCGGCTGGTTTAACAGAGCATGCAAGGCCTGAGTGATTTGATCCATTCTATGATCCTGTTCCTCTTTCCTTGCAGAGATCTTGGCTAATTGAGCTGATAGGTCTACAGTATCCATGGCCCTATCGTAATGTTACGAATACCTACCAGGAGGAGAATATGATCCTTGTACGCAGCACCTATCCTTTCCCTCCGATCCTTATAATGGTCGGTCTATATATATATATCCCTAGAATGACACTGAAGAAGCCAAGAGTGAGAACATATAGCCAAACCAGAAATGACAGAGAATATCGTAAACTGTTACCAGGGGTCAGTACTCCAGAGAATATCTAATCCGTTGCCAGGAGTCAGTACGCCAGAGAATATCGTAAGCCGTTGCCAGGGGTCAGTACGCCAGAGAATATCTAAGCCGTTGCCAGGGGTCAGTACGCCAGAGAATATCGTAAGCCGTGGCCAGGGGTCAGTATACCAAGAAAATATCAATATCAACAGGAGCAGCTCTAAGGGATGTTAAACCACGATAGGGCAATGTATGAATGCATTGCCCATGGTTTTAAACTCGGTGGGTCTGCGTCATCAAGCCTGGCTCCACCTCCGGCATCTCACGTGACCACCCGGCCTCCCCTCTTCACTTGGTGCCCGGCCAGCGAGAAGCGAGGACGATGCTGCCGGGCACCGGGGTGACCATAGCATCGTATGTAACAACCAGCTAGAGACAAGAATCAAAAGTGACCTTGGAATCACTCATTATTCTTCAGCTGGATTTACAAATTGTTCTTAACAAAATGTTGAAGGTGTTAGTATACAATATAGAGCCTTTAAAACTGAACCACAACCAGAGATTGTGGCTAGGTTTGAATAGTGACTCAGGTCAGAGAATAGGGTTCAGTAATTGCCATTGTAACATGGCGATTAAATATCATTTTTGTTTAGGATTTTCAATGCTTACAGATAATCTTATTTTTGTTGACGGGCATACATTTAAGTAGAATTCCTTTTAATTTTATAATCAAATCGATCATAAATGAAGCAGCAACTCATTAAAAGAATGCATGCTGGCATGGCTTCGTTTGTTAGTTCTTCAAACTAAATTTCATTTTCTGGATGAAGAAAAAAGCTAGATGACTTTGACCATGGATTGAATGATGGGGAATTGAATAGTCTGATAATAAACTGCTTGACAAATTGCTTATTTATTTTTTTGGTGATCTAACATTTTCTAAATAATACAGAAAATGGTGTGAAAAAAAACATTAAATATAATGGCACACTGTGTGCAAACATGTCTTGATAATAAGAGAGGTCAGAGGGGAAGGATTACGAGAGTTCAAGCTGACAGCATAACAGGGGACGGCTGGCAATTGGTGCAGGAGGCAAATGCCCCCTGGCCAAGAGAATATATTGATTGTGGGCCACAACCTCCCAGCACCATTCTTCTGCTCATTAAATGCAGTATGAAGTTGCACTGGGCTAGCAATACACTCAACACTGCAGGAGGGCGTCTTCCATGGGATTACTTTGCTGATTTATAATGTAGTTACAAGATCTGTGTTAAGATTAATTTGACATTCCTACTGTAAAATTCATTATTATTGTGCTCTGTTTTCGTAGCATTTGTTCTCGATACTTATATAGTTATGAACGCGGTTGGGATAGGGTTTAGTCATGGTTGGGATAAGTCATAAAAATATATACCTGTATACATGATCCCCAGACTAAAACTTAATAGTCCTCCTTCGAAGGATTGTTAGAATAATTTTTTTTTTTGTATATTGTGCCCCCAAAGCAGCTGCAGGGGCACAATCGTATAAAATAATGAACCCCACAGTTGCGTGAGTTTCATTATTTAAAATATTACAAGCAATACAGGGGTTCCAAACATTATCAATTCATTGTGATGGTTTTCACAATGGTGTCAATACCATCCTCAAAGTGCATCTGTAGCAAACAGGTATATTTTGGCTGTGATATCTCATCAAGGGATGGATTTAGAATTGATCTTAAAGATCAGTACAATATCTCATGCCATGATGAGATACCACAGATTGTATTCATCCTGATCCAGCGTCAGGCGCTGCCATGTTTAACCCTGTCAGGGATCCATGCCTGTATATATCCAAGAACCTTACCTGCATGTGACAGTTACTTGAAAAGTGATGTCCTCAGTCAAACCAGCACACAAACAGTTAACCACAGTGAAACACAAGCACATACCACACCCCTGCTGGAAATAAAGGTTCACTTCCCAAAATCCAATCTGACTTCGCATTGACAGTCTAAGAGTATCCAGACATGTTTCCTGTGCTCCCTGAATTTTATGATATTGATCTCCCATGTACCAGACCCCCTGCTTGCCCACCGACCACTGTACCCCTCCAGTCCATTGACCTCGGATCGCCCCTTTGACCAGTCTCAGGAATATCCCTTCAGTACCTTCGCCTTGGATATCCAAATGCCAGCTCACACTAAGGTACCACCACTGTATCCCCGTGCAAAAGGCTTAGACCCCCTGAACTGGGTCCCACCTAGGCTTACGCAAGGTGCCACCCCTGACACACCCTTTCTAGGTGGAGCTAGCGGAGGATCATCACACACTGATGACAGTTATAACAGCAATGCTTATTAGCCAACACACTTACAGTCAATCAATGCAGTGTGACACTGGGACATAAGAGACCATTAAACTTTGACAGGGAATAACTCCCTTATTCAATTAACCCCTTCACTACCAAGATCGGGATATCTCAGGCTTCAAAGCCACCATCCAGTGCCTCGATATGGAGATATCTCGATCTGCAGGTCTGCAGCCCAAAAGCAAATGAAATTTGCTTGCTGCAAACGAATTTCATTTGCATTTGGACTGCAGAAGGTGCCCCCAAAGTTTCAGCCTTGTGGGCAAAATGCCAAAGAGCTAAAACTGTGTAAAATCGGCAAACTGAATGTCCTGACGTTGGGCATTCAGCAAACCGATGCAGGGGAAAAAAATTGAGCTGCAGCTGTAACAGCTGTAACTCAATTTGGCAGTAGATGGCACCATCTGCTGGCCAATTAGGTTATTTACAGTAATAAATACAATGGGAATATGCCCAAATATTTCTTACTATATAATTATTAATTAAAAATGAATTTACAAAAAAACACTGGTTTATGACAATGCTTTTGTTTAGAAAATCGCTTGGTAATGAAGGGGCTAAATTTGTGGCCACATATAAAGGAAGTGATTCTCTGTCTAACGAGCCCAACTTGTATTGGGCATGTAAAAGGTTTATTCCCCCATGATATATAGAATCATCAATCGAAGATAAGGTACTAACATCAATATCCATACTTGACTTGAATAAATACTGTATGCTTGATAACTTACTCACAATGTACGATGCTAAAGATTTAACATGATTAATGTGAGGACATAACCCTTGACTGACTTCAAGAGGAGAGGTGTTTGACAGAACGGATGAAGAGATGCGGTTAGCAGAACAGATAGTCCCAAGATTATATTAGTGTTATTTGCCAAAAAATCAGGCCGCTAGAAAAATGCCATAACATGCACAGTTGTCAGGTCTCAGGCAGGAAAAGCCCGACGCTGCTGCAAGAAGACCTGAGGTTCGGCAGCACCAAACCTGTATATTTGTTTTATTTGTATTCTGGGCTCTTTTTTTTAACCAACTTACAACCATCCAGTCCATTGCTCCATCCCGGTTCTCCAGCTCCTGTTGCATCCACTGTTTCCACTTGGACTGATAAATTCACTATATAAGAGAACCAGACCACACCTCCAGTGATTCAGCTTTATGTGTGTTAATCTCTCTCCACCTGTCTAGGTGCTTCTGTCTGTCTAACCTGTATCCACAGGTACCTGCAAATCCGGTGACCTGTATCCTCAGTGGCAGCAACCGCATTGACCTACAACCCCAGTGATCTGCACCTAGTCCCGGTGCCTACATTCGAGATCTGCAATTCCAGTTACCAGCATCCAAGTCTAGCCTGTGCCTCGCTTGTGTCCCTAGCCTCGCCTCTGCCTCGCTTGTGTCCCTAGCCTCGCCTGTGCCTCGCTTGTGTCCCTAGCCTCGCCTGTGCCTCGCTTGTGTCCCTAGCCTCGCCTGTGCCTCGCTTGTGTCCCGAGACTCGCCTGTGCCTCGCTTGTGTCCCGAGCCTCGCCTGTGCCTCGCTTGTGTCCCGAGCCTTGCCTGTGCCTCGCTTGCGTCCCGAGCCTCGCCCCCTGCCTCGCTTGTGTCCCGAGCCTCACCTGTGCCTCGCTTGTGTCTCGAGCCTCGCCTGTGCCTCGCTTGTGTCCCGAGCCTCGCCTGTGCCTCGCTTGTGTCCCGAGCCTCGCCTGTGCCTCGCTTGTGTCCCGAGCCTCGCCTGTGCCTTGCTTGTGTCCCTAGCCTCGCTTGTGCCTTGCTTGTGTCTCGAGCCTCGCTTGTGTCCCGCTTGTGTCCCTAGCCTCGATGTGTCCCTAGCCTCGCTTGTGTCCCGCTTGTGTCCCTAGCCTCGCTTGTGTCCCTAACCTTGCTTTCCTGGTCCCTTTTATATTCAGTTATAACCTTGCCTGTGTTCTGTTATACTCAATAAACCCCTGTTTGCGTAATCTACCAGGCTTCATGATGTATTTTCTACACCCTGGGCTTAAACCCTCCACGGTACCTGACAACAGTAAGTATTTTAATCCAAAATGCCACATGTTTTCTTTTTAAAATTATTTCTGCTGTAAAACAAGTTTCTTCACCATGAATTCACCTGCTAAATTTCTTTTCAAACCCATTTAAAAACACTGGTCTAATATTAGAACAAAAACATGCTTTTAAAAGTGAGTTTAAACATCATTCTAAAGTCTGTATATATTCTGTAAATTGAAGTTTCCACATTTCTATTAAATGATATTAATTTTTGCTCTCCCTTTGAGGAGACTAATGCAGCTATAAATGGCACACATTATATTTATGTGATGTGTTGCAAAGCATTTTTTTTTGCTTGTTTATCAAATGTTCTATGGATACTTTTAAGTGATCCTCCCATTTCTTCAACGGTATCTAAATTATTTTTTTTTGCGATATCTGCTTTTTTCTGAACTTGGTTTAAGTTCATGGTTTAGCCATTTACATACAGGTCTATTAAAAGAAAGGTGAAATTGGAGAATTGAATTCTAGGTCAAAATAGCCAAACCAGAAAAATTCTCCCATTGATCTCACTTTCCAAATCGGCTATTTAGTCTAGCTTGTTCTCTTCTCCTGCCAATTCTCCTGAGTTTCACGATTCTTTGATTAGACCTCCATGTCTTAATGAATTAAAATGCACTTTATCACCATTCTCAAGTAAAGAAAAATAGCATGATTAAACAATATAAATATTCTCCTAAATCAAATGGGTCTATTCACTAAGCACCGAGCTTGCCACCAAATTGCACCGAATGGTGAAGTACAGCGTTCATTGCAATTTGCGAGCAGTTCGTCTATTCATTTAAATTGTGAATTCACCAAATATAGACTACTTGTCAGAGAAATATGGTGCAGTTTGCAGCAGTCTTTGGCGGCATCGAAATATAGAGAAGTAATGGTTCGTCGATTCACAGAATGTCGAACTGCACCAAAATGTTGGCAAAATTACCTGATTTTTTGTGTTTCAGTTCATCAAGTTTAAACAGGCGAATCCCATAGGATTCTATGTAGAAATCTAGTATCTTTTTATTTGTTTCATTTTCAGGAAAAAGCCTTTTTGTTTTAAACACCTTTTTATGTATTTTTCTGCAGAAAATGTTTCCCAATTTTTTTAAAACGGCAGGGGGGTTGTATTCTGTAACATACTTTTTTACTGCTTTTTAAAGGACCTTTCTAATTTAGACACATTTTAATAACTATTGCTTTAAACAACAATTAGGAAAGCTCCAGTGGTTTTTTTGGGTTTTTGGTGTTCAGAGGAATTCTCCAAGGCCACTGCGGTGCTCTTCGCTGCTTTTCAGCACTTTTCAGATCTCATTGGTGACGTTCTCCAGCTATTTTGTGGGGCTGCAGCGACTCCATCTTCAGCGCACTACAGTGACCATTCACTAAATTGTGAATTCATCTAAATTTTGGTGAAATGGAATTGCAGATGTGTGCCGAAATGCGCCAAAGTGAGAAGCACCGCTGCGAGATGGGGGTGTGTGAAACACCCCCACTATCTCCATTGCTTACACCCCGCAAGGACAAATTTGGTGTCATTGGATAGACCAGAGTTTGGCTTTTCCAATGATACCAAACATGACTATACAATGTTTAATAAATATTTTTTTCCAAAGCAATAGCATTGTCCATTTTTCAGGTATAAAATGAGCAATACCACTGCCATTACTCACCTTCTCTTTTTCACCATGTTGGGAGCAAGTTCAGTGGTTTATACATAGTCATATTATTTATAAAACATACAGTAACAATCCAAAATACAAGCAAATAAATTGAGTTTGTTCAGTTTTGGTTATAATTGTGCATTTTCTTAGAAAAATGCAGTAACAGGTTCACATTTCTTTTTCATTAAGAGAACACCATAAAATATATATCCACAATGGTTTGGATGATAAAATTTGGAAAAAATAATTTTACACACTGTAAATGATTTTAATTGAAATAGAATTTAAATTTTTTACTTTTTTTGTTATAGTATTCTGGCAGGATATGATGTATACACATAATGATATATTTTGAATCTCCTGAGTCCAGTGACAATAAGGATATATACTTTCTCTGCGTCCTATAATAAAACATGACTTCAAATCACGTTTAAACACTATGAGCTCAAATTGTCATAATGAGCTCAGCACACAGGGGTGAAATGGTTCAGCAGTAAAGGGGTTAACAATATTCTGTCCTGGAGTCTTTCAAATTACTATGTAACAATGCAAATTCTTTGTTTTCATAATTTGTCCTTTCCCAGGAAAGTGGTGAATTTTTAGTATCACAATAAATCACTGGTAACATCTTCTAGCACGTTGCGGCTTTTGACAGCCATGTGCGCTCTGCAAGTAATTTTCAATGTGTTTAATATTTGTTGCTGCACGTTGTTTAACTATCGTAATACAGCACTTTCCTGACTAGTTTTATTTTTCATATTCTGGTTATGTCTTTAATTGGTCCTGTGTTTTTTATCCATCAGATAAGATTTACACTAATTTAGAAAACATTCCATATGTTTTGAAAAACATTAATCTGCAATTAACTATTTTTGCATTAACTCAAAAATCAACACCTTCATCTTCCCTTTCTCCATTATGTTTCTCTCCCTGAACTATTCCTATGTTCAAGCTAAAACTGGGACTCTAAGGCTAGGGTCAGACTAGCGCACTTTAAACGTGCGTTCTGGCGCACTTAATTACGGCCGCACTAGCAGCAAATGACGGGCAATGACGGCCAATATACGAAGTACGGTCGCACGAAAGTCCGGCCGTGCAACGCAAGTGGCAAACGAACGCATTTTGTCGAGAACGTGAAACCACTAGTACGGTCGTACAGAGTGCGCTGCGTCCGCTAGCGGCGTGTTTGCGTGATTTGGAGATGTCAGACACTGCTAATGTCCGGCCAACATAACGTCCAGATGCAAAAGTGTTTTATTGATGATCCGTACAAAATCACGAACGCAAATGCGCATCGTATGACCGCTATCGCGTACTCCGTGAAAAAATGCGTCCATTCGTTCGAACGCACTTTTTCACAGACAACGCAAAAATGCGTTCGTCTGACCCTAGCCTAAAGGGGAAAACCTGCGCCTGCAAGTATCCCCGTAGTGTCCCCGTTTTAGGGTGAGATTCCAGGGCAGGTGCTACCTCGGCACTTTGCCCCTGAACCACTTGC
This sequence comes from Leptobrachium leishanense, assembly GCA_009667805.1. Classification (NCBI taxonomy): domain Eukaryota; kingdom Metazoa; phylum Chordata; class Amphibia; order Anura; family Megophryidae; genus Leptobrachium; species Leptobrachium leishanense. Next base: position 149,084,053 of record CM019067.1, read on the forward strand.
TACCCTAGGCTTCTGTTTCACCTCGAGTATCACCTCCTGCAGTCCATAAGACTCCATGGAGGGTTGTGCTGCCTGGGCGCGAGCTCTGCGTGATCTTGCTCTTGCGAGATGGCTAGCGGCATAGCGTGGGTTGTCGGCGCCTGTGGCAAGGCAAGAATTGTGTGCCCCCCAAACCTGTAGACACGGTAACACACCTTGATTCCCTTCCACCATTAGAGTATTAACCCCCTTACCCCACAAGCACATGTATTGTATATTAACAAAATACTGATATAATAAAAAAATGAAACACACATGCCTCCCACGCTATGCCACTACGTCACCCTGTCCCACTATACCCAGTCACCCAGTCACCCTCTCCCACTATACCCAGTCACCCTCTCCCAGTATCCCAGTCACCCTCTCCCAGTATCCCAGTCACTCTCTCCCTCTCTCCAAGTACCCCATTCACTCTCTCTCTCCCAGTACCCTCAGTCACTCTCTCTCTCTCCCAGTACCCTCAGTCACTATCACCCAGAACCCCCTCTCTCCCAGTGCCCCCACTTTCTCCCAGTACCCCAGTCACTCTTTCTCAAGTACCCCCAGTCACACTCTTCCAGTACCCCAGTCACTCTTTCTCTCTCCAAGTACCCCCCACTTTCTCCTAGTACCCGTCATTTTCTGCCCAAACCTCCAGTCACTCTCTCCAAGTACCCCCCACTTTCTCCCAGTACCCCAGTCATTCTCTGCCCAAACCCCCAGTCACTCTCTCCCAGTATCCCCAGTCATTCTCTCCTGAATTCTCTCCTGTACCCCCTTACCCCTCACTGGGTTGATCATGCCGCTCTGGTGTCACACAGTGTCACCTACCTGCGTGGAGTTGCTGGTGGCCTGGGGGGAGCAGTCCAGGGGGTTTAGTGGGGACCAGATTTTAAATGTACTGCAGGGCAGGCGCCTCCCTCCTTCGTATTCAGCGGCTGCCAGCGCCGGGGGGCTGGCACAGGGCTTCAAGGGGGCTTACAAATGTGGTACAGGGTGTTCTGCTGAATAATGCTGCACTGCTTCACATCACTCATGTCAGCGTTAAGGAGGAGTCAGGACAGGACCAGAATTTTCTGTTCTAGTCTTCCCTTCCGGATGCTGAGTGCCAAGTCACCATCGGCGCCGCAAAAATGGCGGCTTCCCGTGCAAGGGCCTCTCAAAGACAACAGTGTCCGTGAGCGGACACCTTGCTGAGCCCTGCTGGAAAATATTAGTGGTTCAAACCTCTTCTGAAATTTTGCGCCCCTAAGAAAAGTGCGCCTGGGGCAACCGCCCCCGAGGGCCCCCCCACGCTACGCCACTGGAGATGACACAGAGATGCAGAGTGATCTCAGGAAGGAAATTGGGGACACGGATATGGTCGTCGTTCTCACCGCAGAATGAGAAGTGAGTATCTGATTTATTGGGGTGGGGGGGTTAGCTGGTGCTAAATGAGTTGCAAAGGTGAAATCTGTCAGAGCCAGCAAATAGATGACTTTAACATTTTCAATACCGCATTGGGGTGGTAAATAGCGTTAGGACTATGTAATACCTTACTTATTCTAACTCTAATTACTGATTGTGCTCCCCATGTTAAGTATAGGCAGTGCAAAGTACAATAAGCTAGGGCAATCACAAATGCGTTAACAAATTTTTTTTCCGTGATTAGCGTTAGGAAGCTAATATGGGGGGCATGCTTTAAAGTGTCATCCTGGCGTTAACACTTACTCACCCGAACGCTACAGTTAGTGTTCACCGAATAGGGCCCTCAGTCTTTTAAAATTAGTCCCTTTTGATCTGCTATTTGTCCATCCATATACCGTTGTTGTCTGGAATCAAGCACAGGAACATGAGACGCCAGAGAAAGACTTCCAAGTAGCCTATCCTGGTGTTCTACTACTCACTGAGAGGCCAGATGCACCTCATCAATCACCAAGGGAAGTGCACCCTGTAGCCTGTATTTCAAGCTGCCTTGCTTCTCAACCAGTCTGCATTCTGTTCCTTCACCCTTTTCCCACAGTCTGCTCCTCAGCCTCCAGAGCCTCCTGTCACCAGTGTCTCCTGTACCCTACTGTGAGTCCCCAGTGTATTACCACTTATGTCTCTTTTTCCCTGTGCCCCTCTCCAGCCTCCGCTTCCCTGTTCCTTTGTTGTTCACCCCCTGTGTCCAGCCTCGCTCCTGACCAGTCCATCGTATGTTAAGCCATGTTTATAATACATTGCACTTGTATTGCACTTTTAAATAACTGTTTGTGTTGCTGCATCCTGAGCTCAGACCCCCGTGCACCCTGACAGTTCTTAGGCCACACTGTCCATATGTTTACACCATTATCCTACCTCCAAACAATTCATTGAAGTTTCCTCTTTCTTGTTAAGGATCTGACTCATGGCCTGCCTATATGTTCCACCAAGCACTTTATAGTGTTATCCACCGGCATCTCTCCAGTCTTCAATAAACGGCTCAATATACATTGCCTCACCCGGCTAACATTCATTGACATTTGCAAGTTTAGTCAACCTGAGTTGAATTCAAAGACTCTTCCATTCCTGCTTCACTTCCAATCGATCATCTTTCCCTGCCTATGCAATAATGAGTTAAAGGTTAAAGCAGTGTATTTTTATAACAATGACTGCCAAGCCTTTTCACATTCAACATCTAACATGGCAGATAAATTGTAAGTGCAACAGCTGTATGTGCAGATTGCTTAAAAGAGATTTTTTTTGAGAAAGTATTTTACCAGGAAGGATACATTGAGATTTCTCTCGTTTGCAAGTATGTCCTGGGTGGCGAGTATGTACCGTTAGGTGTCTTGACCAAGGACACTTACTGGAGAGAGGTGCTCTTGCTGGGATTCAAACCTGTGTCTCTACAGTCTCCACAGTCTGATTAGTGGGAAGCGGAGTCTGGGAGCCAAGATCAGTGTGGAGCTGCAGATTTATTTTAGAGTTTCCTGCCCCTCATGCACCCTCTCCCATTATGAATCCACTGGGAGCACAGCCACATGAATACAGGAAGCAGAGGTGCAGCAGAAGCTCAGTATGTTCCCAGGGAGTCTGTTCAAACGTATTCATACATACTGTAATTCTAATCAAAGTCTCAGTGCCCCATCTAGCATGCACCCTGGGCTCCATCTAGCCTGTACCACTAGGCCTAGTCTACCTTATGGTAGCGCCAGCCATATGCACAAAAGACAAAAACAGGCAACATATAGACCAGAATGGTCACTTTTTGAACTTGAAAAGGGTTATTAAAGGTCATAACATTTTATGGATGCAATGGAATAATCATTAGATGCTACGGACCTTTGAAGTAATGATGTTATTTATCTTTAATGCATATTTTATTGCAGCTTTGGGAGTGGTGGTTCAAATGCCACACTCTTCATTCAGTCCCCTGGTGAGGTGCTTTATCTGTTGGATAAATGATAATGGATCCCGTGTTTGATGCACTATTGATTTTGCAGCATATTTTTTAGTAATTCAGTGCCCTGTATGTATTTGAGCCAAATTATCTGATTTTAGACCTATTTGGAAATATTATCCTTAATCTTCTTGTGCTTTATCTAATATGTGCATTATTTATGTTTATTTGATACTTTAAAAAATATCAACTTAGGCTAAAACAGAAGACTGAGAAGTAACCGAGTTTTTCAAACAAAACCTGCCTTGGCCTAAATGTGTGGTTTTCTTTTTAATTTTTACCAACTAGTGGAAAAAACCCTATTTTCTGATCCGTTTGCCAATGTTTTACAATATTCTTCACACGGAATAAACGTAATAATGTTGTGTGTTATCTTCATTTCTTGCCAATATGCATATCTTATGGGATCTTAAGCCTTGTACTTGGCTCGCATTAGCAAAATGCCATTTTCACACTTGTACCTAGATTTCTCAGTATTTCTCTCTATGGCATTATCACCATCTTTTCTGTCTCGTACCATATGTCATTTAAATTATCACTAGACAAGGAATTTCCAGATATAAGTTGTGACCTCTGCTGAAACTGTTATAGACTACACTTTCCATGATGCTTAAGCTTCCAAGGGTAACCTTACCTGCCTGAGCGAGTCTCCCAGATTTTTTTTTTATTATTCTTTTTTGAGAAAGGATTTTACCAGGAAGGATACATTGAGATTTCTCTCGTTTTCAAGTATGTCCCGGGTGGCGACTATGTGCCTTTAGGTGTCTTGCCCAAGGACACTTATTGAAGAGGTTGCTCGCTGGGATCGAACCCATGACTCCACAGGCTCTTTCCATGCAGAGCAGTGATGATACCTCTACTCCACCCAACTGTTTAAGTACCAACGTTCCCTGCACAGCAGTCATGACCTAAAAAAACAAAGGTGTAAAATGTATTTACTTTTTCCTTGACAATTTCACACCTATAACAATGAATGAGTCTAAAACCGCCGACACAAAGGAACTCTACAATTTAAATAACTACCTTTTTGAGGCTAGGCATATTCTTGCTAAGTAATGGGATAGTAATTTATAATTTAAGCTGAGATCAAAAAGAGACATATTACAGATGAGATATCTCCTGCAGTCCTAGCTGAATGCTAAGTGTCAACAAACAAATATAAAAGTTAGTAGCAAAGGGAGAGGATCAAAGGGTGTGAAAGGATATGGGTAAAGTTCCACCTGAAAATGGTCATGGATCGACTGCTATTCCAAGCCAAGCCACAACTCTTGTTACTGTTCAATTTGTATGTTACTCAGCTTACTGTACAATGTACATCAGGGGCCAGAATCCTTGGCCCTCCAAACATTTCGAAACTGCATTTCCTTTGAAGCTCAGCCAGCCTATGAGTGGTTGAGGATCATGAGAGCTGTTGTACCATAACGTGTGGAGTTCCAAGGTTTCTGACCCCTTCTGTACTTTTATGCTTCCTTATGAAGTGCACATGTAGTGGGAGCCAGTGCATAATGAGCGACACCCATACAGTTGTTATTCATGTGTGTCCAAAATCAAAATACCTGCTCTCTAAGGTTTGTAACCCTTTTTGTCCCTTGCTCCGCCATCAGGCTGGCATGAGAGCCGATTACCTCTTTCAGTGATGCTGGTGACAAGAAATCTGACCCTCTGCAGCTGTTGGCAGATCGGGAAATCTTCTTTCTCTTTTACAGTTACTCCACTCAGTGATTTGTACTAGTTGAACAGGGGAAGCCACCCACTGAGAGATTCCACACAAGAAATGATACACACACAAAGGATATACTTACCACTGTATATGGAATAACAAGTATTGTAAGGCTAGGACCCAGCTGCTGTACCTATGCAGTTCAGTTCTAGCAGCGGGTACACAGTCCTGAGACTTGCAAACACAGAAACCAATTAACTTATAACACCAGCGCCCAAAGTAGAAGCTCTTCCCACCCAGGTGTCCCGTGACTTTCGAGACTACTTCTATCCTCTTGAAGGTGGGGTGACACAGCCATTCTCACATGTAGCTACTTCTGATTTGTTTCAGCATTTCTTTTGAAATACGAGCCAAGGTAGTAGCCTTTACCATCTGCACCGTACTCCCTATTGTGTATGTATGTATATATGTGTTTCTTTATATATTTTATCTCTACCTTCTCTCCCTTTTACTCTTCCACTAGCTGTTTGGTCTCTATGGAATCATTTTTGGAGCCTAATATCATTTTAATTCTTTTGCTGGAATTGGTTGTTTATTTTCATTACAGTATTGTTTCCTTTCGATTTATACGTTTCCTGATGATGTTTTTTATGGGGGGTTCTTCTTGTAACTTCACACTTTATTTTGAAAACTGTTTGGATGGACCAAAAAAGACACAATATAGCTGTACAATCAATAAATTATTACATCCTGTAGATAGATAATGTAATGAATAACAAAGTCTACTTCAGTTGGATTGGATTTCAAAATGCTGACAATCACAGAGACAAACCCTCCTCTTCTTTCCTTTCTCAAAGACAGGATTAGTCCATGTGCATTGTATTCACTGGCGTGCGCAGCCCATTGCATTAGGGTGTGCAACAATGGAACATATATTAATCGAAAACGTATATTTAGAAGACTTTACTCAAAATACACAGTTTTCATTAGAAATAACGAGTCTGTAATCAGAGATACAGTCAGTTTTCATGCTTTTCATCATGAACCAAATAAGGAACATCTAACATGTCAATGTAGGAGGTGAAAGGACCTCTTTACCCAACATTAGGGTGTGCCTGGGCACACCAGGCACACCTATGATTGTATTATTGACTTTCTCACATTGCATCTTCCTGCTCTTTCCATTATTGATCTGTTCAGTTGTACAATACTTGTACATCTAGAAGAATTGAGTTATTTAAGGCGCATAGAACAAGATTTCTAGGTCTATATGGTGTTCGATATACTATTTAGTATTGGTCGATATGGTCACCTTAAATAGAAATGGTCACCTTGTTGATAAGCATATTAGTCAACAGTTTGTATCATATGCATGGTCACCGTATTAGAACCTATTGATCAACAGTGGATATCATATGCATCGTATTCAACATATATATAGACAGAATAACATGTTCACCATAAATATGGAATGAAATTACATATATTTCTAATAATGTCCAAATAGTTGCAACCCAACTGGGTATATTGCAACGTTGAAAATGTAGGATGATCTTCTTATTAAATGTTCGAATATATATTGGAAGGCCAGTCCAGACAGATCGTTCAGATGTCCTGCGAATGGATAAAACAGGAAATGATTGCGCAGTACATTTCTTGCTGGGACCCCTGTGATTCCCCTATGGGGTACTTACAGTGTGGAGAGCCCTAGTCCTGGCTCTGAGGAATATCCGCCTGTAGGGTATTTAGAAGGCAACCCTTAGCCCTCCTGTGAGTGTACACCCGGCCCGGAGCAAAGTCGGCGGTTGAAGAAAAAAACTTTGCAGAGTGTGTTAGAATGTAAAATCCAAACTGTTGGATATATTTAATGCAAAAAATAAAATAAAAATCAATAAAAGGCACTAATAGTGCACTAAAACGCGTTTCGCCTAAAATCGGCTTCATCAGTCAGACTTCATCAGTCCACTGTTGATCAATAGGTTCTAATACGGTGACCATGCATATGATACAAACTGTTGACTAATATGCTTATCAACAAGGTGACCATTTCTATTTAAGGTGACCATATCGACCAATACTAAATAGTATATCGAACACCATATAGACCTAGAAATCTTGTTCTATGCGCCTTAAATAACTCAATTCTTCTACCATTTTTTCGTGTCGTTGGTGTCAGACACTATTTTTGGGCTGCATTGAACAATTACTAAACACGGTCCACAGCGCCATTTGTCCCTACCTCCCTCCTTTTTTAATACTTGTACATCTGGCATTTATATTTCAATGCTTTTATGAAGTTTCATACACACAATAATATTGAAAGTAAAATACAATAAAACAAATCTCCTCCTATTCTATCTTAGTTGATGAAAAACTAGTTACAATGTGATGTGTTGACCTAGATCTTATTCACTAGACATGTGCACAGCACAAAATTTCGTTTTGAACTAATGGATTAGTACTAAAATGCAATTTATTTAGTTGCTAAAGAAATTCGTTTTCAGTTCTTTAGTATGAAAACTAATTTCATTCATCCGAAAACCAGTGGATACAATTATTATTGTAGTGGCTCCTCAGAGGGCTGAGATCACTGCTTGTTACAGTCTCTCTCTCTCTCAGCACAATGTGGGCCATATTACATAGTTGGTGCTAACTTAACCAGAGCTGTTGTAAACTTCCCAGAGCCATTATAGCCTATGGAGGTTTTCAGTTTACAACAGCTCTGGTTACGTTAGCACCAACATTGTAATACTGCCCCGTGTCAGGCAAAGCTGTTACAGTAACTGACTGCTGCTCATCACAGCGCTCAGAGTTTCAGTAAAACTAGTAAATAATATTTTTATATATAAGAGGTTAGAACAATATTATTTCCTTGTTTTACTGAAACTCTGAGCACTGTTACAGTCAGTTACTGTAAAAGCTGAGCCTGATACATTGTACTGAGAGATAATGTAACAAGAAGCCGATCTCAGCGCTCACAGCCACTGGATTTAAAGGGCTAAATAAAAAGGCTCCTCTCTGTATAATGTTTAGAACATCCTCCTACATTAATTAATACCCCTCTCTGTATAATGTATACAACATCCACATGCATTAATTAATACCCCTCTGTATAATATGTAGAACATCCTCCTGAATTAATTACTGTCCCTCTCTGTATAGAACATCCTCCTCAATTTATACCTTTCTCTGTATAATGTATACAAAATCCAGCTGCATTAATTAATATCCCTCTCTGTATAATGTATACAAAATCCAGCTGCATTAATTAATATCCCTCTCTGTATATGTATAGAACATCCTCCTGCATTATTAATGCCCCTCTCTGTATAGAACACATTGGCATGTGGAGGGTGCAGAACTTCGGATGTTGCGCTCTTCATTGCTGGTCTCCTTCACTCAATGTAATATCACAAAAAGGACTGAAACTAAAATGTTTCATTTTATTTTAGTTTCTTTCGTTTTTTGTACTGAGCAGTTTCATTTCTCTTGAGTCATACGAAAACTAAATTATCCCAAAATTCGGACTAAATCGTTTTAGTACTAAAACGAATGCACATGTCTATTATTCACCCATTTACTGTTCGATCAGTCAGGTATGAATAGACTTCATGCGCAACTACAGGGAACTTTGTCTATCAAGAGAACTAAAATTCAACAGAATTGAAATTTAGCTTTTCTAAGTCCACTATCATTATAAAAAATTTTAGAACTTTGGTAGATACATTTCTTCAAATCCAATAATGAGTTCCATATTCAAAATATCTGAACTCCCCACTGGACGAACATAGCTGGTCCAGAGACCTCCCCACTACTGAGCAACTCTGGCCTCTAGACCATTTTGATCATAGTATTGCCATACTTTACAGTTTATTACTTATCATCCACATATCCTTTCCCAGCAAAATGGGAAGAAGGAAAAAGAAAGGCATAAACCCTAAATACTCCCTTCACTGACGTGAACTGTGATAAAACACTGTTTCTGATACATCATGTTTAAGAGGCAGCTAACCAACAGGGAACCATCCACTGAATAGTCATCTTTTGGTCCCGAGACCCTGCCATATTAACTACTTTCTTTCTAGGGGTTTAGATGGCACTGTGGCCATTAGGTGGGCATTTAACTCTACATTTAGTGGAGGTACCCACGTTCATAAATTTCTAGACCACAGTACAAGACACTATTCTAGATGTCACTGATGGTGACCTATCCCTTTCTCCAGAAATATTTCTCTTTCATAATCCCTTTTTAGACCCCCTGATTCAACAAAACAGTTGAATATCATGAGCTATAAGCTACAAAAGTTTTAGGGCCCTATTACATTCTTCGCGTAAAAACGCACGCACAACGCGTGACTTTTTGCGCAAGCATCAAACGTTATCGTGCGGAAATCAATGCTGGAATTACAATCCTCGTGCATTTTTTCATCCGTCGAGGAATAACGCGCATTAAATGGACGCACACAAACGCGTGCGCAGCAACGTTGCCCACAGAAATCAGAGTGCAGACAGTTTTTTTCACGCGATTCAGCCAATCTGAATTAAGAACCTTAATTGTCTCACGTTAAGTTTTTGCGCCTGTCAAAGGCAATCTGAGTATATATGCTGCAGCAATAAAAAATGCACACACAACTACTCCAATTTATTGGTTTGGTACGTGTAGAATGTGTAACTATACTTTGCTGCATTTTTGTTTTTGGGCTGGTGTATTTGGGTTCGGCCAGGTCGGTCAGATTTGCATTTAACACCAGCTTTTAGGAGTTGCTAAAATTATGCGCACAAAGGCTGTGCGTTACAAACTGCCCATAGAATGTAATACCATCCGCGTACCAGCGCACAAACGCATTTGCGCTCACAATGTTAAGTATAGGATGAGCGACGTACAGTAAGCTCACGCAGCGTTTGCGCTGGTTCACCTGCAGTAGATGTATATGCGCGTTTGTTGCGCTGACATTGTAATACGACGTTCAGGGCAAAGGGTTTTGCACCTCGCGTTAATGCGTTTTTGCGCCCACGTTTCCGCGAAGAATGTATTAGAGCCCTTATTATTTAATGAAAACAGCAACAACTGTATGTCTATATTAATTGTTACTATGCAGGTCTGTAGTGTTTGCATGATGGCAATAGAATTGAGAAAGGCTGGTCAACCCAGCCAAGACGATGCTATAGGCCTCCACAATAAAGTGGTGTGTGTGTGTGTGACATAGGGTGACAGTGAGGAGAGGGTCTTAGAAATGAAGGATAGGGGGAGACAGACGTAAAACCTATGGAAAACAGATGAAAACCTTGAGAATGACTGGAGAATTGAAAATTCGAGGTCAAAATAGTCAAACCAGAAAAACTCTCCCATTTATCTCACTTTCCAAATAGGCTATTTGGTCTACATTGTTCATTCTCCTGCCAATTCTCAAGGTTTTCACCTCTCTCTGAATAGCCCTGATAATGTCTACATTCATTTACACATTTTATGTTTGCTTTAGTGTGTTTTCGTTGTTTTGTTCATATTGTATTGTATTGTATTTTTTTTGAGTACCATGTTCTTAAATATTGATGATTTCCCATGCATTGTTTAGGACTTGCCCTGGCAGTGCCTCTTGTGATAGTTCTGGTTTTCTGCATTTCTAGGGGAGGTAAATTGCATATTTTCCTGTAATAAAACAAATTTTACCAGCTCTGGTCTTTGTTTTAATCATTTAAGGTCCAGTGTTTCGATAAATCCATTTATCATTTATACTTCAGAAGTTAAACCAACAATTACACTGAAAAACAAATATATTCCACAATTTATGGTTAGATAACAAAATATCACTTTTTTAAGACTTGTTTATTTTATCTTTACTACTTACTTATTGAATAAACCCGGGACATACTTGAAAACGAGAGAAATCTCAATGTATCCTTCCTGGTAAAATACTTTACAAATAAATAAATAAATAATTTGCATAGCTAAGCAAGAGTTAATGAATTTGTATCTACAGTGACGTACTGCCATGATGTAATTTACTATACCAGCCTTTATGGTGAAGAATAGGATTTCCACGACAGCGTAAATTATTAAAATCACATTAGCTGGGGGAGAATTGCCAGAGCCAGCAATGCCTGCATGTCCTAGTATTTGAAAAATGCGGTGTTCCTGTCTCATAATAATAACATATAAAACTTTATGTTTTCAGCTGGCTAGGAGCAAACGCAAGGAAAATAGGTGAATGCATGTGTTACATAATCCTAGCTCAAATACAGACAATTTAAATGAGCAAATGCATTCACTCACCTGCTTGTTGGACCATGAAACTAGTACAGAATAATAAATATGTTTATGACACAGATTTACTGTTGTAGGAGCTTGCCGCTGTCTTTTCCTTCTCATTGCACTGCATTAGACAGGAGAAAAATACTCATATATACAACAGGATGCAAACATACCCAGGGATACAAGCATACATGGTGATAACAAATATTTTGAACGGACCAGAAACATGCATATTTTATTTCAAAATGTATAACATGAAAAATAACACGCTTAACTGAATTCCCCACACATACTCCACTGCACCCTAAATGTGCTCTGTTTCAGTGATTGGTTCCTGGGGCGACTCCCCCCCCCCATCCTGGGTGAGCAGATACACATTGTTCTCTGTTAATAACCTTTCCGCAGTTATTAACTTACAAAAACTTTGTTACAACTTTGACTTCCTCTACTTACAGGTCTATTCAAAGAAAGGTGAAACTCGGGAGAACTGGCAGGAGAAGAGATCAATCTAGACCAAATAGCCAATTTGGAAAGTGAGATAAAAGGGTTTTTCTGGTTTAGCTATTTTGTCCTAGAATTTTCACATCTCCACTCATTCTCCTGTGTTTCACCTTTCTTTGAATAGACTTGATAGTCAAGCTTGATCATCTTCTCAGTGCTCTACCATTGCTGAACCCAATGGGGCTGATCCAAGGGTTTCACTAAACCATCCAATCGATAACAGCAATGGGTGGTGTGTACAAAGGGCAAGGACTTAATCAATACGAGCTTATGACCTGCACTTACTGGGAATTCCTCACCCATGGGAAATAATTGCAATCCCCAATCCATATCACAAATAGGTTCAGCTGGTTACCTGCACGTCGGTGAATGGTAGACATACTCTGATCCGGTCAGAGTAGCGCGCATGCAGCCCAGAACATTTAAGGACATCATGGACTCACTAATTTGGCGCACAATTTGGAAATAAAGTGTAAGCTCTTGAAAACACATTGGAGCATATTCTGGCTTGGCTGGTATTAGAGAGCCTTAAAGAGATACATTATAAAATAATGTAGCCATATCATATTATCTATATTATATTCTGTTCCTCATTTCCTCCATCTCCTCGAACTACGTACTGGAATGTGCCTTACGATTGGCATTAAAATAGATTAAATAAGACTGATTTGAATTCCCAAGCTTGTTTCATGATTAGATATTTTTGCCTTGATGCCATAGTGACCAAGAAAGCATGAGAAATGTAGTACATAATATAGCATGAACAGATGCACATCAGCAAAAAGCATTTGTTCAGACCAAGACAGACAGTAAGAAAGCTCCACCAAGGTCGCCAGTATGTGTTTTATTAGAGATCAAGCACATTTCGCATGCTGCCATTTGGCATTTATATGGCATATGGCAGTAGTTTACAATGTAGAGGAAACACAGTAAAATGATACAGAATATGTTGGTGGTTAATAATTAATATTCATATAAATATGTTTCCATTAAGGAAACACTGTGCTTGCTTTGTTCACAACTGAAACAATGGAAATAATATTCATGTGTACCATTAAAATGATACTGTTGAATATGTCAAAGGTGTGTAGCCTCCACCCTCCTTTTGAATGGAAATCAGTTAATCCTCCCATCAACATGTATACACAAGCTAATTATTAAATTTTCACTTAACCTCCCTGGCGATCTATTTATTCAGAAAATTCTTTGCTGAAAGCAGTCAGTTTTTTACCCCCCCTAGCGGCATCCCGAGTGTGGCTCGGGGTTAAATTCCTATGTTGGAAGCGGTAACCCGGAGCAACACTCGGGATGCCACTGGATACATCACCTCTCCCTGCGTTCCCTCGATGTCCCCAGCTGCCTCCTCCGGCGACCGTGACCTCATTACTTCCTGGTTTCCTCTTCGCGAGAAGGAATACAGGAAGTATGAGGTCGCGATCGCCGGAGGAGATTGCAGAGACCATCGAGGGAGCCCAGGGAGAGGTAATGTTTACAACCCGAGTGTGTCTCGGGGTTACCGCTCTCAGCGGTGAAATTTAACCCCGAGACACACTTGGGAACACCGCCAGAGAGGTTAATCTTCTCAGAAAAAATAGCCATAAATCGAAGATAAGATTCCTTATCTATTCCACTACTAAGCACTTCCTATTGAAATAAAATAGTACACAAATTATTTGAAAGATGGCATGTGTAATTAGGCTTAAATGTAGTGTAAAATAGGAATTTTCTGGGGGCGTGGCTTGGCTGCTGAGCAATATGGCTGCATGAGCTGCTAGCTCCACAACAGGCACACTGTAATGGCGTACCTCTGCTTACCCCGACGTCTTTTCTGCTCTCCGGGAGCTTCTCCTGCTGTCCGTCACATGCCAGTGAAATCCCTGAAGCGTCCCAAGCAGCATGATGCAAAACCCCGAACACATCCGAAAAAAAACGACGATCCGGAAAAAGCAGACAAGCCGACAAACAGGGGTTAAAAAAAACACTGCAGCTTTTAAAAGCAGTTTGCAAAATAACTACTGCACAAAAATGCCTGAAAATTACATATAAGGTCCTATGAATAATAATAAAAAGGTCTGTTACAAAAAACGTTATTTAAAAAATTTGAAAAACTATTTTGCCGAACAAATCCCAAAAAATGCCTAAAAATTCCTAAAAAGATAAATAAATAAAGAGACTTTTTGCTGCAAGTTAAAGAAATAAACAGTTCAATAAATACTCAATAAAAATGGGAATATCTTTCACACTGAAACCTATGGGATTTGCTTAATTAACCTGCTTAGTGTTCCGATTCTGACATATTTTATATGTCAGAATCGGAACAATTTATTTGGCCCCCTAGTGGTATCAGAGTGTGGCTCAGGGTTAAATGCACTGCAGAAAGTGTTAACCCCGAGACATACTCTGGATGCCGCTGGATACATACCTGTCCCTGCACTCCCTTGCTGTCCCCATTCTCCTCCGGCAATCGCGACATCCTGTTTCCTGGTTCCCTTCTCGCGAGGAAAAAAAAGAGAAGAAGAAAGAATGAAGGAAAATAGATAGCTCCCAAGAATATTGCGCACACAGGAAGACATGAGAGCAAGACATTAAGAAGACCATAAATCATGATAGTGCTAAGAACACACCGGACCCCAGCGGACAACCCCAATTGTCATCCCTATCCCTCCGCCTCCCCCAGCAACTCAAAAGTCCAGTCGGACCAATCATGAAGTCCACTTTTTATAATAAGCAGGTATCTATCATTGGACATAGCCGTGAGTTCAACCATGGCCTGCACATCCCGCAGGTGGACGTGGGAGAAGGAAGGAGCCGTTGGGCAGTTCCAGTCTCCGACCAGAACCCAACGGGCTGCCAGAGTAATTTTAGACAACAACTTATTCTCAGGGTGTGTGAAATCCGGGATTGGTCTAGAAAGGATAAAGGACCAAGGGCCCAACGGGACCTCTTTAGACAACGTGGAAGTAGAGATTGAACCTGAGACCAAAAATGCTGGAGCCGTGGACAAGACCACCACATGTGAAGTGTGGTGTCACAGGGGCCTCAGTACCTCCAGCAAGTGTTCTGGGGTGGAGGACAACATGTGCGAAAGCTGTAGCAGAGTAACGTACCAATGGAAAATGGTTTTGATCAATTGCTCCTTGTGGGTAATGCAAAGGGACACCTTTCATGGAGTCCCATATCTCAGTCCAATCCTCCACCTCCAACAAAGACCCAATCCCCCGCTCCCAAGCAAAGCTGTATAAGAGTTCCTCCCAATCAATTAGCGTTGTTATATTATTGTAAAGAGTAGAAACGAGGCCTTTAGGGTAGGAGCCAGAGAGACATAAATTCTCAAAATAAGAAGGTGCAGTCGTGGCCACCAAATATACGTGGGGTGTAGAGGCAAAGGCCAGTGGTTGGAGAAACCGAAGCAGACATGATGAGTGGTCACATTCTCTGGTGTCTGACAGACGTTGGCCTTGGAGACTGCCCTGATGGTCCCAAGCCGCTTACACATACAGTGGCAAGAAAAAGTATGTGAACCCTTTGGGATTAAGTGGAGTTTTGCATGAATTGGTCATAAAATGTGCTCTGATCTTCATCTAAGTCACAACAATTTGAAAAACACAGTCTGCTTAAAATAATACAACACAAACATTATATGTTTTCATGTGTTTATTGAACATAACATGTAAACATTCACAGTGCAGGGTGGAAAAAGTATGTGAACCCCTAGCCTAATGACTTCTCCAAGAGCTAATTGGAGCCAGGAGTGAGCCAACCTTGAGTCCAATCAGTGCGATATTATTGGATGTGTTGCTGAAAGCTGTCCTGCCCTTTAAAAACACACACCAGTTTCAGGTTTACTGGTTTCAAGAAGCACTGCCTGATGTGAACCATGCCTCGCAGAAAAGAGCTCTCAGAAGACCTATGATCAAGAATTGTTGACTAGCATGAAGCTGGAAAGGGTTACAAAAGTATCTCCAAAAGCCTTGATGTTCAAGTGTCCACGGTAAGACAGACTGTCTACAAATGGAGAAAGTTCAGCACTGTTGCTACTCTCCCTAGACGTGGTCATCCTGTATAGTTGACTGAAAGAGTACAGCGCAGAATGCTTAATGAGGTAATGAAGAATCCTAGAGTGTCAGCTAAAGACTTACAGAAATCTCTGGCACATGCTAACATTTTTGTTGACACATCTACAAAAAAGGAAAACATTAAACAAGAATGGAGTACATGGGAGGACACTACGGAAGAAGCCATTGCTGTCCAAAAAGAATATTGCAGCACGTTTGAAGTTTGCAAAAGAGCACCTGGATGTTCCACAGCACTACTGGCAAAATATTCTGTGGACAGATGAAACCAAAATTGAGTTGTTTGGAAAAAACACACAACACTATGTGTGGAGAAAAAAAGGCACAGCACACCAACATCAAAACCTCATCCCCACTGTAAAACATGGCGGAGGGAGCATCATGGTTTGGGGCTGCTTTGCTGCCTCAGGGTCTGGACGGATTGTTGTCATTGATGGAAAAATGAATTCCAGAGTTTATCAAGACATTTTGCAGGAAAATGTAAGATCATCTGTCTGCCAACTGAAGCTCCGCAGAGGATGGGTGATGCAACAGGACAATGAACCAAAGCATACAAGTAATTCAACAAAAGAATGGCTTCTACAAAATAAAATACGCCTTCTGGAATGGCCCAGTCAGAGTCCTGACCTCAACCCGATTGAAATGCTGTGGCATGACCTTAACCACTTCAATGCTAAGGACGCGCTCAGCGCGTCCTCAGCATTGCCCCTGGTATGCGGAGGACGCGCTGAGCGCGTCCTCGCATTGGGGTCAGCGTTCGGCCGGGTTCCGGCCGATCGCTGGCCCCTCCGGTGCGGCTGACATCCTGGATGTCAGCCCGGCATCCGGAGCAGTGGCCGCCATTGTTATGTGTCATCGCGCCCCCGCGATGACACATAATTCAGGCGCCCCCCCCGCATGTGCGGAGGAGGCGCCTGAAAGGGAGGGGGGGAGGTCCTTCGGACCTCTCTCCCTCCCGATCGGCGGCTCACAGGGGCTTAACCCAGGCATCATTTGGAAGGGCACAGCCTGCCCTTCCAAATGATGCCTGGCATTAACCCCTGGGGAGCTGGATCGCAAATCGGCGCTGAAAAGCGCCGATTTGCGATCCTTCCCGGGAGCTGGCCGACATCTTGGATGTCGGCCAAGCTTCCGGGAACTCCCCCAGAGGACTGGCGTCATCGTGCGCAGCACGATGACGCCAGTCCTAGCATTAACCCCTAACTGCCACGAAGTGTGGAGATAGGGAGTTCCAATGAACTCCCTATCTCCCGATCCGTGGCAGTTAGGGGTTAAATTTTGATATCGTTGGATCGGCCAGAGCATGGCCGTTCCAACGATACCAAACATGAAAGTAAAAAAAAATGTAAAAAAAAATAAAAAATAAAAATAAAAATAAAAAAAAATTAAAAAAACAAATTAAAAAAAAAAAAATAAACACTTTTTTTTTTTGTTTTTTGTTTTGTTAATGCAGCAATATTGTTCCCATTTCAATTATAATGTGAACAATAATGCTGCATTAACGATTTTTGTATGCGGTGCGTTTGTTAAAAATGGTGTCATTTTCCCCAAAAAAAAATGTAACGAGACCCCATCTCTAATTTTTTTAACAAGCGCACCCCATACAAAATATAACCGCAATTGCTCGCATGTTAAAATGTGGAAAAAAACACTTTACACGCTGTAAATTATTGAAAATACATATTTTATTGCATTTTTTGTTATAATATACAAACATGACATAACGTATACATATAATAATGACATATTATGAATCTACCGAGTCTGACGGAAAGAACGATATATAATATGTCGATGTCATATACTAAAATAAGCCTTCAAAACAGGTTTAAACATGATGCGCAAAACAGGTAAAAAATGACCTCAGCACAGCGGGCGGGAAAAGCCTCAGCAGCGAAAGGGTTAAGAGAGCGATTCACACCAGACATCCCAAGAATATTGCTACACTGAAACAGTTTGGTGAAGAGGAGTGGTCAAAATTACTCCAGATCGTTGTGCAGGTCTGATCTGCAACTACAGGAAATGTTTGGTTGAGGTTATTGCTGCCAAAGGAGGGTCAACCAGTTATTACGTCCAAGGTTCACATACTTTTTCCACCCTGCACTGTGAATGTTTACATGTTATGTTCAATAAAAACATGAAAACATATAATGTTTGTGTTGTATTATTTTAAGCAGACTGTGTTTTTCAAATTGTTGTGACTTAGATGAAGATCAGAGCACATTTTATGACCAATTCATGCAAAACTCCACTAAGGCTAGGGTCAGACGAACGCAGCTTTAACGTGCGTTTAGCCGCACAAAATCACGGCCGTGCTAGCAGCAAATGACGTCCAATGCCGGGGAACACACGAAGTACGGCCGCACGAAAGTTCGTCCGCGCAACGCAAGTGGCAAACGAACGCATTTTTTCGAGAACGTCAAACCGCTACTACTGACGTACAGAGTGCGCTGCGGCCGCATAGCGGCGTGTGTGTGTGATTGGGAGACGTCAGACGCTGCACACGTCCAGCCAACATAACGTCCAGACACAAAAAGGGTTTTATTGATGATCCGTACAAAATCACGGACGAAAAGGCGCATCGTATGACCGCTACCGCGTATTCCGTGAAAAAATATGTCCGTTCGTTCGACCGCACTTTTCCACGGTCGACGCGAAAAATGCGTTCGTCTGACCCTAGCCTTAATCCCAAAGGGTTCACATACATTTTCTTGCCACTGTATTTATTTGACTCCCTAGGGGCTCTAGCCCTGTTCTTAAAACAACCTGCCCAGCCATACTTAATTCCCTTTGCCTGTCAGATTTGGCCCTGTCTAAATTCTCCTTTGGTTCGCTACCTTCTCCCATGACTCCACTGTGTCCTAACAGTGATTTCCCCCCTGGTATGTGTCTTGGGGATTTTAAATCCTTGGAAGAGGCATGCCTTTGTAGATTTGGTGATACGGTGGAGCAGGGCCGCATGATTAGCTTTGCTGACCTACAAAACACAAGTGCCCTCTGTCCCTTTGATTATTTTCGTTATATGCAACTCCGACATTACATTGACCATACTGACATATGCAAAGTTGATGCTCGAAAGCTCACGAGTTTTGTATAACTGTGTCGATCGGATCGCATCCCTAGGGGATTGATTTCTCATTTACCCCAAAACTTATTCGTGAAATGGGGGACCTCAACTATTGCAATTGCTGGGAGACAGATTTGCTGGAGGATATCCCAGGGGACGAATGGAAAGACATCTGGGAAGCGACCTCCAGCTCCTCAATATGTGTCTCCCACCAGGAGCAAGCATTCAAGATGCTTTTTTGTTGGTATGTGACTCTGTTATTGTTGTGTCACATGGGCAGGACCACCACTGACGATTGTTGGTTTGGCTGTGGCCAGAAAGGCATATTTATCCATATGTAGTGGGAGTCCCAGGGTTCTAAGGTTTTGGCTGTGGTTGAGTGACTGTTGTCCACAGTTTTACACAGGTATATAAGTTTAGACCCTTGGGTCTTCCTTTTATACTGCCCGAATGCAGGGATGTCGACTTCGGAGCAAGCTTTATTTAATAGGATCGCTTTGGCTGGTGGAAGGATATCCCATCGCTACGGGAGCTATGTGCCAAAGTGTGAGATGCCCAGTTTATGGAGGAGCTCAAGGCTGTAGTCAGGCAGACTACCAAAAAATTTGAGAAGGTGCGGCAGCAGTTGAGGGCATATGTGAAATCTGTTCCCTAACCCACCTCGACTCCCGTATGGTACGGCAGTTCAAGCAATCACCCTTTGTGGCCCCTAGGCCTCGGCGCTTACCTGAACGGTACCCTCGCCCTTTCCCCTCTTTATTTTACATGCACATGGCATACCTCCTTCCTTTACAGCACTGGTGTTCTGAACAGAAGCTGACAGGGGATGAGGTCAAACCTCATTTGCATGTTAAGATCATCTCCTAACTGGCTGCTCAAAGTTACAGCAAAAACATCCCAAAAGATTCCTTTGGGCAAGACAATTATAATAGAGCCGGAGTTTATCTAAAATGAAAGATATTAGGGGAATACATACACATGGTGCTCTTAAAGACACACACACATTTTAACATCTGCTACATGTATCAGACATCTCCTGCATGGTCTTATACTTTTGTTGATGTGCCTACGTCATGTGATAACTGTTCACTTGTGAAACTTATAAATAAAGGATTTTAAAAAATATATAGCAATCTTCCATAAAGACTATTATTCTGAGATAGTTAAAATATTAATATAATGGCACTTTACTAATGTTTTTATTTATCCTTAACAGAAATATTGCTAGGATGAAAGGTTCTAAACTCTAGGTGATGTCCCTTATCTTAATGATGAGAGCTGCATTCTTAACATACAGGCAGAAACAGCCATTAACATCCTCACTACCAAGTTATTTTTCACAAAACCACTGGCAGGACCCAGTGTTTTTTGTAACATCCCTTTTTTCCAGCATACTTTTCGACAATGAGAGCCAATATCAGAATAGTCGATTTTCTTTGTTTCGGCTTCTTGTAATTAGTCACGTATGGGGTAAATAGAGGTTACCTCCTATTGCATCTCCTGCAGCAGTTTATCAGGCACATGTATATTTATTTTCCAACAGAAACAAAAACTCGAAAAAAAGGTTTACAATAAAGAAATCTCTGATCAGTCACTTCTGTGTGTGATGAGCAGTTTTGCATTAAATTTGCATATATTTAGCACTTGCAGTTCTGCGAAAATCTGAATTAACTGTTTGAGTTAAAATGCATTTTCAAGATCATATGACAAGTCTTAACAAAATATCTATGCACCAGCCTTTCACTACCCATATCCCTGAATATCTTGTGAAGACCCAGAGGAAACAGCTGGTACTTGCAGCTCTGTCCTGGGACTTAATTAGTTGTGAGCAGAAACACTGCAGCAGAAGGGAGAGGAAATCCAGAGCTGCAGTGAGAGCTTAGAGCATTGGGAATGGAACATGGGGACAGGAGTTTATGAAACAGATGGGCAGGAGGGTAACCATAGCATCTAACTAGGGTGGAAGAGAATAACGCTCTGATAATGAGTCTAAACATTGAAAGGGCTAAAAATAGTCGTGACTGCAGACAATACTCAAAACACTGTTTAGGAAAATAAGTGTCATAATAATTGGTGATGCAGAAGCCAGCAGATGGTTAAACTCAGGTTTCCAGATGTTGGTGACCTGATTAGCTTATGAGTCTCAGCCAACCCTTGCAAAATAATAAAATTTGAGCTCTCACCCTATAATCCTATATTGTAATCAATTGAAATAAATGTTAGGGTATCCTTCAGTTTTATAGCTTTGAAAAATGAGAAAGCATCTATTGTTGTATAAGAAAAGCTATATATAGCCTAAGGGATAAAAAGATTGATGGAACTAAAATAATAATAAGACAATCAAAGGTGCAGCTATATATATATATTTATATTACATAGAATTGAGGGGGGAATTGATAAGAATCGGTCATTGTAAGATAAGAGCAAAACAACAGCTCAAGGGCATTGGTCTGTCCTCTTGATACCTGTGCAGCATCATGACGTCTAGCATGCAGAACTAAGTGCTTTATCATTTTGATGTGGAAGGATTCCCTCCTACTCTTTCCGCCCAGACTCCCTCCCCACCTCCCCTCAACCTCAGCTTTCCCGACAGTGAGCAATCAAGAGAAGCCGAGGATAACATCAGGTCTCCCTGGGTTTGGGGGTGCTGGATTAGGATGCAGGGCAGGTGCCACCAAACAGCTCTGCCTCTCCTGACTGACGTCACAGCAGAGGATCCTCTGCAGGAGGTGCCTGATCCAGGTCTAGTAGAGAAAAGGGAGGGGGTGGATAGAGGATAGTGATGGGATTTTGGGGGATGGTATTGAAAAAACTAGATCACTGCGGATTTTCTGAAAGGCTCATGTGCAGGAAAATGTGAGTAGAGGGAGTATAGGTAGTGCAATGGAAATGCAGGTGATCAGAGAGAAGTTTCAATCAGAAATGGATAGAAAGGCAGACAGGTAGAGAAACAGACAGACAAGCATATTGGAAGGCAGATAAAGAGACAGACATTTAGGCAGGTAGACAGAGAGACAGACAGGTAGATAGACAGACAGATAATGTTCATGCAATGCTAACTTTGGAGGAGTTAGACTGAGGCTCATTATAGATTTAGACAGGCCTTAGAGGTTTTTTTTCCAGCAGGGCACAGACAGATTTATTTGGAAATTTTGAATCTGCAATAAAAAATAATCAAAATCCGCATATTGTCTGCTGTGCACTTTGCAAATGAGCACATCTAAAATGCAATCAATACCATTACCATGTCTGAGTTCAACATAGAAAGATAATAGAGACTTGATTTTCCTACCAATTGGGAGTTTCTTTTACTGGGTGCAATACATGTAGAGAGAGGCAATATATTAAAAAGTAAGTAAACAGAAGCATTGCATAGATAGTAATGTGAGAAAGATTACATCATCTTACCAAGGGCTCCTCCTAGACTGAGGTAGGGGAGAGGAGAGGAGAGGAGGGGGTCAGTGCATTGAACATTCCATGTAGTTCTTGGTTTAGTTCTTCCCATTCTCACTGGTTATCCTGGCTTCCATTCACCTGAAAGTATCAGTCCACTTCAATCTCCTGAGCTAGTGAGATCCTGTTCATGAGGACTCTTCCTTTTACTTCTTGCAATAGTGGTGATACAATCTTCAATACAAAACAAAAAACAAATATATAAATAAATTCCTTCCTTCAATATTCAGTTGTGTTTGTAAATATGTTACTAATAGTGACGGTCACAAAAATATTGCTAGTGACAGTTAAAAAATAGCAAAAAGGTTTCAATTAGAAAACAGGCAATTTGTGATGAGACTTTTAAGACTGATATTAAAGTAAAAACACGTTTATATATTTTTCTGGAAAAAAAAATTTGTTATATCTTTATTTTGTTATTGTTTAGGTTGCTACATTTTCAAAATAGCCCTTTATGCCTTAAAATGACACATATAAGATTATCAAAAGTTATAATGCTCAGGGGGAAAAGGAGGGAATTACACCAACATAAAGGGTTAAATATAAAATACATTTTGAAAGTATAGTACACTCGATTGGAAATGTGGAATAGAGGGCATATTTTATTACAACAAAGGGCACACACACTGGCAACATTTTAATTCAGAAACAAAAAAATAATTAAGTGCAGACTTAATAATATTTCTGGACATTGATCACCATATAATATAAATAAAAAAGTCACCGAAGAAGCAAACTTTACGAAATACAAGAGAGAATGGAAAATGTAAATATATATTTAGATTAACAGAATATTTTTTTGTTTCACAATTTCTATAGCTTTGCATTAATTGCTGAAAATCTGTATAAAGATTTAGCATTTATTATAGATTGAAGAGAAAAAAATGAATTATTCTGGAGTACAATAAATTATGATGTATGCCTCTGTATTGTTATACGGTGACACTTTTTGGTGATGTATGTATTGCTGCAGCAGCATCCCTTATCATGTAGGTAAGTGAGTCTCATTGCTGTTTTCCATCTGATAGGATGGCATCGGAAAACACAAGGTATCTTTATCAGGTATATTTATGTTTTGGATTGACATTGCACTCATTCAAGCATTACAGCAGCAATGGCTTACTTACACGTAGTTTTAACCCCTCCATCACTGAACACAGGATGGACTATGTCACTAGGGGGTGGTGACTGGGGGTGCTTATCTTTATGCACCCTAATAAGAGTGTGTCAGGATAATCAGAGCCTCTGATGAGTGCAAACGTCTCTCCTTCTCCATTCTCAGCCACTTGATAAAAGCCACCCTATAATTTCACCCTGCCTTTGCTTCAAATCAAAGCAAAGATGTGAGGGCGGGGGCTGCTCTCCACCCTCCCCTCTGCAAATGGTATGATCCACCCCAGGTCCTTGCCTTCCTCTCTTCCCATCTCCTCCTTTCCCTTCCCTTCTCTCTCCGGCTCTGCTAAGTGTCAGCTGCGGGGAACTTGTTGGCAATGCCTAGTTTTCAATCCCCACCAAGGTTTCCCCAAGTAACTATTTAAAATCTACAATCTCCAATGGTTTTACTCAATGTAGGATGGGACTTCAGTTGAACTGCAGATATATTCTT
The DNA here is from genome assembly GCA_009667805.1 of Leptobrachium leishanense. Classification (NCBI taxonomy): domain Eukaryota; kingdom Metazoa; phylum Chordata; class Amphibia; order Anura; family Megophryidae; genus Leptobrachium; species Leptobrachium leishanense. The sequence continues at coordinate 149,108,084 of CM019067.1, forward strand.
CTGGTCCTTGCTGTGCAGCTAGGTAAGTGCACCCTGTGTATGTCATTTTACATGTAGAGGATGCTGAGGATTTATCATGTCCTCATTGCAAATTGAAAAAAAAATCAGAAATGATGCTGGAAATTAGATTTTATAGACATTATGTAATTGTTTTTTTTAAACCGTGCTGGGAAGGAACCTGCATTGTATCTGTGACCTGCTCTGTTTTGTTTAAAGCGGACTCTGCTTGGGTTTTCTCTAAATACCAATCGTGGTTGATCTAAAAATTCAGTTATTCTGAGAATCTAGTGAGAGTATACTGAGAATATACTGAGAACAGTGACAATTTACTGAGAATATACTGAGAACAGTGACAATTTACTGAGAATATACTGAGAACAGTGACAATTTACTGAGAATATACTGAGAACAGTGACAATTTACTGAGAATATACTGAGAACAGTGACAATTTACTGAGAATATACTGAGAGCAGTGACAATTTACTGAGAATATACTGAGAACAGTGACAATTTACTGAGAATATACTGAGAGCAGTGACAATTTACTGAGAATATACTGAGAGCAGTGACAATTTACTGAGAATATACTGTGAACAGTGACAATTTACTGAGAATATACTGAGAGCAGTGACAATTTACTGAGAATATACTGAGAACAGTGACAATTTACTGAGAATATACTGAGAGCAGTGACAATTTACTGAGAATATACTGAGAACAGTGACAATTTACTGAGAATATACTGAGAGCAGTGACAATTTAATGAGAATATACTGAGAGCAGTGACAATTTACTGAGAATATACTGAGAGCAGTGACAATTTACTGAGAATATACTGGGAACAGTGAAAATTTACTGAGAATATACTGAGAGCAGTGACAATTTACTGAGAATATACTGAGAGCAGTGACAATTTACTGAGCATATACTGAGAACAGTGACAATTTACTGAGAATATACTGAGAGCAGTGACAATATACTGAGAACAGTGACAATTTACTGAGAATATACTGAGTGCAGTGACAATATACTGAGAACAGTGACAATTTACTGAGAATATACTGAGAACAGTGACAATTTACTGAGAATATACTGAGAGCAGTGACAATTTACTGAGTATATACTGAGAACAGTGACAATTTACTGAGAATATACTGAGAACAGTGACAATTTACTGAGTATATACTGAGAACAGTGACAATTTACTGAGAATATACTGAGCATAAACAATGAAAAGCCAAGAATGTCTAAGCTTTTGTTAAAAAAACAAATAGAATTTTAAGATTTCTGTCAGAAGACGTCATTTTACTCCAGTTACTGCACTAAAAGAAAATTGGAATAATTACATTCCTGCAGAGCTAGAAGAAAAAAATCATTCACGAATATCTAATGCGAAAATGGAAACCAGCTTTTATTTTGGTTCTCAAGTCAATATATAATATCATATCACTATAACGAGGTAGAACTAAATGATATAGAACTATAGTATACATATTATCATCTCTGATATATATTTATGTGTGTGTGTATATATATATATATATCAGACATTTTGACGTCTGATATATATATATATATATATATATATATATATATTTTAATCTGTGCGCCTGTCATTTTCTGGGCACAGGAATTTCTAACTTTTCATCCCTTTCATAATATTTATTATCCAAAAGTTATCCTAAATTAAACAGATGAGGTTACCCTTTCAAATGAGAAGAACAAAAGAATAAGGTATCTTGCAGCATAAATTTAAAGGATAAGGCATGGCTGCTGGAATAAATAATCTGTATAAACTAGGGAGGGCACGATTTTTTAAAATTCTATGACATCTGAAATTTGTAGGGTTAATTCTGAAATATTGCATTAACCATCTGTGCATTACTGAGTTAGATAGGGAGATCACTCAGTAAAATGGATGAACCAACACTAGCAGGGTTATTCAGAGAGAGGTGAAAACCAGGAGAATGACAGGAGAAGTGAAAATTCTAGATCAAAATAACCAAACCAGAAAAATTCTCCCATTTATCTCACTTTCCAAATCGGCTATTTGGTCTAGATTGTTCATTCTCCTGTCAATTCTCCTGGATATCACCTTTCTCTGAATAACCCTGATAGTTGTCAAATACGTGCAATATATTTTAGATACATATAAAGACAGACAAAGAAACAGAGACTGACAGGTTCATACAGCTCAAACACACACACAATAAATAAATATATATGTGTATATATATATATATATTGTGATATAAATTAAAATTTTCGTGTACAAATATAATAAATGTGGAAGGATTATCTATGATTCGAAAATAAGCCGATTCATTTATATATAAATTATATATATGTGTGTGTGTGTATAGAATTGCTATGATGTGCAAGTGGCTTGACTTCTGCAATAATAAATAATATATATATATATATATATATCTCCCAGGACAAACGAGAGAAATCTCAATGTATCCTTCCTGGTAAGATACTTTATAAATAAATAAGTATTGTGTGCCATTGAAAACACTGCTCATTCTTAAACACAGACTTTTCAATGCGACAGTGACTGGAGGAACCTGCTGTCCTCCTTGGCACCTTCTCCTCTTCAGCTTTCTCACAAATGGGCCCCAGTGCCAGAAGCCCCCTTCACACTTTCTGAGCCCAACAATACACTGCTGTGATGATTTAATACAGGGTCTTGGACACTCTTGATGCACAACTGACAGGGAAAAAATAATCAATTAGTGGTAAAGTTAAAAAAAAAAAAGCAAAAACCTACATAAATAAAAAAAAATGCCATGTCCACAGATGAAGAAATGTAATTAAGACAGCTCGAGTGCCTAACGAGGTAGAGACCCAAAGCCCCGTAAGGGCTAATGAAAGCTGGGATAATAAGTGAGAAAGAAGAGCTTTTATCCTCGGTTTCAAGTAGCTATAGATACAGGGGATGCTGTTGTCTGTGAAGGAAAATGAAGGAAGTATTCTTGTGTGTTATTTTCATCTGTAAAATCCCTGAACCCTTGTTACTTTGATGTGAGGCGTTAAAAAAGTGACTTTACATAGAAATGGCATTAGAGACTATAAGGCAATCAGCAACATATCTGCTAATTAGAAAAAAAAAGGAGCAATGGCTTCAAAATACAGCACATCTCCACAACACTGCCTGCATTACAGTGATGGACTGAATGCATTTCAACGAAAAAAGCAGAATGTATCAATGTACATATCAGTGTTAAGTATTTATCTGCACATGCCTTCATTTCCTGCTTAATTTCCTGTGTTGTGGTGTTTCATTTGTTTATTATATATATATATACATTTGACAGCTCTAGGTTTTATTTTTATCTAGTTTTCTTATTTAAAGGCATTTTGTGGTTATTTGTCTGTATATGTTCCTTCTGGCTTGCAGGGATGAAAGTATCATATAAATATAAATATCATGACTGAACTAACAAACAATATACATATATATATATATACTGCACAGCTTTACATCACATACTCTTGTCTTGCACTTGCTTTATGAATGTGTTTATGAATACTTGATGCTATTGATAATTATAATTCGCATTAGTATTATTATTTTTTTACTTTTTCCCATTATGCTTCACCTTGTACCCTTCTGCTTGATGGAGTGTCTGCTCCTCAGTCTATAATCTAGAGGTATCGAGCCCAAATCTATTAGCAGTGATTACTACTCCAAGATGTTATATGTATGGTTATTGTTTGTGGAGGTGGATTTTTGAATGAGGTTACTGTCTTCTAGCTCATATTTCTCTGGCAGTGTGCAGTCTGGTACAGATCTTCTGCAGTATTGTGGCTCTCTCATCTTCAACATGTGTCATATTTGTGAGGCACAAAGAGCTCAGGGCTGTATCTATCAGGCTGCATGCTTTAATTCATTGACCATTTCACTGACTGAAGCTTTGAGTACTATATTCAATTCATTGACTGACTGGTTAGCAGCTGAGATACAGTGATCTGAATCCATGCAGGAGTGTGAAGGGTTAAACCATGCAGAAGAACTCACTCCCTTTATTTGTAGTAAGGAATATGTCTACCACAATGGTGCACATGCGCACAGAGGTCAAAAACACATTCTAGCAAGAGAGATCATTTTTTTTGCAGATGAGACAATGGTGTGGGGAGCAGTTGGTGTTTATTATAATCATGGTTTGTTTATGTTTGCTTTATAATTACTTGCTGTTGACTTGCTGGCCTTGGACTGTGGACTTGAAATATTATAATATGCTTTCCTCCACCTACAGTCTCACTATTACACTACTGGGTGCATGGGAGGTGGAGAAGCTAGGGGGCTACATTGACTTGTCTGTCAATCCAATGAATGAGGGTGGCTCTTAATGGGATGTAGTTTTCTGTCACTTGTCTCATCTATAGTAAAGAGGCTGTCAACACATAATCCAAACTCATGTAACATGTATTAATCCATTTTCAGTGTCCTATGTCTCAGTATTAATCTGGAATAAACTTTAAAGATGTGTTTTTTGTGTTCTTTACATGGATATTTCTCAGTGAAGTGTAATGAGCAAAGTCTCAAGAGGTCAGGGTTTGTTGTTGTTGTTGTTGTTATTATTATTAGTAAAAACAATGTCCACTATGGAATAAAATGTTTCCTATATATTGGCCTGCATACTGGAATAATAACACAAATAGTTTCAGGCAGTTACAATATTTATTAATTGAAATGTGACAGAAATTAGTTTAAAATGCAAAGCAAACAAAGGTAGCAAGATGCTCAGCTTAATCCCAGATGTACAATTTTCATTATTTTGTTCCTGTTTTGGATTTAAATCAAGCATATGCTATAGTTGACAAAGCTTTGTTCAGCTAATAATCCCATATTACTATTTTTCAGACATCACCCCTGTGGTCCTTTTCCTCCAACAGTTAATACAAGAGACAGGACAGGAAATATATAAAATATTCAGCCTCTTCTGTGTGTTTGTTATTAGGTTATATCTGCACTATAGAAGATGATAGGAAATCATGTGGTAATGCTCACATACATTTTTAATGCTAAAGCTTCTTCATTTATGGTGAAAACCTAAGGGGGGGGGTAGATCTACAAAGAACACAGTATCAATGATCTGTTATTTAACTCTCAAGAGTGCCAGAGATTTAGCCATCCAATGGCTGAAAAAGGCAGATGCTAGGAGATGGCAAGCTTAGACAATGCAGCTTTTCCTTTACCAGGGATAATACACATCTATCAGCAAGTTGGCAGAGGATCATGAGAGTGGTAGCACATAAGCAAATAATAACATTACAGTTGCTATCTGCAGCCCTAGATCTCTAGTGGTTTACATGTGCTGTTTGATTCTAGGATGCAGAATAGGCACACAGTGCAGATGGCTCAGATGCTACTCTATAAAATGGTACCCAGCTCTTGCCATGCCCCTTCCCTTTTTCAGTGGCACTCAGTTTGATCACTGCAGTGTTGGCTGTATAAAACTGAAGCCATCTCTTCCAAGAATCCAGGGGAATATCTAATATCTACAAGTTCAATATAAAAAGTATTTTTTAGCAGCGACTCGAGGACAATAAAAATAAAAAAGGTTTAATTTTGAGAAGCATCCAATAATAGATAGGAATAATTGCTTATTGACTGTTGAAAGGAATACGTTTGTTGTTGTTTTCTTTATATTGTACGTTGGTATTTTTAATGCTGCCATTTATTTCTGGTTTTATTGAAGTTTTGATGTCATTTTATTACATTGTAATACTTTTTTTCTATATACATAGATGTGCATAATTATAACTACAGAGTATCAAGGTAGTGGTAATGTTATACTGTTTAGCACAATAGAATCTGAGATGTATATAACAAAAGGTAGTTTTTAGGTATTATAATGATTATTTTCTAAGCAGAACACATGCAGCATATGCTGTTTTTTAGTGTGTGTGTGTGTGTGTGTGTGTGTGTGTGTGTGTGTGTCACACCAAACCAGTGGAACGAGCAGAAGCTGTGAAACCTACAGTTTAAGTACTTTATACTAATCATTGATTTGATGCCTTCATTATTTGTAACATTTCAAGTGAAAGAATAAGGTACCAGACATGAAAAAAATATACTGTATATATTATCGTTTCCAATCACCGTATTTAGAGAGAAAAGGCAATTCTATCCTCAAACCACCATTTTTAAAGGAAAATATCATCTGAATTAAAAACAAAATTCATATAGGTCATGGTATTTTTTTACTATAAATAAAATAGTTAATAATAATTATAAAAAGGTAATATTTTGGATGACCTTTATGAGAAACCTGCAGGCTAAATGTGTTTTGCTGCCACACTAAGATACCATTTTATATGATCACGTGATGTTTGCTGAAAATATAGAATGGATAAAAAAAATTAACATTTTATTCAACACGAGAAAGTACTTCTACATGTTAAAAAATATATAAATTATTTGAAAATAAACTGTTTTACTGCATTATTTCTTCCAACCTCAAATCATTATAGCTCCAAGCAAAGAATAACTGATCTGCAAACACAAACATGGAATTTACTGTCCTGGGAATTATTCAAGGGTTGTATATTTTAAGGAAATAAAAAGGCACTATAAAACATTGATTTCAGAATTTTTTTCATGTCAGCTGATGTTGACCTAGAATTTGTAATCCCCTGCTGAATTGCCGGCTATTCCCAGTTTGGTAAAGAGCTCTGATTGCATTTAAAATGACCCAGTTGTCTTGTTATAGGGATGACCAAAATGTTCATTCACAGCAGCAGCAGAATTGCAGCTTCTTTGATGCTTGTATCCTAGACCTAGACTTTAAGGCATCACATGAGTTTCAGTCCCACAAACAGCTGGTGGGGTCTGTCATTTGGCCAGGCTTGCTGTAAAAGGATGCATGTATGTATCAAGGGTTTAACAGGGAGCTGTCCTTCTGATGTGGTGCTGATCTCTGTCCCCAGCATACCTGGTGCATGCGGTGAAGGCATCAGGCAAGTGTGATGCGGTCTTTCAGGGATTCTCCAACTGTATGATCACAATGGGCAAGCAAATGGAAACCTATTCACAAGACATGGACGAAGAGAAAAACCTCAAGACCATTTGCACGTAAGCCTCCATGATTTAAAATATATATATATATTTTTTATGTCTCATTTAAAATTCCACTTGGTGACAAGATCCTTCTTAAATGTTGGGCCAGGAGGTTCACAGGTCGGTACCATATAGTAGATACCAGTGTTGGGAAGTACTGACATTGGATATATTGAGGAACTACATTTAAAAAATGGATATATTTATGAGATATTTATTTCTTACTAAATTAAGAGGTTTAAAGGCAATGGGGGTTTGGTTACAAAATGTGGTCAATGTATCCCATTCTGGCAGGTCCTGTCCTATCATAAAGACTGCTTTTAAGAGATTAACCGATTTACTTGCTCTTTGCAGTTCATGGTTTAAATGGGTCCTATAGGAGGCACCTGTGACAGGGAGGGGTACAAAACCAGAGAGGGATCTCTGCTCTCCAAAATAGAGTGTTCTGCAGCTCACATTGGGTTTATTGGTCTCAAAAACGTCCTTATGAATTATTAATGTTCAGGTAGTGTGTATAATATATATATATACTAATTGGTAATTTAATGTCCCTGTCAAATCCACAAATGAGCCCTGGCCTCTGTATTTAGCTAATCTCTGTGGATCTCATTGCCTGTTTATTATTTCAATAACGTTCCATGAACTCTATACCTGAAGTGACACAGGACATCCGATCTGTTCCAAACTGGACATATACAATACTGATGATGACGTCACTGATGCTCCACCAGCTACAAAACCTAAAATGTAGTCATTATTTGTTTTGTAATGTCAGGGATGGTTGTGGAACTCAATGAAGATTTTTGGCTATCATTTAATAATATAATGTTATCATAACATAACAACTCTTGGGTTAAATTACAATGGTATAACAGGTTCTAGCAATGATTATGGATATGGATTATATAGGGTATTTCACGTAGGGAAAGTCTAGCACTTGTTTTATGAATCAGTCGTCAGTGTATATATTATGAATCACTGTGTTTATTTGTGCATCTTCATTAAAGTGTTAATAATGATGTTACAGGAATGTTTCCCAATAAACACAGGGTCTGGTTAGTCAAGATTATTATACAAATGACTGGTGACAGCCCACTCCTCCATCATTACATACACCGAGGTCTATAATACACTAACACCATGAGAATATCACATTATAGATACATAACATTATAAATTTCATGTAATAAAACACAACACCCACATGTATCATTTTTTAGTTAATGTATAAATACCTGCAAACAAGAAGGAAATAAATATCCATAATGAAGCAAAATAATAGTACTGAGAGTCACGAATCGAATAAAGTCATCTATCGATCAAACAGATTTTTTTTATACATAGCAATGTATTTGATTTTGACATAAAGAGCAAGAAAACAAATAGAATATTCTCTTATGATGTTTTATTCAGTTCATTCGATTGCATTGATGAAGAAATCTATTAACCAGGTACTCTGAAAACTATTCACTATATGATGAATTTCAGTGACCTGACCTGTACAGTTAAGGTCACTTTTTCATACTAAACTATTTAAATATGAATTTCTACTATGTGTATTGTCTTATGTAGAAACATAGCTGGAGCCCATTTCACTGCAATCCCTTTGCAGATCTCCTAAAGAAAAAGTAAGAAGGTTATTCGATCTATAGTCATGTTATGCTGGGTAGTATATTCCATAGAGGAAAAAAATATTCAGTGTATTTCTGAAAAATATATATGTTTACACAGAGCGATAGAGAGACACTGCAGCACATATATATACACACACACCCACATACGCATATATACACATATATGAAAAAGAATACAAATAATACAGTTTTCCACGTTGAAGAGACTGCAGATGCATTACAGAGATCATTTCCCCAGTGAATTTATGTGATGCATTGTTTTCTCTGGCTGTGACACAAGATACTTTCCTTTGGTGAATGTAGATACAGCAGAGATGTGAGAAGGATGTCTTCGTTTCCCCCCTCTGGCATCTTAATATGTGATTATTTATTGCAAAATTATCAGCATTTCTGTTTATAAAAAGCTCTAAGTGCCCATAAATTAGATTGTGTAGGGCCACTTTAGAACACAAGCCACAGGCGCCTGTCTGAAGCAAGTGATGTGTAAGGAGAGAGGGAGCTTCTCCAGTCATTCCTTAAAGCAAGTACAGGGAGGGCATGGTGCTGAGGAGACACATGTCACATCACAGGTCTAGAGATAGAGGGAGGCACCAGCTTGAAATATATCATGTCACTCTCAAGGCACTTAATTCGTGCATATCAATGAGCACCTATTGCCTTTACCAGTCGAATTTGATGGAGCTCTTAAATCTCATTGGATGCGAAAATCAAGGAGAGTAATAAAAATTGTTAAAAAAATGTCATATGACAATGACTCTTCTGCTATTAAGAAATGGCAATCCAGTAAAGGATCAATACTGTATATGTGTATTATAGGTCAATCCATCAATCATTTATATAAGCACGCGATGAATTTTAATTCTTTTATTAGAGCACGTGTGTTTATGTTTGTGTATATTTCTATACACACTGTCACAAACACATAGGTCACCATGTTTGGGTTCAACGACCACTTTATTATCTTATATTAATCATTATATATATATGTAATAGCTTCTAAACAACATAACACCATGGGGTAGGTCACTATATTAAGGTTTATCACAGGAATTTAGTATTTGGAATTTTTTTAAAAAATATATATTTTGGAGTTGTTATAGATACATTTTAAGTATATATACGCTAGAATTCTAAAAGATCAGGTTACGTTATGATCATATTACGTGATATGTGATCTTATTAAGATCACAAGATGTCCAATATATATATATATACAGACTGTACAGTATATATATATATATAATCAAAGAAGAGATAAGGGATGCACATGAGGACTTACATATAGTAAAATTAAAAAACTTTAACATCCATAAAAATAGTTCCTGTAAACAAGCCCGACGTTTTGGCCCCTTGAGAGCCTTTATCAAGGTTCTTAATAGAACCTTGATAAAGGCTCTCAAGGGGCCGAAACGTCGGGCATGTTTACAGGAACTATTTTTATGGATATTCAAGTCCTCAAGTGCATCCCTTATCTCTTCTTTGATATATATTAAGTATGGGATATTGGCACTGAGGCGACCTTTCAATTTGGCTGGCTGATACAGGTAATCTATTGGTTTGTATGTATATATATATATATTTATCCATTCATTCCACAATGTTGTATTTTAATATCTGTATTTCTTATCTGGTTGGAAATCGCCTCCATTAGTCCATAGTGGTTTCTGACCTGAAACTATTGGGGTGGCTGCTGCATATCCTCTAGTAAATGCTACCTTTTCCATTGCTTCTCCAGATACTGGAATGAATTCCACTCCTGTGCTGTCACGGTGCTTGCAGACTGCCATGACGGGGCAGCAGAAATTTGGGATAAACTCAAAAGGGATTCCAAAAAACTCGACATTCAAGGCAGCTTATTTCAACTGTGTAGCGGATCTAATGGCTCAAACAGCCCCAGGCCCTTACTACCTGCCGTCCTGCCTTTACTCATGGTGTCTCTCTCTGCTCTACTGACTTGGATCTTCAACTAAGACCCAAAGCTTCAGGAATCCAACATTACAACAATCTCCACCTCCTGGATTTCTAGATGGAAATATTTGTCGGTACTTTTGGGGTGACGTTGCCATTTCTCTCAAAATAATCATCTAGGATCGTGGGAAAAAAAAAAAGGAAAAAAGTTCTATATTTTATTTTGTGTTTTATTTATTTATTTTGCCAAAATGTTACCAAACAGTGAGCAACAACAGCCAAAACCGGACCTCAGCTTTACATCTTCAAGTGGAAAAAAAGAGAAACCTTGAGCCCTGGTTTATTTTCTTTTTTTTCTTGGTTGTCCTTTTGTTCAAAATTATATATATTTTTCTTTTTTTTTCTTCTTCTTCTTCAAGAGAAACTCAGGAAAGGCCCTGGGCCAAGTAATAATAATAATATAAATAATATAATAATAATAACAACACTCTGAGGAAGCTATGGGAGTTGGGCTCATTTTAGTACAACACTCAAACACAGAGAAAACAAGCCAAGGGATCTGTTCTTCATTCAAAATGTACTGTAGATATTCACAAGTCATTCACAAGTGGTCCAACCCAAATCCTAGTGTACTCCATATTCCTTTCACAGAGCCATCTTTTCCTCATCAGCAAATACTGTATGTATATGTAACCAAGAAAACAATAAGAATAGCTCAGAATTCAGCAATGTGGAGGAAACAAATGTACATATGAAGGAGAACATTTCTAGATTAGCACATGTATGGATGGATGGGTGGATGGATGAGTGGGTAAGTATGCTGTATGGACTGCTGAGGGATATTAGCTTTATCTGCTGTTGCCAAGATATTATTTCCATGTCACTGCCTTTATTTATCTTTTCTTGGTTTTTAGATGTTACACATATTTACCTAAGTATCCCACAGTGTAAAAACCACAGATGGGGGTTATAAATACATAAATAAATGTAAAACCGTACAATAGATATATAAATATATATAAAGCAGAAATTATACAAAAAAGTACAAGATTTTGACTAAATAAAAGAGAGCCTTGATTTTAACAAAATAAATGTAATAAAAATAAAGTTTATTATAAACTCAAATCAGCAAAAAAAATATTTGCTACAAAGTATAGTAAAGACAAAGAGTATTAAATAAAATTATTGTTTGAAAAAAACCCTACTTCTTGCCCATATTCATTCTATAGAGATATATTTCACGTGATAATACATTTAGGGGTGAAAGTTTGAGATGGAATGTCATATTTTGTTATCTATGTTTCAATATTTTGTTATCTATGTTTCAGTATCATTTACTGTTTTGGTAGAAAACAATACATTTTTTCAGCAATAAAAGAAAAAGAGATAATGATGTAAAAAAGGGGGTGGACAGAGGCGACACCTAGATAGAAATTACTAGAGTGGAATCTCAAGGGAGATGTCTTGAAACAATCTGGGATGTCAAGCTCAGCCATCACTACTGTATACTGATACACTGATGTGTTGTAAGTTGGTCATATAAACATATAGAAAGATAGACAGATGGATCTACAAATCTGATAGAGGTTCTCTTACTCTGGCTTGGAAGGGTTTACTACTGACTGTAATAATAATACTGTACTGTATTGTACTCTAAACTTGACATTTATTTATTTATAAAGACATGTGTCTTATCCCAGATAAGATACTGTTATCACACAATGGAATACAATATTTCACTTGATTTTGTTATCTATCTATGTATCTTCCTGTACAACCTGCAACCCTGTGTACAGGACAGACAGTAATAAATCCTTCCAGGCTGGACATCACACATGCACACTCACACACATGGAGAACAAAAGGTCACTTCGATCAGGTTTGCAGAGGGGGCAGTAGGAAGCAGCCTGTTCTTGAGCTCAGATGAGTTGTTTCATAATTAATAAGACACCTCAGCTGAATGTGCTAGGAGACTGGGTCTATTGATTTAACCGAGAAAAAAAAAATATGCTCTAACCTTTTTCTATTTCCAGCCTCTTGATGTCTTCAGTAAGCATCCCTGTCTGTATATACTTTAAAAGCATCAACAAACCTTTTGTAAACCTACATAGTAAAAGAAGGCATTAGGACCCACACAGCAGATCATTTGATCCACTGCACTATGTGCTTTATTTATATCCATTAGGCTTTCCAATATAGAATATCCATAAACTCCTTCACTTCACAGGAACCTCTCAGCAGCAAGCTCCCCTATTGTGTCTATGTGTGGACCCTTTGACATGTGGAAGCTCTCAGCAGTGCAGCACTGCACCCAGCAAATGCTGGCAGAATACTCTAATACACACTCAGCGTAAACATCAAAACCAGACAGAAGGAGGAATATTCAGTAAACAGCAACAGCATCAGGATCCACAGGGAAAAAGGGGATTAGGAAGGCATGTCCTCAATTTCTGGGTGACCTTTATTAATGTGCATTTATTGATTTATATGGCCTGGTCAGGTTGTATGTTTGTTTTAATTCAGACTATGAAGAAATGGTTATACTAACATTATTATCAACAAACAAAACAATAACAATTCTGAGTAAAATACTTCATCAATAATGCTGTATACATATGTTGCTACTTTTTAACTCTGTCGTTCCTGCAGTGTCTTGAGCAGATAACCAGGTGCTACATTAGGCTAGGGTCAGACTGACGCATTTTTCATGTTGTCCGTGAAAAAGTGCGTTCGAACGAATGGACGTATTTTTTCACGGATTACGCGATAGCGGTCATACGATGCGCATTTTCGTCCGTGATTTTGTACGGATCATCAATAAAACACTTTTTGTGTCTGGACGTTATGTTAGCCGTACATTAGCAGCGTCTGACGTCTCCCAATCACGCAAACACGCCGCTAGCGGACGCAGCGCACTCTGTACGTCAGTAGTAGCGGTTTGACGTTCTAGAAAAAATGCGTTCGTTTGCCACTTGCGTCGCGCGGACGAACTTTCGTGCGGCCGTTCTTCGTATGTTACCCGGCATTGGACGTCATTTGTTGCTAGCACGGCCGTGATTTCGTGCGGCTAAACGCACGTTAAAACTGCTTTCGTCTGACCTTAGCCTAAGGTTGTACACAGAACGCAGACAATTGTAACCCTTTCAGTGACAGGATGAGGGAGAGGGTGTTGCTGGGGGAGGGAGGGGGCTTCTCAGACAGAGCTGTTTGCTGTGGGGCCACGTGTCCCTTATTCCCCATCCTCATGCATTAATTATAGTCTGGTATTCAAATATAGAACAGGGATGCTGACATCAAATGCTGCACTTTGTGGAAAAAAAGCACTAAGCTGTAATAAATAATATATAGTTTATATATATATATATATTTTTTTTTACTTTTCTTGGTTTTGCCAACAGCAATATCAATCTTGTTAGCGTTTCTGATAGGAAAAAAATATGTCCAATGGGAAGTGTATTCTCTAGGGAAATCTTCTCTGGCTGTTACAGAGCCATGCAGATGTGGCTCACATTATTACCAGCAGCCTGCTTCCCTGTCTGTCACACATGAGCTTCATTTCAAACAACATTGCAATGTTCTACTTTATACTATAAGGAAAATAATGCGAATGACATTTATGAGCAATCTGGATTTTATAACTCACTTTCTTCTATTCCAGGTTTGATGCTAATTTTATTATTTTTTCTACCGTTTTATTCTCTTTTAAAAAAACAATCAGTTTCTAATCTATTTTGAGTTTCAGATTAACATCAGTATATATAATAGTATCTCAGTAGGATGATGCACTTATTTATTTATTTATTTATAAAGGATTTTACCAGGAAGGATACATTGAGATTTCCCTCTTTTTCAAGTACGTCCTGGATTCAAGAACTTGGTTATGTTATGATCTCATCCCAGTACCTATTGATATATATACAGTTTACTATTGCAGAAGCCACTTGCACATCACAGCAATTCAAAGAACTGCATCACTGCCTGAGCTCCTATGCTACATTCCCCATATGCAGCACAGAACTCTGGGTAAGATATGCAAAAGACGTCTGTCTCACTTTTTGCATCCTGAGTCTGTTACAGTATGGAGGCTTTTTATCTCAATTTTTGCCCTCCACCACAACTCAAATAAGCACTACATATATATATATACAGTAATATATAGGACGCTATGTTTTGGAGACGAACTCTGGGACTCATAGAATAAAAACTTTATTAAATCTATGCAATTATTAAACGAAATCTGACGTTTCGGCTCATTCCGAGCCTTTATCAAATGTTGGATTTCATTTAATAATTGCATAGATTTAATAAAAAAAAATATTTTATGAGTCCCAGAGTGCGTCTCCAAAACATATTTTCCTACATAGACTTTCGAAGACATTTGTGCCAGGCAGGTAAAGATTTTTAGGTGAGTGCTGGACCCAGTGTCGAATATACATATATATATATATAATTTATGTAATATATATAAGTTGTGGTGGAGGGCAAAAAAAGTGAGATTAAAAGCCTCCACACTGCATATAATCAGTGGTGTATTTAGGTTTTGTGCTGCCCTAGGCCTGACTAAACTCGTGCACCCCCTAAATTAATTTGGACACACTCCTTCCTTTCAAAGCCGCACCTCCTGTTTAAACAGCCAGACACTTTCTGGTTTTAAAGATGGCTGTTGCTATAATGCAGTGGCCATCATCCACTTAGGCCTGCCAACTAGTTTAGGAAACTTTTGGTCCCCACCAAATTTACAGATGACTTCTGTATTATACATAATAATACACTGAGAAGACATAATACAGGGAGTCTGGGATTTACCAATATGTCTGCATTACACATTATACACACAGAGGACACAATACAAGGAGTCTGGGATTCACTTTCGTCTGTGTTACACATATTAAGTAAAACCGCAAAAAAACTATAATAGGATACTAGGCGATAGGTTATAGTATTATTAGGTTTTGAAACCAGCAGTTTTTGGATAGTGCAGGAGCAGCGGCGTAGCGTGGGTTGTCAGCGCCCGGGGCAAGGCAAGAATTGTGCGCCCCCCCCCCCAATCTGTGGACACGGTAACACACCATGATTCCCTGACACCAGTAGAGTATTGACCCCCGTTACGCCACAAGCACATGTATTGTATAATATTAACAAAATACTGATATAATAAAAAAAATAAGCACACATGCCCCCCTCGCTACGCCACTGCTACCAGTCACCCTGTCCAAGTATACCCTATCATAGTTCCACTCTCATACTATACCCAGTCACTCTCTCCCAGTACCCCAATCACCCTCTCCCTCCAAGTACCCCAGTCACTCTCAGTACCCCCACTTTCTCTCAATACCCCAGTCACTCTCCAAGTACCCCCACTTTTCCCAGTACCCCCAGTCTCTCTCTCCCAAAGTACCCTAGTCACTCTCTCTCTCCCAGTACCCCCAGTTTCTCCCCCCAGTACCCCGTCACTCTCTCCAAGTCCCCCCACTTTTCCCAGTACCCCCAGTTACTCCCCCCCCAGTACCCCGTCACACTCTCCCAGTAACCCAAGTCACTCTCTCCCAGTACCTTCAGTAACTCACTCTCTCCGAGTACCCCCGGTCACTCTCTCTCTCTCTTTTTCTCTCCAAGTACCCCATCATTCTCACAGTACCCCCAGTCACTCTCTCTTTTTCTCTCCAAGTACCCCCTCTTTCTCACAGTACCCCCAGTCACTCTCTCTCTCTATTGAATATCACCAGTCACTATCTACCAGTATACCCAGTCATTCTCTCTCTGAACCTCCAGTGAACCTCTCTCCCTGTACCCCCTCACTGTGTGTTGGTCACGCTGCTTTGGTGTCATACAGTGTCGCCTACCTGCGTGGAGTTGCTGGTGGTCTGGGGGAGCTGTCCAGGAGGCTTAGTGGAGACCGAATTTTAAATGTACTGCAGGGCAGGCGCCTCCCTCCCTCCTTCCTGTTCAATGGCTGCAGGGCTGCCAGTGGCAGGGGGCTGGCACAGGGCTTCAAGGGGGGCTGACAAGCATGGTACAGGGTGTTCCGGTGAATAATGCTGCGCTGCTTCATGTGACTCATGTCAGCGTTAAGGAGGAGTCAGGACAGGACCAGAATTCTGAATGCTAGGTCACCGCCGGTGTGGCAAAACTGGCCAACACCTTGCTGATTCCTGCTGGAAAATATTAGTGGTTCAAATTTCTTTTGAAATTTTGCGCCCCCTAAGAAAATTGCGCCCGGGACGACCGCCCCCAAGGCACCCCCCACGCTACGCCACTGTGCAGGAGACACATGTCGTATACAGCTATTTTTTGCACTCTTAAAATGGCCATACAATTTGGAAGTATTTTTAAAGAGAGGGTTATGGATCCTCATATAGATTTCTCTTCTGTTATGTTGCCTCATCTAGTGTGTCACCCCTCTCCTCTTAGATTGTAAGCTCTTGAGCAGGGTCCTTCCTCCTTCTGTCCTGGTTGTGTAACATGTATGTATATTTGTTATTCTGTCTCCCCCATTGTACAGCGCTAAGGAATTTGTTGGCGCTTTATAAATGCTTGTAACTGTAATAAGGTGGCGTATTAATTAAGATCTAGTTTAATAGCCCTCTCCCCCTTATTTTATAACCCTTTTTTTAATGAAGTTTCTTCATTAATGGAGTTTTAACAAAATGTTTTTAGTAAGAATGAAAAACTCTCCATTTAACTGAATGGGTTAATAAGCTGACCAGACCCTGCAAGGAGACACCAGGAAGTGTCAGACTCATGATGGATAGCCAGACAAAACATAACAAGGCCTCTGTTGCCTGATTAACCCTTAAGGACGAATGACAGAACTGTTCTGTCATAAATGCATTGACTTTAAAGACCCCCTAGGTCCTTAAAGGGTTAACAATCCACTGCTGCCTGGGCTCCCCGCCAGACTGACATACAGTAGCTGCTGTTTTTGCCACCTCACTGGAAACTGTTGGCCTAGGCCAAGATACAGCACTGCATATAATAAAGTTCACAGTTGCAGAGGACATTTACACATCCCAGCAATTCAGAGAGCTGCTTACACAGCTCTTGTGTTACATTTCCCATATGCAGCAAAGAACTCTGGGTAGGATATGCAAATGAAGTCCACAGCTTCTCACTTTTTTGCATCTAGGCTCTGTAATAGCACAGTACCTGCCTTATATATGAGTTCTATACTTTTGTTGCATGTATTAATTAATTATTTTGGTGTCTATCTATATACATATTCTTCGGATCATATGAGTAATTGGAAATATATACCTCCATTGCATTGTTCCACAAAGTCTTTCAGGTCTATTCATAGAAAGGGGAAATCAGGAGACTTGGCAGAAGAGAACAATCTAGGCCAATTAGCCGATTTGGAAAGTGAAATAAATGGGAGAATTTTTCTGGTTTGGCTATTTTGACCTAGAATTTTCACTTCTCCTGACAGTTCTCCTGAGTTTCACCTTTCTTTGAATAGACCTGTTTGTGCACACCTACGGGGTTATTCAGAGAAAGGTGACAACAAGGAGAATTGTCAGAAGAAGAGAACAATCTAGACCAAATAGCCGATTTGGAAAGTGAGATAAATGGGAGAATTTTTCTGGTTTGGCTATTTTGACCTAGAATTTTCATTTCTCCAGCCAAGTCTCCTGAGTTTCACCTTTCTTTCAATAGACCTGTTAAATTTAATAATTTCCTTACCATGCCTTAATATTGCAACACTTGAGAGAAAAAAACAAAATGCACGCAGAAGTTCAAATAGCTTTCAGATTTGCGTGGCTTTACCTACACGAAGGGCTTAAACATAGCTTAACCTCTCTCACGTGTTCTCTCAGCCAATTAGAGTGCAAGTCAGGCGTATGGTGGTGGTGGTGGTGGTGGTTAAAACAAAGAATTCCACAGGCAATTAGATTTAAATTGAAACACACTATCATAGGGCAAGTTATATTTTTATTTCAATTTTCATTTAATAATTGCGGTGTGGCATTTTTGTGGGAAAGAAACAGCTGCGGACATGAGTCCAGATGATCCTGTACATTAGTCACACACTCCTGCTCGTGGATTTGGGAACACAGGAGAGCATAGAACTACTTAACTCCTTGCTATACATATAATTTAGGTGAAATTGGGATGTTCAACTGTTACTTAAACAAACAAAATGCATGAATTATGTTCTAACATAGCTACAGTTTGGGAGGATTTAGGCTGGGGTCAGACGAACGTAGTGCGAATACGCGTGCAGCCGCACTTTATCACGGCTGTAGTAGCAGCAAATGACGGCCAATGACAGGCAATATACGAAGTATGGCCGCACAAAAGTGCGCGCGCAAGCGGCAAACAAACACATTTTTTCGAGAACGTGATACTGATGTACAGAGTGCGCTGCGTCCGCTAGCGGCATGTGTGCGTGATTAGGAGACGTCAGACGCTGCTAATTTCCGGCCAACATAACGTCCAGAAGCAAAAAGGGTTTTATTGATGATCCGTACAAAATCATGGACGCAAATGCGCATCGTATGACCGCTATCGGGTATTCCGTGAAAAAATATGTCCATTCGTTCGAACGCACTTTTTCACGGACGACGTGAAAAATGCGTTCGTCTGACCCTAGCCTTAAAGCAGGGGTCAAGTTGAGCAGGAACACACAGGAACGCGGTTCCTCCATTTTTGCAGAGGGTGGGAACTGAGTTCCCATTGTTTCCATGCATTATGAAGCTTGTATTCAGATGATCAATCAAATATTTCTCTGCTAAGTGACAATAAATATAGGACTTATGTATTTTTGCTAAAATCCCTATATATACATAAATATATCAGACTTGAGTATGTGTTTGCATTAAGTATGAAATGATAATTGCTAATTGGGGGACAGAACTCTATGAGTTCCCACACTTCTATTTTAGGACTTGACCACTGATTTCAAGGTTTACCATTTATAATACATACTAGATTTATAAACATACTAGAGCTCTTAGAACTGTGTTTCTCCGAAGGCCAAAATCAGCTTTGCTTCAATGGGAAAGCAAGGAAGGTTTCATGGTCAACATATACAATACTAAACCTAATCGATATATTTACTCTGTGAAAAAGTGTTACAGAGGATGCTTGGCTTCAAAAGAACATTCAGATCTCTTCTGAAAAAAACTCTTCTGTTTCATAACATTAGATCATTGGGGATGCTGCAGGACTGTTCCCATACTTTAGCAGCATCTGAGCAAAACAGGAGGGGATAATATAAAATATGACCTAAACAGTCTCTATTCAATGTCCCTTGCCCCATCATAGGGCAATATTCGAAGGTTTGTGCTAACGTAACCAGAGCTGTTGTAAGCTTAACAATTACATAGACTATAATGGCTCTTGTAAGATAACAACAGCTCAGGTTAGCACCAAACCTCAGGTCTATTCACTGAAGGTGAAACTCAGGCGAATTGGCAGAAGTGAAAATTCTAGGTCAAAATAGCAAAACCAGAAAAATTCTCCCATTTATCTAATTTTCCAAATTGGCTATCTGGTCTAGATTGTTCTCTTCTCCTGCCAATTCTCCTGAGTTTCACCTTTAGCGAATAGACCTGTTTGGAATAGGGCCCATACATTTCTGAGTGAGGGACTAATGAGCATATTCTTTTTTGAAACTGACAATAGCCCAAAACACTGCCTCCCGTTCTGTGAGTAAACAGGGGGCTATATTCCAAGTCAGGTGTAAACATAACCAAAGCTCTAGTAGACTTAGCAGCTTCATAGGCTTCCACGACTCTGAGAATCTTGCACAGGGACATTTCCTTAGTCCCAGTAACAGAAAGTGGACTGTATTCCAACCCTGGTGTAAATTTAGTCAGGGCTGTTGTAAACCTAACAGCTCCATAGACTAAATAGAACTGGGAAGTTTACAACAGCTATGGTTAAGTTTATACAAGGGTTGGAATAGAGCCCGGTGTTGTTACATATTTGTTTCATACTCAGTCAAGCTATACATATATTTACATCTAAAATATGTAGTTATTTATCTTCATACTTGAGATGTATGTAACCAGTGACTTGACAAACCTCTCTATATTAGGACCAGTTTGGAAATCGATTGGCACTACAATACTGCAAAAAATCTTTTGCTTGCTCTAATTTTAGATCTATTTCTTGCCATTCAGCTCAAATTCAACTCAATTCCAATAGAATGCAAAATCATGGAGTTTGGTTTGTTCAATTCATACATTGTATCGTATGTCTCAATTATTATTGTTGTTTCTTCTTTTTCCATTTCAATTGTTTAATAATAATATGTGCTGTAGCAATCCTACTTTAGCAATACATGATTGAATGTAGCAAATAGATTGAGATTAACAAATTACAACCGAATCTGATCAATATTTACATCCCCTCAAGGGATTTTCATTAAGACTGGCATTGACAAAAGACCATGGAAGGTTTGAAACATTGATCTGCTGCTTTAATAACTCCACCATAACAGAAAGCAGATGCAGAACTCACATAAATGCAGATTATGAGCATTCTAAATACAATGTTATCCTATCACAAGAAACAATGACAGTGAGAATACTTAAAAAAAAAATAGGTGCAAGGAAACGTAATAGCACTATTCATTTTAATACACATACTTAAGGGGTTATTCACAAAGCACCAAAATTTCATTGAAATTTCATCGAAATTTGGTGCTTTTCAGTTCGTTGAACCTCGGCAATTCCATTTAGCCAAAACTACGGTGAATTCACTAGTCAGTAGGTTCACCGTAGTGTGCCGAAGATGGAGTAGCTGAAGCGTCATGAAAAATGTGGTGGATGTCGCCGAAGAGGGTCGAAGACCGCCTAAGAACTGTGAACCTGCCTTGGCGAAATCCACCGAAATGAATTATAAAAAAAAAAACCTCTCCTATTCCCCTAATAGGTGTTTAAAATAATTTTAAAAAAGCATTAAAAAGTGTCTAAATAATTAAAAATGTCCTTTAAAAAATAATAAAAGGGTCTGTTACAGAATAAAAAAAAAACCTTTTAAAGAAATTGGGAAACAAAAATTTTGTCTAAAAAATACAAAAAGGTGTTCTACAACATAAAACTATTAAGAGACTTTTTGCTGAAAAAGAATAAAGTTTTTTTAATAATTGAAAATTATATTACTTTAGTACAATGAATCCCATTGGATTCGCCTGTTTAAACCTGTTGAACCGAAACATCGAGAATCAGGGCATTATGCCGACACTTTGGTGCAGTTCAGTGTATTTCGGTGGAATGTTCGAGGCTTAATGAATTACCTCTTTAATCACTGATATACGATAGACACAGGGTAATATTACAATCTTAACGCTAGTGTTAGCACTCAGCTATGTGAGGATAAACGTTAGGTTAAATGGCCCTAGTGCGGGCCGCCTATATTACATTCCGAACTCTAATGGGTTAAAAAAATCATTACCGCATTGGAGCTTGCACTTTCAGCACGAGCTTACTGTACAAAGTCCTAACCGCTAATTATGCCCCGCTGCGGTTAACTGAAAAGTTAACCACAGCTAGAAGATGGTGCTAATTGATTCCGTTTCTGTGGAATCACTTATCACCAGCTGCAAATCCCCCAAAAATCAGATACTCACCTTTTATCCCGCAGTGAGAATGGCGGCCCGATCCGCCGATTCAGGCTGCCGGGTGCAGAGCGAGTCTGGGGAAAAAAATTCCACAGTCTCCCTCTGTGTATAACTCCGCAAACCTGCAGGATCTCACAGGAGGCGAGTTCCTGCAGGTCATGTGACCCGGCAGTCAAAGTCTCAATGGAGTCTTATGGTCTTCAGGAGGGGATACTCGGGGCAGCGCATTAGCGCAGGTTTTCTTCCTTAGCGTCCTTGTTTTAGCGGGCAGTTTGTAATACTGCCTTCAGAATATTATTTAACAGAAAGGAGCAATTTGGATAAAATAATGTCCAGGTCATATCAATTCTATCTATCATCTTTTGTTTTCACCCATAAAACTAACACAAAACAGAACTGCAATAAGTCCAGTAAACCTAGTGAAGGGAAAATTACTGTTTCTTTTCAAATTGCATATCGAAGCAATGAAAGGAACTTACAAGTAACTTATATGCATTAATGCAGGTTTAGACTAAAGAGTGGATGTGGATATGTACCGGCTAATAATATTATCCATCGCTGTGATATTATTATCCATCGCTCCGATATTATTATCCATCGCTCCGATATTATTATCCATCGCTCCGATATTATTATCCATAGCTCTGATATTATTATCCATCGCTCTGATATTATTATCCATCGCTCCGATATTATTATCCATCGCTCCGATATTATTATCCATCGCTCTGATATTATTATCCATAGCTCTGATATTATTATCCATCGCTCCGATATTATTATCCATAGCTCCGATATTATTATCCATCGCTCCGATATTATTATCCATAGCTCTGATATTATTATCCATAGCTCTGATATTATTATCCATCGCTCTGATATTATTATCCATAGCTCCGATATTATTATCCATAGCTCCGATATTATTATCCATCGCTCCGATATTATTATCCATAGCTCTGATATTATTATCCATCGCTCCGATATTATTATCCATAGCTCTGATATTATTATCCATAGCTCCGATATTATTATCCATAGCTCTGATATTATTATCCATAGCTCCGATATTATTATCCATAGCTCCGATATTATTATCCATAGCTCTGATATTATTATCCATCGCTTCGATATTATTATCCATAGCTCCGATATTATTATCCATAGCTCTGATATTATTATCCATAGCTCCGATATTATTATCCATAGCTCTGATATTATTATCCATAGCTCTGATATTATTATCCATCGCTCCGATATTATTATCCATAGCTCTGATATTATTATCCATAGCTCTGATGGTCTGTTCATTTTGAAGCTGTTAGTGAAAAATGTATTGCAGCCAATTTGCAACTTATTGCATTCTCTTTTGGAAATTTGGCAGTGAAATTCCATTTTTACTTCACATGATTCTATAACATCCTTCCTCATAAGAGATTTTCCCCATCCAATTCCAGTTTCATTTAACTCTCTATAGTTATAATTATTAAAAATAGGCGTATCCTTTTATTAATCATAATGTTGAACTTGTCAGTGTCTACAGTCAGTGTCAGTATCTTGTATATTTATACATGACATATATTCAGCTCTTTCTTATAAGTTTATCTACTTATCTGTCAATCTTTCGCTGTAAATATAAAGAAACTATCACAAATACAAAATATACTCTTGAAAAATGATTGTTTAATGTTTATCCAGATTTGAGTCCCTCTAAAAGTAAGCATATGTTTTCTCAAAGGACAGTTGGCCATTAATGCAGTCTTTCACCAGTCAGTAGCCTGAGGCAAACTGGGAGCTTCAGCGGAATCTTGAGCTTATATTGAGTTGATAAATCCCCAGATTTCTCTTCTCTCTCTCCACTCCCCTCCCTGGGAATCTCATTACAAGCTGCAGGAAAAAAAATCACACCTTCAAGAGTACTTCAGAGGTAGTGTTAATTGTGCTGCTGCAAATGAAAAACATTGGGAACAAATTTATGCACCATCTCTGGATAGCCAATCCACTTTATTTAACTTTTTAACCCTTTAATACCGTCTCTGAGTATATTTAGCTATGGGCTAGAAAGAAACTTTTTTTTTTAGAAGAAATCTATTTGCAGAATCAGAATACGATGCATTCATTTAATGGGTACAATACAATAGATACATTAGAAATCCTTGTTAGGTCTAGGAAAGTGATGGAGCTAGATAATTGAAAGTTTCAATAAGAATATCTCCAATGAGTGAAAGCTGAGGGTTTTTCTCCATTATAAATATATGGGCTTGACCTCTCATCTCAGTTGGAGGTGTTGAGTGTGGAATAGATTGAGCAGCTACTCATAAATAGCAGAACACAAATATGTATTTTTCAGCTGAAACATGAGATGTATTTCATGGAAAACAATGACCTAATGGTTACAAAAAAATAAACGTGAGTATTGATTGACAATAAAAGAAGTGATCCAAAAACACAGAAACCTTTCCAGATCAGAGCTGGAGCAGAATATACCAATCTGGCTTGCAAGGTATTCTCTTAGATACGGATTTAAACTTCCACCGTCTCCTCATTACTGTAGATAAGGCTGCAAGATCAATCCTGTTAATTAAGGTAAGAAAATGTTTTTAAAATATTTTAACTCTTTAATGCCATGATGTTTGAGCCAACTTGTAGTCAGTCTTATTCCATCCCAGAGCTCCCTATAGGGTTTATAACCAAGTTTAAAATTGTGGGGCAATTAAGAGGGTTCATAAGCTTACAATTTGCATACAAGCAAGGACCCTATTCTGACATAGTCAGGAAGGGAATATATTGGCTCGCTATTAACAGCCATATCATCTATCCATAGTGTTAGAGAGCAGGCAAATGATGGCGGTAGTGTCACTGTAAGTCACCATGGAGACAATTGCAACTCGATGTGAGCTTGGATAACCAGGGACACTCCAGAGCTGTTGAAGGACACGGTGAGCTATTTGTTCACATGATTCTTCTACATACATAAATTTGTGCCATCCATGGCATCATGGAATGAGAGATAAATAATTGATATTTTAAGCTGTTCTTATATTTTATTGTGCTAAGTGATTTTACAAAATCTATTTAACACCAGGGATTGAGAGCAGGTATTTGGTTTTGAATACTGGCTAAAGGCAGAAGTAATGGACAGTCAGGGAATAACTAGCTATTTTCATGCTGAACCATTGGTATTGGCTCCTATACAAAATGTAACTTTAATTTAGGATCCACTAATGCTGAGCCACAAGCAAAGCTTATGGCTTGTTTGGAATAGTAGCTCGAGCCATGTAGTACAGCCACCCTAGTTGTTATCCTAATGCAGTGTTTCCCAAACCTGTCCTCAGGACCCTCAACCAGGCCAGATTTTGCAGATCACCTTGGAGAAATGTAGATTGAATCCTGCAATCACTGAGCAGCAAATCATATCATTTGTGATGCGCTTCAGATATCTGGAAAACCTGACGTGTCAGGGAAGACAAGTGTGGGAAATACTGGCCTAATGGCTGGGTTGGAATAGGGCCCATTGTTGGCAGCTTCCACAGAATAAGAATGAAAGTTGAGTCTTATCTGAGAAGACCAATGCAAATAAGTGGTTTTATAAATAATTACCTCTCTCAATAAAGCATAAACGCCATAAGTACAATTCTTAATCCCAGGCAAAATATTGGACCCATTTCTACAGGGAAAAAATGGAAGAGAGGGGAGTCTGGGCTCTGAAGTGGAACAGTGGCCATGTTAGCTCAGTGTAGGAGGTCTTTTTTTATTTCTGTGGAAGGGAGAAGTTAAGATCCAGCATGTCTACATGGTCAAGTATTAGCATATAATATCGGACGCACTGAAGTAAAGGTGCTCGGTGGATTAAAGCTCTTGCATTCATGTAAACCTTCATTAATCCTTTAACGCATAGTTATTTTCTTTAACTATTGATGCATGTGTATCCCTTTAATTCAAGCACAACCTGTATGCATTAGTTTGGAATAGATTTATATGCATTAGGGAAACAGATTTAAGGTGCTGTGATTTTCTCCAAAAAAATGAAGCAAGAGAAGATATTAAACCCATTTAAATTATAACCAGTTCCATAGGTGGTTGACGAGTAGTTATATATGTATACCTCTTTTTTCTCCAGACACCCTGTCACCTAGCTATAAATTTATTTATTTATTTATAAAGGATTCTGCCAGGAAGGATACATTGAGATTTCTCTCATATTCAAGTATGTCCTGGGTTCAATAACATTGAATTGTTAAAGTAGGTACAGAAATACAAAGTAATAAAATGCAAGCTATTAAAAACAAAAAACTATCACAACTATACATATTAACAGAAAATAAAATGTCACTGCACGTACAGGGCAGATGCACTTGGCATGCATACAATGCTGTGCTATGTGAACTCTGTTGCTGCTGTACACAGTATAATTACTACTACACGACCATTGATATGTCTGCAGTGTAACTGCTGCCAGACTCATTCATCAACTGCGCTATTCGGTATCGAGAAAGGGGAATAATCACTTTTTTTTTAAAGGGGCCAGAATGGGCTATAATTAACCCAGTGTCACAATCTGACCAATAAAACAAATTAATTATAACATATACAATGGATAAAATGACTCCATACAATGAAAAATGAGTACCTTTCGGATACCATCAAAGTGAGGAATAGCAACAACAGGGCAAGTACATACAGACATACAATATAAGTGTACCAACATGGCATAGGGCAATGTGAAAAGTAAGTACATAGCAACAAGAAGTGCAAAACACAACATTATATACAAGCAAAGAAAAGTGAGTCAAAGTGAGATGGGGAGTAAAATGACCCTCACTCAAGAAGGAGCATCAGGATAATGGTGGAGCCAGAGTTATCAGCTATTTTAAATCAGAGATATGAGGTCATCCGTGATGGCTGCACTTCATACCGGCTCCTGATTACCAGAGGCATCCACCTTCAGATCGCCAGGTTGGTGGAAGTCGAGTGACTGGTCTGGTCTTCCTGTACCTCCAGCGCCAGCCGATTGCTATATATTGGCCCGAACTGGATCGTCCAAGAACCACAGAGCCTCAGGCCAGGAGTGAGGCTGAACAGGGTCGATCATCTGCCGCTGGAGAGGTCATCCCCTCCTTGCGGACAACCGGACCACCTCAGTGGCAAGTATCCAATCCCCCTCCCAGTTTGCCACGTTCACTATATATATATATATATACACAGTGGCAAGAAAAAGTATGTGAACCCTTTGGGATTACGTGGAGTTTTGCATGAATTGGTCATAAAATTTGCTCTGATCTTCATCTAAGTCACAACAGTTTGAAAAACACCCTCTGCTTAAAATAATATAACACAAACATTATATGTTTTCATGTGTTTATTGAACATAATATGTAAATATTCACAGTGCAGGGTGGAAAAGTATGTGAACCCCTAGCCTAATGACTTCTCCAAGAGCTAATTGGAGCCAGGAGTGAGCCAACCTTGAGTCCAATCAGTGTGATATTATTGGATGTGTTGCTGAAAGCTGTCCTGTCCTTTAAAAACACACCAGTTTTGGGTTTACTGGTTTCAAGAAGCACTGCCTGATATGAACCATGCCTTGCAGAAAAGAGCTTTCAGAAGACCTACGATCAAGAATTGTTGACTTGCAAGAAGCTGGAAAGGGTTACAAAAGTATCTCCAAAAGCCTTGATGTTCATGTGTCCACGGTAAGACAGACTGTCTACAAATGGAGAACGTTCAGCACTGTTGCTACTCTCCCTAGGAGTGGTCGTCCTGTAAAGATGACTGCAAGAGCACAGCGCAGAATGCTTAATGAGGTAAAGAAGAATCCTGGAGTGTCAGCTAAAGACTTACAGAAATCTCTGGCACATGCTAACATTTATGTTGACACATCTACAATAAGGAAAACATTAAACAAGAATGGAGTACATGGGAGGACACCACGGAGGAAGCCATTGCTGTCCAAAAAGAATATTGCAGCACGTTTGAAGTTTGCAAAAGAGCGCCTGGATGTTCCACAGCACTACTGGCAAAATATTCTGTGGACAGATGAAACCAAAATTGAGTTGTTTGGAAAAAACACACAACAAAATGTGTGGAGAAAAAAAGGCACAGCACACCAACATCAAAACCTCATCCCCACTGTAAAACATGGCAGAGGGAGCATCGTGGTTTGGGGCTGCTTTGCTGCCTCAGGGCCTGGACGGATTGTTGTCATTGATGGAAAAATGAATTCCAGAGTTTATCAAGACATTTTGCAGGAAAACGTAAGACCATCTGTCCGTCAACTGAAGCTCCGCAGAGGATGGGTGATGCAACAGGACAATGACCCAAACCATACAAGTAATTCAACAGAAGAATTGCTTCAACAAAACAAAATACGCCTTCTGGAGTGGCCCAGTCAGAGTCCTGACGTCAACCCGATTTAAATGCTGTGGCATGACCTTAAGAGAGTGATTCACACCAGACATCCCAAGAATATTGCTACACTGAAACAGTTTTGTGAAGAGGAGTGGTCCAAAATTACTCCAGATCGTTGTACAGATCTGATCTGCAACTACAGGAAACGTTTGGTTGAGGTTATTGCTGCCAAAGGAGGGTCAACCAGTTATTAAGTCCAAAGGTTCACATACTTTTTCCACCCTGCACTGTGAATGTTTACATGTTCTGTTCAATAAAAACATGAAAACATATAATGTTTGTGTTGTATTATTTTAAGCAGACTGTGTTTTTCAAATTGTTGTGACTTAGATGAAGATCAAAGCACATTTTATGACCAATTCATGCAAAACTCCACGTAATCCCAAAGGGTTCACATACTTTTTCTTGCCACTGTATATATATATACCACAAATCTATAATTTTTTTAAACACAATTCTATGCAAGATCCAATTTCTAATATTTTTACATAACATCGCTGAATTCTGTTTATGGTGCACAGTGCGGTCTAAATGGATAAATACATTACAAAATCCAACTCTAAAAAACAAACCCCAAAACCTCTTAGACCCTCGAGGAAGCAAGCCTCAACCACTACCCCATCATCCTCACTGCCCCTTGAACTGCACGATTCAGATGATGAAGATTTATTTGCAGATCCACAGCCAACAACTGCTTCCTCACTGCAGACGGAAGAGATGGCTAGAGAAGTGGCCGCCATATTAAAACCAATATTTGAGACTCAATTTGAGACCTAAAATCATCCATTAACAACACACTAACTACTTCAAGCAAATTTGACTCAAATATCGGCTTTGGAGGAGAGACGATCATCCACTGAGGATATTTTTGTCTCCCTCCAAGCCACGGTCCAGAATCAACAAACCACTATCAACTTCCTCAAAGAGAAGTTGGAGGATTTGGAAAATAGAAACCGCTGCAACAACTTGCGATTTATTGGTATACTTGAATTGGTGCAAGCTCAGGACCTGCTTGGCATGTTCCAGGAGTGGCTTCCCGAAGCCCTTTGTCTCCAGGGAAAAGTCTCCACATCAATCCAAATTTAACATGACCATCACATTGGTGCATTCAAACCAGCTGAGAATGCCAGACCCTGTCCAGTCATCATGAAATTTCTCAACTCCAGGACGTCATCATGATCCGGACAGTATTCAAAAAGACAACACTCCTTAAGTGTCAGCAACAAAATATTCTGATCTTCAGGGATTTCTCTACACAGGTGGAATTACAGAGAGTAATTTTCTCCTATTTGCTAGGTGCTTTACCACAAAGATATTAAGTTTACACTCCAAAACTCAGCTACCTTATGCTTCCAGCTTGGGAGTCACTCACTCCCAAGCGCATCGACCGAAGAAGCCACACTTTCTTACAACAGGAGATATCAGATTGGGCTGGTGATCACTCTCTACCAATACCCTCAAATGCTTCACCATGTGCATGCTGAAGAATCAACAATTGATCCATGTCTATACCTACAGTTACAGTTACAAGTTTTTATAAAGTGCCAACAAGTTCCATAGCGCTGTACAGTGGGGGGAGGTAGAATAACAAATATACATACTAGTTAAACACACATAACAGTAGGAGAGAGGACCCTGCTCGAGAGCTTACATTCTAAGAGGAGAGGGGTGACACACTAGGTGAGGGTAAATAGAGAAGTAGTCGGGTGCCTATGGGCTGGGTGGGAAGGTGGCATAAGAAATTAACAGAGGGGGATTAGGGAGTGAGCCAATAGGCTCTTCTAAAGTGGTGTGTTTTCAAAGACTTCTTGAAGGACTGGAGAGGTGGGGAGAGTCTAATGTTTTCAGGGAAAGGAGTTCCATAAAAAGGGGGCAGCTCGGGAGAAGTCCTGAAGGCGAGAGTTGGGGGTGTGGGTACGAGGCGACGATAACGTTAGATCATTGGCAGAGCGAAGTGGTCAGGATGGAATGCACCTGTTAACCCCTTCGCTGCGGTTGACGTGTGGGACACGTCCTCATTTATTCCCGCTATATGCGGAGGACGTGCCCCACAAGCCACAAGTCATCCGCTTTGCGGGAGCCCCGGCCAAGATACTCACCTCTCTGTCCGGGGTCCCAGTCTGACTTCAGCGTCCTCAGACGCTGAAGTTAAGCCCCTCCCGACGTAAATCGGGCGCGATGACGTAATTTCCAGGCGACCCCCCGGCAATGCCGGAGATTGTCTGGAAGGGAGAGGGGGTCCATTAGTTAGAGGCTTGTTGTTTTCTTCCAGATGGATTTGAAGTTGACAGTGGTGGATTAAGGACTTAATGGGCCTAAAGCTGAAGATTTTGGCGTGCCTTTGAAACATCACACAGCTTTTGTGCCTCTACCATATCATTCTAATTTTAAATTGTCCCTTTGTCCTGTACCCCATCCCCTCACAGTGTTCTTTTGCACTTTTCCACTCTATTCTTCTCACATACCATTGGGCTTCTACCATGTATTTCTCATTTTCCATAACGTCAATTTCTAATAACTCATAATCTTGTTGTATTAGTGGTAACAGGTGCCAAAATAGCTAACTTTTCACTGAGTGTATTTCAGGGCATGGACCTGAAGATGTTTATAGCTGTATTTCTAAGTCATCTTGTACCCAAGTCATGTTCTGGAGAAAGCTACAGTATTTATATTCAAGGATAAAATACTCAGCAATTCAAGATTTAGTACATTTTACAAGTGATGAACATCATGGAATCTTAGACCAAGGGCATGAGGAAAGACTAATGCTATACATATTGCAGATTTCAGTGATACCGCGCTTAAATAATTAGATTTTAAATCCCCTCAAAGACCACTGTAACAGTGGTTTCCTAGACCAACGGAGAGGCATGTTCATATGTTTGCTTTTTATTGAATATAACTTTCTGATTAAACACATTTGATGGGCTCCAAAGAATAAAATAAGACCCTAAATCCAACCAAGCCATTAAACTAATGGTTTGAACCATTATACTGTACATCATACCTCCATTAGATTTAACATCTCTAGACGTATTCCAGTTTACTGTAAATAAATGGCACCTAAACCTTGTATAGCAGTTAATATGTTGCTAGATAGAGAAGAACAAGCTATTTCAACTTAGTGTCATGCCTCAGCCCGAGAAGTCTGTTTATAGCCACGATATTGCTATTGCTCCATGTCTGCGTCCAATCAGGGGTTAACACTTGTGCCAGCTCCTGAGTGGGTGTGCATATAACCTGGACACACCCTTCCTTCCATGCTCTGTAATTTTTCTGTTTTCTCTGTGTATGTGAGGTCCTGCGAGCCCCCTCATCCTGTCTGTCAGCATTACCCCTTGTTCTGTTATATTCCTGTGGATCCTGTTGCTGGACTTTACACTGCGTAGCCCACTATCCAGTGGACTGGAGATCTGCCTAAGTTCCAGTTAGTTACCTTTCCTGAGAAGTACTTTTGCCAGGTCCTTGGTGCTATTCCTGGATATCTGCAGCCTCTTGACTACGTGGCCCACTATCCTCTGGGGCTTGGAGACTTTCTTGGCTTCCAGCCATCCATCCGGTGCCTGCTGCTAAGGACCTTCTATCAAGGTATTGCTGCGCAAGTGGAGTTCCCAGCTTCTGACTGCACAGCCTACCATCCTCTACTTATTTTGTACATTGCCTGTGTATATTGAAACTCCTATATGCAAAGACTGTGTCATACTGCTGTGCATTCAATATACCTTTTATTACCTGCATTCCAAGTCTCCGGTGTCTACTTACCTGCTCATCCCCAGCACTTGGGATATAAACCCAGGCCCTGCCATAGAGCCATCCTGGCTCGAGCCTGACACTTAGCTTGTTCATCTCGGCTTGAGCTGGTATTCTGCAAATAATGCCAACTCTCAGACCCTGGTGATAATTGACTATCCTGTTTTTAAAATTTCCAAACTTACTTCTCGTCCTGTGGCATGATTCGTTGCATCTTCTCGCTGTATGCAGCAAAATACTGGAAACAAATAGTTGCCAGTGTTCTTTCACGACCACAGCACAAGCTCGTGCAGGTTTGTACATTGCTCCATGGAGTTCTATGGACTCCAGCAACCAATACTGATGGCAGTGCACTGCTGCTAGTATTGTTTTAGCAGCTCCAAAATATCCAGAATTGAGACACTAAATTAGTGCCTCGTCAGAATAAAACCGTTAATGGTGATCTGCAAAGAGATAATGGTTTGTGCAAGATTAATCCATCTGTGAGCCGCTATTAAGAGCTCGGCTAGAAGAAATGACCAACTGTAGATGCACTCATGTAGATTGAAGCAATATAAATGTTTCTATCGAAATTTCTGAAAAGGTGAACGTTACATTATGCCAAATGTATTTTTAACACATATATTTTTAAACGTTACAATAATAAATGTGACATTGAAGCAAATGCATGAAAAGCTTTCATTAAAGCCTAGACATGTGCTTCAACTAAGTTCTTCATTTAGAAACGAAACAACATGTAAAAACAATATTGTTTATTTTAGACCATCTGGATACTTCCAGATTTTAGATTATCTTAATTTCTTTGTAAATTCAAGATATGATTTCTTCATTTATCTTCAGAATATTCAAAAGACAGATTTTTTTGTAGTAAGAAAAAACACTTTAATTGAGATAGTTTTCGCCTTGTGTGGGAACAAATTTGTCTTAAAATGAAAGTCTAGGAGAAAAAAATGCTAATTTGAAGCCAGTATTAAGATAATATCATAACGTGATAATATCACAACTGATGTCCTGCCTTTTTAAGAAATACCCAAAAAGAGTCTAGATCATAAATATTTTCCACCCCAAAACCACTTAGAAGGACCATCCAAAGTGATTACTCTCAGCAGTACTGATCATGTCCAATCAATTAATTCTCATAGAAATAGTGAGGACAATCATAGGAAATATATTCAAAACAACATACAAATACGCATCCAAAAATATATCCCACCATTTATCTGGTTGCCGGATCCACCTTGTTTTTCACTACATGTGTTGCTCGTTCTTGTTGAGGAGGAGCGCAGGGGAAGATTTGTCCTCCAAAACATAGCAAATATGGGAGAAGGTGGAGTCACACACCAATGAACATGGCTGCCTGACTCTAGAGCTCCACTCTAGAGCTCCACTCACTCCTGGATGTTCAAGCCGCTTGCTCATCAGCCACTGCTTCCCAAAACCTCAAACCCTAATAACTGCTAATAAAAAATGTAGTGGAGAGACCTCCCACTTGCTCTGGTTTTTCAGTCTCAATGGCAGCCAGTTGGCCAACATTATATTGCGCCTCTTCCTGCCCAAGCACTCAGACAAACACAGTGGAACACCAGAGTGCCTCAGGTCACTTCCAAAAAGGTTTTTAAGGCAATCATGCACCAAATGTTTGAGGTACTAACACCCCTTTTGTGAGAAAACTCTGGACGCCTTCCTACCATCTATAATCCACCTAGATAAAATTGGCTTTGTTCCCCTCAAGGCAAGCCTACAATGTCCCAAAAAATTTAACGGTTAAAAAGAAAAATTTAATAAAAAGGTGTTTTTTTTTTTACCATTGAAAGCTATGGTGAAAAAACACTAGTTTCTATAAAATAAGTTATAAATCCTAAAGATTAACCCAAAAATTCCAGAAAAATGCCCAAATAATCCTAACAAATTAATTAAAACAAAAGCTGTTTGCTGCAATTATATATTAAACGGTCGAAGAGAAATATTAAATTTTTTAAATTATTATTTATTAAGCGCCAACACATTCCGCAGTGCTGTACAAGGTGAAATGGGTAAAGACAGGACAATTCTACAATACATACAGGACACAGGTCAGTATTGCTGCCTGCATATACAAGAGGACATGAGGACCCTATTCCCGTGGGAATTTACAATCTAGATGGGTGAGGGGATTAGAAACAAGAGGGAGAGAAACCCAGAAATTCCCGAAAAATTCCAAAATAATCCTAAGAAATAAATAAAAGAAATGGCCGTTTGCTGCAATTGAAAATATTAAACGGTTTTAGAAATATTTACTAAACAGTTAAATACAGGCGGGGTTTAACATTGAGAGCTATGGAGGATAAAAGCCTAGTTTCTTTAAAATAAGTTAGGAACCTAAAGATTAACCCAAAAATTCCCGAAAAATGCCAAACAAATCCTAACAAATAAGAAAAAAATGGCTGTTTTTTGGGTTTTAAATAATTTAATTTGTTCTGTGTTTTTTTTCCTTTCAGATAATTTGGTTCTGTTTTTTTTTCTTTCATTTTAAATCAATTTGTTCTGTTTTTTTTTAGTTTCAGACAATTTGGTCTGTTTTTTTGCGTTTTAAATAAAAAAAAATCTTTTGTTTGCTTTCATACCATTTTTTCCATTTTCTTTTTCATTTTAGATCATTTTGTTCTCTTTAGTTTAATTTCTCTTTAGCTCATTGGTTCTGTCTTTTTTCGTTTCAGATAATTTGTTTTCGACATTTAATTTGTTTTTGATCGTTTTGTTCAGTTTTTTTCGGCATTTCGTATCATTTGCGTTCCATTTTATCTTGTTTAGGTCCCATAACGAAATGATTTACTTTATGCTGAAACTTTGATTTGGGAGTTCGTGATTTCGGGTGGCCGATATTTCGTTTCAGAAATGCTCCCGAAAGAATGAAAATGGTCAAATTCGTACAAAATTCAATTCGAAACGAAACAAATTAAACATTCCTACTCCCTAGACAAGGTATTCCACTGATTGGAGATACTGAACTTTACTCTTTATTTATTAACTAACATCTTCTCCCTCAATTACTTCTCCCTCTTCAGAGTGCTTACAAGGGGATTACACCTTTCACTTCAGAAAGCCATAATGGTCATAGACAGCGGTGTCCATGATCTCATCCCTTATTTGCCCTTTTCCCTGGAACTCCTGCTATGCTCAATAAGAAAGTAGCAGGACATATAGGATCTGGGCTATGGAGGAGCTACATTTAAAGTCTCAGCTTCCATGGATGTTATCCATGGATGTCATCCATAGATTTCTCTTCCCCTTTACTGTATCTGATTGGCCAGTCTTCAGATATATCTAGCTTGAAGAGTAACCTGGATAAATCCTGTACACATCCACCATCTGTTCCTCCTCAAGACCTTTCAACTCTCAAAACACTCTCAAAATCTAATATTGGGTTTTCCCCTCTTAAGTAACTAGGCATACCCCTACTAGATGATCCTTTCACGCTTTTTGAAATGAACTATGCACAGCTCATATGGACTCTTCTCACGGATGTAGAGATAAGGAGCCAAGAAGAAAAAGATAGACAGCATTCACAAATTTTCTACAATAGTGGAGCATGTCAAGTCTGCTACACTCTGCACAAAAAATGCAATTTACCGTAAGCCTTAACAAATGCACGCAAAATCTTAATATATGATATTTTTCAAGATATAGCCAGGCATTCTTTTTAAAATGTATGTCATTATTTCGAACTTCTACCCCAAAGATGGTTGCTTTAAGACCAGTGATTGCAAGCCTGCCTGAAGACAAATACTGATAGGTTTAACATTAGACCCTATACCAGTAACGCTCTATGAAAGGGATATTTTTCTATTTGTGGGATGTAACCAATAATATATTTATATTTGTCTACTTCATTACTGACAAATGTTTTGGTTGTTATTGAATAAGTTCTACATAAAAAAATTAAATGGACCACACCCTATACAGGTACACAGGTTCACACGCACACAAGGATGGTTGATAATATGTCCTAAAGTGATGAGAGAATCAAGCTTTTATCAAAAAAAGGAGTTACATAATCTTCTTCAAAGGTGTTTCACAAGATTCATCAAAGGTGTCACATATCATTAATCATCAATGAATAGCCAAGATCACTTATCAACACCATAGATGGTGTGGTACTGCCTTTCAATTTCTTGTAGTTATAACAGTTGTTTTGGTTTGATATTACTTTCAGGTGATAATACTGCGCTATATGTCTTTTATTTTGGTTTGCGTAGCTTTAGATGAATTATTTCCACAAAAGGTTGTACAATTACAGCTAAATCATTACCATCAGGGTTATTAAAAGAAAATAGAAAAGTCACCGCACGTTTAGTGACTTTTCGTTCTCCTCAATTCAGTGCGATTTGGCGATCCCATTTCGGTGACCCTGCGGTGTATTCAGCAAGCACCACAGGGCCGTCGTAGTGCAGGGAAAAGCCGCCGCAAACCCAACGAACACTCACCGCAAAACCCGGCGAATGCACACCAAAACCTGCAAAAACATCTGGATTAAACCCGCTGAACATGCCGGAGAAACCCGAGCAGGAGCCGATCACAGCGCAGAGCAGCCGCCGGAAAAACCCGACACCACAGACAAATGTAGTGGAAAAAAAACAAAACAGTACGCTTGTGGCTGGGTCAGACTAACGCAGTGCGAACGCGTGTGCAGCCGCACTTTATCACGGCCGTAGTAGCAGCAAATGAAGGCCAATGACGGGCAATATACGAAGTACAGCCGCACGAAAGTGCGGCCGCACAACACAAGCGGCAAACAAACGCATTTTTTCAAGAATGTGATACCGCTAGTATCAGAGTGCGCTGTGTCCGCTAGCGGCATGTGTGTGTGATTAGGAGACGTCAGACGCTGCTCATGTCCGGCCAACATAACGTCCAGATGCAAAAAGTGTTTTATTGATGATCCGTACAAAATCACGGACGAAAATGCACATCGTATGACCGCTATCTCGTATTCCGTGAAAAAATGCGTCCATTCGTTCGGACGCACCTTTTCACGGACGACGCGAAAAATGCGTTCGTCTGACCCTAGCCTGAATGTTTGAAAAGTGAAATGCGGTTTGCAAGGAAACTACAGAACGAAAATATCTGAAATTTACATATAAGATCCAATGAATGATAATAAAAAGGACTGTTACAGAATAAACGATTTAAAAAAAAAAGGAAATTTATTTTTTGCAAATCCCGGAAAATGCCTAAAAGATCCTAAAAAATCTATATATAAAGAGACTTTTTACTGCAGAATATTATAATCAACGGTTTATTAGATATTGAATTAAAACGGGAATATTTTTAACAATGAAGCCTATGGAATTCGCCGCAATAAACCTGTCGAATTAAGGGCAATTCGGCAACTTTTCACTGCTGGTTTTTGTTCTCTGAATAGATGAAGCAGTGCTTCTCTATGGGGGTTTCACTGCCCTCAAACAGGCACCAAACAGGCACCGTATGTGCAGGCAATTCGCCAACATTTGGCAAACTGCCTGCTCTCTGGATAGCCGAATGGCCAGGAAAGGTAACAGTACGCTGAATTTCACTGTTTGGTTACCTTTCGGCCACAATTCGGATCTCTTTGAATAACCCTGCATGTGTTCAGTGAGCACCAAGATGGCCGCTGTCATGTGGCTACAGTGAGCACC
Organism: Leptobrachium leishanense; assembly: GCA_009667805.1. Lineage (NCBI taxonomy): Eukaryota > Metazoa > Chordata > Amphibia > Anura > Megophryidae > Leptobrachium > Leptobrachium leishanense. The sequence goes on from CM019067.1 coordinate 149,146,071, forward strand.
AAGATGGCCACTTCCATGTGGCTACAGTGAGCACCAAGATGGCCGCTGACCATGCGGCCATAATGTTTAAGTAACACATGCACAATTGTACAGAACCCGAATTGTACTTAACAGCATAAAAAAACAAAGCAATTTCTGATATTCTGGCAGAGTATAATATGATCACTCGGAGACTATAAAACACAGTTTAGCTGATGCCACTGCAGCAATTAAATTTGGTTATTAACTGTTAAATATACATAACTCCGTCTATACCATTTTGAAAATTTAAAAAGGTATATCAGCCGATAACGCGGGACGCAATATAGCAAATAAATAGACACACAGATGGATGGTTATAATGAATTTACTTTAGCAACAATCAAAATGTAATTAATAAAGCAAGCAACAATGTTATAATCATCTTGAACCCAGGACATACTTGAAAACGAGAGAAATCTCAATGTATCCTTCCTGGTAAAATCCTTTATAAATAAATAAATCTGATCTGGAGCATACAATATTTTAAAAATTAATATTACAGATTACAATGTAATAAACTCATTGTACGGAGTTTTTTTTTATGTAAATGTCAGCGGTACAACAAATAGGAAAAAGGCCTCGCAGGGCCACATGGAATTAGTCATCAACATAAAAAGAACCAAAATAGTCAGCAAGAGTCCACAAAGTTAACAACATTAAGGGGGGGACAGGGAAGGGACACTCGGCATAAGAGACCAGAGAGGTGGCACAATCATCGAACCTACATAGGGCTAAGCAACCACTAGGGAAAAAGGAAAAAAAAAGAAAAAGGGGGGCAGAAGGGGGAAAGGTGGAGGACAGCCCGGGAAAAGGTGACATTCCTGGCTCACTCCATCAACCTCTCAAGGAGACTGAAGCCCACGGAAGAGGCCACTGGGCCAGGCGCCCTGGGGCCAGAGGAAGCGGTCAGAGCCATGGTAGCTGCTTCAATGGCTCGCCCAGGGCACCTATCGTCCTGCACTCAAAAAAAAAAAAAATGACAAGGAGGGGGGGGGGGCAAAATAAAAGAGTGGCCAAATGCCTGGTTCGACAATTGAGGCAAAGTCCGCTAAAGAGTGTCCACGGGGGGGGGGGAGAAATCAGCAAGAGTCCTCAAAAAGCCACATGTGTGAGGGTGTCAGCAGGAACAAGAAAACTATTCAAGAAAAGAAAAAAAAAAAAAAAGGGGGTATGTGTCACAAAAAAGGGAGATAGCATAGTTGCCTCACCTGTGTCTCTGAACGGAGGGGTTGCCATGACACCCAGCATTACATAGCATGGGGGGACATCGGTGGGCGCATAAAAACAAATCACAAACTAGCTGCTTAAACGTCCCCAGCCAGGGACTTCTATGGCGAGAAAACGAAAACTGAAAGAGTCAGCTGGGTAGTGACTGAGGGGGGGGGGACTCAAAATCAGGCAGGGAAGAAGGCCAGCAAAAATAGTACTCAGTGGACCCATCATCCGGCATCACGGAACGGTGGAGGTTGGCACACAGGCAGTGCACCGCAAGGCAAGCTAGTGTATCCAGCTGTGGTATGTCCGTGGTCGTAAAATTTAGCTCCATGCAGAGCCAGGACCTGTGTCATCTCAGCTCCACCAGCTCGGAGCAGAGCTGGCCGCCGCGCCAAGGGACGGAGCGGCTTCGACTTGGGAAGGGAAGGAGGAGTAACCTCCACAACAGGCTCCGAGCAGGGATCCGCAGATTGCCCCCTAGCAAGGTCTGCCGCCTCTCGGGATCCTTGAAGCTCCAGCGCGCCGTCGTCCCACCGGGCCGAGATCGCTCTCGGTGGCCGAGACCGCGGAGTCAACACCCCAGGTAATTCGTCACTCCCGGCACAGCTCCGAGACGCAGCCACAGTCTGCGAGCAGGCAGCAGAGGTACCTGATCCCAAGGCGGTCTCTGGCTTCTCCTCCTTCAGGGTCATCTTTTCTCGGCAGCCACGCAATATCCCCAGCATCCGGCGCCATACCGCTCCGGTAAGCGGGGCATCATCATCCTCCCCTTCCAACATCTCCAGGCAGGCGTCCAGGCCATAGGCCAGGGCACCCTCACTTCCAAAGGGGGGGGATCCATCTCCCCGCAGGTCTGGCCACCTCAGCCGCAGAACCGTCATCAGGGTCGGCCAGGAGACGTGGGCCCTCCATCTCCTTAGCTGTCTGCAAGGTTGTAGGCCTCAAAATGGCTGCCTCCACCACGAGGCAGCACATTGTACGGAGTTTAATAATAATAATGTCTCTCCCCAGAGATTAACATAAGAAATTAAACATTAGTTAACATAAAAAACCTTAAACTAAATCCTGGACCCTAAGAAAAATAAAAGATATGCATAAGTGATTTTTAAATGCAAAAGGAATTAAGAAGTAGCAATCATTTACCCATCTAGAGGCTATATTACATTCTTCACGCAAAAACCGTCGCGCAAAGCGTCTTTCATCCGGTGATCAATACCGCGCGCAAACAAGACGCAGCCAAATGCTCACGCAGTACCATCTCACGCAAAAAACAGTGTGCAATCAGAATTAAGAACCACACAATTATCTCACAATAAGAAATTGCGCCTGTCAAAGTCAATCTGAGCATATACTGTATGCTGCAGCGATAATACATGCACACACAACTTTTCCATTTTATTGGTTTGGTATAAGTAGAATGTGTAACTATACTCTGCTGCATTATTTTTCTGGGCTGGTGTATTTTGGTTTCGGCCAGGTTGATCGAATTTGCCATTAACACCAGCTTTTAGGAGTTGCTAAATAATGCGTGCAAAGGCTATGCAGTAATTACCGCAAAATAGATTGTAATACCATCCTCGTACCAGCGCACAATCGCATTTTAAGTATAGGACTCGCGAAGTACAGCAAGTTCGCGTAGGTTCACCCGCGGTAGACGATTGCGCGCGGTTGTTGCGCTGACTATGTAATATGGCATTTGGCGCAAAGGGTTTTACCCCTCGCGCTAAAGTTTTTTTGCGTCGGCGCAAACGTTTGCGCGAAGATTGTAATTTAGCCCTAGATATGCAGAACACAAGAGTTTGCACAGTTGGTGTGTCTTGCGCAGGTTCCAAAGCAGAAAGAGCACAGTCACGTGTGTTTCTGTGAATGAATCCAAAGGCGGTTGGGCTAGAGTCTTCACCCACCAGAGCGGGTTCTAGTGATTGAGTAGAAGCTCACCTTCCTGGGAGGGATTAGCTGGCTTATGTCACACATGGCCAGACAAAGAATGTTTTGCTCTTTAGTGACATCTAATTAGTGTCACTGATTGTTACATGGCCATTTGGGGCTTTTATTAATTGTTCATTTGGAGTAGATCACATTTTTTCAGAAATTCAGTGCCATAGCAGCCATTAAAGTAAACAACTTACTGCACATGTTAGATGAATTTTAGCGCAGTCACAGCTGTCTGATTTTTGGTTAATTATAACCAACGAAGGGCTCTATTCCTTGCCTTGAGCTAAAATGGGGACAGTATTGGGGAAAAACCTGTGCCTGCAGGTTTTCCCTTAGCGTCCTTGTTTTAGCACCATAATGCGGGGCAGGCGCTGATTCAGCAGCCTACCCCGTAACATAGTGCTACCCTCCTGGATACATGTGGCAGTGATAATGCACCGCTTTGAGTATCACCTCCTGAAGTCCATAGGACTCCATGGAGGGTTGTGCTGCTGGTCGAGATCGTGTAGGGCTGCGGAGTGATTTGCAGAGAGAGACTGGGGACTATTCGTGCAGATCAAACCATGCAAGCTCTAAAGGAGACTTATGACAGGAATTGACACCCATAAAAGCAGACTTCGGTGAAGCATTGTCACTCCATATCTGGATTAGGGCCTACTCTGCCTCTCTAAGTAACTCTATCCTATCTGTCAATTGCTTCATATTTAGCATTACAGATGACTTCCAGTGGGCCAAAAGCAGCAGATGTGCGCATTATAGCAATCGAAAAAGTAATGAACATTTGAAATTAGGACAGGAGCATTCCATATGAAATAGTAGAAAGGTTGCAGGGCAAAATGTCAGGATGTCAGGGTAGTGTCAGTAACTTCCGTAATTATCTTGTCTATCATGCACCAATAGGGGACCAGCTTGGGACAATACCTCCATATGTGCAAATAAGATCCCTAACCAGATTGCCAGCAAAAAGGAACAGCAGAGGCCGAGCTCTGAAATAGCAAGGAAGGAGTCCGGTAACAAAAAGAAAGAAGCATGTAGGAGAGTTGGGTACCGGTCATAAGCTTGGTACCATGGTATGTAAAACTACAACATTTTGACATGCTTAGTTGCCCTTAAAATCTGTTACAGATAGCTATCAATCAGGGAGGAAGAGCAATTTCAGATCTTTACTTACTAACAGGGTTATTCAAAGAGATCCGAATGGCTCCCGAAAGGAGGTTACCTTTCTTGGCCATTTGGCTATCCAGAGAGCAGGCATATCGCCAAATCCTGGCGAATTGCCTGCACATATGGTGCCTGTTTGAGGGCAGTGAATCCCCATAGAGAAGCAATGCTTCGGCTATTCAGAGAACAAAACCCAGCAGTGAAAAGTTGCTGAATTGCCCTGCCATTCGGTGGTTTCATGTGGCAGATTTATTCAGGCGAATCCCATAGGCTTCAATGTTAAAAATATTTCTGTTTTAATTCAATATCTAATAAACCGTTCATTATAATATTCTGCAGTAAAGAGTCTCTTTATTTATAGATTTTTTTGGATATTTTAAGCATTTTTCGCAATTATTTTTTTTTAAAAAAAAATCAGTTTTTTTTTTTCTAACTTTACTTTTTTCTGTAACAGCCCTTTTTATTATCATTCCCTGAACCTCATATGTAAATTTCAGACATTTTCGCTCAGTAGTTTCTATGCAAACAGCGTTTCACTTTTCAAACATTCAGGCAAACGGTTTTTCTAAGTTATTCACTGCATTCTTCTGCGGTGTCGAGTTTTTCCGGCGGCTGCGCTGCATGTGATCGGCTCCTGCTCGGGTTTTTCCAGCATTTTCGGCGGGTTAATCCAGATGGTTTGCAGGTTTCGGTGTGCGTTCGCCCTCGTTTTGCGGTGAGTTGTCGGCGGGTTTGCGGCGACTTTTCCCTGCAATTCGGGGACCCTGTGGTGCTTGCTTAATACACCGCAGGGTGGCCGAAATTGGATCGCCAAATCGAACCGAATTGAAGAGAACGAAAAGTCACCGAACGTGCGGTGGCTTTTCGATTCTCTTTGAATAACCCTGTAAGAAACATCTACTGCATCACTATTTTAACTGTAATCATTTAAATGTGCAGCTTAATTAGATTTTATTTAATTAAGATATGTCCAAGGAAAAAAATATGTATTAGCTCTTACCAATTATTGGTAAAAATTATTTATTATGTGCAAGTTAACTTGTGGGGCACTACCCCATCTGCCTCTATGGAAGAGCCACCACTGGTTTAAATATATTATAGATTACAGTGAGAATGCTCTGCCTGCAGATTGTTTTGCATGCCACATCTTTACTCATCTATTTTAATGTAGTTTGTCAGAAGCGCTAATTCTATGAGTGTGCTTAACAAGACAGCAGATACATATGGTAAAACCAATATAGAGTAAATAAGACAAAATTGCCACTGTGCACAGAACAATTGATAACAAACCTCAATCATTAGAGGCTTAAGAATTTGTACCCAATCTATCTCTACTATACAATTTCTTTGATTTCTAATGCTATTTTTGCCTCTGAACTATCACAATGTGATTAGACATTTCAAGCTTTCACTTAAAGGTGTAAATCTTAAGTTATTTTTACAATTCAATCTCTCACGAACTGCTAAATCAAATGCAGAACTAAGCAAGAAGTGTATATTTACAGATTAGCCAACGGGAAATTATTTTAACGCTTTTTTTTTCTTTTTACAAATTAGGTTAATTTAAATGTTAATGCTCAGAAATAAGACCGTTGCTTGCATAAAGTAAAATGACATCTACATATCGAATTTATAACAATATTAGTATGACGTTCGTAAAAATTTAATCATCTAAGTTTGCAAAAATAAGAAGTGATACAAATCACTCATATCTGTGTATATATTTTCGTTTTTTATTGCCGAAGCCACTTGCACATCATAGCAATTCAAAGAATTGCGTCCCAGAGCTCCTGTGCCATATTCCCCATATGCAGCAAGGAATTCTGGGTAGGATATGCAAATGGCATCTGTCTCACTTTTGTGCATCCTGGGTCTGTTATTACACAGATCCCTAAAATCAATGCTATGCCACACTGTGGCTTTCTAGCAGAGATAAGTTTTATGCAACTGGTCCAAGCATAAAAGTGAGACAGATGTCATTTGCATATCATACCCAGAATTCCTTGCTGCATATGGAGAATGTGGCACAGGAGCTCTGGGATGCAATTAATCAAATTGCTGTGATGTGCAAGTGGCTTCTGATATAATAAACACAACTAATTATATCGTGGAGGCTTTTTATCTCACTTTTTGTCCTCCACCACAACCCTTGTATATATTTTCTGCGTACATAATCTTACACACCATAAAAACACACTGCATTATATATTTGTAATTTTTATCCAAATATTAAACATTGAACTGTCCCAGGGAACTCAAGTAAAACCATCTTATACTAAACTTTGGAGGGTTTGTGGGAGTGGGATAATGTCATAATTGTCAATTTACACAGAAGGACTGGCTATAGAGGAGAGGGATCATTTAGACCTACCTCTCTGTGCCACCATAAGACACTTTGGCCTCGATTTAATTTGCAAATACACTAATACTGAAATCTAATATGTGCATGGGAAAAACAGACAAACGATGGCTGAAATCAGGACTTTTTGGGAGTTCCAGTTCTGGGTTTTCCACCATTTCCATTCCTGATAAAAACGGGGGTCCAATATCAGCTCTTGCAGCTATACTTTTGAACAGAAATATCAACTTTAGCGACCCAATTCGAGTTTATCTGTATACCGGGTTTCTGGAAAAATCATGTTATAATCTTAAATCCCGCATTTTACTCTAAACACAGCAAAAATATTAATGTACAGACCTACATGTTATAACTATAACAGTGTAATTGTTAAAGGAACACTCTAAAAATCACCCCCCCCCTTTTTTAAATTATATTATACCTATTGCCCTACCTAGTTATTCAGTATTTTTTTTTTTTTATGTAATACTTACCCTAAAAACCACTGGTTTCCAACCGGGTTTTTATTATTTTATATACTCACCTCCCCTTCCGCTCCCGTCCTGGTAAATGTTCAACTTGGCTAATGGTTTATGTGACAAGCTCGCATGCGCGTCTCTCACGTAAACCAGCCAATCAGCAGGCTCCATCTTCTTCTTTGATTAGTGTTACGTGCAAGAGGATGTGCGCAACACTAATCTCAGCCGCTGCTGCCAGCTACTGCGGCGAGTTGGAGACGTCATCGCGCTGAAAGCGCGATGACGTCTCCTACTCGGCAATAGTCGGCAGTAGCGGGAAATACGAATCCCGCTCTGCTGACTGACAGCTGGGAGGGCGGAGTAAAGTCCTCCACGTCTCTCAGCTGTTTCAGCCAATCGGCTGAGCGGAGGGGGCAGCGGAGGAAAAGGGTATACGTAGGACATCATCATTCATGACCACCTAAAAAAGCTTAGGTGGTCATGTTGCCTAGAGTATCCCTTTAATGTACAGACTTGCGAGATTTAAATTTACAGTATGGTAGTGGCACATTTTTCTATAAATGTGGAATCAAATTAGGGTCTGCATTTACAGTAAAAGCGCAAAAACTACAGAATTTTTTCAACAGAATCAGCCGATATCCCCAAAGAAGTATCGGCCAACATCTGCCAAGCATGTTTTTGTAAAATCAGCCGATAGAATTAAATCGAGCCCTTTATTGTAAAGACAATAGCCTGGTCTTTCAAATGATGTCAGTGTTGGATGTATAATTATTCTAAATCTAAAATAAATAATAAAAAAATGTGATTATAATTCTGTAATTTTCTGTTATAAGTCATCCACTCCCAGAGTCACAAAATAAACAAATGTTTTTTCAACTTCAGCCTAAAATGCCATAATCTGTTGCATTTACAATTTTTGAGGTAGGATTACAACTAATCTCTCATTTGATGTGGCTAAAGGGGAATATATATATTTAGTGTAGATTTGGTAAACCGTGCTAATCCAGATGCCAAAATCACCAGAGTATAGCAGTAGTAGTGATACCTTTTTAATTGGACAATGTTACAGTTAAGGCTAGGGTCAAATGAACGCATTTTTTGCAGCGAATGTCAAAAAGTGCGTCCGGGGGGCATGTCCGGACCGCAGACTGAGATGGCCGCACACTAAGAGCTCTCCTCACTCCCCTCCGACATTACGCTCCTAAATTCGACTTAGGCACTAGGTGCGTGGGAAAAATTCCTGCGGCAACCTGAAGACCCCCACAAAAAAACAGTGCTAAAAAGCCCGCTGGACGAGTTCCTGATCCATTCGCCGCGGCAGGGATCTCCTTCACCTACACCCAAGATGGCGGCCGTCCCCGCGTCGGGCCAGGCCGTGGATCCGACGGCCGCAATTACCAGGCTCGAACTGAAACTGGAGTCTCTCCTGGCAGGGATGCCCACGAAGACCGACCTGGCGGACATGCTGACAGACCTCCACAACTCGGTCCGAAGAGATGTGGACGAGGTGAGAGAGGAAATGGTGTGGCTTGCAGACCACGTGTCCCAACTCGAGCGGGGAGCGTCACACCAGGCCCCAGTTGCATTAACAGAGGCGCCCACATGTTCCGGCCTGAGGAGATTGGTCGATGACCTGGACAATAGAGGCCGCAGATGTAATCTGAGGATTCGGGGCTTGGGTGAAATGGATCCCCCAGAACATTTGGACGCGACGCTGCGCCGGCCTTTTTACTGTAGTGCTGGGTAAAGAACCGCGATCCCCTCTTGACATACATAGGACTCACAGAGCTTTGCGACCACGACCTCCCGAGGGGGACCCACCTAGAGATGTGATCTGCTGCTTCATGTCATACCGGATGAAAGAACAAATCATGCAGCGTACCTGCAACACCCGCACGTGGGACTTCGAGGGACAGACCATAGAGCACTCCTTTCACACTCGCAGCCCGCAGACACCTCCGCCCGGTGACCCAAGCTCTTAAACACAAATACATCCCCTATAGATGGGGGTTCCCTTTCGCACTGGTGGTCCGCCAGGACGGGGCCACCCATTCCATTATGTGTCCGGGAGATGTGGCCCCCTTTCTAGACGCCCTTAACTTGCCTGTACTTGAGGTCTCTGACTGGGAGAGAGGCGAGGTGTGGCGCACAGGCGAATCTACTCGACCTCGACGACCACCGAGACACCGCCGACAGCGTGACGCCCCTGCGCCGGACGCTCCCGAATTGCCTGCGGCTGATGATTAGACGTGAGACGATGGAGACTGAAGGGCCCTTCCCGGTCCAGGCCTGGGCTACCCACACTCCACGGACCCGCTCGTCCTGCCGCACAACATATGGCGTGCGACCCCCCCTTGTCGACCCGAGATAGACGGCTCGAGTCGAACTCCCCCAGACTAGCACCACTGCCAACTAAGAACCGGGGACCTGATGTTCCACTGCAGCGCCCCACGCTTGACGCCAATTGCCACTGTCATGAGGGACCCAGACGGTGCAGTTCCTGATGCCCCGGAGCTTATGCTCCCTAGGCCAGATGGGAGCCGAGGTATTTGGAACGGGTCACAGGGGAGGGGGATAGTAAAACCTCTACTGCCATGGTTCCCACTGCAGCCCCGCGGCATTTTATTGGAGCCCCACTCCACCACAACTCCCCACGAACGGCGACTATAAGCCTCGGATGAAGTGGGATTCGGGCTCTGCGGCCCCTTCCCCTCCATGCCACCCCTTGTTCTCTATATCTTCAACCCTTTTTATATTTTTATTTCTCTACTACCCCGCTCTCCTCCACACACTGTATACAGGGGCTCCTCTTGCGCTACCCTGGTGGGGGGAGGGGGATGGCAACCACCCTGAACCACAGGAGCACTACGGGCCGTTTTCAGACCAGCTCCCCCGCGCCCTGACTTGGCGCTCGCACATTTGTACTTGCAGCCGCAACGCAACTTTCTCTGCCCCTGCCAGGGGACACGAGCTTGGGAGGGCGGCGGAAACTTGTGACCTGGGTCACCCCCACGCTGGGGCTGATGAATGCGAGACCCACAGTTGGATGTACAACGACGCGACTGCAGGTCCCCCCCTCTACCACCCTTCTTTTGTCTATTAACTTCCCGCGCCTGTTGTACCCTGGGATTTCCCTGGGATCCCCGCTCACAATAGCTGCCCGGCTGGTGGGAGGGGGATTGTAACCCCCCCAAACAAAATAAGCAAATGTACTGCGCACCATCCCTGGCTGACTCTTTTTCGCTTCGTCTAGATATTTCTCCCTCGTAACGCCTATCTTATGCTGATTACCCACGCAATTTGGGGGACTTTATGGCTGAACAGTGTTCCTGCTGGGGATGAGACAGCTGAGGATACAGCGGACTTATGCCTGAACGGCGCGGGAAGGTACTAGGGCCCTACGCTGGGACCTGAAGGGGAGGGGGTGGGGAAGCCGTATTGGAGGGGTGGGGGGATTTGGGAGGGAATGTGGGTCGAGGGCACCAAGTCTCCACGCACACCTGTTTGATATTTCACTTTTCATGATGGTTATGTTTACGTTTATGCTCCAACGTTCGCTCTACATTTGTAGTGCCTTTTTAGTTTAAACCCCTGTCGGAGGGGAACGATTATCGAGAGCCACACGTGTTGTTTTTCCTTTATTCAGTGTAACCTACCCCTGCTGTCTGTGGCTCAGGGATTGCACTTTTTTCTAGCTCATTCACTTCTTTTCAACAGCGACCTTATCTGGGTCTGCTGGTACCCTGCACGTCTCCGTGGGGTGGGTGCCGTGTGTCAGTCGGGGAGGCGCTTGACCGTCCCTCGCCACCTGTAAGGGGGCGGTGGGCCGCACCCCTCTCCCAGCAGGTGCCTATACCCCCAAGTACAGGTCCACGCCTTCGGCTGGACCGTTGCTCACTCTCCTACACACCCTGAGAGTACATCCCCCCTCCCCTACCTATCTCGGGCTTCGCCCGCCCCTCCATGCCCTCCCTACCTGATTGGTCTCTACGCCTTTGTATTGTGCCCTACTGATCTCCCTATTCTCTGCCCTTTCCCCCCTCCCCCCTTTTTTTTCTCTCTCTCTCTCTTCCTCTTTGGTTGTTTGTTTGTTACTCTTCCTCTCCCTCCTGCTGATACTCCCTCTATCTCATTCTCACCATGTCTAATCCCGGCCCTGGTGGGGGCCCCAGGAGTCTAACGCCGGTGGAACTTAAAATAATTAGCTATAATGTCCGCGGCCTTAACAAACCGGAGAAGAGACGCCGCTTACTGCGCAACCTTGCGTTTCTCAGGGCCTCAGTCACCTTTGTCCAGGAGACCCATTTCTGCTCCTCTGCACCCCCGTCCCTGAGGGACCGACGATTCCCGAGGGGGTATTTTGACCATACCCCAGAATCCAAATCTAGAGGCACAGTGATATTATTCACTGCCTCAGTGTCTTTCAAACCAACAGAGACTTATACCGCTGGTGATGGGAGATGCGTGTTCGTCAAAGGCAAGATGGGGGGTGCGTCCTACACCTTTGTCAATGTCTACCTGCCAAATACCAAGCAACATCTCTATTTAGCCAAATCCTTGTGGGTTTTGGAGCGCTTCACGGAGGGCACGCTGGTCCTGGGGGGGATTTCAACATCCCACTGATACCTGCCGAGGACTCCTCTTCTAGCATCATCGGGCACCTCGTAGACTGCTGGCCCAGATACACCGGGCCTTACGGTCTCTGCGCTTGATTGATGTATGGAGGGCACTTAACCCATCTACACGGGACTATACTTATTACTCGACGGTCCACCGCACGCACTCGCGGCTAGATTACCTTTTCATCCCCCAATATGACCTGCCCCTGATCCGAACCTCGGAGATTCAGGCGCCTACGTGGTCGGTTCACGCCCCTTTGGTGATGACCATGTCTTCACCCCTCCTCCATCCCAGGGATAGGACATGGCAGTTGAACACGTTCCTGCTCTCGGACCCGGTGCTGGTAGAGACAGTCGGGACACTCCTGAAGGAGTATTTCAGGGACCATGAGCATTCGGAGGTCCCACTCCCAACGGAATGGGAGGCCCATAAGGCGGTGGTAAGAGGCCATCTGATATCGGTGTCCACTCGAAAGGTGAAAGCGTACCGGGAAGAAATGGAGGCATTACACTCCGCCGTTCGAGATCTGGAACGGGAACATCACACCGCTGGAGAGGAATCGGATGTGTACACACGTCTTCTACATGCCCTCACCCAGCTCGCAAAATGCACTTAACCCGCAACTCCAGAGGGCGATCCTCCGAACAAAATGCTACTTCGCCCTTCATGAGGACAAACCGGGACGGCTCCTGGCTCGTTTGTTGAAAAAGCAACGCCAACGATCTTACATCCCGGAGATACTCACCCCCCGGGCCAGATGATTCCGAATCCGAACCTCATAGCAAAGACGTTGCGGGACTTCTACTCCGCACTGTACCACTCCGCTGAAGAACCCAGTCCCCAGACCCCCCCCCCCCTGTGTCGAGGACTATGTGGCTTCTCGGACCCCTTATTGCTTAAAACAGGCTCAAAAAGAGCTGTTGCAGCTCCCTATAACGTCTGAGGAGGTAGCTGCCGCTATTAAGAGACAGAAACCTGGCACGGCCCCGGGCCCGGATGGCCTGCCGGCCATCTACTATAAATACTTTGGGACTACCCTGATCCCTCGTATGGTAGAGACCTTTAATGCCCTTCTCGACGACGGTACGCTCCACCCGCACCCTTTATCCGCCATGATTGTGGTGCTACCTAAGCCTGGTAAAGACCCACGTTCATACACAAGTTATAGGCCGATTTCTCTTCTTAATAACGACCTAAAAATCTTCACCACAGTCCTCGCGCAACGACTGCACCCAGTTCTGTCACAGCTGGTGCGACGGGACCAGGTGGACTTCATCCTGAACCGAGAAGCCAGGGATGGCACGATCCGCACCCTGAATGTGATGCACCTGGCACAAACATCGGAGACCCCCACATTGCTACTGTCTACGGACGCCGAAAAGACGTTCGATAGAGTGTCATGGCCGTTTTTATTTGCCTCTCTCCAAGCAATGAACATGCCCCCCGGGTTTCTCCGGTGGATCGGGGCCCTCTACAGTGAACCGAACGCATGAGTCAGGATCAATGGAGTCTTGTCCGATACCTTCCAGATTCGGAATGGGACGAGGCAAGGATGCCCACTATCCCCTCTCTTATTCGCACTCTCATTCGAACCATTCTTAGAGTCGATTCGCCTCAATGCATCCATAACTGGAATGCAGGGGAAATCCGGGACCCACAAGGTCTCGGCATATGCGGACGACCTCCTCTTCTACGTGATCGACCCGCTTGCCTCCCTTCCGGAAATAGTGGAGGAATTTGGGAAATATGGGGCCCTGTTCAATCTGAAATTGAATATGGACAAATCAGAAATCTTAAACCTCAATGGGAAGGGAGTTGCAGAGCGAGTCCTCAGGCGGATGCATCCATTTGTGTGGTGCAGCTCGAAAATGAAATACCTAGGGTTGTGGCTCACAGCATTACCACAGGACCTTTACCGGGAGAATTTCACGCCATTATGGGTGGAAATCACCCGCGACCTCGCGGAGGGGAAAACAACAAAGGTCTCATGGCTGGGAAAGATCAGCATCATAAAAATGAACGCTCTTCCCAGACTACTTTATCTTTTTCAAACATTGCCCATACATGTGCCCCTGGCCTTTTTCGGGATGAACCGCACTGAATGCTCTCGGTTTATTTGGAGCGCTATGAGGGCGCGGATTGACTTTCGAACTTTGACTCGCCCGAAGACGTCGGGTGGTCTAGCTGTGCCGGATTTTCAGCTCTACTACCAGGCCGCTCACCTACTGAGGGTGGTGGAATGGACGATGGGGGGCAGACAGGCCCTATGGCAGGATCTGGAATATGGATCTACACCCTACGAGGGTGCTCCCGTGGATTGCCCCAGACAGGAGATCCCCTCAGGTCCATCGCCATCCTTTCGTGGGGGCCACGATGGGGGTCTGGCGGACAGCGGTGAGGAGGTACGCTTTGTCATCCTACCCCTCCCCAATGTTACCAATGGCGGACAACCCAGATTTCACGGCAGGAGTACTTCCCAGAGTCAATCGCCGACTGGGGATACCTAATATCCCACGAGCATTACATTTCATCGCAGGTCAGACATTACTCCCGCCATGGGAGGGCGCTGCGAATGGTGAACCTCCAACCCCCCTGGAGTGCTTTAATTTCACCCAAATATCACACTACCTGCTCTCACTGCCGGCACGTCACCGCTTGCTTCACCCCCTAACACCTTTTGAAAACCTATGCATGGCCAAACTTCCTCTGAAACACGGGATCTCGGCTATATACCACCTCCTCCAGACAGCGCAACCCCAATCTGCCCCACTATTAAAACATAAGTGGGACCAGATGTTGGACATCGTGATCTCGGGTGACCAATGGCGAGACACGTATGAACTCGCCCACAGGGGCTCCCCACAGGCCCATCTTCAATCTAATTCATACAAAGTCATCACGCAATGGTACTGCACGCCCGCACTTCTGTTCCGGATAGGCCTGAGAGCCAGTCAGGATTGCTGGTGATGTGGAAATGCGGTGGGCACATACTTACATGTCTGGTGGGACTGTCGGATGCTCACCCCTTACTGGAAACGGAAAAGGGACACAGTGGCCGAGGTCACGGATCTAGACCTCCCTCTCGCGCCGGGGACATTCCTCCTCACCCACACACCGTGCTCGGTCCAATCACTTAATAAGTCGGTGGCCCTCCCGATGTTGATGACGGCAAGATTGCTGGTGGCAAGAGCCTGGGGCTCGACTTCTGCCCCCGCATATAGTGAGTGGTTGGCCAGAATGGAGGAAGTGCGAACATTGGAGAATTTGGAGGCCAGGGTAGGAGGCAAAATAGAGAAACATCTTTGTAAATGGTACCACTGGTGTGCCTACTTACCTACTGCATCATGCCGTGGCTGAGCGGCCTGAGAGGAATGGGAGCAGTGTAGTGGACGCCGAGGGCCCCCACCACCAAGACACCCTTCTTTCTCTCTTTCCTGTGCATTAATTAGAGACACGGCTCGAGCCGGGGTCGGACACCTTCAGCCAATCTGAGACCCTTCAACCTTCCTTTCTGAACCTACGACCTTGAGCGCTTGGGCCGATACCTTTTAATTCCCTCCCCCCTTTTTTTTTCTCTCCCTCTTTTCCCTACCCCCTCACTCTGACATACACGTTCTGACTTTTATTTCTCCCTTTCCCTCGTGTCTTGACCCCTACCACTCTCCTTCCGACATAAGATGACACACCCTTCCCGCCTCCCCGGATTCATATCCACCCCATACCCCCCGCTTTCCCGGAGGACGCTGACCCTTTACATTAGCCTCATCTCCCCAGAACCCATGCTATAACCGTTACAAGCTGTTGGAGACGGAGAGGAAATATGCGTCCCACCCCCCCTTTCTTCTGCACGCTTGAGACCTGCCACGCTCATAGATGAATTATTCATTTGCCTGCGTATCTATGTGGAACTGCACAAATATCACGGAGACGAGACACGGTATTACTCTCCCTTCTCTCTCTCATTTTATTATTTCCTTTTTACCCCTTTTCCCCCTTCCCTATCTTTCAACACTGTACTATATCGCAATCTGTCTACTTACCCTTCTCTGTATAACCGCACCGACAAGCTACAACTATAATTGTAAAATGTGTTATTCGACGCCGTTGTTTATCTTCCTTTATGTTATGACACAGTCTTGTAAACTATATAAGTGGTGGATACTGAGTTCTCAGATCCGCTTTGTTGTACTTTGATTGCACCACTTTGAATAAAAAAAAAAAAAAAAAGTGCGTCCGAACGCATTGAGGTGTTTTTTCACGGAAAGCGCTTGAACAGTCATACGATGCGCATTTTTGTGCGTGATTTTTTACGGATCCAAACCAGGAAACTTTGGGTGTCTGGACGTTATGTTGGCCGGACATGAGCAGCGTCTAACGTCTCCTAATCACGCACACACGCCGCTATGTGGACGCAGACCACTCTGTACGTCAGTACTAGTGGTTCAGCGTTCTCGAAAAAATGCGTTCATTTTCCACTTGCGTTGCGCGGCCGGACTTTCATGCGGCCGTACTTCATATATTGGCCATCATTGCGTGTCATTTGCTGCTAGTGCGGCCGTGATTAAGTGCGCCTAAACGCACGATAAAAGTGCGCTAGTCTGACCCCAGCCTTAAAGATAAGCTTTCGAGAGTATTCCTGTCTTCTTCATGACCTGAAGAAGAGAATTATACTCTCGAAAGCTTGTCTTTTAAATGTGACATTAGTCCAATAAAAAAGGTATCACTACTACTGCTATACTCTGGTGATTTTTATATATATTTATATATAAATTATTTGTTGTAAATTAATTCTCATTAGGAAGTTTTTTAATTAGAGATCTGCTTTTATAAGGTAAGTATAGGAATTGTTACAACAACAATTGAACAGTAGCCTCTCGCAACAGCCCAGCCGCCATAAAACATGACTTCAACTTGCATTTGCATAGGATGATTAAAAATTTATCAAAACTAGCTCAGCACATGGTTATAGAATGGCTCAGCATTGGAAAGGTTTAAAAAGCATGTTCCAAATGTGAAGGTACAGATGTGCATTTGTGATAAATTACGATATTTGTCACGAGTTATTGAGTATGATTAATCGATAACGCAAATTCTACCAGAAATTTAATTTTTCCTAAGTCTTATTCCTCTTCTGCTGTCTAATTATTTCCATTTCCAATTCCTTTTGTTGTAGGTCAAGGTGTCAAAACAGAAACAGTTTAATGAGGACACTGAGGACAGGCAACGGCATAAGTTTCCTGTCCTTGTGAATGTCAGCTCAGGTCTCATAATAAGGATTTAGCTAGTTGGTGTTCCATGTCTGGATTACTCTAAAGGCTGATTGAAACCAATAACAGTTTTATGAGAGAGCTGAGAATGGATAACATTGTATGTGGGCTGTCCTACAGCAAGGATACAAAGGAGAAAAAAAGTCACTCCCATGCCTCACTTGGGTATGGCGTAGCGTGGGGGGCCTCGGGGGCGACCGCCCCCGGCGCACTTTTCTTAGGGGGCGCAAAATTTCAAGCAGCTGCCAGTTTTATGGCACCGGCGGTGACTTCTCACTCAGCGTCCAGAAGGGAGGACCAAGACAGAAAATTCTGGTCTTGTCCTGACTCCTCCTTAACGCTGACATGAGTCACGTGAAGCAGCACAGCATCATCCGATGGGACACCATGTACCACGTTTGTCAGCCCGTCGCCGCTGGCAGCCCTGCAGCCGCTGAACAGGAGGGAGGGAGGCGGCTGCCCTGCAGCACATTTTTTTTTTTTTTTTTATATGTAATATTTATTGGGATTTCCAAAACACAACTTATACAGCGTCTGCAACAAAAACAATATTCCCGATTTCTTATATTCTTGGTTATATACAGTAGTTGCAGCAGTAACTTTAACCCATCTGTTCAAAAATCAAGATTTGAAAGAAGAAAAGAGAAAAAGGGGTAAGGGAAGTAAAAGAAAGAGAAAAAAAAAAAGGGGAGGGGGGGGGGAGACAGTAGGACACCAAAGACACTCAAACATCTATCACCTAACCAACATTACACATGCAGTAAGCTGCAACGTATTATTATTTCTTTTTTTTTTTTTTTTTTTTTAAATATGTTATTATTGTGTATCAATCGACAACGGATTCGGCGGGGGGGTGTCGGTATTCGATCCCACACATGTTTGATAGATTTTGTGCGTGTCCCATAACGTCCATGGATCCGATTTAGAAGGACGGTTCATGTTTGAGTACATAGAAACAGCGTCAAAGTGTCGATACTGGTCCAGCAGTTGAGTGATCTGACGACACTTTGGGACCATATCCGACTTCCAGTTCCTGGCCAATAATAACATAGTCGTGGATACAATGATAAAGAGCATTTTTGAGTGTTTCTTTGGGAGGTGTATCATTCCGAGCAACAGTACTTCTGGCGAACAAGGAATACTTCGACCCAGGACCTCTGTAGTCAATAGTGAGATGTCTTTCCACAGTGGAGACACTTTTGGACAAGTCCACCAAACATGACCAGCTGTACCCACCGCCTCCGAGCATCTCCAGCAAACGTCCGAGGTCCGTGGTGAGATCCTATGGACCCTGCTCGGCGTAAGGTACCAGCAGTACATCACTTTTCTTTGGGTTTCCAGGAGCGTGGAGCATTTGGAGGCGCCTTCTGCAAATTGGTGTGCTTGCGCCCATTGTGTAGGTGTGTATTTTATTCCCAGGTCTTTCTCCCAGGTGTGCTGAAATTTCCAAGTCATCGCTTTGGTCGGGGTGTTCAACAAACGATAAAACATCGATAGTGTCTTCGTCTTTGTATACGGGTCGAGGCAGAACATTTCTGTCTCGGAGAGGAGTGGTAGTTGTGCGCTGAGCCCAGTATATCCTCCATTCGATTTCATATATGAGTGTAGTTGCATGTAAGACAGAAACATGAAGTTCGGTACCTGATATTTCTGCTGTATCGTTTGAAAGGGCAAAATGGCGTGAGGCTCAAAGAAGTGATGAAGGTGAGTGATGCCTCTCTGAATCCACTGCTGCGTCTGGAAATAAGGCATTAGGAAAGGCAGAGATACTAGCGGGGTTGCCATCGATAGTGGGGTATGATTAGTGATTCGACTAAAGTGGATATCCCATGCCTTCAGATGTAGACGGGTCGAGGACATTGCGTTAGGTAGTCGAGGTCTATGCCGTGGAGGGATCCACAACAGGCAGTCCAATCCGTGTCCCGCAGCTGATGCTTGTTCAATGCCCAACCACTGTGGTATCGGTCTGACGCGGAACAGCTCCGTCAGGGAGGCCAAGCATGTAGCCCAATAATACTTATGCACACTGGGTACATTTATTCCCCCGTCCCTGTGTCGAAGGTACAAAAGGCTTCTGGGTACTCTAGGGTGTTTACGATTCCAGATATATGACATTAACAGAGACTGTAGTTTGTCCAGGAAACATCTCGGCACCGCTAACGGCAAGGACCTAAATACATATAGAATTTTCGGCATTATCATCATTTTTAGCGCCGCCACTCTGCCCAACCATGATATCTCACGGAATCTCCATGAATGCAATAAATTTTTAATTGTGGAATAAAGTCGGTCATAATTTTGCGTTATCAGTGAGGCTATCGAGTTAGTGATGCGTAATCCTAAGTATATGATGTGGGCGTGTTTCCAATCAAAGTCGTACGTGTTTTTCAGGTCGTCAAGTTGAGTTTGCGGGAGTTGTAGGGGTAATGCCTGTGTCTTGAGAGCATTCACTAAATGGTAAGAAACCCCGCCATAAGCGTCTAGTTCTTCCTGCAGGGCAGGTAGTGAGGTAGTTGGGTCAGTCATTGTAACTAAAATGTCGTCCGCATATAGGTGTAGTTTGTGGGACGTAGGACCGATCTCCACCCCGCGAACACAGTCGTTTTCCCTTATCGCCTGCGCCAGTGGTTCCAGGACCAATGCATAAAGAAGCGGCGAGAGGGGGCATCCCTGTCTAGTTCCATTATTTATTACGAACTCCTCTGATAGGAATCCTGCAGTCAGTACTCTCGCCGATGGGGTATCATATAGTGCGTGGACTGCTTTCGTAAAAGGGTCCGGAAAACCAAATTTATCCAAGACCATGCGGAGGAAAAGCCAGTTGACCCTGTCAAACGCTTTCTCGGCGTCAAGCGACAGGATCAGTCCTGGCTCCCCTGATTTCCGGAGGAACTCCATCACACTCAGTAACTTTTTCGTGCTGTCCGGCCCTTGACGTCCGGAGACGAATCCCACCTGATCTAGACCTATTAAAGTGGGGAGGATGTGGTGTAGTCTGTTTGCCCAAAGCTTACTGTACAGTTTTATATCTACATTTAGGAGAGATATGGGCCTCAGGTTCTGGCATCGGTCGGGAGTTTTCCCCGGTTTCGGAAGAGTAACTATATGCGCCCGTAACATGTCTGCCGGGAAGGCACCCTCGTCCCCCGCCTCCTCAAACACCGATAATAAGTGTGGTAACAGTTGGCCAGAGAATGTTGAGTAATAAAGCCCCGGGAGGCCGTCCGGCCCTGGTGCTTTTCTTTCGGTAGTTCCTTGAGCAGGGATGATAGTTCAGTTAATGTTATTGGTTTTGAAAGTATGTCGCCTTGGGCTTGCGATATGGAAGGTAACTGAATGCGTTCCAGGTACGTATTAATCATCTCGCATGTAGGATAAGAGACCGTGTCGCTGACGTCTAGGTTATAGAGAGCCTCATAGTATTCCGCAAACTCGTTTGCAATATCTCTGGGATCATGTAACGGACCACGGTTTGATTTAAGAGAAGATATCTTTTTCTGTACTCTTAGGGGTTGTAATTTGCGTGCCAATAGACGACCCGGTTTGTTTTTTAAGGCATAGAATTTAGCATTTAATCTGGACATGTTTTTAAAGTAACTATGGGCGTCCAGGTCGTGCAGGTTGCTCAACAGGAGATCTAAGCTCTCCTCCAGTGCCGGGGAAGGGGACATTTTATTTTCTGCATCAACTTTTTGAATGTCTGTAAGGATGTCTAGTCTATCTGACATGTATTGTTTTCGGAGTCTAGCTTTCCACTTTATGCACGTCCCTCGAACCACCGCTTTGTGGGCTTGCCATACCGTGTGAGGTTGCACCTCAGGGGACACATTCTCCTTAAAGTAATTTGTCAGGGTGTCCTGAATGTCTTGTTTCGCTTGGTCGTGAGTTAGTAAGTAATCGTCAAATCTCCAGGGGGGTCTCGTGTAATATTGATATGTGTCTCCCAATGTCAGCATCACGGGTGCGTGGTCCGACCAGGAAAAGGGCAAAATGGCGCAGTCCACTATATAGGGCAGAGTCGGTCCCGAGACCAGAAAATAGTCAATCCTCGTATAGCTGTTGTGGACTCGAGATCTAAATGTATAGTCCCGCTCCGTTGGATGAAGGAGGCGCCATACGTCATGCAGGTTCTGTGAACCCATGACTGTCTGTAACCGTCTCAGCGTTGCTATTGCTTTTTTGGATGTGTCAGGTCGAGACCGGTCCCTTGAGGGATCCACACTTGCATTTAAATCCCCGCAGACTATAAGGGCTCCAGACAAAACCTCCGATACCCTACCGAGCAGATGTGATAAAAAGGATAGTTGTGTCGTGTTAGGGGCATACAGTGACACAAGTGTGTACGTTCTGGAATTTATAGTGCCCACTAAAATAATGTACCTGCCCTTAGGATCCGTAAGGATGCGATGGGCCTGAAAGTCTAGTCTGTTGTGGATCAGGAGGGTAACCCCCCTCGATTTGGATCGGAATGTAGAGTTGTATTGGGTGGCATATTGTGGCAGATATAGTTTAGGATGGTCCAGTCGTCTAAAGTGTGTCTCCTGGAGGCATACTATGTCCGCGTCATGTGATTTGAGGTCTTTATATAATGAATGTCTCTTGACGGGGAGGTTTAGCCCCTTAACGTTAAAAGTCAGTACTTTCATGTGTTATGGTGGACATGCAGCACTGTCCCGCCCCTAAATCGCGCCAGTTAAAGGTGTCACGGGAGGTGTCATGACTGTGCAACAGTAGTAAATAGTGTGTCTCTGGTGTCAAGAGGGGGGGAGGGAAAAAGAAGAGAAAAAAAGAAAACATGACATGAAAAAGACAAAAACACCGCCGTACAGCGGAACTATATACAAATAACAGGTATATTCTCTCCAGCAGACTAACCCTATAAGGGGAGTCCATTCCCTTACGTGAAAGGGGGAGATGAGGGTGTTGTGGCGCTCAGGGAGACCACTGCACTCTATCGTGTACCATAGTAGGAGTACCCAGTGATATAGGCAAACGAACCGTTCGTTGTTTCTTCAGCGGGCATGCCAATCCTTCACCAACCGGCCCAAGGGCTTATGATCCGATTTTGGCACTTGTAAGTCCCAGCTCTCCAGGGTCCGTCGTCCCTGTTCCGGTGAGGTGATCACATTAACGACACCATCTTTGAGGATCAGTATCTTGGTGGGGTAGCCCCAACGGTAAGACACCCCCGCCAATCGAAGAGTGTCCGTGATTGGGCGAAACTGCCTGCGACGCTGCAGCGTGGCCTGCGAGAGGTCCGGAAAAACCGAGAGTTTAGCATATGTAGGGCCTTGTGCTCCTGGGGTGCGGAGGGCGCGCAGCGCATCTTCTCGGGGTTTAAAGTAATGTAGTCTCAATATTACGTCCCGTGGCACGTTTGGGGGGGCTGAAGGCGGCTTAGGAATCCTATGGACTCTGTCCATAAGCAATGAGTCCATTGTCGCGTCAGGCAACAGGTGAGAGAGGAACTCCGTGACATATTGCCGTAAGTCGCGGGGAGATACAGATTCCGGGATCCCTCTAATCTTCAGATTGTGTCGTCGTGAACGGTCCTCCAGATCTGCAATTTTATTTGCGTACCTCTCTAGACGATCCTCCATCTCGTCTACACGCGCCGCCATGATATTATGCGCCTCCGTTGTTTCCGCCATCTTGTCTTCCAGGGCCGAGGTCCTTTCGCCCAGATTTCTAATATCCCCGCGTATTTCCGCTGATACCGCGTCCAAGCGGCTGGTAAGGGTGGCAGAGAACTCATTCAGCAGGGTTTCCATTTTTTGCGAGAGCGTTTCTATGTCCGAGTTTAGTCCCGCTCCTCGTGGCCCAGGCGATGCCGGAGGGGATCCGTCGCCATTTTGGCGGGCCGCCTCTTCCCTGCGTTTTTGCTGTTTGGGCGTAAAAAAATCCTGTCTGTCTCCGGTTTTTTTCGATTTGGCTGCTGCCATTTCACTCCCGATTGTCTGGGGTCTCAGGGGTAATCCGATGGTTGAGGTTGGTGGGTTTATATCCGCTTTTTGTGCTGGGTCTCTCACGGAGCCGTCTAGAACACGTCCGCCATGAGCGATGTTAGGCCACTCCCCCCGCCCTGCAGCACATTTAAAATCCGGTCCCCACTAAGTTCACTTGACACCCCCCCGGGCCACCAGCAGCTCCACGCAGGTAGGCGACACTGTGTGACACCAGAGCAGCGTAACCAACACACAGTGAGGGGGTATGGGGAGAATCTGACTGGGGTACTTGGATAGATAGAGAGACTGAGGGTCCTGGGAGAAAGTGGGGGTACTTGGAGAGAGAAAGCGTGATTGGAGGTACTTGGAGCGAGAGTGACTGGAGGTACTTGGAGAAAGAGTGACTGGGGTACAGGGAGAGAGTGACTGGAGGTACTTGGAGAGAGAGTGACTGGGGGTACTGGTAGAGAGAGTGACTGAAGGTACTGGGAGAGAGTGACTGAGGGTACTGGGAGAGAGAGTGACTGGGGGTACTGGGAGAGAGAGTGACTGGGGGTACTAGGGGAGAGAGAGTGACTGGGGTACTAGGGGAGAGAGAGTGACAGGGGTACTGGGGAAGAGAGTGCCTGGAGGTACTGGGAGAAAGTGGGGGTACTGGGAGAGAGAGTGACTGGGGGTACTGGGAGAGAGAGTGACTGGGGGTACTGGGAGAGAGAGTGACTGGGGTACTAGGGGAGAGAAAGTGACTGGGGTACTAGGGGAGAGAGAGTGACAGGGGTACTGGGGGAAGAGAGTGCCTGGAGGTACTGGGAGAAAGTGGGGGTACTGTGAGAGAAAGGGAGAGAGTGACTGGGGGTACTGGGAGAGTGTGACTGGGGGTACTGGGAGAAAGTGGGGGTACTGGGAGAGAGTGACTGGTGGTACTTGGAGAGAGAGTGACTGGGGGTACTGGGAGAGAGAGTGACTGGGGGTACTGGGATAGAGAGTGGGGGTACTGGGAGAAAGTGGGGTACTTGGAGAGAGTGACTGGGGGTACTGGGAGAGAGTGACTGGAGGTACTTGGAGAGAGAGCGACAGGGGTACTGGGAGAAAGTGGGGGTACTGTGAGAGAGAAAGGGAGAGTGTGACTGGGGGTACTGGGAGAGAGTGGCTGGAGGTACTTGGAGAGAGTGACTGGGGGGTACTGGGAGAGAGAGTGACTGGGGGTACTGGGATAGAGTGACTGGGGTACTGGGAGAAAGTGGGGGTACTGGGAGAGAGTGACTGGGGGTACTGGGAGAGAGTGACTGGAGGTACTGGGAGAGAGTGACTGGAGGTACTTGGAGAAAGAGTGACTGGAGGTACTTTGAGAAAGAGTGACTGAGAGTACAGGAAGATAGTGACTGGAGGTACTTGGAGAGTGAGTGGCTGGGGGTACTGGGAGAGTGTGACTGGGGATACTGGGAGAAAGTGGGGGTACTGGGAGAGAGTGACTGGTGGTACTTGGAGAGAGAGTGATTGGGGGTACTGGGAGAGAGAGTGACTGGGGTACTGGGAGAGAGAGTGGGGTACTGGGAGAAAGTGGGGTACTGGGAGAGAGTGACTGGGGGTACTGGGAGAGAGTGACTGGAGGTACTTGGAGAAAGAGGGACAGGGGTACTGGGAGAAAGTGGGGGTACTGTGAGAGAGAAAGGGAGAGTGTGACTGGGGGTACTGGGAGAAAGTGGGGTACTGGGAGAGAGTGACTGGAGGTAGTTGGAGAGTGTGACTGGGGGTACTGGGAGAGAGTGACTGGAGGTACTTGGAGAGAGTGACTGGGGGTACTGGGAGAGAGAGTGACTGGGGGTACTGGGATAGAGTGACTGGGGGTACTGGGATAGAGAGTGGGGTACTGGAGAGAGTGACTGGGGTACTGGGAGAAGTGG
The DNA here is from genome assembly GCA_009667805.1 of Leptobrachium leishanense. Lineage (NCBI taxonomy): Eukaryota > Metazoa > Chordata > Amphibia > Anura > Megophryidae > Leptobrachium > Leptobrachium leishanense. The sequence continues at coordinate 149,170,956 of CM019067.1, forward strand.
GGGTACTGGGAGAGAGTGACTGGGGGTACTGGGAGAGAGTGGGGTACTGGGAGAGTGACTGGAGGTACTGGGAGAGAGTGACTGGAGGTACTGGGAGAGAGTGACTGGAGGTACTGGGAGAGAGTGACTGGAGGTACTTGGAGAAAGAGTGACTGGAGGTACTTGGAGAAAGAGTGACTGGAGGTACTTTGAGAAAGAGTGACTGAGAGTACAGGAAGATAGTGACTGGAGGTACTTGGAGAGTGAGTGGCTGGGGGTACTGGGAGAGTGTGACTGGGGATACTGGGAGAAAGTGGGGGTACTGGGAGAGAGTGACTGGTGGTACTTGGAGAGAGAGTGATTGGGGGTACTGGGAGAGAGAGTGACTGGGGTACTGGGAGAGAGAGTGGGGTACTGGGAGAAAGTGGGGTACTGGGAGAGAGTGACTGGGGGTACTGGGAGAGAGTGACTGGAGGTACTTGGAGAAAGAGTGACAGGGGTACTGGGAGAAAGTGGGGGTACTGTGAGAGAGAAAGGGAGAGTGTGACTGGGGGTACTGGGAGAAAGTGGGGTACTGGGAGAGAGTGACTGGAGGTAGTTGGAGAGAGTGACTGGGGGTACTGGGAGAGAAAGTGACTGGGGTACTGGGATAGAGTGACTGGGGTACTGGGAGAAAGTGGGGGTACTGGGAGAGAGTGACTGGGGTACTGGGAGAGAGTGACTGGAGGTACTTGGAGAGAGTGACTGGGGTACTGGGATAGAGTGACTGGGGTACTGGTAGAAAGTGGGGGTACTGGGAGACGGTGACTGGGGTACTAGGAGAGAGTGACTGGAGGTACTGGGAGAGAGTGACTGGAGGTACTTGGAGAAAGAGTGACTGGAGGTACTTGGAGAAAGAGTGACTGGGGTACAGGGAGATAGTGACTGGAGGTACTTGGAGAGATAGTGGCTGGGGGTACTGGGAGAAAGTGGGGGTACTGTGAGAGAAAGGGAGAGAGTGACTAGGGGTACTGGAGAGTGTGACTGGGGGTACTGGGAGAAAGTGGGGGTACTGGGAGAGAGTGACTGGGGTACTTGTGGGAGAGAGTGACTGGGGGTACTGGGAGAGAGTGACTGGGTATAGTGTGAGAGTGGACGTATGTTAGGGTATACTGGGACAGGGTGACTGGTAGCAGTGCTGTAGCATGGGGGGCATGTGTGTTTCATTTTTTTATTATATTATTTTGTTAATATACAATACATGTGCTTGTGGGGTAAGGGGGTCAATACTCTACTGGTGGAAGGGAATCGGGGTGTGTTACCGTGTCCACAGGTTGGGGGAGTGCACAATTTTTGCCTTGCCCCGGGCGCTGACAACCCACGCTCCGCCGCTGCATGTGAGGGCTTAAATCATGAAGATGGGCATTATCACACTAGTGAAGTTGCAAAATTATTGTACTGCCCTAAAGTGGGTTCATGGTATAGGACACTATACATTATGCACATCAGTCTGCATCTACCCAAAACATATTGAGAACCGAAACGCCAAGGAAGTCTCCTCTGTATGAGAAAAACAGCAATCCTAATGAAAACCTGCACTTTAATATCGACAAGTTTGATTTATTCTCCTATCATTTTTCATTGAGCAGATTGATTGTGTATTGGTCAGATATACTTCCTAGCTTGTGTTCATTGCTATATTACACATTTATTTGAATTGGCAGGAGAAGAGAACAATCTAGACCAAATAGCAGATTTGGAAAGTGAGATAAATGGGAGAATTTTTCTGGTTTGGCTATTTGGACCTACAGGGCTATTCAGAGAGCACCTCTCTGATTTGCTGCACTTCAGCGATTCCGATTCGCTGACCCTGCGGTGAGTTCAGCATTCAACACAGGGTCCACAAAGTGCGGTGAATCGGCCACTGAAAACCGCCACCGCCAACCTGCTGGACAGCCACCGCAAACCAGCCGGCCGCTGCTGCCAACCTGCCGGAGAGCCGCCACCACCTGCTGGCCGCAACCCTGCTGGCCACTGCCACCAACCCGCCGTACAGCCACTACAAACCCGCCGGACAGCCACCAGATGCACCCGCAAGCAGCTGATGAGCCGCTGAACATAGCGTCGACCAACCGCAGAAAAAAGCCGACAAGCCACTGGATGGGTAAAAACCCCCAAAAAAACAAAACGATTGAAACTTTAAAAATTTGAAACGCTGTTTGCAAAAAAACTACTGGCCGAAAATGTCTGGAATTAACATATAAGGTCCTATGAATAATAATTAAAAGGTTTGTTACAGGAAAAAGAAAAACTCTATTTAAAAAACAAATTGGAGAAAACAAATTGGTGAAAAATGCCTAAATAAAATAAAGAGACTTTTGCTGCAGATTAAAAGAATAAATGGTTTAATAGATTCTCCTGATTAAACCTGAAGAATGAAACCACCCAACATCAGGGCATTTCACTGACATTTCACTGCTGTTCGGTGTTCTCTGAATAGCTTAACCATTGCTTCTCTATGGGGATTTCACTGCCACCGAACAGCACTGTATTTTGCTGGCAATTCGCCAAAATTTGGCGAACTGCCTGCTTTTTGAATAGCCGAATGGTCGTGAATTTGCATCGTAGGGGGACATTCACTGTTCTGTGCAATTTCGGGGCCAGATTGGCTCTCTCTGTATTACCCCTCTAGACTTTCACTTCTTCTGCAAATTTTCCTGAGTTTCACCTTTAGTGAATAGACCAGTCAGCAAAATCTATTTTCAGCGTTCTGATTACTTCCAGGTAATGACATTTCAAGTTCAAAACACTTTTTTCTGAGATTTTTCCCCAATATATACTTAATAACATTAGCATGAGGAATTGTGTCCTGATAGTGCTTTTTAAAGTAGGACAAAAAGAGATAAAAACTATCTGTTAATTACTACATTATATTCCATTTTCACATGCAGAATTATAAATTATTAACTTATGTGACAACCATTTCAGCCTCTACATACATCAATATTATTTACACAAAAGCAAACATGATACTTAAAAGAATTTATTAAATGACAGGGTCATAAGCATTTCTTGCTTTACTAGACAGTCAAGCTCAACTATGGGTGCTGTTGTAATTAGAATATAGCAAACTAATGCCTAAAAAGTAGCATTTCTTCTGTAATTTTTTAATGTTGCTATTCTAAAAAAATCAAAAGCCACGTTTTCAATAATTTAAATACTTCCAAGATACGAGAGCAATCTAACCTCATACAATATTAATTTTAATGATTTTTCTTAGCTCATTACATAATTATGCTCACATTTTTAGGTATCTCACAGGACCCACATGCCATCTTACTTCAACCTTTACCCAAAATATTTCCTAGACACCACAGGAAAAAATAAATTGAGAGGACGAGAACATTTTCCAAAATTAACTCTTAGTAGGTATGTCAAACACATACATGTGATATTTAAAAACAGATAAAAATTATACCAGGTGATACCCTCGTGTGTCGCTGTAGAAGTTGTGTTTGAATATCCATTAATGTACAGTATGTGTTAATGCAATTAATTATAGTGTTGAAAGAAATAGCTTTCAAAGAAAACAGAAAAGACAAAATACAGGTGCTAGTTGGAAGGGTATTACCAAGCAAAAGTGTGACAGAGAAATTATATTTTGTCATGTTAAAATTTATGAATTACACTCCTGTAATAATAAAATACATTTTCCATGATTTTGTTGCGCAATGAAAAATTTAGTTATTTGTAGAATACTCTTTGAAAAACATGCCTAAATATTTTGTTTATTAAGATTTTGGAAATAGCATTTTTTTTTTAAATTAAGAATTTTTATTTCTAGAGAATGTCATCAATCCAATGGCCAGTAAGGAATAGCAGCCAAGCAGGGCTTGCCGGGAACAGTGACAGAAATATACATCAGATAATGAAAAACAAAGAATAAAACAACAAAAGGAAGGTCAAAAAAACGTGGGTCCCACATAAAAGATCTCAGCCAAAAAATGAAAAATAATGCAAAAACATGGAGCCCACAAAAAAGACAGCTAAGAGAGGAAAATTACACCTCCAAGCCAGCAATTGCGAGCATGAACAAAAGAAGAACGAGCGAGTATCAGGAAGAAATCACAGAAACAAAAAGGGAGACACAAGAAACAAAGAATTGGGTTCCACGGAGGGAGACACAAAAATCCCCAGTGACGGGAAAGGAGAGAAAAAAAGGAGTGGAGAACTGCCCTTTTTTGTAAGTGACATTCCTGTCACACTCCGGGGCCCTGGCGGGAAACCAGAAGCCGTTGAAGAGGTCATGTGGCCAGGAGATCCACAGTCAATAGGAATGGACCAAGCCATGGTAGCCAGGGCCCCAACGTTGACTAGTCGAAGATATTTCGTCCATCCACTGGCCAGTGGACTAGTACCCGGGTACCCTAGGACAAAACTAACGAGCATTTTTTAAGCGGGACTTAAGCCAAAGAACTGAGGGTTTTATTAACCGTTTATATGCCGCATAAATCCATGTTACGCATTACCGTTATTCATTCTAGCCTGGTTGATTTCATGCTTAAAGTATATGTATCTCAATTGCTATTTATTTCTTCAGTAAAGTATAATTTGGAAAACTCTATAAAAGGTGTGCTGGTGTACAGTGAATTGTTAGTGCGGTGAGACCATCCTGGGGTTATTCAGCGGCTTCTTTGGGGGTGAGCGCTACATTGTTATGAATTTTTTCTCCTGCTTACAGTTCATTAAGGGAATTTCTATCATGTTACTAGAAATGTATGTCTCAAATCCAATTATTTCAAAAGATATATCATGTTCGAAATTGTTCTGATGACCCTTTTGAAGTAATTATTTTTCCATTTCATTACTACGTGCAGCCTAGGGCTCTAATATGGCCGAGCTGTTAAGTTAACAAGTGGGGCTCATTTGTTACCACTAACGTTTTGGTTTGCCATTCCAGCCGAGGCGCAAAGTTTGCTTGTGGCTCAGCTGATGTGCCTGGTTGTTGCAAATTAGTGATTCCTATACTTACAGGGTTATTCAAAGAGAATCAAAAAGTCACTGCATGTTCAGTGACTTTTCGTTCTCTTCAATACGGTGTGATTTGGTGATCCCATTTCGGCGACGCTGCAGTGTATTCAGCAAGCACCACAGGGCCGTTGTAGTGCAGGGAAAAGCCGCCGCAAACCCGACGAACAATCCCCACAAAACCCGGTGAACGCACATCGAAACCCGCAAAACATCTGGATTAACCTTGCTAAAAACGCCAGAGAAACCCGAGCAGCCGCCGATCACAGCGCAGAGCAGCCGCCGGAAAAACCCGACACTGCAGACGAATGGAGGGAAAAAAAACAGTACGCTTGAATGTTTGAAAAGTGAAACGCTGTTTGCAGCCTAAAAGAACCTTAAAAATCTATACATAAAGAGCATTTTTACAGCAGAATATTATAATCAACGGTTTATTAGATATTGCATTAAAACGGGAATATTTTTAATATTGAAGCCTATGAGGTTTGCCTGAATAAACCTGTCGAATGAAACCACCGAACAGCAGGGCAATTCAGCAACCTTTCACTGCTAGTTTTTGTTCTCTGAATAGACGAAGCATTGCTTCTCTATGAGGATTTCACTGCCCTCGAACAGGCAACGAACAGGCACCGTATGTGCAGGCAATTCGCCAACTCTGAATAGCCGAATGGCCAGGAAAGGTAACCATACGCTGAATTTCTTGAATTTTGAGATCAACATTTAGAAGAGAAATAGGCCTATATTTGGAGCAGAGGGGAACAATTCGTTGCAAGAAGTTAACTACCTGTATATTAGATGGACGAGGCTGAGTTACATTGGGGAGATTAGAAAGGATGGAATAACATTTTGCAAAACAGTCTGCTATGGCTTGTGGGTTATATAGGGAGTTACCTAGGCATGGGAGGCATCATGAAGTACAGGGATATTAGTCACCTGCAGACGGGTTTCAAGCTTGCATGCCCGTAATTTGCCTGCCTTATTACCCTGAAGTTAATATTTAACCTTAAGTCTATGGGCAAAGCCACAAAAGCAAATATAACAATCTGCATTCTTGTAAATTCATACAACTGGATCACTAGAATTCCCTGCAAGTCTCCTTGTGTTGGACTCGATTGATAGCCCTAAATAGGCATGAGGATACCAACAAATCGCTCAATGTACCTTGAAATTTTTGCAACAATGTTTTTGAGACGCACCCGCACTGAATGCTTAGTTCAGGTTGAGTGCTACCTCCCCATGTGTTTTTCATATGAATCTCTTGGGTATGACCCCCTCCCTGCCACAGGTACTCCTCCTCCAGGTTCTAGTTAACCTTGATCTTCGGGAGCTCCAGGAAAGGACTTGTTCCTCAGTAAGTGAGTTTATCCCATGAAGGGCAGTCGTTAGGTTTGCAGAGTAGGACCTGCCAGAGGGTGGATTACATTGACGCGGTTGGCAGGCTTAAAGCAATTCACAGCCGTTCATTGCAAACTAAATTTCCACCATTTTATTCAACAAAGCTCAGATTTAAGAAATTTTCAACATGTGGTAAAATCTGGTATAATGTACCCATGCATGGAGCTGTTGTTGCAGGTTTTTTGAATGTGTTTGACTGGAGTGCTCTCTCCCTGGTTCGTTTGTATTTTATTTTTGAGACGCACCCGCACTGAATGCTTAGTTTAGGTTGAGTGCTATCCCCAATGTGTTTTTTTCATATATATATATATATATAGATTGGGTCGGCCGTGTTAGTCCAGATGCCAAAATCACGAGTATAGCAGTCTGTAGTGATACCTTTTTTATTGGACTAACGTTACATTTAAAGTACAAGCTTTCGAGAGGATTCCTCCCTTCCTCAGGCTTTTGAGTGCACACCCTAATGCAATAGGCTGCGCACGCCTATATTTAGCCTTATTGTGATTGATCAAGTAGGCTTTATTTTGGGCAGATAGGGAAAGAATAATACAATCAAACTGCTCAACTTAATTGACACTGTAAACCACTCATCGTCACCCTGTCTCCTTGATGCTGAAAAGGCCATTGACCGCCTCAATTGACTTTTCTTGCGACACGTATTGTTGAAATTTAACCTTCCCACCCCTCTTATGACAGCAGTGTTCTCCTTTTATGTGGATCCCACTGTCTTTTTCCCATTCAGGGATCTATCGCCTTAATTTTAACTTTATGTTGCCTAAGATTTGTTCTTTATGTGAGGCATGGACGAAATTTGAAATATCTTGGGTGGAATGTATAGCCATGGTGAAAATGACCATACTTCCCAAAATATTGTATGTCTTTAGAGCAGTGTTTCCCAAACCTGTCCTCAGGACCCTCAACCAGGCCTGATTTTGCAGATCACCTTGGGGAAATGCAAACTGAAAACTGCAATCATAGAGCAGCAAATCATATCACCTGTGCTGTGCTTCAGATATCTGGTAAACCTGGCGAGGCAGAGGGTCCTGAGGACAGGTTTGGGAAACACTGCTTTAGAGCGTTGCCCCTTTCCTCAATTCTTTTATTTGGTGGGGTAGCCGGCCTCACCTGAAAGCGTCCATGCGCAGCTGGTACATGGTAGGTGAGGATATGCCATTGTTCTCTTATACTACAAGTCTGCACTGCTTGCTTCTGCTGGAATATTACTGGATAATGACCACCTACCACAATGGGCTTTGTTGGTCCTCCCGGAAGTGCTATATCCGATAGCATGTTTCTGGTTACCTAGACAGAGGCGATCACCTTTTGCTAAGCTTCTTGAAAAATATCTGGGACAAGTTGGATCAATGCCTTTGTAATTATCACCCATTAGCTCTCGCATCCATTTCTTACGCTCCCCTATGTTAAACCCGGTTTTGCAGCCCTCTCATGGTATAAGATAGGAGTGCACACAGTGACTCACTTCTTTTCGGCGACTGGGCTGATGTCCTATGCTCAAATTAAATATGACTTTACCTCTAATCTAGCCCTTTCCTACTTGGAAATGCGGTCCTATGTCCGCAGCCTTCGGATTACCACCAGGATACCTATGAAGAAACCCTTTTTGACACCCTTTGAACAATAAGTATTTCTTCCCACCCGTCCTGTGAAATGAATTCCTTCTGCACTCCTTGTTAATTACACCAGTTCTCCCCCAGAAATGGTGTTTCCAATTAAACTGTGAAAGCGATGTAGCTATGGTTATATCACCTCACTGCCGGCAGGATAGGTATGAGAGGGCTAGGGGGAAATTTTGATGGGTTTCCTTGCTTGAAGCCAGGAAGAAACTTTCTTACAGATGGTACGTACAATATATTACTCCTGATAAGGAGAAACATTTCAACAAGGCCAGATTAAGATCTCTATGGTCCTGGAGCAGAAGATTTTGGAATTTAGTGAAATGAAAACATATTTTAGGTTTAGTAATAGTGCAGATACAGGTATATCTAACCAGGCAGATACTGTGTGAGGAAACCTCCATTCAGCTTTCAATCATTTACAGTGTGTAAAATTATTTTTTCACATTTTATTATCCAAACTTTTGTGGTTATATATTCTATAGGGAATTTTTGTTTAACTACTTGGCTGCTAAGGACGCACTCAGCGCGTCCTGCCAAGTGCACCTCCTGTGCTACGGACGCGCTGAGCACGTCCGTAGCACAGGAGGCAGCAATCAGCCAGGATTCCGGCTGATTGCTGGCCCCCCCGGTGCGGGTTGACATCTAGCATGTCAGCCCGGCACGCCGGGGGGAAGATAGATGTCATCGCGCCACCGCGATGACATCTATTTCAGGCGCCCCCCCCCGCGAGTGCGGTGGAGGTGCCTGAAAGGGAGGGGGTGAGGTCCTTCGGACCTCTCTCCCTCCCAATTGCGGGGCTCCAGCTGCTAAAGGCAGGCACGGTTTGGAAGGGCACAGCCTGCCTTTCCAAATCGTGCCTGCCTTTAACCCCTTGGGTGCCGGATCACGATTCGGCGCTGAAAAGCGCCGAATCGTGATCCTCTCCCGGAGCTGGCCGACATCTTGGATGTCAGCCAAGCTTCCGGGAATGCCTCCTGACGACTGGTGTCATCGTGCATAGCTCGATGACGCCAGTCCTGGAGTTAACCCCTAACTGCCACCAATGGTGGAGATAGGGGGTTACAATGAACCCCCTATTTGGTATTGCTGGATCGGCCAGAACATAGCCTTTCCAACGATACCAAACATGACCATGTAAAAGTAAAAAATAAAAAAATTAATAAAAATAAAAAAATATTTAAAAAAATTATAAAAAAAATAAACAAGTTTTTTTGTTTGATTTGTTAATGCAGCAATATTGTTCCCATTTCAATTATATTGTGAACAATGATGCTGCACTAACGATTTTTGTATGCGGTGCGTTTGTTAAAAATATAAAAATTTTCCCCAAAAAAAATGTAACGAGACCCAATTTCTAATTTTTTTAACAAGCGCACCCCATAGAAAATATAACCGCAATTGCTTGCATGTTAAAATGTGAAAAAAAAACACTTTACACGTTGTAAATTATTGAAAATTCTAATTTTATTGCATTTTTTGTTATAATATACAGACAGGACATGACATATACATATAATAATGACATATTATGAATCTGCCGAGTCTGCCGGAAAGAACGATCTATAATATGTCTGGGTCATATATTAAAATAAGGCTTCAAAACGCGGTTAAACATGATGAGCGAAACCAGTAAAAATGAGCTCAGCACAGAGGTGTGGAATGGCTCAGCAGCGAAAGGGTTAAAATATATATATGGAAATAGGAGCCTGTTACTGCATTTTTCTGAGAAAATACATAATTTTAACATAAACAATTTTTTTTTAAATTTTCACTTGTGTTTTGGAGGATGGTGTTTTATGAATAATATGACTATGTATAAAACAGTAGACATGTGCACAGCACAAAATTTGTTTTGAACTAATTGATTAGTACTAAAATGCAATTTATTTAGTTGCTAAAGAAATTCGTTTTAATTTCTTTAGTATGAAAACTAATTTCATTCATCCGAAAACCAGTGGATACAATTACTATTGTAGTGGCTCCTCAGAGTGCTGAGATCACTGCTTGTTACAGTATCTCTCACTCTCAGCACAATGTGTCAGGCAAAGCTGTTACAGTAACTGACTGCTGCTCATTACAGCGCTCAGTTTCAGTAAAACTAGCCCTTTCACTGCTGAAGACGTGTGGGACACGTCCTCATTGATGCACGTTGCATGCTGAGGACGTGCCCCACACGTCATCAGCTGTGCGGGACCCCCGGCGGAGATACTCACCTCTCTGTCCGGGGTCCCACGGCGTTCTGACTTCAGCGTCCTCAGACGCTGAAGTCAAGCTCCTCCCGGCGTAAATGACGTCATCGCGCCATGCGCGATGACGTCATTTCCAGGCGACCCCCCGGCAATGCCGGGAGATAGCCTGGAAGGGAGGGGGGGGATCCGTTCGGATCCCTCTCCCTCCCGATCGGGAAGGAGCAGCGGTAAAAGCCAGAGTCTCCCCTTTTAAGCGATGCCTGGCTTTAACCCCTCCAGTGCTGGGTTGCACTTCAGCGCCTTGCGGCGCCGAAGTGCAGCCTATCTCCGGTGGGGCCGCCATCTTGGATGGCGGCTCCGCCCCTGGGACTCCCCTCGCTGTCTGACGTCATCACGCATAGCGTGATGACGTCAGATAGCCGGGGAACCCCTAGCTGCCGGGGATTTCCCAAGGAAATCCCCTGGTGGAGATAGGGGGTTCTTGTGAACCCCAATATCTCCAGAACCGTAGCAGCTAGGGGGTCATGGAGGGTGTCATTTGAAAGGCCTGAGCATGGCCTTTCGAATGATACCCAACATGACTAGGTAAAAAGTAAAAAATAAATAATAAAAAAAAAAATTAAAATAATAAATAAATTAAAAAAAAAAAACATGTTTTTTTTTTGTGTGTTGTTTTTATTAATGCAGCAATATTGTTCACATTTCAATTATAATGTGAACATGATGCTGCACTAATGATTTTTTTCTATGGGGTGCGTTTGCTAAAAATCACGTAATTCCCCCCAAAAAAAGTAACAAGTCCCCATTTCAAATTTTTTGTACAAGCGCACCCCATAGAAAACATAACCGCAAACGCTCATGTGATAAAATGTGAAAAAAAACACTTTACACACTGCAGATGATTAAAAATTCAATTTTTATTGTATTTTTTGTTATAATATACAGGCAGGTCATGACGTATACATATAAAAATGATATATTATGAATCTGCGTAGTCTGCCGGACAGAACGATATATAATATGTCTGGGTCATTTATTAAAATGTGGCTTCAAATCGCGTTTAAACATGATGAGCGAAAGCGGTAAAAATGAGCTCAGCACACAGTGGTGAAATGCCTCAGCAGTGAAGGGGCTAGTAAATAATATTTTTCTATATAAGAGGTTATAACAATATTATTTCCTTGTTTTACTGAAACTGAGCGCTGTTACAGTCAGTTACTGTAACAGCTGAGCCTGATACATTGTACTGAGAGATAATATAACAAGCAGCCGATCTCAGCGCTCACAGCCACTGGATTTAAAGGGCTAAAAAAAGGCTCCTCTATCTATTAATTAATACCCCTCTCTGTATAATGTAGATAACATCCTCCTGCATTAATACCCCTCTCTGTATATTGTATACAACATCCACCTGCATTAATTAATACCCCTCTCTGTATAATGTATACAACATCCTACTGAATTAATGGCCCTCTATGTATAGAACAATCCTCCTCAATTTATACATTTCTCTGTATAATGTAAATAACATACTCCTGCATTAATACCCCTATCTGTATATTGTATAGAACATCCTCCTGCGTTAATTAATGCCCCTCTCTGTATAGAACATCCTACTCAGTAGGACCTACTGCATTGGCATGTGGAGGGTGCAGAACTTTGGAATGCAATGCTTATCCAGCACAGGAGAGGGAACTTTTACTTAAACTTTGCATCTCTGTGGGGGAGAGATACAGGAATATAAAAGAAGGGGAGAGGGCAAATATTAACATAAATCGGTCTGAAAGCTCAGAGAAGAGATGTCTGGTGCAAATTTATTTTTATAATAAAATTAAGCACTTTAAATCCAGGGAAAACGTTCAAATAAATCACACTGACAGCTCATAATAACAGTAACTGTGAGTTGGATACTAAATGTATCAGACGTAAAAACCCCTTTATAACAAGCAGCACTGGGAGAGAAGAGGGACTTTATATAAAATATGTATTATAGATGAGGAAAGGGGGATAGTGCTCCTGGATAATATAAAATGTATCAGACCTAAGCCCCTATTATGCAGAGCGGGAGGGGAGATAACACACGTTTTATAAAGTCCTTCTCTTCTCCCAGCGCTGCTTGTTATAAAGGGTTTTTTACTATCCAGCCCTCCTCTGTCATTAGCTTTCAGTGTGATTTATTTGAATGTTTTTCTTCTCCAGCTGCTTTTATCATCTTAAGTAAAGGTTTCCTCTCTTTTGCTGGCTGTCTGTGCTGCGAGTGAGTATTCTGGAGCTCTATCACGGTCAGATTTTCGGGTAGGGGTCGGGAAGGATTACACATACAAACCTTTTCTGTAGCTTTGCGATGTTGCACTCTTCATTACTGGTCTCCTTCAATCCATGTAATATTACAAAAAGGACAAACTAAAATGTAGTGCATTTTATTTTAGTTTCTTTCGTTTTTTGTACTGAGCAGTTTCGTATCTCTTGAGTCATACGAAAACTAAATTATCCCAAAATTCGGACTAAATCGTTTTAGTACTAAAACGAATGCACATGTCTATAAAACAGTGAATCTGCTCCTAGCGTGGGAAATGAGATGAGTAATGGCAGTGGCATTGCTCGTTTTATACGTCACAAGTGGACAATGCCACTACTTTGGAACAAACAAAAAATAAAGGTTTTTTTTTATTCTTCTTTTAGATTTTACATGGTCATGTTTGGTATCAATACAAACGCCAGACTATGGCCTGTCCAATGATGCTTCACTTGTGCGGTGTAAAGATTAAAGATGCAGGGTTCCAACCCCCCCTCCAGTGCTCCTCGCTGAACTGAAGCGGTTTAGGTTTTTGATGGAGCAATGCATAATAATGCATTGTACCATTGCCTCCACACTTGATGGTGACATGAGATGGTGAGCTAGTGCAGCATCATTGTTCACTCCATAATTGAAAAGTGAACAATATTGCGGTGTTAGAAAGAAAAAAAGGAAATATTTATTATTTTATTTTATTGTTAAATGAAACCTGGTCATGGTTGGAATCAATGGAAAGGTCATACTCTGGCCTCTCTAGTGATACCTCACATGACCGTGTAGCTGCTATGTAGTCGAAGATAAGGGGTCCAAATGCCCATTGATGCAGACATAGTTATCCTTTCTCTGGGCCTATTATGGGGCATGGGCCTGGAGCTGCTGCTCCAATAGTCCTTATGTTAATCCGGCCTTGCATTTCAATCCCTCTAAATCGCCAGACTGCTGGAGATGTTCCTCAGCCCTGTTTTGTTTTTTTTTACCATATTTGGTGGTCGTGCCCTGTGTTGACCACCTTCTGGTAGGACTTGGTAGTCTTTCTTAAGAGCGTTCTACACACTACTTTGTCCTCTACCATGACTTTATTCCTATTTCACATGTTTACAGATACTCTCCCCGCCCACCAAAGCAACTTCTGTCTCACATGTTATCTTCTGCTTCTCTGCTCCTCGCGTTGAAATGGAAAACCAGTTCTGTTCAACAATTCAGGAAACAAGGACCACGTTGGAAGATCCGCGCTTGATCATGCTGCTTAACTGGTGGCGTGGGGACCTCTGGTACAATTGGGACATTTTTACAATCTTGTGAGCACAGCAGGACAGCCATTCTCATTGAGGCACTAGTATCATTTTAATTAATGCTTGATGACATCTCTTATCCCTACATTTTTGAATTACATTGCTGTTCTCATGTTTTTACTTTTGCGATATTCGTGTCCTATAATTATTGCAGTGCATGGACCAATGAAATTTCTTAACATTGTACACTGCTTTTATCTATGCTTATGACATGTTTTTCTTTCATTAAACCCTTTTCTTCTGTATCCCAATTTACCTTGAAAATAAATAAACATTAATATTATATAAAAAAAAAAGCATTTCAGTTTTAATACTGTGCCAATAAAAATGTGTTACATATACATAGAAACATAGAAACATAGAAAATGTCGGTAGATAAGAACCTTTCGGCCCATCTAGTCTGCCCAATTACATGGATACTTTACCTGGATTTATCTTTTGTTTAGGATAGCCTTATGCCTATTCCATGCCTGCTTAAATTCTATCACTGTTTTTTTTTTTTTTTTTAAATTTAAAGTTTTTTATTTTGAAATAAGTCAGCATTACATCATACTGTAAAATAATGGATGACCTCGCAGGGCCAAACAAGAAGACATAACAAGCAACGGAAACCACACATGGCCAAAAAAGTGTCATCGTAAAAACAGCGAATCGAAAAAAATCTAAGGATAGCAATATGTTAGCAGAAAACATCCCCTAGACGGGGGTCTCATCAAGGTGGGAAATCAAACATATATAAATACAGCCACTTAAGGCCGGCCAAGGTAACTACGGTCAGCTGGTCAAAAAACATGCGTCGCAAAGAAGGACAGGGCGGTAAAAATAAGTAAAAAGGCAGAAAGTACCATGTGCAGGCAAAAAAGCAAAAGCCCTATGCAATGCAGGCTGGGACTGATCAAAACAAATTACGAACCGTCCTGAAAGTCCAGGCACTAGGCCAAGCTAGAGACCAGGGACACGTAAGCATATAAGAGAAATGCAGGGGAGGGGGTGTAATTCAGTAAAGCTCAGACCTGGAGAGGTAGAGGGCATAGAAACCAGCCTTCAATCCGGTCGAGGGTCCGGAGGATCTGGTGAGAGGCCCGCAGCCGCAAGGTCAATCCAAGCCACCGCGGGATCCGTGATGGTATAGGGGACATTTGCGTGGGTCACCACCAAAGCTCCTGCCAGACCCCAGCGATATCGGACACCCTGTCGGTGAAGAACTGATGTCACTTCACGAAAACGCCTGCGAGCCATCAGGGTCTGGAATGGGAGATCATGATACAGGGCCAGAGTGGAGCCCTCAAAGCGTACGGGATCCCTCGCGCCCGGAGCAGACATAACCTTGACCTTGAAAGCCACTTCACGGAAGGCCACTACGACGTCTCGAGGAGCCCCAGGTGGGTTCGTCGCAGGTCTCCTGACCCGAAACACCGACCCAAGCATGTCAGGTGTGTCAGGGGGAAGCCCCGTGACCTGAAGCACAAGACGAGTCACGTAGGACGGCAGAGCGTCGGAGGTAATAGAGTCCGGACACCCCTGACCCTGATGTTTCGGCGTTTGTGTCTCGTTTCAAGCATCTCCACAGAGCGTGTCAGAAGTTCGACTTGGTATCGCAAACCAGCAACCTGACCAGACAGGTGAGTTTGTTCCGTTGTCACAGCAGAAGTCGTCTCCTGTACCACCTTCACCTGAGCACGCATCGCCGCTATCTCCGTGCGGACCGCCGCCACCTCAGGCTGCCACACCTCACGTATCACCCGAAGCTCCTCCAAGATCCTGCGGAGATCCCCCTTCGTGGAGGGGAGATGGTCGTCCTCCTCCTGCACCTGTTGCTGTCGAAGTCCCGTCCCCACTGCAGACCGATGATCCGAGGTCACACTATTACTGGCGGAGGTAAGGGGAATCTCAGTCGGGTCCCCATCAAAAATATCCTCTGTGTCCGGCGTTGCCCCGGACGATGTCCGCATTGCTGATTTTCTCTTCTTCTGTGCCCGTTTCCTAGCAGCCGCCGAGAGGGGTCGGGAGTCAGACGCCGGTGACTGCGGGGCAAGCCAGGGCATCCCAGTAATACCCCCCTGAGGTTCATAGTCGCTGTCAGCCTCCGAGGAGCCATAGCCCGGAGGGAGGGAGGAAGAAGCAGTCAGTCCCGTAAAAGCGGACCCACCTCGCAAAACATCCCGAATGTCCCTCTGTCGGGGGCCGTCGCTGGGAACGACCGGTAGGCATGGTTCCGGAGATGCTGGGCTGGCACGAGGTCGCAGGGCGGTGAGGGAATCTCAATACGCCTCGAGTAGGCTTCCAAGATGGCCGCTGTGACTAGGCCCAAATCGCGCTGCGGCAGCAATCTGTCCCCGGGCACGAAGATCAGGGCTAAATCAGGTACCTCAACTCTCCAGGATCCCTCTAGCCAACCGGGAAACTCACAGGGCAGTGCAAACGGCGAAAAAAGCAATAAAATCCGTGGTAGACACAGAGCTCCTCCAAAATGCTGCTGCTCGCCTCCACAGCTAGCTCCGCCTCTCTATCACTGTTTTGGCCTCTACCACTTCAACTGGAAGACTGTTCCATGTATCCACCACCCTCTCTGTAAAATAATGCTTCCTGATGTTACTTTTAAACCTTTGCCCCTCTATTCTAAGACTATGTCCTCTTGTTTTGCTACTTTGTTTCCTTTTAAATATACTCCCTTCCTCTACCTTGTGGATTCCCTTTACGTATTTAAATGTTTCTATCATATCTCCTCTGTCTCGTCTTTTTTCCAAGCTGTACATATTACTCAGAAAAGATCCAAAAAGAAAAATCTGAAGGCTAGTGTATCTCTTCTCTGAATTGTAACATCCCGCAAGTTGTTTCCTTTATTAAATAACTGTTAGTGAATGAACTGCGGTAGGACATGACCAAATATAATTAAAGTAAAAGTTTGGAAACTAAAGTTCATTTGAGGAAAAATTCAAAAACAGACCTCTACTCCTTTCCTTGATGAACACAACTTGACAATCGATTTATTTGCTGTTCCAAATAATTCCTTGCAGTCATGAGTAAAATTAAATAGAATAAACATGCACAGGATTACCAACATTTGTTATTGCCATGATTAATAAACTATTGCAAGCGTATTTGCATTTTCAGATTGCAAGCTGTTTTCAGTTTCCTGATGTGAATTGGCTGCACAGTGTGTTCCTTTACATGTGCATCTTTTGTATTTGTAGCAAATTGTAGCAAATAGAGACCAAATAAAACTGTATACACCCCACTGTTTAAAGTTCCCCATGTTTATTCATGTACCAATCAATTGAAGACTCTGAGTTTCAAACAAACTGTGTCAATCTAATGGTCATTTCTCTGGCACTCAAGGTGTTTAAATTGGAGAATTTCATAAAACAATGTGTTTTTCGGGGTTACATAATCTAACTAATCAATACTCATTTGTATGATTATAAAAAACAGGCTATCAGTTTATTTATGTAAGGGTGGACTGTGGATACTATTTGCATATTTTTGTTTTCAATCGATTACTTAACGATTACATAAAATGGTGTAGTTTGATTTTTAGCACATTTAGCATATTTAGCATATTGAAAGAAATCAAATATACATGCATAGTCCATTTAGTTGAAGAAATAGGATTTTATTAAAGCTATAATATATTAATATGCTGAAATTATCATAAAGCAAAGGAGGTAAAATACAGTATATTAGACTTATTAGATATAGCAAAAAAAAAAAAAAATCAAATCATCCAAAAACGTGGTACGAATCGGTTTAGTTGAATATTGTTCTTGCCATGATTCGGTTTGTCTAAATTTCGTCCATTACATATTTTTCAGACAAAAGGAATTATAGCTTGAAAGGCTGCTAGCTCAGCAAAGAATTTTTTTTTTTAGCTTCAAGAACTTTAGCATTTTCCCAAACCTACAGTATATGTTGTACTACGAATGTAAATGATTTAATGCAAGTTAACTCAATAATATAACAAAAATAGTAATGAATGTACAATGTACAAAATAAACCTTGCATAATGGTAATGTTAAATCCTAACTGGCTTTGTTTGTCACCATTTACTTATTTTTTTCCAATTATGAATTTTTATTTTGGAAAAATGTCAGCAGGGCAAGTAAACAACAAAAGAATATTGGCTGAGCAGGGCCCACGGAAATCAGTCACAAAGAAGTCATCAAGTAAAGATAAAATCTATATTAAAAAAGGGGGGAGAAGGGGACAACAACGGTAAAGAACAAAAGCTGGGAATAGGGCCATAGTCATAACAATTTGTTGGATGGGTACAAAAAACAGAAACGAAACACCCTTATACAAAGAGGGAGAGGATAGGGGAAAGAGGGGAACTGCCCAAGAGTGCGTGGCATCGCCGGCTCACTCAGACAGCCAGAGGCTGGGAAAGAGGCCACATGGCCGGGTGGGGGGGGGGGGTGGGTCCAGGGCCAAAAAGATTGGGCAGGGCCACGGTAGCCATCCAAAATGGCACACCCATACCATCCCCGGGTCCAGACTCTGAGATCCCACTCCAGCGGAGGTCAGGCCCAGATTAAGATCTCTATGGGCCTGGAGCTGAATATTTTGGCGGGCTTTTTTTGTAATTTAGTGAAATGAAAACATATTTTTGGTTATTTAATAGTGCAGATACTGGTATATCTAACCAGGCAGACACTGTGTGATTAATTTTTCATTAAAGATTTCAATCAATTAAAGAGTGTAAAAAAAATAGTTTTTCCCATTTTATCGTCCAAACCTTTGTGGTTATATATTCTATAGGGCACTCCCGATAAAAAATGTGAAATGGGAACCTGTTACTGCTTTTTTCAGAGAAAACACACAATTTTACCCAAAAAAAAGGAAATATTTCCCTTGTGTTTTGGAACATGTTTTTTTACGAATAATATGTCTATTGAGTAATGGCAGTGGTATTGCTCATTTCATACGTGACAAATAGACAATGCCATCGCTTTGGAACTAAAAATAAGTAAATAAAAATATTGTTTTCTTTTAGATTTTACATGGGCAGGTTTGGTATTAATGCAAAAGCCAGACTCTGCCCTGTCAATGACACCTCACTTGACCTTGTGAGTTGTAAAGATTAGTGATGCAGGGGTCCAAAGTTCCCCACAGTGCTCTTCCTGCAGTGCGGCGGTTTAGGTTTTTGATGTAACCATTCGTAACAATAGATTGTACCATCACCCATCACCTCCACACTTGTTGGTGACATGAGAAATGTGATGGTTGGTTAGTGCAGCATCATTATTTACTTTATAATTGAAAAGTGAAAAAATATTACTGTTGGAAAGAAAAAGTAAATATTTATTTTATTTTTGTTACTTAAAACCTGGTCATGTTTGGTATCATTGGAAAGGCCATGCTCTGGCCGATCCAGCAATACCAAATAGGGGGTTCATTGTAACCCCCTATCTCCACCATTGGTGGCAGTTAGGGGTTAACTCCTAAAATCCTTTGCAGAGATACCTCACTTGACCCTGTAGCTGCTATGGAGTTGGAGATACTTGGGTCCAAATGCAGACATAGTTATCTTTTCTCTGGGCCTATTCTGAGGCATGGGCCTGGAGTTGCTGCTCCATCTGCCCTATGTTAATCCGGCCCTGGCGGAGGTAGGGCAGGCAAGCACTGTGACAGTCGGAGGCCTCACACAGGAATCCAGCAAGGCCTGTGCTCCATCTAGAGTAGACACAGAGCATACACGACCAGCATGCGATACCACTGAGGAACCAGAAGGCCCCTAGCGGTTACCAACCCCACGGTCTCTCATGAGGGCTGTCACATTACAGAAATGGCAATGAGGGTAAGAAATGGCAGGTCTCAGTGAAAATAAATCTTCAGATCGCCGTAGGAAACCATCGGGACATTTCCAGCCACCTTAAGCACATTTGCATGTATGGAGACATCTCTAGTACTAATAATGACATTCTGGGGAGTTGCTGGAAGCGCAGCAGCCACCTTACGCTCCAAAAATGTAGAGGAAACGGCAGCAGAAGAGTCCAGGGGTAGGTTCAACTGCATGCCCACTGCTGTAACACACTCCATCAGGGCATCATCACGGACAGTTTCAGGGATCCCACATAGGCGCAGATTCCGATGTCGATGCCTGGTCTCCATGTCCAAGACAGTAGCTGATAGCGACGTTACATGTTTCTGGAGATCATCCAGCTGGGCCCTGGACTTCAGCCCCTCTCCCTCCAGCCCAGTCACATGGGCTCCCATAAACGCAGAGCTAGACGAAATAGCTGCTATTGTCACCCAATCTTGGGCAAGATCAGTTTGCCACCGGACCCTCGCGTCAGCATACACCGGACGAATGTCGTCCTTAGTAGAAAGTTGCTGTTGCGGGGGAAACGGCGTCACCGGGCTCAGGGTGTCACGAATCCCCCCTGATAACAAGATGTTGGTCCCTGTATTCAGTACCCTATCTACTCCTCTGATCTTTGAATGGTCGGTACAGCTGACTACCTTCAGGGACTCAACCCTTGTTGAGTGTATAAGGATTAACAGGCAACAGAGTAGAAACACAGAGCAGGTCCAGACAGTACTTATCTTAATGCCAGGAAAGAGGGTCAGAGTTACCAAGACTTGCCGGGTCAGTGTACAAATCGTGATTCTCAGTAATAGCCTAGTCTGTATATAAACCGTGGTTCTCAGTAATAGCTGGTTCAATATGCAAAGCGTGGTTCTCAGTAATAATTGGGTCATCACACAATGCAGTGTTCTCAGAAATAGCCGGGTCTGTACACATGGGGGTTTTCAGAATAGCCAAAAGTCAAACATGATATCAGAATGATCACCAAAGCACTGGGGAAGCAAATTCCATTTCAGGGCAGTGAGTCTGCCTAAGCAGACTGATTTTGTACCTGGCGGCTACGCGTCATCATGCCGCGCCCCACCTCCCGGCCACCCACGTGACCGCCACGGGCCAGCATATCACTCGGCACCTGGCCAGCGAGCAGCGTGGAAGGGGCTGCCGGGTGCCGTGGAACTGGAGTGCCAGACATGACACAGGGGAGTTAGAGTGTCTGAAGACTCAGCCAGCTCTAGAGCCTTCGGTGGGGCAGGTGCGGCCGGCTGGAGTGTGGGCCACTCAAGGACAGTTGGATGTCTGTAAAGGAGGCAGCATCATCAGACCCCTCCAGCTTCTTACTTTTCTTCCCCATAAGGGCAGATGATGCAGGCCTCGATGTAGGCCGCATCTAAGATGGGCGCTGACCAGAAACCTCAGCAGCCAGGTGCAGGAACTGGGTAAATGTATCTTTTGGGGGGTCAAGGAAGGTACCACACACAAGGAACTCTGCAGAGTGACTGTCGAGAGACAGAGCCGCGGGCTGGGGTCCAAAAGATAGGGAAACGCCAAAATCCCACTCGGCAGCAGGAGCTCCCTCGCCACACGTCCGTGTAGTGATCGTGAATGAATTGTGTCATAAATCATCATATTTAATTATATATATTGAGTGTTATATCAAAGAGGGAACACTAGGGGCAGTGTGAGGCTTGTTGCCCTGTGTGGCTAGCTGACATCATTAAGCCAGCCTACTCTACAGTGGTTACCTCATATGGTAACTCCCACTGGGATAAAGGTGTATACATTGTTGGTGGGAGGGATGCCACTCTGGTGGGGGGAGACAAGACTCTAGTCCAACCTTGTTTTGATTCAATCAGGTGTTCCAGGAAGAGATCAGCCCTTTTGTGATTTGGTTTGGACCTGAGAGCACATGGCTTGCCATGTGCTGTGTTTCCTGGATTTGCTAATTGATTGTTGCTCTTGTTGATCTCTTTGTATTGGCACTTTATCGATGCTGAGTTTTTGTGTTATTGCAGTGTCCAGGGTTTAGTTTAATAATGTTTTAATGTTTTTTCTTTCTATTTATCCTATTTATAAAGTAAATCCTATATACCCATCTCTGTGTTTGTGTCGTCACTCACTACTCAATCTAGCGCTATCGGCTGGTATTACCTTTTATTATAAATAGATTTTTCATTACAGTCCGCTTGGTCCAGCGTCCAGACACGCCACAGCAAGGGATTTTTGAGTCTGTCTGGTCAGTGCCTGTTACCTGTCACTGACAAAAACGTAATAAAAATAATGCACATGGGTTCAGAATGTTATGGGGAGGGGGAACAATGTAGCTAAATGCCGCTACTATCTCAGCACAGCTATTGCTGCCCAGTTGCAGTCCATAGGATTTATGGACTACGACTATGTGGAAAAATAGATAAACATTGTTCAATTTCAGTGTATAGCGCAGAAAAAAATTATAAAATTTCAAGTATAGGACACAATTTAATTGACCATTCTAATACAATAATTCATCTATCAAAAATCCAATATAATATATAATAGTAGTCATGGTTTTACCTCTCAGATTCGAGGTACAGCAGAAAACCAACCCCTGAAGAAGGCAGCACTGAAATGTTGGGGCTTGGCTGGGTGTTTTCTGTACTTACACTACTCAGATATGAGAGGTAAGACCATGACTATTATGAGTAGTGAAGCTAAAAGCTGAGGTGCTAAGACAGTTTGACAAGCTTGAAGGTCCATTTTTTTCCTTCAAGAAAAAATGGAGCCCAAGTTGTAATATGGAGATATACAGGGTTATCCAAAGAGATTCGAATGGCTGGAGAAAGGTAACCGAAAATCAGCGTTCGGTTACCTTTCCTGGCCATTCGGCTATCCAGAGAGCAGGCAATTCGCCAAATCCTGGCGAATTGCCTGCACATACGGTGCCTGTTCAGTGCCTGTTCGAGGGCAGTGAAATCCCAATAAAAAAGCACTGCTTCGGCTATTCAGAGAACACAAACCAGCAGTGAAAGGTTCCCTGCCATTCGGTGGTTTAATTCGGCAGGTTTATTCACATAGGCTTCAATGTTAAAAATAGTCCCATTTTAATTCACTATCTAATAAACAGTTCATTATAATATTCTACAGTAGAGTCTCTTTATAGATTTTTTTAGGATATTTTAAGCATTTTTCTGGATTTTTTTTGTTTTTTAACTTTACTTATTTTTTCTGTAACAGCCGTTTTTATTATCATTCATTGGACCTCATATGTAAATTTCAGACATTTTCCCTCAGTAGTTTCTTTGTAAACAGCGTTTCACTTTTCAAACATTCAAGCAAACTGTTTTTCTAATTTATTCACTGCGGTGTCGGCTTTTTCCGGCGGCTTTGCTGCGTGTAATTGGCTCCTGGTCGGCTTTTTCCGGTGTTTTCGTGGGTTAATCCAGATGTTTTTGTGGGTTTTCGGTGTGCATTCGACAGGTTTTGCGGTGAGTTTTCGGCGGGTTTGCCGCGACCTTTCTCTGCAATTCGGGAAACCCTGTGGTGCTTGCTGAATACACCGCAGGGTCACCGAAATGGGATCAGCAAAAGGAACCGAATTGAAGAGAACGAAAAGTCACCGAACGTGCGGTGACTTTTCGATTCTCTTTGAATTACCCTGATAGTAGCACTTTTTGGCCAGCAGAGGATGCCTTCTGATTGTCAAATAGTGCATACAGTAAGAAAAATTGCTTTTGAGATTTCCAAGTACATTTTCAATGTATGGCTAATGCAAAATGGGTTTTCCATAAAGCTACTAGTTCCTGACATTGGTTTTATGGAAATTCACTTGGTAGTGAAGGGGAAAAAGAGCATTAAGCACAATTCACTGTTTTTATATTTATACATGAAATGATCCCTTGAAGGCTAAAAAACTATAGTTATAGGATAAAACATTTTCATTTAATTTCATAAGCATCACATCCACTCAGTGATTTTAGTATGTGTGATAGGATTGTGTATAGTCCTAATGTTAGATTTCATAACTTGCAAAAAATAAGCTTTTTTTTCTCACATTTTGACTTTTTGTTCACAGTACGGAAACTCACAGAACAGGATGGTGTAAATCTGCAGCCTATTTGAAGGATCTGAAGTATATTACACCTTTCTTTCATCCATTATAGTTTAATAAATTCATTTTCTGTTTCAACACCATAGGTATACACTTTGTTCTCCTGTACTCTAATGATTTTAACAAACTATGTGGATCCATAGTGTGTACCTTAACTTTTCTAATAATGATACTCTTGGACCCCTTCTGCACAATTTTTAGTTTTCCGTTCACATCTCTTTATTTGTATGGTCCTGCCGTGCGCACCTGGTCCAGAAATCCAATAATAATTAACATAATGATATTGCTAATACCTTTATAATTGTTTGGAACATTACCACTTTCAGTGCATTATCCTGGTCTTTACTTTGTTATTTTTGAAAACATAATGAGCTTAAGAGTTAACAGGTTTGGACAGAACAGAAGTGCACATTTTCAAGCAATATTGTATGGTATCCATAGCAACATCTTTTGAAAAAGAATGATGTTTGCTGTTAAGATATCGCAATGCAGTTTTTCTTCAGGTGTCTTGTTATTCTTCCTCATCTGGAATCTAAACTATGTTCTTAATCGTGTTAAGCGAAGCTATTATAAGAAAGTATATATATATATATATATATATATATATTTATATTTAACAGTTGCAAGACAAAGTATGTGAACCATGTGGAATTAATTGATTTTTTGCATGTATTTGTCATAAAATATGATATCATCCTCATCAAAATCAGAGGTAATAGACAAATACGCTGTGCTTAACCCCTTGCCGCCTGGTGAGTTGTGTCCAGCGACGGGGCATTAATGCCGTTGGAGCGTACTAGTATGTCCCGCTTGCTGGCTGCTGTGGGGGAACCCCTCCTCAGGCCCACCTACGCAGCTGACCAAGGCACCCGTCATTGGCTGTGATGTGGTGGGCAGAATAGTACACCCTACTGTGGGAAAGAGTTAAGCTAACAACACCCAAAAAATAATATTTCATGTCTTTAGTGAACATGCAAATGCTATGTAAAAAGTAAGTGAACACCTGCATTTAATAGCTAGTTGATCCTCCTTTGGAAGCAATAATAGCTAGCTGATCCTCCTTTGGAAGCAATAGCCTTAACCCACTGACAGACACAGGGAGGGGGCATGCCCAACTGTTCTACATACCCATTGTAGGAGACACAGGGGACCTTGGGATATTTGAACCCCTGTATCTCCGGTTCCATACATCCTAAATAGTCAAATCAGCCAGAGTCTGACCTGTCCAATGAATAGCAAAGATGACCATGTAAAAGTTACGAAGAGATAAACTAGACAAAATAAACTACAAGAGATTTTTCTTCCAATTTTAGTTAAAACTGCATATTTCCTTAGAAAAAGGCAGTAATGAGCTCTTAATTTCTGATTTTTTTTAAAGGGTACCCTGTCACATATAAAAAATATAACCTCAAAGGTTTGCCTGATAACATATGGGAAAATATATTTTAATGGTGAATGATAGAAATCGGAATAGAAATTTACAATTTTTAAATGTATTTTGCTAAGGCATTCTGATGGGACATGACGTATAAACATTGTAATAATATATTGTGAATCTGCTGAATCTACTGAAAAAACTCATATACAAATTGTCTGCGTCTCGCAATTCATTTATTTATTATTTTTTTATAAAGTTTTTTTACCAGGAAGGATAAAATTAGATTTCTCTCGTTTTCAAGTATGTCCTGGATTCAAGAACATTGAATTGTTACAGTCGTTACAGAAATACAAAGTAATAACATGCAAGATATTAATAACAAAACACAAATATACAGAGTAACACAGAAAATAAATATATAAGAAATATACTTACTATGTTACATGTTTACAGCTGCATTCTGTATCAAGGTGTGTTAATAGAGATCTCTTAAGTGACTTTAGACTGGGGGAAGATTTGATGGTATCTTGGAGGTTAGTCCATATTTGCGATACTCTGTAGTAAAATGAGGAACAAGCCACTTTCTTTTTGTATTGTGGCATTGCAAGTAAGGTGCAGGTCCTGGATCGGAGGTTATAGAATGAGGGAACTGCTAGGGGAAGCAGCCTATTCAGGTAGTGTGGCAGCTTCCCAGAAACATTCTTAAACACCAGGTTGGAAAGGTGAAGGGTGAGTCTAGATTTAAGCGACAGACAGTTTAGCTCTTTTAACGTGTCACAATGGTGGGTCATGTAGTTACATTCTAGCACAAAGTGGCTGAATGAGTTATACAATGTAGTAAGTTTATGAAGGTGCGTTTGAGGGGCAGCTGCATACACTACATCTCCATATTCAATGACCAGCATAAGCATTTGTTGTACAATCGACTTTCTTACTGCAGGACTCAGGCAGGATTCGTTTCTGCACAGGGCACCTATTTTGGGATAAAGATTAAGTGAGAGTTTTTTCGATCTAGGGGCCAAATGATAGATTTGGGTATAACTACATACCTAGATATTTGAAAGAACTGACCGTAGTCAGCGTGACATTTAATTTTGTCTGATGTATAGATGGGAAGGTCGTAATTTATGTAGTTTAGGTGCTGTTCCAAAGAGCATTCTGACAGTTTTGTCAGTATTTAGAAAAAGTTTGTTATCTGCAATCCACTTTTCTACCTCTGTGAATTGTTCTTGCAGCACTGCCTCCAACTGCGGGAGATTTGGTTTGCTGGTATAGATTATTTTGTCTGCATACATGTGTACAGTTGATGCTTTGTAGACGTTAGGCAGATCATTTATGAATATTGTGAACAGCAGGGGGCTGAGTATCAAGCCAAGCCTTGGGGTACACCGCACGTGACTGGGAGAGGGAGGGAAGCACTGTCAGAAATAGACACATTACTCCGGACCAAGATGGACGCTTAAGCCTTTAGCTCGTCGGTCCCCTCCGACTTCAAAGCCTAAAATCATAACTGCTGGGCAATGGTGCGAGGGAAAAGAGTCTCCCACACTCCTGCAACACCCCGTGGACGCCCTCAGGTAATCTCTGGACCGTTGGACGATTTTGTCCTCCCAACCCTGCCAAGAACCTCTACAGCGGCCCACGAGCCTGGCTCCCAGGAAATGGCGGCCTCACGAGCCTCACCCGAGCACCCGATGGATGCTCACAAGCGGCATGCAGGCTGGAAAGGATGGTGGCGGCTCTCCCAACAAGATCTGACATTGCCACTATGATGGAAGATTTCCGGGCGAGCATACAGGCAGACGTTCGAGAGGTACGTTCTGATATTCTGGGCCTGACGACGTGTGTGGATACCCTGGAGCAGAGAGCGAACGCTCCCCTTACTTCACCCCCCTCTTTGGCAATGGACTTTTCAGACGTTAAACGCAAGCTAGACGACCTAGACAACTGGGGCCGCCGACATAACGTCCGCCTTAGGGGGCTCACCGGAGGATGTTCCCCCAGAAACGTTGCGTGACTGCCTGGAAGGTGTGTTCCTAAACATCTTGGGCGATCCGGAGGTACAGCAGTTCCCTTTAGACAGAGCGCACCGTGCTCTAAGACCCTTACCACCGGCAGGGGAGCTGCCTCGAGACGTGATCTGTAAGGTCACTAGCTTCCCCCTTAAAGACCGTCTAATGGCTGCTGCATGTACACATAGGACCTGGGAGGTGAATGGATACGACCTGGAACTATATCATGACCTATCCCCGTTCACATTAGCGGCTAGGAAGGCCTTGAGGCCTATCACAAATTTACTACGACTGAACCGCATGGCGTACAGATGGGGGGGTTCCCCTTCTCCCTGCAGGTTTGCTTGGCTGGCACCACAGTCACAATCCGCAGGACTGCGGATGCGCCGCAAATTCTACATCAGCTTGTGCTACCACCTACTCCGGTGTCAGATTGGGAGACCGGGGGCCACAGGGACGCCCAGGCCGACCAGAAGCAAGACCACAACGCTCGCCACGTAGACACCAGATTTATCGAGATGCCCGGCACCGCACACCCCCCCTGAAGAAGTGAGAGATTAATCACGCGTCTCCTATCCTACAGATGGCTTTTCTGACAGACCCCCAAAGGTGGTACCGTGGCCTTAAGGAATGACCCTTCCTAATTGGTGTCCCATTCTGTCGAGTTGAACTCCTAGACTGTGCACTTTCATAAAGACAATATAGGAAAGAAAGGGAAAGGGGGAAAGGGGGAATGAAAAGGAGGGAAAAGAAGGAGAGAAAAAAAAAAGAAAACGAAAAAGGGAAGGAAGGGGAAAAAAATAATAATAATAATAAGGGAGGGGGGACAAGGAGGGGGAGAGGGAAAAAATAAAAAAAATAAGGGAGGGGACAAGAAGGAGGAGGGGGAGAAAAAAGGGAATGAAGGGAAAGAAGGGGAAGAAGGGGAAGAAAAAAAAAGAGAAACAACAGGAACAAAGGGAAATGGGGGAGGGGTCTATATAAATAAATAGATTAGATTTAAACATTTAAATTTGAACATCGTTGTTAGATACGGATTAGAAAAGTGATGGGATAGATTATAGGAGCACTGATGGACTTTTAGCCGCCGTACGGGGAACGTGGGTGAACAGGCCCAACATGTTTACCACAAATCTAACGTTGGTGATATCGGGACTTTGTCCCTTTGATACATTCTGAAGACACCGCACGCAGTTTTGCAATTTACCCCCACCCCTGACCTAATGATGCGTGCACCGCTTTTTCCGGCCATGGTGAGGATTATTGACACACTGTTTGACCCAAGATACAAACGCCGCCAGTTTATTTACGCAAAAGACCTGGACTGACAGCATTTAGTCTCTGATTTTGGGTTATGGTTGGTCTCCGACTTTACATACAGACGTTGGCAGGATTGCCTTCCTACATTCTCACTTTTGGATTTACGCAGAAATTGTCTTGTAGCACCACCATGTGGAAGATGGACGTGTCCCGGAAGGAGTGACGGGGGTGGGACTGGGATTGGTTTTTTTTTTGTTTTTTTTTTGTCCGGGCGGATGGCTGTGGACACCAAATGGACTGATGGGGGGGGAGGGGACATCTGATGGGATTTGCGGAGATGAGAGAAGTAGCCCTGTACTTCTATTTCTAAATAGTTTGTTGGGGGGGGTGCGGGGCTAGGATTGTTCGATACTCTTACTGTAATATAGTTCTTTTTATTGCATGTGTGGGAATGTTTCTGTACTTAGAGATAATTTGTTGAAATCCCTCGCACACAATTGTTCTAATAACCTCGGAGGGGACCATTATTGGTTGTATATAAGTTCATTGCATAATACTTTGTGTTCATTTGGCTCGAAACTCCACTGACTCGGAGTCGGTTAACCCCCACGGGGACCTTTCTGGATTGCCATCCTTGTAACTCTCCTTGAAGGACTCGTGCTCTCACTCGACCTGAGTGGGGCAATTTTACTTCCTTGGACGGACGCCACTTCCCCTTTGGAATTTTTACTATACATATTTTTTTTTCTTCTTTCTCTTATCTTTTCCTTTTTTCTTCTTTTTCCTCATTCTCTCTTTACCCCTTTCCATCCTATTCTCCTCACCAGTCGCTACAGTCTGTCTACTCTCGCGCACTTCTTTACTCATCACACTTTCTTAGGCCTTTCTCCACGCTACTCACAGATCTCCTCTGCATGGACCGAGGAGGAGGAGAAGGTTTTTAGTTTTTTGTTTTTGTTTTTCTACC
This sequence comes from Leptobrachium leishanense, assembly GCA_009667805.1. Classification (NCBI taxonomy): domain Eukaryota; kingdom Metazoa; phylum Chordata; class Amphibia; order Anura; family Megophryidae; genus Leptobrachium; species Leptobrachium leishanense. The sequence goes on from CM019067.1 coordinate 149,200,258, forward strand.
ATGACTATTAAGTTAAGATTATGTCCTGGTATCTTTGAACATATCATGACCTGTATCTGCTGTCACATACCACATTTGTGGTATACTTGTTGAACGTTGATATTCTGTACTGTACACTTCACTTTTAATAAACAAAAAAAAAAGAAATGGACACATATTGTGATCAATCCGATACATATGACTGAAACCAGGTTAGTGTGCGATCACCAATACCTGAGTTTTTAAGTTTCTGTAATGGGATGCCATGGTCTACGGTGTAAAAGGCCTTGGCAAGATCAAGGAAGATGGCTCCAGTTAGGTCTCCTTATTCCATGCCAGCTTGGATATCATTGCAAACTTTAAAAAGGGCAGCTGTAGTTGAATGATTTGGACGAAAGCCTGATTGATCTGGAGTTAAATAGTTAGAATATTGATAATAATCACATAATTGAGCATAGATACATTTTCCAAATTTTTTAACATAACCAGGAGCAATGATATGGGACAGTAGTTAGATACCAAAGTATTGTCACCACTTTTATAGATAGGTACCACTCTTCCGTTCCAGAGTTTGGGTATGTATCCAGTCGCCAAAGATTCATTGATTAGGGTTGCGATAAGTTTTGCAATTGACGGCGCACTGAATTCAGCAGAATTGCTGGGATTTCATCAGGTCCAGAGTGGTATTTAATTTTTTTAAATTACTGACAATACAGCATTACCTCAGATATAATTTAAATGTAATGAGCAAAAAAAGGGTCAAAATAGCCTCAGCACATGGGAAGTGAAATGACTCAGAAGTGACGGGGTTAACGTCTATGTATCTAAGCTCTGGAGTTGACTTAAGGATCTTCACGGTTATAGGGAAGTGATGAGACCTCTACTCCATCCAGCCAGTATGTTTGCCTGACAAATGAGATTAACAAACTACTCTAACATAAACAGATATTAACACATTCCTGAGAGAGGGTATGTCGGAAGGGTAAACCTATCAGCAGGTAACAACAGATAGATAATGACATTATTCTTACATAACACAGATTACACAAACACCCTGCACCCTCACAGGCACAGGGTGAGTTAAACATGAGAGGGTAGGGAAATAATATAGAACATGAGGCCTGCACCTCCAAAATACATTTCTAGGCCCAAGTACCCAGGTCCAAAGTGACGCACGTTACAGTGGGTTGAACCGAGCCATCGGTAATAGTGTATTTTTTTATATATCTGCCACATATTTTGCATTTTGAAGTACATTTAACATATATTCCATAATATATTCACAGTATATTTCACAATACATTTCAAAATACACTTAAGCATGCATTCTGAACATACAGTTGTGTTCAAAATTATACAACCCCCACTGAAATTGAGTGTTTTGGCCAGTTTGACATTGATTTTGATCATTCAGTCATCTTGCTTACAATTAAATCAAAGAGGCACGTGTAGGTCAGACAAATATAACATAACATTTATAATGAAATAACCACAAATGTCTTTTCTGTGCTCACATCATTATCAGTTTTATTCAACCCCCAAGTGACATTCAATCTTAGTACTTAGTACAACATCCTTTTACAGTTATAACAGCTTTTAAACATGAAGCATAGCCTGACACAAGTGTCTTGCAGCGATCTACGGGTATCTTCGCCCATTCGTCATGGGCAAAAGCCTCCAGTTCAGTCACATTCTTAAGCTTGCGCACTGCAACTGCTTTCTTTAAGTCCCACCAGAGGTTCTCAATCGTATTTAAGTCAGGTGACTGCGATGGCCACTCCAAAATGTTCCAGCCTTTAATCTGCAACCATGCTCTAGTGGACTCGGAGGTATGCTTGGGATCATTGTCCTGTTGAAAGGTCCAACGTCTCCCAAGCCTCAGGTTTGTGATGGACTGCATCACATTGTCATCCAATATCTCCTGTTACTGAAGATAATTCATGGTACCTTGCACACGCTGAAGCTTCCCTGTACCTGCAGAAGCAAATCAGCCCCAAAGCATGATTGACCCCCCGCCATGCTTCACAGTAGGCAAGGTGTTCTTTTCTTCATAGGCCTTGTTCTTCCTCCTCCAAACATAGCGTTGATCCATGGGCCCAAACAGTTCTAATTTTGTTTCATCAGTCCACAGAACACTATCCCAAAACTTCTGTGGTTTGTCCACATGACTTTTGGCATACTGCAGTCGACTCTTTATTCTTTGGAGACAGCAAGGGGGTGCGCCTGGGAGTTCTGGCATGGAGGCCTTCATTACGCAGTCTGCGCCGTATTGTCTGAGCTGAAACTTCAGTACCCACATCTGACAAATCTTTTCTCAGTTCCTCAGCAGTCACACAGGGACTTTTCTCCACTCTACGCTTCAGGTAGCGCACAGCAGTCGAAGTCAGCATCTTCTTTCTGCCACGACCAGGTAGCGTTTCAACAGTGCCCTTTGCCTTGAATTTGCGAATGATGCTTCCTATGGTCTCTCTTGGTATGTTTAATATCTTTGCAATCTTCTTAAAGCCATTGCCCTTCCTGTGAAGAGTAATCACCTCTTCTCTTGTCTTCCTGGACCATTCTCTTGACTTAACCATGTTTGTAACCACACCAGTAAATGTCTAGAAGGAGCTGAGTATCACAGTCATTTTAAAGCTGCCTAATTGGTGCTTATTATGCTTTATTGCTGCTCCGTGACATCCACAGGTGTTTTCATTACCTGATTGAAAACACTTGAATGAACCTCTGTTCTTCAGAGTGGTAGTCTTTAAGGGGTTGAATAATTGTGTCAATGAAGAATTCACAAAAGAAACATTTACTACTGTATTACAAAACCAATTGATGTCATTTTAGTTGCATATGGTTCTTTAAAAAGTCCTTGTAGAATTTCATTCTGAATACAATTACAAATGTACACTAAATTCCCTAAAACCCTTTACAGCATTGGGGGTTGAATAATTTTGAACACAACTGTATATTCAATAATAATCGTAGACTTCTCCCAGAGGTGGCAGACATCTTAGATGTCCCCACCTTCACAGAGTCCTGACTCCCGATGCACTGGTGTAAGTCACGCTATGGTGATGGTAGAGCAACTGGAAAACAAAAATGTCCTCTCTGACATTGTCATACTGCAACTTACAGTGCGCCGAGTTGGGTAATTGTGAGGCGGCGCTAGATTTTGCAAGGCTTTAGGAGAAGTCAAACGAGAGGCCCCATCGACACTCATAATAAAAAACAATGTAAAAAAATGGCAACATCAGAGTTGAACGTGGGGAAAGAGAAGCAGGGGGTGTGAGATGGGGAAAGAGAACGATACATGAGGTGAGATGGGGCAAAGGTAGAGGAATCGAAGGTTGGGGAAATAGAAAGAAAGCAGCGGGTGACAATTGGAGAAAGAGAATGCAAATGGGAAGATGCAGAGAGCAGCAGGAGCGTGAGGTGGGGAAAGAGATCATAAGGGTGGAGAATGAGATCGGGCGAGACTGCAGTAGTGGAAATATGGAGAGGGGGAGCAATGGGCGATGAGATGGGAAGAGAGAGAGCATGGGGGAATAGAGAGCATCAGGAACTGAAATGGGGAGAGAACGTCATGGCAATACAACTAACAGTAATGTACAGTGTGAATGAACGTATCACAGAGTTTCACAGCAGTAACACTCACAGTACTGTGCGGCATGTATGAGCGTATCACAGAGCTCCACAGCAAAAAAAACAAACAAAAAAAGTATTAATATAATTTATATATTCAATTAACCGCTTCACTACCAAGTGATTTTCCGAAAAAACCATTGTCAGAAACCAGTGTTTTTTTGTAAAACCATTTTTAATTAATTTTAAAGTAAGAAATATTTGAGTTTATACCCATTGTATCTCTTAATGTAAATAACCTATTTTTGGCCAGTAGATGGTGCCATCTACAGCCAAATTGAGTTAGAGGTTTGAGCGGCAGGTCTATTGTCTTCGTTTTCTCCCTGCATCAGCTACTGACAGAAATTTCAGAGCTTTGATCATCTGATTTTACAGTTTTAGCTCTTTGGGCATTATGCCCACAGTGCTAAAACTTTGGGGGCACCTTCTGCAGCCCAAAAGCAAATGAAATTAGTTTGTAGCAAACTAATTTCATTTGCTTTTGGGCTGCAGATCAACATACCGCGATATTGTGATATCGGGGCACCGAATGGTGCCTTTGAAGCCCAAGATATCTTGTTATTGGTAGTGAAGGAGTTAAAAATACATTAAAATAATTATACTAAAATAGATGTAAATAATTACTAATTTACCAGGGTGTGATTAGTCACAGTAGACATGTGCACAGCACAAAATTTCGTTTTGAACTAATGGATTAGTCCTAAAATGCAATTTATTTAGTTGCTACAGAAATTCGTTTTCAGTTCTTTAGTATGAAAACTAATTTCATTCATCCGAAAACCAGTGGATACAATTACTATTGTAGTGGCTCCTCAGAGGGCTGAGATCGCTGCTTGTTACAGTATCTCTCACTCTCAGCACAATGTGGGCCATATTACATAGTTGGTGCTAACTTAACCAGAGCTGTTGTAAACTTCCCAGAGCCATTATAGCCTATGGAGGTTTTCAGTTTACAACAGCTCTGGTTAAGTTAGCACCAACATTGTAATACTGCCCCGTATCAAGCAAAGCTGTTACAGTAACTGACTGCTGCTCCTCACAGCGCTCAGAGTTTCAGTAAAACTAGTAAATAATATTTTTTATATATAAGAGGTTAGAACAATATTATTTCCTTGTTTTACTGAAACTCTGAGCGCTGTTACAGTTAGTTACTTTAACAGCTGAGCCTGATACATTGTACTGAGAGATAATATAACAAGCAGCCGATCTCAGCGCTCACAGCCACTGGATTTAAAGGGCTAAAAAAAGGCTCCTCTCTGTATAATGTTTAGAACATCCTCCTGCATTAATTAATACCCCTCTCTGTATAGAACATCCTACTGCATTGGCATGTGGAGGGTGCAGAACTTCGGATGTTGCGCTCTTCATTGCTGGTCTCCTTCACTCATCAATGTAATATCACAAAAAGGACTGAAACTAAAATTTAGTGCATTTTATTTTAGTTTCTTTCGTTTTTTGTACTGAGCAGTTTCGTATCTCTTGAGTCATACGAAAACTAAATTATCCCAAAATTCGGACTAAATCGTTTTAGTACTAAAACGAATGCACATGTCTAAGTCACAGTTTGCAAGTAATAAATGTTATATATGCAATCCTAAAATAGGGGTTGTATACAACTATGCCCCTTTTTGACAGCATCTGTCAATTACAGTATTTAAGAGAAAAAAAGGAAGGGTATATTTTTAATAGAGCGACCCTTCAAAATCGGCTATCAGAAAGAATTTCATTCATCATTCCAGATTTATGCTTTTGTATATATACACAATGTGATATTTTAAAAAAACAAGTTTTGTAGTCTCCCCCATGCAGAATATTTAAAGGGATGCTTTTGGGATAAACAGGAAAAGGGAGAAATTTAAGGGGCTAAAAATTAACCTTTCCTTACCTCTCCAGTTCTAACCCTTTTAGTTTAGTTTTAAACTCACCTGGATTCCACCAATGAATTCTCTTTGCACTGGTTTTGATTTTAAATCCTGTTTTTTCCTGTAACTGCAACATATCATGGGAGAGACATTCAATTCAATTGCTGTCAAAGCGCAGTGCATTGAGAGTAAGGCTAGGGTCAGATGAGCGCATTTTGTACAGACTGTGCGTCCGTGCAGTACGGACATACTTTCTGACGGAAGACGCAGTAGTGGCCACACAGTCCGTTTTTTTTCACTGATGTATTTTTTGACGGATGTAGCAGGGAAAATAAATTAAAATGAAAAAACATTTTGTCCGTCAAAAATGCTGGACGTATAAATGCAGCCCGTCTGACCATGTTCCATCACTCACACACAAAGCTATGCGGACGTGGCGCACTCCACACATCCGTTCTAGCAGTATTAAGTTCTTGCTTAACCTGCGTCCGCTTGCCGCGTCCATCATGCATCCGCTGCGGAATATGCTGGCGCTTTATAAAGAATAATAATAATAATCCGCACTTCCGTGCAGACGTACTTCGTGTGTGGGGCTCCATTGGTCAGAGTGCTATGCTGCCACGGACGTACAAATGTGCAGCAACACGGACGTGATAACTGTGCTCGTCTGACCCCAGCCTCATTGGTGATAGCCAGGTCCCAAAGGCCCTGATCTCTCAGAACCTGAGCCCAGGGCAGGGTCTGGTATAGACTAAATCCTGTGCCTCAGACAACTGTCTGATCCTAGACCCTTGCTGGGAGAGAGGGGAGAAAGTACTTTGCGCACTTTGGACGCTCAAATAACATTGAGTGGATGCGGTGCATAGAGTGTTCCTTTAATATTCTCTTTAAAATTCACCTGAACCATATTTCTCCGGAATCAGACAAACCTTGAATTTAGTATAAAAGTTAATGTAAGTACAAATTTTTTAGTAAAGTGCCTAATTAACAAAGGCGTTTAGTATATTACTACAGTACAACCAATAGTTTGCGATTTAGATATTACATTCTGAGTCAATTTATATTATCTATGTCTGCTGATAAATTAAGTTCCATTACAAGTAAAATTAGAAATAAAATTGATAAACTGCATTTTAATTTATTTCTAAAACGTTGACGCATCATCCAGTTATCACTAATTGAAAGACTAATGCAATGCAAAAAATGGTCCAAGAATAAGTCATCGCAAATTAAAAATTGTAACAGAGGTGTTTTAAGGCAGAATTCAAGCATGAAGATCCCCAGGCCCACGACCGAATCTAAGCAGACATACAAGACGGCAACCATACCAGTTGAATGGTAGTTAGCCCAAGGTCAATGGGTTTAAATGCCAAACATTAAAGGGGTTATTGACTAAGCAACAAACGGTGAATTTCACTGTACGGTGTAATTTTGTGGCAGTTCATCTATTCACTATGCTGTGAATTTGCCATATACTGGAGAAATGACGGTGAAACACAGTGCAGTTCACTACAGTTCTGTTCGGTGGTTTTCAGCTATGCCATTTCGGCGGTCTTTGTTGCTCTTCCGTGACAGTCTCCAACTTTTTCGTGTGGCTTCTGCAACTCCATTTTTGGCGTGCTACGGTGACCCTATGGAGAATCGTGAATTCACCATAGTTTCGGAGAAATGGAATCGCTGAAGTGCACTGAAGTGCAAAGAACAGAATTTCCGGTGCTTTGTGAATAACCCCTTAAGTGTAACCATCTGAAATGTTGCTTGAGATTTATTTTTTATTTTACATGCTTATATATTACAAAGCACAGCAAATACAACTTCATGAAGAACAAATCAAAATTGATGGATATGTTTTAGAAACAAAAATATGGAACCCATGTGAAAAAAATAAATAAGTTCATGACAAGAAAGGATGACAAAGGTATACATGGAAATAGCAACAAAGACAAAAAAGTGAGCCAGTAATCATGCAATCCAATCTTAATAAAACCTTATGTGTGGTACATTTTGGACAATAGCTCATTATTTTGTGCTGTGTAGGGCTCTGTCCACAACTTACGAGGAAAACCATAGAAGGAGGTCGTAGCATAAATTTTATTCTTTGCACTTGATTATTATTATAATGTAAAAATGAGAAGAAGCTTAATACAAAGAAGGTATCATATGCATATAATAGTGCTTACCTTCACTGAAGAAATAACATCAGACCTTGGAGCTTGTTTACAATATCAAAATTTCTTGGCAACTTGTGGCACTGTTAGAAAGAGTCATATCAACATTAGCAATACGGAACGGGAATAATTTCATAAAATTAGCACCATGTCCAGGTGTGGTTCAGAGGGACTGTGCGCATATAACTACTCGGCAGTTGTGTCTGTATGTGGCAGCCTTGTAGGCCAGGATAGAGAAGTCATAGCAAAAGAAAGTACATATAGTGAACGAGAAAAAAAAACATAAGAACATATTAACATAATAACATATGTCAGGTGATAAGGTACATGTGAGAGGTGTGTCAGAGAGAGAGAAGGAAAGAGAAAGGGGATTGAAAGAAAAAAAAAGGCTTTAATAAAAAATGCTCGTTAACGTCTAACGCGAGTGACCCTGCGCGAACTCTTTTGCGAGCGCAATTTAGTGCGCGCATTCTATACTTAACATTGTGAGCGCAAATGCGTTTGTGCACTGGTGCGCGCATGGTATTACAATCTTAGCGCAAAATTTAATGGACAACGTTTGCGTGCATAATTGGAACGTCTTTAAAAAGCTGGTGGTAACGGCAAATTGTAAGATCCTGACCGTAGCAAACTGCGGATTCACAACGGAGAACATCGATGCACACTTTTTTTTTACTAGCTCCATCAAAATGACGGCCACTACCTTGTCTTCCGTCAGAACGTACGTCTGTTGTGCGCAGTCCGCACAAAATGACGGACTCACGTTAAAAATTACATTGCACTCACTGATTTCTGCGCGCAACGGCACTTTGCGCGCATTTTTGCACGTCGGTTTTACAAGCGCAATTTCCCGACGGATGAAAAAATGCGCGAGGAATGTAATTTCAGCAGTGATTTTCGTGCGTTAAAAAATGCGCAAGGAATGTAATTTCAGCGGTGATTTTCGTGCGTTAACGTTTAACACTTCGCACAAAAAAAACACCCGTTTAGCGTGCGTTTTTGCGTTAAGAATGTAATAGGGCCCATTAAGCGCGATTGTTCTTCCTCCTCTTCCAGTTTTAAACTGCCTCTGTCATGGGCAAAGCAAGTTTTATTCAATGCACAAGACACAACTCTTTTCATATAGATCAGTGTTTTTTTGCTGACCTATATAATTGAAAAAAAGAGAGATAAATGAGTTTATGTTTCCCAACCCCCCCCCCCCACATGACCTCTGGCATGCCTCAGGTACGAGGGGCCGCTGTGAGCACAGAGCCATCCTTCAAGACAGCCCTCCACTCAGTCAGTGTTCTGCTTTGGCTGTCAATCACTATCTGACTGACAGACTGCACATCCCAACGACTGAGCGGAAGGCTCTCCTGTAAGGCGGCTGTCTGCTCACAGTGGTCCCTCCCCCTGCAACATGGCTCTGTCCCGTGGTGGAGGGAAAACATTCAATTTAAATATCTAAACTCAGTGTTTCTTTCCCACAACCACACTCAACCCTATCTTGCCCTCTAAAACAAGGTATCAAGCCACATTCGCCTCCATCTTCCCTTCTGAAACAAGTCAGCAAGCCACACTTAACCCAATTTTCCCCTCTGAAACAAGCCACACTAACCTCCATCTTCTCCTATGGAACAAGCCAGGAAGCCGCCTCTGATCTCCATTTTCCCCTCTGAAACAAGCCAGGAAGCCACACCGACCTCCATCTTCCCCTCTGAAACAAGCCAGGAAGCCACACCGACCTCCATCTTCCCCTCTGAAACAAGCCAGGAAGCCACACCGACCTCCATCTTGCCCTCTGAAACAAGCCACACTCAACTCTATCTTCCCCTCTGAAATAAGCCAGCAAGGTATTCATCAATCAACACAACATTTGTCACATTGTTTATGCTCTAATAATGATATTACTGTTTTTTATCTTAGTATCTATTATATACTGACTACTAGTTTTTTATAATTTTTTCTTTTCCCTCTTTTTTTGCTTAATTCAACGTCTCTCATTCTGTTATGCTCCTCCATGTTGTAAATTCTTTGCGTGCATTGACCCTCTCTCTAAACTCTGTGTTTCTTCCCCACAGCCACACCCACACCCACCTCCATCTTCCCCTCTGCTATCCCACCCACCTGCCCAACCACCCTCCCACCCATCTCCCATCCTTTATAATGTTATAAGCTCTTTTTTCCAGCTGCTTCACTTCTCTCTTGGTTTAACCTCATCATGCCCAAGCTCCTAGTCTATCTTTACGCATTCTGCTATACTCTTTCTGGTCATCAACTGAACACTTCATCCTTCTTATTTTACATACCTTAGTCCCTCAGAAGTAAGCTCATGGCATGTCTGCCTGAGCACTTGTATAAGTGCTGCATTAGCAGGGCAATGATCGTAGGGGCAGAGCCATCGGTTCCTTATGTTTTATTATTTATTATGCCTCACGTTCAAGCTACCACATTGTACAGCGCTGTGGAATGTGGTGGCACTATATAAATACTGTTACTATTACTTTGTTTGTTCAATTAGAAAGGTTAGTGAAAAAACACTTACACTATATAAAGGGACGAATGCCCTGTCAAATGGCAAGATGATTATTGCATATTACAGGTGCGTGTTAAATCTAATTGTATAGGAACCAGTGCTTTTTTTCTGGAAAAATAGGTGGGGTACACTCACGTCCAGGGAAAAACTGATTATTATGACTATTTTCATGTCCTAATAAACAATAGCTGTAGCTCACTTAAAGGAAGACACTATAAAAGGGAAACATATTTTTTAATACTGTGTTCCTTTAAATGAACTACAACTATTGTTGTAACCCTATGGGGGTTATCCACTAAGTGCCTCTGTTGCAAGAAAAGTCTGTATTGCAGGGCAGTTTGCGTTTTTTTGTTGTTGTTGCAATGCGCTGGCACTGAGTGGATAATCCCGTAGCATTTGTGAGCACCACAGCAATGAAACTCACAGTTTTGCTGAGTATGTATGAGCTCCACAGCAATAAAACTCACAGTAATGTGCAGTGTGTATGAGCTCCACAGCAATGAAACTCACAGTAATGCGCAGTGTGTATGAGCTCCACAGCAATAAAACTCCACTATCCACCAAGTACTGTTTGAATAATGTTGGGGAACTCCAATGAGAGGGTGTTGACTTTGAGAACACCCACACATGGTGGTAACAGCAGGACCAGGTGAACATACCTGTGTTGCCAGAGCTGATATTTTTAAATGCTGGTTTGAAGTGTATTTGGAAGCAGCAGCAGTTGTTTTCTTTGTTTTGAGGCCTGCCTGTCACTGAGTCCCTGCTGAGCAATGCAGCCAGGACTTAAATTTCCACCTTCACACCTTCCAGGGTGCACCACACACTGTCTGGAACTGCTGGGAAGGCTGGGGGTAAGGCGGCAGTGTAGACTTCTTTTGGTATGCCCTCCTCTTGGCATCATCAGAGGGGGCCAGGCACCAGCAAGGAGGAAGGGACCAGGAGGAGAGAGAGAGCACAGGCTTCCATATCCAGCACCGCGAGGGATTCTGCTCTCTGACCTGGCAGATACAATGCAGCTCACTGGGCACCGAATAAATCTTAGAGGAGGAGCAGCAGGGACACAGCGCCAGGCAGATAGTTTAAAAATTTGGATCCCTGTCAAGGCAAGTGATTAGGGATTCAAATTTTTTTTGCACCCCCTCCCGGTCTTGCGTTCTTAGGCGGCCACCTGTACCACCGCAAAGTGCCAGCTCCTCTGATCACACCACTTGTCTGACAATCTGCAGCTCTGGCAGATGTGTGTAAATATGCCGCACCCCCCTCGGCTGCAGAGAGAGGGTGGGTGCAGCATGTTTACACACATCTGCCAGAGCTGGTGCACTGAAGACACAGAAGGGAGATTTTATTTAACCAGCCCTCCCTTGTCACTTACTAGCAGAAGAGGGGGGTTATCGGTCCCTACATACACTCCTGACAATCGGAAGCGTTCAGGAGCAATATGAGCTGCCGAGCACTTCCGATTCTCTGCCTGCTACTGCAGGAGGAGGGAGGAGCATCATGCTCTCTCCTGTTAGTTCGGGCTGGTGGTGAAGTGCCGGTACTGAGTACCAGCGAGTACCCCATGAAAAAAAGCCCCGATAGGAACCAAAACTGTGCCAGGACAGCGGTGATGAGTGATTTCTAGGGATGCACCAATACCAATATTTTAAGACCGAGTACGAGTACCAAATGTTTTTTCAGACACTCACCGATACAGATTACCAATACTTTTAATTGATGTCATGTGACCGCTTTCCAAATAGTAATTTTGGATTTTGCCGAAAGCCTGTCCAGTTTATGTTAGTATTGAAAATGTATGGCCAGACACGCCTTTTACCCACTGCACAGGCCTGCACACACCCTGACCACATACACAGCCGTCAGAAAGATAAATATATAAACACACACACCAGACCTTAGACTCATGTATACCCAGACACAGACCCCAGATACATGTGTACCCAGACACAGATCTCAGGATCATGTATACCCAGACACAGATCCCAGATACATGTATACCCAAATATAGACCTCAGTATCATGTATACCGAGACACTTGAACATGATATCACATATATACAGGGGACAGGGCTGGAAACGTGGAACGTGACACCAAGTACTCGTGAAAATGACAGTATCGGCACCGATGCCGATACTAGTATCGGTATCTGTGCATCCCTAGTGATTTAAATTCTTTGTTTGTGAGCACGATTTGAAATAATGATTGTGTTATATATTGATCAGCACTGTATCCTTTTCAGGTTGATATTTTCCTGTTTATTGTTGGTATGTAGCCGGACACCAGGACTCATCTCCACCTTTTCGCCGATGATGTTGGAAAGGCAGTATATAGCCCTTTGAAAACCTGATCCACAGCTCCCAAAATTGTTTAAAAAAGCTCTAGTAATTGCGACGGACCGCCTGGCACACGGACTGTATGTCTCCATCAAACTTTAGCTTTCTCCAAGCTGGAACCCGAAATACGGCATCCGCATCCCAAATCTCCCTTGGTTACTAGGCAGAAACAGTAACTGTTTGGAAAGGACCGGAGTGTTCCTGCCCTAAATCAGTGACTGTTTATCTGGCATCTCCTCCTGGATGGCCTCTCACCAACTAAAGATTAACATGTTGAAGACTGAGCTCCTAATAATTCCTCCCTCTAATGTCTCTCCACCTTCTGACTTCTCTATCATGGTTGATGGTATCACTATCTCCCCTTCAAACCAGGTTCACTGTCTCTGAGTTACACTTGACTCTGCTCTTCCTTCATCCCCCCCATTCCATCTCTTTCCTCTTCCTGCCGCTACCAACTACAGAATATTTCCAGAATTCGACCATTTCTTACCACTGACACCACAAAGCAACTCATCCATGCCCTTGTAATCTCCCGTCTTGACTATTGTAATAATCTTCTAGCTGGCCTCCCCCTCTCTCGCCTCTCTCTCCTACAATCCATTCTGAATGCTTCTGCCAGGCTCATCCACCTCACCTGCCTCTCTGTCCTTGCCGCTCCTCTCTGCAAATCCCTTCACTAGCTCCCCATCCACAGCAGAATTGCATAATTTTAACGTCTTTTAAAAGCTGATGTTAATGGCAAATCTGAACGTCCTGGCCAAACCCAAATACAGTGGCAAGAAAAAGTATGTGAACCCTTTGGGATTACGTGGAGTTTTGCATGAATTGTTCATAAAATGTGCTCTGATCTTCATCTAAGTCACAACAATTTGAAAAACACAGTCTGCTTAAAATAATACAACACGGTCCCATAAGGTGGATTACTTAGAGACTCAATTGGAAGATTTGACCAACAGGTCCCGAAGGAATAATTTAAGGATCTGGGGTTTGCCGGAGCGGGCAGAGGATGACCCCTTGGGAGACTTTATCGTCGCCATGCTCAGACCGTTAGCTCCAGAGCTCCCAGACCACGCTTGGGAACTCGACCGTGCCCACAGAGCTCTTCGTGCCCGCAGCGCTACCGACGAACGCCCTCGAGACATTATTATCCGCTTTCTACACTTCTCCACAAAGGAACTTATCCTCAAAAAAAAACGTACTAAACCGATATTATACGACGGATCTCCCCTACAGCTTTTTCAGGATATCTCTCCAGACACACTTCGTCGACGCCGTTCATGGAAGCCCGTAGCGGATCTACTTCGTTCGCACAATATCGCGTTTGCATGGGGCCATCCTTTTAAGATCCTGGCATTCCGCAACAAAAGAACATATGTTCTGCTTCCGCATTCGGATCCCATGAAGTTCTTTCGGGCCTTGGATGTCCAGCCCCCAGAGGACTTCGCATCTCCGGAGGGTCCTCCGCCACCGCTCCCGCGTCTCTCCAGGGAATGGAGTACAGTAAACCGTCCTCACCGTTGAACGAAGGTTCCCGATTCTACATGGTTCGTTTACTACCACCGAGACGTGGGTTCCTTGGTATTTCTTTTTATAGCCTCTTCGGTAGTTGGTTGCTGGACTGCTTCTGGTTCTTCTTCTCCTCCGGAATTTTTAGTTCCACGAAAACTACTCCGGCTAGAACGTGTCTCTCCTTGTTTCACGCTATTGAAACACAGTGACCGTCTCTATTTCTACAGCCCATCGACCAGGTCTTCCCGGGGGCCAATTTTTTTCTTGTGGGTGGGGGCTCTTGACTGGGCCTTCTTTGATCTCCATGGCCTGGAGGGTTTGTTCCCTTTTTCCCCCACAGGTCCCGGCAGTGGGTAAGTCCGGGCTTTTTGGACTCTGTTTTTCCTTTTTTTTATTTTCCATTGGTTATGTACATTTTGTTTTCATTGTTTTTTCCCCTTTTTTCACCTTATCCTTCCATCGCCAAAGTATTAGGTCCTTGTTGCTGGGTGGGGGTGGTGGGGCATTGGAGGTTCATCGCTCGGGGGATTGTATTGCTGGAGGGGTCTGTGATTGGGTAACGGGCCTGCTGCTCATGGGACGAGGTGACCTGTTGCGCTTCTCATGGCACTGAAACTGACCTCTCTTAATGTTAAGGGCCTCAATTCCCCTACAAAGCGTAGATTACTCTTCCGCACTCTGAAATCTGACAAAATTGATATCGCCTTTCTTCAGGAAACTCACCTGACTAAATCTGCTAAAATTACGTTAACTGATCACGTCTATACACGGGCGTACGTATCTGGTGCCTTGAGCAAGCGCAACGGAGTTGCCATATTGATTCGGAAAACATGTCCATTTCAACTTATATCGCAAAAGATTGATACCGAGGGCCGATTTGTATTGCTTACGGGTACTCTATACTCTATGACCTACCATTTTTTGAATATTTATGCCCCTACTACCCCCTCTGTTGACTTCTGGGATTCCATATGCAACTTGGTTTCGGCCCTTCCTCAAGGGGCGGTGATATTAGGAGGTGATATGAATGCTGTAGCGTGCCCAGCAGTGGATCGAGGCGGTCGCCAAGCTTCCACAGTTACGCCAACCTTGGGTAGACAAGATAAGTTATTCGCCCGCTTTTTACGCCAAGTAGGGCTTATTGATGTATGGCGGGTTTTATATCCGAGTGTAAAGGATTATTCCTTTTACTCTGCTCCCCATGGGACTTACTCTCGCATAGATCTGTTTCTGGTTAATGGTTTGGCTATGTCCAATGTAATTCGAGCGGAGATTAACTCCATCTCGTGGTCTGACCACGCCGACATTGCACTTTACCTCCATACCCCGAAGCTGGCGGCCTCTTGGTCTTGGAGGTTGAACTCGTCTCTCCTGCGAGATCCGGAGGTAGTGAGTCAACTACGTACTTTATCGATACAATATTTTCAAGACAACCCGCCAGGTGAGACGTCCCTATCCACGATATGGGCTGCTCATAAAGCGGTTATGAGGGGTCACCTCATTAAAATTGCCACTCATAAAAAACGCACCAAATTGCATTCTCTCGTAACCTTACAACAGTCTCTCCGTCGTCTGGAGATGAGCCATAAATCCTCCCCCTCCCCTGAACTTCTCTCCGAACTATTACGCACTCGCTCTTCCCTGAAAAGGTTGTTACTCGATGATGTAGCCAAACAATTACTCTGGTCCCGCCGAATGTTTTTTGAGAAGGCCAATAAACTAGATACTCTACTGGCCCGCTCTCTCAAACCCCGGAGTAAATTCTCCTCTATCTCTGCAGTTAAAACAGTAAAGGATGTATTGGTCAATTCCCCACAGGAGATCTGCGCAGCTTTCACAGCATATTATTCAGACCTATACAACCACTCTCCTCATCATGACCCCGCTGACAAATCCCATTTAGACGCCATTTCCTCCTTTTTAGACTCCCTTTCTTTGCCACAGTTAGAAGACTCTCATATATCGAGCCTTAGTGCTCCTATCCTAGAAGAAGAGGTTAATTGCGCCATTTCTGCCCTGGGAGGCACGAAGGCCCCGGGCCCGGATGGGTTCTCAGGGGGTTACTATAAAGTTTTACGTCCGGAGCTCGTCCCTTTTTTGACGTCGGTTTTTAACGACTGCGCGGAGGGAGGGTCTCTCCACCCTGATTTGCTTGTGGCTAACATTGCCCTTATACCTAAAGAGGGTAGGGACCCAGCGGCAGTTGAGAGCTACCGCCCTATCTCCCTTATCAATTTTGATGACAAGATTTTTGCTAAGGTCCTAGCGAACCGCCTTAGTCCGCTCCTCCAAGTTCTGGTTCACCCGGACCAGGTCGGTTTCGTCCCTAATCGTCAACTCTTCGATAATACCAGACGTAATGCCGACCTGATCTGGTGGCTATCCTCTCGGGCAACGCCTTCTCTGATCCTGTCGTTAGACGCAGAGAAGCTTTTGACAGGGTGGAGTGGCCGTTCCTCTTCTCTACCCTCTCTCGCCTAGGCCTCCCGGATTTTTATGTTAATATGGTAAGGGCTCTTTACTCGGGAATGTCTGCGCAGGTTCGTGTCCCGGGCAGTAGCCCCATTCGATTCCCCATCTGTAATGGCACTCGCCAGGGCTGTCCCCTTTCACCTCTTCTTTTTCTCCTCTCTCTTGAGCCCCTATTGGCTGCGATACGAGATCACCCTGAGATCAGGGGGGTTCGGGTCAGAGGAGATTCTTTCACTGTCTCTGCTTACGCCGACGACATCCTTCTCACCTTAACGGATCCCATCTCCTCTCTCTCCCATCTCGGACCGGTACTATCCGACTTTGGTGAAATCGCAGGGTTTCGCATCAATTACATTAAATCCTGTGCGATGCCCCATGTCACACACAGACACCGCCTCGATTGAATCAGGGTTTGGGTTCCGTCTTGCTCCCTCTGAATTGTCATACTTGGGTATTCTATTGACGGCAAATCCAACAGCCCTTTATAGCAAGAACTTTACGACCATGGTTCATCAGATCAAGTGTGATCTGGAGCATTGGTGTGATAAACCCATATCGTGGATAGGACGCATTCATAGTGTAAAGATGAACATACTCCCACGTATTCTATTTCTGTTCCAGACTCTACCCTTACTACTGACTCAGCGGGACTTAGCCGGGCTACAACAGGCGATCGACTCCTTTATTTGGCAAAATAAGAGACATAGGGTTGCGCGCCGCATTCTATATCGCCCTAAGACCCGTGGAGAGCTGGGGCTCCCTAACCTATACCTTTATTATTGCGCAGCTCAGTTGACTCAGGTGGTGGCCTGGCACTCTTCCGCTTCTACTAGAAGGTGGGTTGCACTAGAAACTGCTTTAATGTTCCCTGACCGCCCTGACCTCTACGTTTGGCTTCCCAGAGCCTCCAGACCCATTTTACGCACGACATGCCCTTCGATTTTGACATCTCTTCGGCTTTTTGACCTAGCTAGGACGAAATTTGAGCTGATGGGGGCTCCCTCTCCCCTCACCCCATTACTCCATAACAGAGAATTTCCACCGGGCCTGAGGGCCTCAGATTTTGGGGTCTAGCGGGAGTGGGGCTTCTGAGGTACCGTGACCTTTATCATAATGGACGACTTATTACTTTTTCAGAGCTCCAGGAGCGTGGTGATCTATCTCCCTCCTCTTTTTTCCGATTCTTACAGATTCGACATTTTGCTACGGCCCAGATGTTAGAGAAGGTCTCAACTGCCCCTCTTTCCGCTCTAGAGCACGTTTTTATGGCTGATGGCCCACTGAAAGGGCTTATATCCCGGTTATACCTACTCCTTAGCTCCAGTCCAGGTCAATGGGGCCCCCTCACATACTGTGATAAGTGGGAGGTCGATTTATGCGATCCTTTGCCGGGTGATGAGTGGGAGGATATATGGGAGCAAACGTCCAGGTCCTCCATATGTGTCACACACCAGGAACAATCTTACAAAACACTACTCCGTTGGTACGTTACCCCGGTTTCCCTTTATCGCATGGGTGTCACATCCAGTGATTTCTGTTGGCGGGACTGTGGGGAAAAGGGCACTTATATTCATATGTGGTGGGACTGCCCGGTGGTACGCCGCTTTTGGTCTCTAGTTCACGCTGAATTCCAGAAAATATTCCACCGACAACTGCCTATGGATCCCTGGGCTTTCCTCCTCTCTCGTCCCTTGTCAGTTCTATCTCGTCCTGAACAACTCTTATTTAATAGACTGGCCCTTGCTGTTCGACGGGCCTTGGCGGCATCGTGGCGCCAGAGTATTCTCCCTTCCTGGTCTGTGGTGACGGCGAAGATTGTAGACGCCTGTTTAATGGACGAGTTAACGGCTAAGGTCAGGGACACCATGAGTTCCTTTTCTAAGACGTGGTCCCTTTGGGAGGAATACTCCTCCGCCCCTAATTGCAATTTAAATTTAAATTAATTAAATCTGACATTGATCTCACTTATACTCCAGCCTGTTTGCCTAGCCCCTACATGTGATGATGCCCCGGAGGTCCCACCTGGCGACACATCCACTGCAAATGTCTGGAAGGTTTCCCCCTTTTTCTTTTTCCTCTTTGTGTTACTTTATGTTTTTTGATTTGTTTTTGTTTTTATGTGTGTTTTTTTTTCTTCTACGGCTTGGGGATCTCCCCATACTCCGTGAGTTTTTTATTTTCTATACAATTGATAAAATAAGTGTTACTGTACCCATCTGTTGATTTGTACATGTTTTTGCTGTATTTCATATGCTTTTGGATACATGACGCTTTAAATAAAGAATTTCCAAAAAAAAAAAAATAATACAACACAAACATTATATGTTTTCATGTTTTTATTGAACATTCACAGTGCAGGGTGGAAAAAGTATGTGAACTCTTGGACTTAGTAACTGGTTGACCCTCCTTTGGCAGCAATAACCTCAACCAAACGCTTCCTGTAGTTGCAGATCAGACCTGCACAACGATCTGGAGTAATTTTGGACCACTCCTCTTCACAAAACTGTTTCAGTGTAGCAATATTCTTGGGATGTCTGGTGTGAATCGCTCTCTTAAGGTCATGTCACAGCATTTCAATCGGGTTGAGGTCAGGACTCTGACTGGGCCACTCCAGAAGGCGTATTTTGTTTTGTTGAAGCCATTCTTTTATTGAATTACTTGTATGCTTTGGGTCATTGTCCTGTTGCATCACCCATCCTCTGCGGAGCTTCAGTTGGCGTACAGATGTTCTTATGTTTTCCTGCAAAATGTCTTGATAAACTCTGGAATTAATTTTTCCATCAATGACAACGATCCGTCCAGGCCCTGAGGCAGCAAAGCAGCCCCAAACCATGATGCTCCCTCCGCCATGTTTTACAGTGGGGATGAGGTTTTGATGTTGGTGTGCTGTGCCGTTTTTTCTCCACACATAGTGTTGTGTGTTTTTTCCAAACAACTTAATTTTGGTTTCATCTGTCCACAGAATATTTTGCCAGTAGTGCTGTGGAACATCCAGGTGCTCTTTTGCAAACTTCAACGTGCTGCAATATTCTTTTTGGACAGCAATGGCTTCCTCCGTGGTGTCCTCCCATGTACTCCATTCTTGTTTAGTGCTTTCCCTATTGTAGATGTGTCAACAAAATTGTTAGCATGTGCCAGAGATTTCTGTAAGTCTTTAGCTGACACTCTAGGATTCTTCTTTACCTCATTAAGCATTCTGCGCTGTGCTCTTGCAGTCATCTTTACAGGACGACCACGCCTAGGGAGAGTAGCAACAGTGCTGAACTTTCTCCATTTGTAGACAGTCTGTCTTACCATGGACACATGAACATCAAGGCTTTTGGAGATACTTTTGTAACCCTTTCCAGTTTCATGCAAGTCAACAATTCTTGATCGTAGGTCTTTTGAGAGCTCTTTTCTGCGAGGCATGGTTCACATCAGGCAGTGCTTCTTGAAACCAGTAAACCCAAAACTGGTGTGTATTTTTAAAAGGCAGGAAAGCTTTCAGCAACACATCCAATAATATCACACTGATTGGACTCAAGGTTGGCTCACTCCTGGCTCCAATAAGCTCTTGGAGAAGTCATTAGGCTAGGGGTTCACATACTTTTTCCACCCTGCACTGTGAATGTTTACATGTTATGTTCACTAAACACATGAAAACCTATAATGTTTGTGTTGTATTATTTTAAGCAGACTGTGTTTATCAAATTGTTGTGACTTAGATGAAGATCAGAGCACATTTTATGACCAATTCATGCAAAACTCCACGTAATCCCAAAGGGTTCATACTTTTTCTTGCCACTGTACACCAGCCCAAAAAAAAAATACAGCACAGTATAGTTACACATTCTAAACATACCCAAACAATAAAATTGAGAGGTTGTGCATGTTTTTATTATTGCTGCAGCATATATACTCAGATTGATTTTGACAGGCGCAAAAACTGAACAGGAGACAATTGTGGTTCTTAATTCTGATTGCGTGAAAAAACAGTCTGCCCACTGATTTCTGCATGCAGCGTCTTTTTACACGCAATATTTTTTGACGAATGAAAAAATGCGTTTGGATCGTAATACCAGCGTTAATTTATGCGCGTTAACATTTAAGGCTGCGCGCAAAAAAAATTCCCCCCTCCTTTTCTAAGTGTCAATTCTGCATGTAGACCGTTGTTCCTTCTATAGGATATGGTCTGTGGCCGATTTCCTGTTAAGTTCAGTGCAATAAAAGTGTGCAAACCTGGAAGACAGAAAAAGATTTGGTAATAAGATATGGTAATAAGTGCCTATGCCTCACTGTTGGTTAAACTCTGACGTAGAAATGTATCTGTATGTTGATAGGCTAAAAGTTCTTTGACATCTAATAAACTGGTCTGTCTAACAAAGGAATATTCAGACATGACCTGATGAAGCTACATTTTGTGCGTGGCTGATTTTGGGGTCTCTGCCATGGCGTGGCGCAGCGTCTTACTTTATTTTGATATATGAGGAAGAAATGACAGACTTTTTGGGATTCCATATATGGTAATTATAATATGAAAATTGTTTTTGTTTGTTTATGGTTATAATTTAACACAGACCGCTCCCTAAGATCAAACACCTAGCCTCTCCACACATCACCTCTTCTAATGATAGACTGCAGGACTTCTTAAATCCAGATTTAATAAATGAAACAATTACTGTGGGAAAAACCTGGTTAGTAACAATTCATTACTTCAAAATTCATAGTTGATTGGTAAGTCCAACTGTCTCTAATACTTTGAAATGTAGACACACGTCCATAATATTTAAGCTATATTTTAATGGCTGTGTAAGTTTTCATTGGGTCACAATATGCCTATAGGCAAATAAAAATATGGCAGAAAATTATCTCCTCAGAAAATGTACTACAGAAAGAATTAGGTAAAACACCAATTCCTATGCTATTTTAAATAAACCACAGTAGAAAATAAATGTATTTGACAGTAAACTGCATTTTTTTGAAAAAACTAAGCACATATAATTTTAAAATTAAAATCATTCAAATTATTATGGCTAATGCCAGTGTTGGAATTAATGTATTTTTCTAGAAAATTTATACAGTAGATGTCTGTAATAACTTTTTTCATATCAGGTTTTCCTTTTGGCCTAAAAAAAATTAACTTTTATCAAACACTGCAGATATCCTCATGGGAGCCATTAAAGAATGTATTAGGTCTCATGAAATATTATTATGCCAATATGGAACACTATTCTTCAAGTAGGTGGGAAAATTGCAAGTCACAGGACTCAAGTTAAGCAGGGAGACATCCACTATTTTCTCAGAGGTAACAAAGTTTCGTTTTGGCCCACAATCTGTGAAGGTTTTATTAGGTTCCCTTCATATGTTTCCTTTTTAGGTCACCTGAAATCTGATATGTAATGCATTTATCATAACGTTTCCTAAAACCCAGGTTATCTTTATGTTTAAATATTTATATCAAATTTGCATGTGGAGTGGTAGGATAAATATGACATGTTAATGGTTAATTGAGGAGCAGAAATCTTGAAGTGTTCCTCCACTTACTTTTTTAGGACTGGACACCTGAAACCATTAATATCCAGACTATCAGGGTTATTCAAAGAGAATTGAAAAGTCACCGCTCGTTCGGTGACTTTTCGTTCTCTTCAATTCGGTGAGATTTGGCAATCCCATTTCGGTGACCCTGCAGTGTATTCAGCAAGCACCACAGGGACGTTGTAGTGCAGAGAAACGCCGCCACAAACCGACAAACGGACTCACCGAAACTCGCAAAAACATCTGGATTAACCCTGCCGAGCACGCCGGAGAAACCCGAGCAGCCGCCGATCACAGCGTAGAGCAGCCGCCGGAAAAAGCCGACACCGCAGACGAATGGAGTGAAAAAAAAAAAAAAACAATACGCTTGAAAGTAAAACAGTTTGCAAGAAATTACAGAACGAAAATGTCTGAAATTTACATATAAGATCCAATGAATGATAATAAAAAGGGCTGTTACAGAAAAAAGAAGAAACGATTTAAAAAAAAAGGGAAAACACGTTTTTGCAAAAAAATCCCTAAAAGATCCTAAAAAAAAATCTAAAAATAAAGAGTTTTTACTGAAGAATAAAATAATAAACGGTTTATTAGATATTGTATTAAAAACGGGAATATTTTTAACATTGATTCTCCTGAATAAACCTGTCGAATGAAACCACCGAATGGCATGGCATTTTGGCAACCTTTCTCAGCTGTTTTATGTTCTCTGAATATTGCTTCTTTATGGGGATTTCACTGCCCTCGAACAGGCACCAAACAGACACCGTATGTGCAGGCAATTCGTCACAATTTGACGAATTGCCTGCTCTCTGAATAGCTGAATGGCACCGTTCGCTGAATTTCAGTGTCCGGTTACATTTCGGGCCAGATCGACTTTCTTTGAATAACCCTGAATATATAACTAGAAAACAAGTTATTTCGGTAACAAAATAGCTAATCTTTGGTATGTACAGGTCTTGTATTAGTCCTGTCTTCTCCCAATTAGGTCACTGCATACAGTGTTTTGATGCTTCTTCTGGGGTTCATAATAAACAGTATAAAATACGTTTCAATCTCTATAAAAAACGTGGTCGTTACTAACAGGGTTATTCAGAGAGCAGTGAAAAGCAGGAGAATGACTAGAGAATGGAAAATTCTAGGTCAAAATAGCGGCTTTTCACCGCTCTCTGAATAACCCTGTAGGTGAAAATAGCCAAACCAGAAAAATTCTCCCATTCATCTCACTTTCCAAATCAGCTATTGTGACCTAGAATATTCCATTCTCCAGTCATTCTCCTGCGTTTCACCTCTCTCTGAATAATCCTATAAGAAAAAAATACTAATTTTCCATTGAATTTCCACTGTGAAATTTTAAATTCACTAAACATTCCGGGCTATATTACCATGTTGGTGCTAACTTAACCAGAGTTGTTGTAAACTTCCCAGAGCCATTATAGCCTATGGAGGTTTTAAGTTTACAACAGCTCTGGTTAAGTTAGCACCAGCTTTGTAATATTGCCCTCCATTGGTACACAGTGCATTTAAATGGGCTGCACATGCACTGTGTTTAAAGCTTAAATACTATATAATAAATGAGAATACTTGAAAACAAGAGAAATCTCAATGTATCCTTCCTGGTAAAATACTTTCTCAAAATCAAATATATATATATATATATATAAAATGAAAGATTGAGAAGCTTTTTCTTTTGTCTAGGAAAATGTTCTCTATTAAGTTGAAAAGTAATCGTAAAATATTTAAGTAACCTTTAAATATTTATACAATTCTATATATATATAAACACTTTACAATCCCAATCTGTGCCTGGATCCGCCCCTGCTCCACCATAAGGATTTACCTTGCCTTTCCAGGGGATAAGTCCCTTTCTGACATCATCGTGCCCATTCGCAATGACGTCAGTGGACAGAAGGAAATCCTGGACGCAGGGCTGACATGCAAGATGTCAGCCCTTATTGGTAGACCACCACGATCGGCTGAAATAGCCAAGTGGTTAATGGCTTAGTCATCCTTCTGAGATACCCACTCCTCAATTAAAGGAACAAGACAAAGGGAGAGTGGAGTCACAGGGATGTAAAATAATGAGGAGACGAGACAATCAGCTCTGTCCAAAACAGAATAGAAACGGATCGAAAATTAATTGATTCGGAAACGAAATGGTATAAAACAAATTGATTTCATATTTACTGATCAATTCGTTATACCGTTTCACTTAAACTTGGCACCGGGTCCCTGTCCATTGGCCGTGGTGCTGAATCTGTTGTATTCAGCAGCACAGGCCATGGACAGCATGGTGCTGTTCGATACAATTTGGCGGCAGTGAAATTCGCCATCCACAAGTAATGGATATTCTATTCAGAGAACGCCAAACAACACCGAAATGTCAGTGAAATGCCCTGATTTTCAGTGGTTCGTTTGACAGCTTTAAACAGGCGTATCCCTTAGGTTTCAATGTAAAAAATATTCTTGTCCTTGGTGCGCAATAGGTTTCAGCACCATGGATAGCAGCTCTGCGGGGATCTGGAGCACCGGGGGGCTTCTGTCCTTGGTACTGAGTAGGTTTCAGCACCATGGATAGCAGCTCCTTGGGCCTACTGGTTCCTGACAATGGTTTCTTGCAAAATCACTTGGTAGTGAAAGGGTTAATGTGGAAAGGAGGATTTTGACACACATTACTCATTACACATTAAATGAGCTTTAAGCGTTTATTAATAACTTGGGTTCAGGCAGTTCCAGGGGAGATTATTGACAGATGTTTTTAATTTTAAATGAAAAGTCATTGTATCTTGGGGTCAGGATCTAATTTAAATATGTACTGATGAAATATTGAAAGAACATGTAATTTGTTTGAAGAAATTAAAAATCCAATACTTCTGTAAGCAGCATTAAAGGGTGGAGCAAAATGCGAAAGAATAGTTTTTTAAAAATGTTTATGTAAAAGTTCTATACTTCTACTATATCCCTCCATAGTCCTTCATCCAGTGGTGACTCTAGGAACAATATATAGGGGGGCATATAAGATACCACAGTCAAAACTGGGGGGGGCACCAATAAATTTTGCCACTAGATCGTACCATTGAAAAAAACTAAATAAGTATATATAAATAAGTATATATAAATAAGGTTCAAAATTCCCAGAGTAATGTGATGCAAGGATATCTTTTTGTTGCACTAACCTGATACATAAATTAATTTGCCGCAATTCAGCTGCTTCGCTGACGTCCGATAACTGCTTCAGCAACCCCAATTTTCGCAAATTACGGTGACCATTCGCTAAATAGGGAATTCCCCGAATTGTGACAAAAAGCAAAGGATCTAAAGATGAATAGACCCTTTAGATTCTAACTTCCATCATAACCCCTAAAATGGGGAAATACTATAAAGATAATAAACAGTGGGCTAAATTACATTCTTCACACAAACGTTATCGCTCACTTGAGCATTAACATTTGCTGCGGCGTTTACCGCATATTACAATCCAAACGCAAACGGGTTAAGAAACCCGTTTGCGTTTGGTACCTTGCGCTTTTCAGTGCGGGGTTACTGTACTTTGCGCTCCCTATGCTTAACATGGGGAGCGCAAAGTGTTAATCAGCGTTAGGATTACAAAGTCCTAACGCTGATTAACGTCTGGCTGTGGTTAGCGAAAAGTTAACCACAGCCAGGACTTGGTGTTAACGGATTCCGCTTCTGCAGAATCCGTTAACACCAGCCTAAAAAAATAAAAAAAATGAATCCTATACTCACCCTCTGTCCCGCGCGAGGACTGCGGCTCCAACCGCCCCCTCCGTCCGGCGGGAGCAGGGAAAGACTGGGGGTATCTAGAGACACCTATGGCTTCATCCCATTCTCAAAACCAGAAACAAATGTCACATTAACATCAAAGCGTATACAGTATATGAGCATTTGCTCTCAGCTTGGTTAAATCCAGCCAAGCATATAAAAAGTTATGAAAGCTTAATCAGGTTCTTGTCTGTGCAATGTATTATTCATCTGACTTATATTTTAAATGATACAAAAGTTGACATGGACTGCTTATATATAATATTTAAAATACAAAGCCTTATATACACACTGTATATATCTAAAAACAAGTATCAGCACTCTAAACGTAAAAAATACTAATGGAAACATTTTGACCCGCTGCATAAATACTTCATTGATATCCAACATTCAACAATTCAGATGCACTCGAGGACTTCATAAAACGTAGCTGTAATTGTTATTAAAATAACATGCACTGACGTTTCGGCTCCAATCCTGAGCCTTTATTAAGGCTACAGAATATAAATAAGCAAACTATATACCCAACACCACAAGCTCTCTGCCTTGGTGTCACTTTCAATTCTAACCTAATGTTTTCTCCACACGTCCAGGCTGTCACCAAATCCTGTTATTATCAACTGAAGAACATTGCCCCCGTCTGCCCCTTTCTGACGCAAGATAAAGTGAAGGTGCTGATTAATGTGCTTATTACATCACGGCTTGTTATTGACCCCCAATGCCCGTATTGCCCCTGTGCAATCCATAATGATTGCAGCTGCCAGGCTTATTTTTCTCACCTAACACTCCTCACATACCTTCCCCCTCTGCCGGTCCCTCCATTGGCTTCCTGTACTATTCCACATGCAGTTTTAAATACTGAAGCTCACGTTCAAAACTCTCAATAACTCGACTGCTCCTTACATGACTTCATTACTTTGCAAACACGTCCTGTCTAGATCACTCCGGTCAGCTGAATACCTCCACCTGTCCTCTGTCTATACCCACTCCGCCAACTCTCGACTCCAAGACTTATCAAGGGCTGCTCCGGTACTGTGGATTGACTTACCTCGCCCTATCAATCTCTCTCGTAATCATCAAGCCTTCAAGAAATCCCTCAAAACCTATTTCTTCAGATTAGCCTACCACTGATGCAAATCATTTCTCTGCTCACCTACTCACACATTATGATTGAGGCCACTTCCATGGCCCACCATTCATGAACCACTGGCATTAGTGATTCTGATGACCAATAAAACCCCTCTTTTCTTCCTGCACCCCAATCCCTCTAGATTGTAAACTCCTATTGAAGTGGAATCAGGCTGGAAGATGGTCGCTATTATGAGCCAAGCAGCCATCTTGTTCAGAATATTGGATCACTTGCAAATAACTAGATAGATTTCACTAGACACTAGAATGAAGCTTACATAGAATTTTAGGAATGTGGTAGATTAGCAGAGAAGCAATAAAACTGAGGGAAAATCCGGCCAGCTCTTGGCACGGAAAGACAGGATGACAAATGGATACTGCGAGGTCACTGAGACTTGCCGAGAGACAAAGAGAGCGTAGAAACCAGACCATGCTTTATCTGTAACAAAATAAACATAGCCTTTAGGGAGGTGGGCACGGCCCGGATTGAGTGCGGCAGCAAATCACAAACTGTCAGACTAACATGAAGTTTTCCAATTTACGATCAATGTATGAAATGCCTTTGTACTAATAATGGGAGGTATTAACCCACGTGGGGTGGAATAAAGTGTCATTGGGAGGTGGGCTAATTGGGATGTACCTAATTATGTATTTGGGGTATAAAACCCCTTGTCGGGGGAGACGGGGCTCACTCTTTGCGATTCAATCCTGTGTGAGCATTTGTGTGACGACACAATACAGTTTGCCTTTCCTGAAGAGACTCGTGTTCAGACAATCCTTGCTTGTGTCCGGTCCGGCGCCATCCTGAAGTGAACCTAGTGATTCCGGTTACATTTCTTGGGGGCTCGTCCGGGATACGGGCCCTTTGCCGGCATAGGCAACGGCTGCTGAACACTGTAGCGGTTGACTGCAGGTGCGAGTGATCCCGTCGGTTGGGCATCCGTTGAAGGTGAGCTGACATCTGCAGGCGCCAAGCAGGATTTCCTGTTCAGTGGACCTCGTCTCGTCCCAAATGGACCGCCGGCCCGGGAAGCTGGGACACCACTGAGTCTGAGGAAACAGCGAGCAGCGCGGCGATAGGTAAAGTGTCTTCTGTGTTTGTATGTGTTTCAGAGATACCGGTATAAAGGGAAACGTCCGACCGTAAGTCGGATAAGGAGACCCGCGGCCACGGTCTCGTTGACATATTGAACCCGCCGCATATAGCACGGGGCCAGAAAGTGGCCAGCGCGTGTCTGGACCCGGGGGATCAAATGTTAACCAAAGGGTAGTTCTGTAAGAGAGGGAGAAAGTAGCCACGTGGAGTTGCATAGTCATAGTCAGTGTTTGTAAACAGAGCTTCTGCACGTGGACCAGGAAAAGAGGAGGGATTTCTGTGACTGGGCTGAGAGCCCTGAGTCAGTGCTAGTGTGTACATCGTGTAGTGAAGAGGGCCAATTGAGGTCAGAGGTAGCTGCAGAGGTAGTGGTGCCAGGTGGGTAGATTGCCCATAGGCAAATTGGAATTGCAGACGGGAGTGTTGTTATAGAACGGGGTGCACATAGTCACAAGCAGGCAAGAGTTAGAGTTCAATTAACGGGGTATAAGGAGCCAAAAGGAGGGACGGTGTGCCCTCGGCTAGTAGAAAGAGTTGAATTGTTTATGTTTTGTTTTGTGCTGAAAGTATCTGGTACAGTACGTGCTGTGAGTGATTTGAGTGCTGTGAGTGAACGAGCGCCTACTCGCCCTGCGAGAAAGCAAACTTGAGAGTGGACTCCCAAGGTACGTCTAGACCGGGATCTAGAGGAAAAACGGGAAGAGATAAAGAGACAGAGAGGACACACAGGTGTTGTGGGTTATATGGGAAATGGTGGAGGACGAGGTGGCCCGGACAGAGGGAGAGCAAGGGGTAGGGGGCGAGAGGAAGAGGTAGGGGAGCCCCTAGGGAACCCCTGGGACCCAACCAGTGCGCCTGGTGCCGAGGTGAAGGTCACTGGAAAAACGACTGTCCTGCATTTTTGGCTAAATTTGGGGGACAAGGAGAGGTTGGGGAATCGGGAGGTCAAGGCCCCAATGGTCAGGTAACAGACGGCAGATATGAGAGAAATGAGGGTGCCGGAGCAGGGTTTGTGGGATTGGCGGGAACGTCATTTGA
Organism: Leptobrachium leishanense; assembly: GCA_009667805.1. Lineage (NCBI taxonomy): Eukaryota > Metazoa > Chordata > Amphibia > Anura > Megophryidae > Leptobrachium > Leptobrachium leishanense. The sequence goes on from CM019067.1 coordinate 149,229,286, forward strand.
GGGGCAGGATGCATATTGACAAGGACCTGGGCCCATCCCGCTCGGTAACCACGAGCCCACGGTCACTATGAGAGTGGGAAATAAAGATGACATTTTTATGGTTGACACCGGTGCCGAATATTCTGTTGTAACTCAGCAAATTGCACCCCCAATGGGAAATGAAGTTGATATTATGGGAGCAATGGGGGTGTCTGCTAGGTACCCCTTCCTTGCTTCTCGAAAATGTAGTGTGGGTGGGCATAATGTTGAACATGAATTTTTGTATATGCCCGAATGTCCCATCCAGCTCCTAGGGCGGGATCTCCTTTGCAAATTGCAAGCCCAAATTACGTCTCTTCCCGGGGGACACGCTCAATTAGACCTGCCTGAGAGTGCCAGCTCTGCTCGGCAGTACAACCCAGCCAACCAGCACCTCCGATCTGTGAAAATTGCAGTAATTATGCCGAGAGAGGAAGAATGGCGTACAGCACCAACGACGCTGGCAAGCCCGGACCCGTACACACTACTCCTTGAAATTCCTGGGGTGTGGGCGGAGGAAAATCCGCCCGGACTAGCTGCGAACATCCCCCCAGTATACGTTGATTTAAAACCTGGTGCAACGCCTGTGGCTTTAAGACAATATCATATCCCACAAAAAGCCAAGCAGAATATTCAAACACATTTACAGAGACTTAAAGATCACGGTATATTAAAATTCTGCGTGTCACCATGGAACACACCCCTGTTGCCAGTACTGAAAGAGGGCACACAAGAGTACCGCCCGGTCCAAGATTTACGAGCTGTCAACGAAGCCACAGTAACCCTACACCCTGTGGTTCCCAATCCATACAATTTGCTGGCGTTAATTCCCGGAGATACAAAATATTACACAGTGCTTGATTTAAAAGACGCTTTCTTTTGCATCCGCCTGGCTCCAGCAAGCCAGCCCCTTTTTGCATTTCAGTGGGAAGAGTCCACCACGGGGGCGCGCCATCAAATGACCTGGACACGCCTCCCTCAAGGTTTCAAAAATTCGCCCACGATTTTCGGATGCGCGCTCAGCCATGATCTCCTCTTCTTCAACGCTCAGCCAGACAAAGTTGTCTTGTTACAATATGTAGATGATTTATTACTGGCTTACCCCACAGAAAAAGACTGTTTATCTGCCACAAAAGCCCTGCTACATCTACTGTGCCAAGCAGGTTACAGAGTTTCTAGAAAGAAAGCACAAATATGCAAACAAAGTGTAAAGTACCTGGGTTTCCAGTTAACAGGTACCAAACGTGCATTGGGGGCAGAAAGAAAAGAAGCTGTATGCCGAATACCCCAACCAAAGACCAGAAGACAAGTCCGTGAGTTTCTGGGAGCTGCAGGCTTCTGCCGCCTGTGGATCCCCAACTTCGCAGATATTGCCAAGCCTCTTCATCAAGCCACAAAGGGGGGGAACAAGACCCCTTCCATTGGGAAGAAGAGCAAACAGCAGCGTTCCTGAAATTAAAGACACTGTTAATGGAGGCTCCTGCACTGGGACTGCCAGATCACAGCAAGCCCTTCCAGCTGTACGTGCATGAACACAATCAAACAGCAACAGGAGTATTGATCCAGAGTTTCGGCTCCTGGCTAAGGCCTGTGGCCTATCTCTCCAAGCAACTCGACCCTGTGGCCTGCGGCCTACCCCCATGTCTGAAAGCAGTGGCAGCCACCGCAATGCTGATAGCAGAAGCAGACAAGCTGACCCTTGGACAAGTTCTTCATGTCAAAGTGCCCCATGCTGTCAAGGCCCTGCTGGATGTGAAAGGAAGCTACTGGTTCAGCAACAGCCGGATGACAAAGTACCAAGCTATGATGTGTGAAAATCCACGGGTTCATTTGGACCTCATCACTACCTTGAACCCTGCTACTTTACTGCCTTACTGTGAAGAGGATCCAAATCATGAATGCCTCCAAGTCATGGAAGAAGTGTTCAGTAGCAGGCCAGATTTGAAAGACGTACCCCTAGACAAATACGATCTACAGTTATTCACTGATGGTAGCAGCTACATGGATGATGGGAAGAAAGTCTCCGGCTATGCAGTAGTCTCAGCAGAAGAAATTATTGAAGCAAATCCACTACCAGGCCATACATCTGCACAACTGGCTGAAATAACAGTCCTAACCAGAGCTCTAGAAATCTCTGAAGGCGAAAGAGTAAATATCTACACTGATTCCAAGTATGCCTTCATGACCGTCCATGCACATGGTGCACTCTACAAAGAAAGAGGCCTACTTACTTCCTCGGGACAACAAATCAAGTATGCAGCTGAAATCGCGGCCCTCCTAGAAGCTGTATGGAAACCAAGCGCTGTCAGTATCATGCACTGTCGTGGCCACCAAAAGGGTCATGATGAAATCCCAAAGGGCAACAGGCGCGCTGACCAGGCCGCAAAGGCAGCTGCAAAACCACAGCTAACAATTGATCAAGCCAAAGTCCTACTCTGCAAGCAAGAGCCTCAACCTCCCATGCCAAACTACGAATTCTACATGAATTGGAGAAGATTTGAACCACATTTTTACGTACCCGGACTGTCAGTAGTCTGCAAAGCAATAGCCCAGCAGTGCGTGACATGTGCCAAGAACAACCCGAGAACAGGCCCATCTCAACCTCCAGGGAAGCAGCCAATCGGGCTATCCCCAATGGCATCGCTACAAATAGACTTTACAGTGTTGCCGCCCTGCAAAGGATACAAATACCTATTGGTAATGGTGTGTACTCTGACAGGATGGGTGGAAGCTTTCCCAACAAGAACTGAAAAGACTGTGGAAGTAGTAAAGAGTCTGATGAAAGAAATAATACCACGTTATGGGTTGCCTCTCGAGATAGGGTCGGACAATGGCCCTGCATTCATACAGAACTGTTTACAACAGCTTGCCCGCCTGTTGGGCATCACCTGGAAGCTACATACTGCCTACAGGCCCCAAAGCTCGGGAAAAGTCAAGAGAATGAACCGTACCCTAAAGACTCTGATGTCCAAATTGTGCCAAGAGACGTCGCTAGGCTGGTTGGATGTGCTGCCGATAGTCCTCTTGCACATTAGGTGCAGGCCAACCCCTCAATTAAAGCTAAGTCCGTACGAACTCATGTTTGGACGGCCTACCCCTCTGATTAATGGACTAAGGGGGACCTTCGGGCATTGGGAGAGACTAAATTAAATGATCAGGTTGTACTGTTAGGTAAATCAATGCAGAAATTGAATACTTGGGTGGGAGATAACATACCTCACTTTTTATATCCCCCACTGCACAAGTATTGTCCAGGTGATTCAGTATGGGTGAAAGAGTGGAAAAATGACCCACTAGGCCCAAAGTGGAGAGGTCCTTACCTTGTCCTGTTATCAACCCCTACAGCAGTAAAGGTTGCCGAGGTGGTCCCGTGGATACATCACTCCAGGTTGAAAGTAGCTGCAGCCAGTCCTGAACCAGCATGGAAGGTCGTCGCCAACGAGACCAATCCGCTGAGGCTAAAGTTGACAAAGACCACAGCCGTGAGCACCTAAATGATCCAACTGAAGACACCCAAATGATTCCACAAGTGGGTGTCTTGATGGACACAAGTCCTGACCATCCACCAACGGGGGATACCCCAAGGGTGCTTTTTAGGGGCCCAGCCCACCCCTGATCATCCAGAAATGTCCTTTGTTTTTGAAATACCGGTGGGGAGGGATTGGGTTTATGTAACTGTGAAAAGAATTGCCCAAGGGATTTTGACATTTGGGGCATTTGTGGTACTGATTTTGTACCTTGCAAACTTGATTTATGGACTCTCGCATGGAGCCTGCCCCAGGTGCCCAAGCACTGCCGGGAAAGTGGATATTTCCCATATCTGGAATGGTACACACCCAGTGATGGAGAATCGTACTATGTGGAGACAAAAACGAGAAGCGACATCTGAGATTTTGCCAAGAGGACATTTACTTGTGCAATTTAAATATGACTATGCTAAGAAGTCTGGACAAACTGCGTGCTGGGTGTGTAGTAGGATGCATCCAGAGACGATCCACATACCATTTGCTTCTGTTCCAATGAATCTGACTATGTTTGCATCAGGGAATGTCACAATACACTCTTTTGATGCACCGAGGGAGAAACCAGAATCATTCAGTCCCGGGTATCCCATAATAGGACCAGTATACCCACCAGAGTGGTGCTTCCAAATAGGACCAGATAAAGACACACACAATGAGGGTGGAGGGTGCTACTCAAGCAAGTTTAACTGGACATCATACATTTACACGTTCGACACAAAAGAACAGGCACATTTTTTATACATACGATGTAGAAAGCTCACGAGTGAACAAGAGGAAGTGATTGCGAAGGTGACTGATGGAAAGCAGGGTGCACTGGATACGACGAGACGAATGAGACGACTGACGATAGAGATAGCGAAAGGAACACTACATTTGTCTCCATTTATATTGAAAGGGGGGTACCAGGTGTGTTGTGGAAAGGTGTGTTACACATGGGTGCCACCAACAATAACGGGAATGTGTTATTTGGCAAAACTGATCCCGATCCAGAGGGTAAGGGGGGAAGACACTAATACAGACACAGCACTCCACCCTAGGTACCCACTAGTGTTTGAGAGACAGAAGAGAGAGTTGTTTAGAAAGGTGGATCGGATATGGTCTTGGCTGCCGGCATGGACTGGATGGGGAAGAGAGTTGATGGTGAGACTGAACAGTTATGCCAGTCTGATGGATGAAATTCTGAATAAAACTAGTATGGATATTCAGTTGCTGAATCTGGAGGTGCGTGAGATACGGAAGGTGCAGATGATACATGACATGGCGCTTGAACAGATCAGTGCGGCCTTGAATGGATTGTGTGAGATGACAATGCATTATGAATGTTGCACCTACATCAGAAACACCACACATGATGTCCCAGACTACTACCAGGTAATCCAGGATCACCAAGAGAAGGTAGCACAGCTGCAGAACACAGCAAGGAGAATCGCTGCTGAGGGCTGGAATCCACTCTGTGGGTTTGGAGCAATCGGAGAGTGGTTTGGATCCATCCTGAGATTCATCTCACAGATCGGATCCATGATTCGGATGATAGTGGTGATCTTGGTCGTAGGAACACTGACATACCGCATAGGGCTATGCCTATGGCCACTGTGCAAGAAAGTACTGACACCTACACAGACACAAAAGATACCACTGATGATCCCACAAGACATGTTCCCAACAAAAGTATGAGGAGTTTGAAAATAGCAGGGTGTGATGGCTACAAGCATCAGGAAAAGAACCTGAGGCTTGAGCCAAGGGGGGAATGAAGTGGAATCAGGCTGGAAGATGGTCGCTATTATGAGCCAAGCGGCCATCTTGTTCAGAATATTGGTTCACTTTCAAATAACTAGATAGATTTCACTAGACACTAGAATGAAGCTTACATAGAATCTTAGGAATGTGGTAGATTAGCAGAGAAGCAATAAAACTGAGGGAAAATCCATCCAGCTCTTGGCACGGAAAGACAGGATGACAAATGGATACTGCGAGGTCACTGAGACTTGCCGAGAGACAAAGAGAGCGTAGAAACAGACCATGCTTTATCTGTAACAAAATAAACATAGCCTTTAGGGAGGTGGACACGGCCCAGATTGAGTGCGGCAGCAAATCACAAACTGTCAGACTAACATGAAGTTTGCCAATTTACAGTCAATGTATGAAATGCCTTTGTACTAATAATGGGAGGTATTAACCCACGTGGGGTGGAATAACGTGTCATCGGGAGCTGGGCTAATTGGGATGTACCTAATTATGTATTTGGGGTATAAAACCCCTTGTCGGGGGGGAGACGGGGCTCACTCTTTGCGATTCAATCCTGTTTGAGCATTTGTGGGACGACACAATAAAGTTTGCCTTTCCTGAAGAGACTCGTGTTCAGACAATCCTTGCTTGTGTCCGGTCCGTCGCCGTCCTGAAGTGAACCTAGTGATTCCGGTTACACTATGAGCAGGGCCCTCTACACCTCTTGTCTCCATCGTATGTCTTTTTATTTGTGCCTTGTTTCCATTGGTTATTGCAAAGCTCTGCGGAACTGTTGGCACTATATAAATGATTATAATAATAATATGTAGGAAAAAAGAGATATAACTCAACTATCCTGCCGCTTGCCACCCCAAAACACGCCAAAGTGTCTTTCTGAGCACGCTGGTACAGAGATGTATGATCTCACCCTGTATGACCAATTACCTGGGCAACCAATAACAATATACCAACATTTTCACAAAGCGTCTCTCTACAAAATTAAAATCAGCAATTAAAAGTAATCAAGGAAGATTGTACAAGAGCTTATCTGCTATATGTAATCTCTATAACATAACTATAGTATATCTATAAGAGGCTCCAGTAATTATATTTAATATTCTAATACAGGTTCCAGGGCTACTTAAAATATCCAAATATTTGAAAAAATATAACTAAAAATAATGAAATGTAATTGAAAAATAAAAATGTGATAAGTGAGAATAAGTATGTGTGTATATATCTGACAATGTGATAAAATGTGAGTCTACTGTGACACTGAAATGTGAGAAATATGAAAAGGTGAAAAAAATGTGTAAAACTAATGTAATACTATCAGGTCTATTCAAAGAAAGGTGAAAATCAGGAGAATTGGCAGGAGAAGAGAACAATCTAGACCAAATAGCCGATTTGGAAAGTGAGATAAATGGGAGAATTTTTCTGGTTTGGCTATTTTGACCTAGAATTTTCACCTCTCCAGTCATTCTCCTGAGTTTCACCTTTCTTTGAATTGACTTGTATAAAATGGAGAAGGGGACTACTAATGTGTGACTATGAACGTGACAGAAACGTTATGGGCACTATCACCTGGTGTGAGATAACCCTAGCATCAGCCTGTTTCCGCATCAGCGCCAGGTAAATTCAGTCTAGCGCCAGACCAACAGAACGTTTGCCTCTCGCTACAAATGGAGAAAACCACTTAGCGCGCAGTAATTTGCGATTCGTAGCGAGAGCTTACTGTACTTACCGCATCCTATACTTAACATGGGGAGCGCTAGAGATCACTTTCGCTATTGTTTTTTTTTGTAATAAAAGGTTTTTATTATGCCAGAACGGCCAAATACACGAAATGTAGTACAAGTGAAGAGTACATAACAAAATGGCTGAGTATAAAACCACCGAACGGGCTAAATACGCTGCAGATAAAAATTGTCTGCAAAGCAGTACACATAACGTCGATGTGTATGTTCGCAGTACCAGCAACAGCCAAGGTGCACCAAGGCACGACAAAAGTGCAGCAAAATATTTCAAATATCCGTAAAAGTCCTCGCAATGTAAAACGCAAGAGGAACCGGAAAGGGAAGAAAACAGAAGGGAAAAACCCCACTCCCATGTCAGTAAGGTCAGAGGGCCTAGAGAAGTGTCCAATGCAAAAATAGAGAGAGAGGGGGGTGGGGAAGGGGAGAGGGGGGTAAGAGAGGGAAGAAAAAATTGGGGGGGGGGGGAGGAACCGAAAGGCACGAAGGGGGAGAGAGAGGAGAATAATAATAAGAAGAAAGAAAGAAAAAATAAATAATCTGAGATAATTTAGGTACACAAGGGAACTGAATGTGAAGGAAGCAACAGCACCTAGCAGGGGGTCACGATGAGAGGGAGAGCAGCCCAAAGCAGGGAGGGGAAAGGGTCAGAAGTCCAACCAAGGCCTACTATTCATCCCGAGAATACCAGAGCAGCTGTAGCCGGGGGAGTGTACAGCACCAACCAGACCATAACAAAAAAATTGTGGGGAACGGACACCAGAGCAAAAATGGAAAATATAACCCCGTTGCCCAAAGCACCAAAAGTGCGGTCCCAATCCGCACCAAATCAACAGAAAAAAGAAAAATCGGTGATCGGCGTGTCCGCGTACGCGGTCTAGGGGAAATATCTAATAATACAAGGGATATTAGATAATACAGAAATGTACCATACAATAATGATGACTGTATAAGCTGATTGAAAGTTCATGAGAAAAGTTCCTAGAACAAAGGAAAAATATAATAGTGAAGTCCAGTTATAACAACAGATGGGAAAATGAAGGGGGGGAGATGAATCCACTCACACTCTCCAGAGCCTCATTAGGCTCGATCACTTCGCCTGTGGGTGTTTCTATGGCTCACCCAATAGCTCTCAGAGGTAGACTCGTCTTACGGCCTTGATATCCTTTCGGATCCTGGATCGTCCGTAGGTTCTCCAATATTTGGATGCCGATAACCTTCAATAACTGGCTTCTCTCAGGTCTTGGTATTCCTTTAGGTATTCCTTTCACCTTGTAGCTCTCAGAAGGCTGTCTGAGTCCCAGGCCTGGGACTCAGACAGCCTTCTGAGAGCTACAAGGTGAAAGATTCCTACAAGTCATTATAGGGTATGACCTGTAAAACATCCAGGACCCTAAAGGAATACCAAGACCTGAGAGAAGCCAGTTATTGAAGGTTATCGGCATCCAAATATTGGAGAACCTACGGACGATCCAGGATCCCGAAAGGATATCAAGGCCGTAAGACGAGTCTACCTCTGAGAGCTATTGGGTGAGCCATAGAACACCCACAGGCGAAGTGATCGAGCCTAATGAGGCTCTGGAGAGTGTGAGTGGATTCATCTCCCCCCCTTCATTTTCCCATCTGTTGTTATAACTGGACTTCACTATTATATTTTTCCTTTGTTCTAGGAACTTTTCTCATGAACTTTCAATCAGCTTATACAGTCATCATTATTGTATGGTACATTTCTGTATTATCTAATATCCCTTGTATTATTAGATATTTCCCCTAGACCGCGTACGCGGACACGCCGATCACCGACCAACCAGACCATACCCGAGTAAAATGGGGCAACCGGTCATGAAGGATCGCTGTCAAGCATTCCATGGTGACAATGTACCAGATCTTCATGTCCACCTGGGCCATGTCAGGGGGGCCTTCCAAGTGCACGCCAGGCACAAGCGAGTGGCGGTGCATACGCAGGAAATCAGATTGTCAGAACAACGCTAATAACTCACCGCTGCAGTTAACTCAAAAGTGAACCCCAGCTAGGAGCTGGTGCTAACTGGTACCCAAAAATCGCATACTCACCTCTCATCCCGCGGTGAAACGGCAGCCTGATCCGCTTCTTCTTGCCTCCGGAAGCAGAGGGAGATTGGGGGAAAAGTCCCCCAGTCTCCCTTTGCGATCACTCTGCCGGCCTGCCGGATCTCGCAAGAGGTGAGTCCTGCAGGTTATGTGACCGGCAGTGGAAGCCTCAATGGTGTCCTATGGACTCCATGGAGGGGATGCTCGCGGTGGTGCTTAGCATTGCCTGGAGCATCCCAAGGCGTAGCACTGCATTACGGGGAAGGCTGTCTATCTATTCTTCGATATGTACGTCGGCAACAATTCCATATAATTGTGGGTACATAATCGTTTTTTGACCTAAAATCATGTTTGAGCTGCATTTAAACCAAATTTATTGATGTTCTAACAGATATGCTTTATAATCTCGATATTTTGTAACCAACACAGTGACAGCAGGCAATATTCAGCCTTCTCTATCTAATGAGATATGTAGATACAAACTCTCCTATTAATTCTATAAATTGGGCACAGTCGCCGTAATACAACCATTATCTTTTATTGTTATTATATTCAATAAAGTATATATATTTATATTTTTGCATATTTATTTCAATACTAGCACAGGTGGCAAAGATAAGCTAATAGGCAACTGTTATCACACCACAATCTGTATTTTGTTCTTTTGTTTTTCTCATTAACAATTTTGAAGGTTTAATCCTAAAGTGCTAGTATACAAACTCCTCTTTTAGGACTGTGATTAATTCATGGTCCATATCTTTTCCAATGTGACAGTGTTTGCCTGACAAGGCAGATTTACAAACTATTCAAATATAAACAGACATCAACACATTCCTGAAATAAGGGAAGGCTGGGAGGTTAATCCTCTCTACAGATAACAAAATACACATGGACCAGACAATAGACAATAGCATTCTTGCATAATCATAGATTACACAAACATTCTGCACAGGAGAGGCCACTGAAATAATATCGATTATGGGGCCTGTACCCTACAAATATGCCTCCATGCCCATGCACCAAGTCCAAAGTGACTAGCTTTCAATTAAGTACAATTTTTTAAAATTGACACTAAAATTACTGTATTTATAGCCACAAACATTTGACTAAAAATATAATATATGGTATTGAACACAATCATGTGACAACATTGTGGACTAATTTTGGCCCACACTTCTTTACAAGGCAGTTCATTGAAATTTAAAGGCATTTGTCTATGCACGGCTTTCATAAGGTTCCACCACAGCATTTCAATGGAGTTGATGTCTGGATTTTGGTTTATTGCAGCACCTTGATTCTTTTCTTTTTCAGCTATTCTGTTGTAGATTTGATGGTGTACTTGGTATCATTGTCCAGTTGCATGTCCCAATTTTGTCCAATCTTTAGCTGTCGGATAGATGGACTCACATTTGTCTCTCGAATACTTTGGTATACAAAGGAGTTCATGGTCGACACAATGACTGCGGGGTGCCTAGATCCTGTGACTGTAAAACAAGCCCAACTCATCACCTCTCCACCACTGTGCTCGACAGTTGTTATAAGGTGTTTGTGCTGACATGCTGTGCTTGGTTTTCAATGCATCAAACATGGCACTGTGCATTATTGCCAAATATCTCCATCTTGGTCTTGTCTGCCCAAATACTGTACATTGCTCCAGAAGTCTTAAGGTTTGCTCAGAAGTGACTTTTCAATCCTAAACCATGCAGCTATATTCTTTTTAAGGAGAAGAGCAGTGGTCAAGTCTTAACAAAGTGTGAAAACAATTAGGAATCGTCATCCCACACTTTACACAATAAACTGTTCATCTTAGGTTGTATTTACCTAATGTTAAGACCTGCCAATGACCAGATGATTTTTTTTATTATGTCTGAATGTTATTTTTATTAAATAAAACCTAACTGTACTTTATCACGACTGTAGTTCCAAATCATATGGAAGACCAAGTTTGCTGACCCCTGCTATAAAGAATAGCTCTCGGAGAAGAATTCCCCTCTAGTTTATATATGTTATCGTTATTTATCTTGGTTTCTTTTTATTTTCTCACTGTTTATTCATTTGTTTTGTTTTACACCTCATGAGCAGCTCACATTTTTCATTATTGTGAATGAAGGTGTCACAAATGTGCGTTTTCGTGTTTAGACATTTTTCCGTGGCTCACCTCAGCTTACATTCAGCAGCTATAGCAGTTCTTCTATGACCCTGTCAAATTTATCAGTGCTATTCAGAGAGAGGTGAAAACCAGGAGAATTGGCAGGAGAAGAGAACAATCTAGTAGCCGATTTGGAAAGTGAGAAAAATGGGAGAATTTTTCTGGTTTGGCTATTTTGACCTATAATTTTTTGACTTCTCCAGTCATTCTCCTGGTTTTCACCTCTCTCTGAATAACCCTGTAAGTCTTTGACGTGGGAAATGACCTACATGCCCATTTAAATCCATATAAACCAACACTTCCAAACAATTTGCAGCTGGGTAATTTGTCTTTCATTCTGGTATCAGAGCATACAATTTCGCTTTGTCCATCTCTGTTAACATCTTATGACAGGGGACAGTGTTACGGTCCTTGTTTTAGGCCACTTTTTCATCCTAATAGTAATTATGGTTTGATTTATACCAAATACTTAAATCAAAAGTCACTAATCTTTAACTTTGTTTTTCAACAGCTCCTCAAATCTTGGCAATCGCAGAGGATATACGTCTTATTTCCACAGCGTAATTAGGCTTGACATGACTTTGTAAATGAGTCAGCTTCATTACCAAGCTGAAAGATATAGAATTTTTCTTCAAATTGGACACGTAGACAGTCTATTTCATACATGCATCAACAATGAATATGAGACTTTTACAATTCATTCAAAAGTTTTAATTTTTAACTAAAGCGGTTTTCGTTGTCCTACTAAGCTCAGAACTTGAGTTTCTTTTCCAAGACCTGCTCTTTTTCAATGGTTCACCAGAAAACTAAAGGGGTTATTCAAAGAGTGCCGAATTTGCCACCAAATTGCACTGAACGGTGAATTTCCCCTTACGGTGCAATTTCATGACAATTCGGCTATTCAAAAAGCTATTTGCCAACTATTGGTGAGTTGCCAGTGAAATGCGGTGCAATTCGCCTCAATTTGCTGCAATTCAGCAACCTTCGGCAGTAGTGAAAATGTCCCATAGAGAAGTAATGGCTAATCTATTCAGAGAACGCCGAACATCAACAAAATTCCCAGATATTTGGTGCTTCAGTTCGACAGGTTTAAACAGGTGAGTCCCAGAAGTTTCAATGGAAAAATACTGGTTTTACATTTTTTTTTATTGAACGTTTCTTCTTTTCATTTGCAGCAAAAAGTCTTTTTATTTTTTTCAAATTTTTTTTAGGCATTTTTTTGGATTTTGTTGGTGAAATATTTGAATCCAATTTTCTTAAATTACGTTTTTTAAATTTATTTATTCTGTAACTGACCTTCTTATAATAATTCATAGGACCTTATTATTTCCATGCATATTTTTTGTTTTAAATGCCTTTTAAAATTTGCATTTTTTATTTTTTACCTCTATTCGGTGGCTGATTGGCAGCGTTCAGCGGGTCAACGGCTGTGTTTGGCAGTTTGCGGATGCTTTCGGGGTCTGTTCAGCGGATCATCAGCTGCGTTCGGCGGTTTGCAGATGCGTTCAGCAGTCTGTTCGGTGGGTCATCGGATGTGTTTGGTGGATCCCTTAAGTGCACTTCGGGGACCCTGTGGTGAATGCTGAATTCGCTGAAAGATTGGCGAATTGAACTCGCCGAAGGACATGGAACGAGAGAGCACCAAAATTTTGGTGAAATTTTGATGCTCTCTGAATAACCCCTAATCTGTTCTAAAGAATTCGCCAAACTCTCAGGAGGGGAGCTCCTAATATCCTTAAAAGAAACAGTGCTCAATGAAACAGATCCACACCTGCCAACACTTGGAAAGCCGTCCCCGCACAAAGGCCTTAATATGAAAAAAATCAATGTCCAATTTCCATAGTTGAAAAAATAGTGGGTTTATTCCTCCGGTGAAAAGACAACATCTCAACCCAAAGCAGTTCTTCATCAATTCACTTGAGAAAAGATCACTTTGGGTTGAAACGATGTAGGACTAAATCATTTTAAATAAACACATAATTGATTTATCTATAAAACAGAATAAGAAAGACAAGATATGCTGCAAAGTGAAATGTGACAAAATAGAGTATTTTTAGGAATAGCACATAACCAGATGCGCAGTTTAATGCTGATAATGTATGTAAATGAAGTCCGATATCTTTCTTCCAACCTTCTACTTATAGATTCAGAAGTTGAAATATCATCCCAAGGAGTTTATTTGCAAATAGTACATTATATGCTAATTAGGTTCGCTTAATTTTTTTATTCTTTGAAAAAGTATCAGTGTCATTAGATGGAAGTATTGCCTGTATTTAATTTGCTGCTTACATCAACTTGCATTTGTATTGGCATGTTTAAAATTTGTAAATAGTCCATGTACAGCAGACAACTGAATGTGCAATAAATTAAATATTTCCACTCTTACAATAACTAATTTGTATGCATAACCAATGTAAAGTACCAAATTAATAAGATGACATTTCACGCTAATGAAAAGGTTAACATTATGGCAATCACTTGCCAAATGCACATTGAGGAAACCTCTGAATAGTATATGAGATTTCACAGCTAATTGTGATTTGTGCACATGTTTAATAGATCAGTCATTGACATTTTCTACCCCTGAATGGGACATAACAATTGAAATGTCATTAATTGCTATATCTATTTCCTACATGATCATTATCTCAAAAATAAATAAATAGCCAAGAACAGCTTGGCAACTTACTATTAGGTTACAAAATCTTTATATCCCCCCAATCTCAAGAGGTCAATAATGTCTAGATATCACCTTTATATGAAATAGTCATTAGATAAAGTGAGATATAAGAATAAAAGTTTTGGAATGTTAATCCTCCCTATTCCTCCAATAACATTTTAGAAAGAAGCTGATCAGAATGACCGGCAAGTACAGTCATATAATTTGACCTGCTATAGATGGACGAAAAAGATGGCTGTCAGAATGACATTCAATGTACCTTTCATGTCATTCATTGTAGAGCCTCTATAGCTATAATTTTCAGTTTTATTTAGAATTTTCTAAGTTGTGAAATATAGTATGTGAAAATTATTAGCCTCAAAATGGCGAGGACGTTTACCTTGTATCTTTTCAATATTGTTATACAGGGCCGCAAGACTTTCTCATCTTCTTCTTGTAATGATGATACTAATTAAATGTAAAGAAAACTTTCAAGGCTTCATTCTATATGTACATAAATTCTGGAACAACTTGATCAAATGTTGGTGTTTTAAGAAACCCCTCAGCATAATATTTTTCTGGGTGGAGTAGAGGTGACATCAATGCTGTATAACAGTGGAGACCGGGGGGGGGGCGTGGCCGGCCGCTATAGGGAGCAGTCACATCTTACCAGTGCTCCGTGGAGATAATTCCCCTCTGGGGTCTTTTGCTGTCTTTTTATCGCTGAGAAACCTTCCCTTGGCAGCTGGCCATCGGAGTGTGCTGACCGGAGTCAGTTTCCCCCCTCCAGTCCAGAGACTGCCTGTTATTTGCCGTCCTTGGCTGGAGTTTGCCCCTGGTGGCCATTTTATGGCCTACTTACTGGCTCCCATTGTTCCACTGCGCGGCTGCTTTGGGTGCCCTGACCCCGCTGAGCACTATGTCGTGGGTTGAGACAGAGGGCCCCCGTCTCCCGGCCTTGCTGGATGCCCTGCTGCTCCTGTTGGGAGACGATGAGCAGCCTGTGATGCGAGGAGACATGTGCCGCATCATGGCCATGTTGCAGACAGGCCAGGGTGCTGAGATGCCATGCAGCAGTGATCCTGGAGATGGCCAACTTCAGATGGCTTCCTATGGCTGTGGGGGACCAGAGATAGAGATGGCCGACATAACTCTGCGGGATGGGGCTGGCTGGATGGATGGTATGCTGCTGCTGACTGATATGCCATTGGACGAGCGGTCCCCGTGGCGTGACTTGGAGGTGCCTGTCTGCCATGAGAAGTTTGTCCGAGCGGAACCGGCGGGTGCGCTGGTGGCACCCGCTTGAGCCAACCAGAGTCTGGTGGAGGCAGAGATCCTCCTCGTGGCTGAGAAGAAGGCGCCGATCTGACCCCACCTGCCATTCCTCACTCCGGCGCCTCCTGAGGCCCTACTTTGTGACGCTGGCCTTTGGTGTGGCGATGCAGATTGGGACCTTTTTCACCACCTAAATTTGTGCCTCCCCCGCTGGCCTGGCCTGCACTGCGTCGCCCTGCCTGCTTGGTGTTCGCTGCCGTTCCGGGACACTGGCTGAGAGTGGTCTATCCTTTTCTCCAGACTACCCATTTTCTGATGTGACCTTAATTCTTAATGACCCCCCTCTATTTCTTAATGCTGACTTTTTTTTTCCTTTCCTGTTGCCAATCTGCCTTTTCTGGTAGATTCAGCTGACTCTTTTGATGTTGATTCCCGGCTGGCAGGGCCGGCCCGACGATGGAGCAGCGCGGAGCGCTTGCTCCAGGCGGCGAGATTCAATAGCGGCAAATTTTGCGCCCGCCTGCCATCTTCTTAATTTCCCGCTGGTGACGCTGGCCCGCCGCACTACTTTTTAGACAGTGCGGCGGCAGCGGTGGCAGCATGTACTTTGGTGTGGCGGCTGGCCGGCACATTGCGCGCAGCTGCTGCCGGCGCCCACCCGCACGCATGCTAGGCATGCATCCATTGGAGCGTGGGCGGTGGCGCGGACAGATCCACTCCCCATCGGACTCGTGACACAGACTTCCTCCAGCTCCAGGGCAGCGCACGCATGTTGTTGTTGTGGTGGTGAGGACGGTGGTGAGACCCCTGACTGGCCGGATCTCGTGTTGCCAGAGGACAGAGGACCAGCCACTGCCCAGGCCAGTGGCTGGGGGGGGGACAGGTCTCCACCTGAGGTGAGAGCTGGCCTGGGGGCAATTTGGCAAATATACCCATGTGAGCTGGCAATGTATATAGTTACTCAAGTGAGCTGGCAATGTATATACCCATGTGAGCTGGCAATGTATATACGCAAGTGAGCTGGCAATGTATATAGTTACCCAAGTGAGCTGGCAATGTATATAGTTACCCATGTGAGCTGGCAATGTATATAGTTACCCATGCGAGCTGGCAATGCATATACCCATGTGAGTTGGCAATGTATATAGTTACCCATGTGAGCTGGCAATGTATATACCCATGTGAGCTGGTATTATATACCCATGTGAGCTGGCAATATATACCCATATGAGCTGGGGACACTATATACCCATGTGAGCTGGCAATATATATGCATGTGAGCTGGGGGCACTATATACCCATGTGAGCTGGCAATATATACCCATGTGAGCTGGGGGCACTATATACCCATGTGAGCTGGGGTCAATATATACCCATGTGAGCTGGCAATATATAAATATCATGATATAACACAATGGATGTTTCATGTGGGCGTATTTTGGGGTTACGTGGTGGTGGGGTGGCAGCATTTCAGCCTTTGGTCCAGGCAGCACAAGGTCTTGGGCCGGCCCTGCCAGCTGGGGTCACTTTTTCGTTTATGAGACAACTTTTGCTGTCCTTTTTTGAAATGTATGTGCTCTTGCTGGTGTGCTTTATGCCATTTTGTTTTATTCTTTATGTGTGTGATGCATTTCCCTGCTGACTGTCTGCCTCTTTTTGGCTGATCTTGATGACCCCTTTTTTCTTGTCCTAGCTTATTTTGATGTCATTTTGTCCCCCCTCCCTTCCGTTCCCATGTACCCACGCCCCAGATCATTCTTGGGTCCCCCTTCTCCCTCCCCTTAATTTTTTGGCACTGATTCAGGGTGTGCCAACCCTGGCCCTCGAGTGCCCTGGCCTGGTGACCTGCACTCTTCCATGGCCTCCCTTTGTCTTTGTACTCTTGGGAGTGAGTCTGGAAGGTCACATTGTGGGCCTTTGCCATTCCCGTCACTATTTTTCATTTCTCTTTTGGAGCCTCGGGTGTCTTCAGGGGTGTGTCGTCCCTTTTTTTCAGACTCAGCCGACCCTCCTGTGTTGCCATTTGGTTTGTCTGTTGCCCCCTTTATCCCCCCTTTGTTATTTTTCTTTTGACTGGATATATTTGTGACATATATACTGTTGACTCCTTATGTGATGCCTTACTGCAGTGTTCAATTTGGACCTGTGCAGCCATCATTTTCTATACTGTGTCTGTTTTATTGCTGACGCTTCTTGAAAATAAAATTTTTGAATATAAAACAGTGGAGACCGTAGAGACACAGGTTCAAATCCCGGCAAGAGCACCTCTCCAGTACGTGTCCTTGGGCAAAGACACCTAATGGTACATACTCGCCACCCAGGACATACTTGAAAACTAGAGAAATCTCAATGAATCCTTCCTGGTAAATACTTTCCAATATATATATATATACATATATACTGTATATAGCTCTCTAACGTTGCTACCTCCAACTTTATTTTACGTTCTTTTATCAACAACTATACCATATGTTTAAATTCATTTCCCAAACTGGATGCCTGCTTATTTGGAGGTGCTACATGAGGCTCTTGCAGCTAAAGTAACTCAAAACTAATTTATTTTTGTTTATCTTGATATTTAAAATTCACCATCTCTATTCAATAAGCAGTCCGAGGGCCATATCACAAGTGACCTGTAAAGCTATCAGCAGGATCCGATATGTCTAACAACTCCTGCAGATATAACATCTGAGCTGCAAGCTCTGCTTCTGGCTCGGTGTCTCAGTAGGTTATTATATAATAATGGCTCTTATACTTTGTATTTGAGCCACTAATTTGCACCTAGCTGAAGAATCATATATTCCCATGTAGCTCGTTTTTCTCCTTTAGAGGGGTAAATAAAGAAAATGATAGTCTTTCAAAAACTGTAAAAAGGAAAAATAAAATTGTTTTTTTATCCCCAATTCCATTTTATTGATTTTTCCCATGAGACAACATTTATCAAAGGGTTTCTTTACTTCTGTGGCTTATCTAATCTACAGTATTTACCAGTTAATGAGGTGGAGGAGTTAATATTTAGATAAGGCAGCTAAGTGTGTATTGTTCTCCAGGCTTCTCAAGATAAGAGATGGCAGCTGAATGAGATAAAACAGGGAGCTCAAAAGACTTCTAATCAACCCCCTGGCGATGTCCTTCGAATACATCCCACACAATACAAAGATATTTGAGTCAGTGATCAACCCATAGATTCATTCCCACAGAATGAGGTGCATGTGATGGAAAGATACTGGGGGGGGCAGGTTACAACACCAAAGATCACAAAATGGTTACACCCAGTGACACACATAGAGTGAAATATTTTCTTAAATTAACGTATGAGAGAAAAACAAAGCATGGATATGTAACATATCAGTAACTAAACTCTTCTCAATTTCTTTTGTTAAATAATTAATGTAAATAAGGGGAGAGTTCATTTAAAAAATAAACAAATGGATAAAAGGCACAAACATATATGTTTAAACCTGAAAGAGAAACAAAAAAATAAATAAGAAATGTTTCAGAGGAAGTAGAATCCGTCCTGTGGCCAGTATGAATTAAGCAAATCTTTGTGACTAATTTAACTTTTCTGGAATTTAATTACACATATCGGGGAATATGTCAATTATTCATGATATTCATTAACTTAAATATTCTGGTGGATGTTATAACATTTCAGGATTTCTCATAGGGCTTTACTTACATAAGTACTAATGTGAAAAGCAGTGTTTAGAATGTGTTTAAACTTTATTAAAATTATTATAGAGCAAAATCTACCAAATGAAAAAGATTTTCCATATAATAAAGAAATATAAGGCGTCTAGACATGGTGAAGACAACTTACTGAAGTTCAAACCAGACATCAGAGTCGGGAAGAAAGGGGATTTAAGTGACTTTGAACGTGGCATGGTTGTTGGTGACAGAGGGGCTTGTCTGAGTATTTAACCCCTTATGGGCGAAACTGTACTGTCATGAATGCATTGACTATAAAGTCCCTTGATCCTTGAAGGGTTAAAAACTGCTGCTCTACTGGGATTTTTTACGCCATCTCTAGGGTTACACAGAATGGTCTGAAAAAGGATCCAGTAAGTGGCAGTTGTGTGGACGAAAATGTCATAGGAGAATGGGCAGACTGATTCCAGATGATAGAAAGGCAACAGTAACTCAAATAACCACTCATTACAACCTAAGTGGTTATTAAATAAGAGCCAAACTTGCCACCAAATTGCACTGAACAGTGAATTTCACCATAGGGTGCAATTTCATGGCAGTTCAGTTATTCAGAAAGCTGTCAATTTGCCAAATACTGGCGAATTGCAAGCACAATTCAGTGCAGTTCGCTGCAGATCGCCGCAATTCAGCAACCTTTGGTGGCAGTGAAATTGTCCCATAGAGAAGTAATGGCTAATCTAATCAGAAAACAGCGAACTGCACCGAAATGTTGGCGAAATGCACAGATTTTTGGTGGTTAAGTTCGATAGGTGTAAACAGGAGAATCCCATAGGTTTCAGTGTAAAAAAATATTACTGTTTTTATCAACCATTTATTCTTTTCAGCTTCAGCAAAAAGCCTTTGTATTTATTTTCTTGGAAATTTCTAGGTATTTTTGGGGATTTTTTAGGAAAAAAAAAATATTCCCATTTTTTTAACCCTTTTGCTGCGGATGACGTGTGGAGGAGATCCTTATGTGTCATCGCTGTGTGCAGAGGAAGGGGGCACAATGATGGCAGTTAGTGAATTAAACCCTAGCTGCTCAGGGATTTCCTATAAGAAATCCCTATGGTGGACATAAAGGGGTAATTTGGACCTTTCCAATGATACCAAACATGACCAGGTTCAATGTAAAAATGTTTAAATAAAATAATAAATAAATATGTATTTTTTAAATTTATTAATGCAGCACTGTTATTCATTTTTCAATTATAATGTGAACAATGATGCTCCACTAATGAAAAATGTTGTCTTTTCACTTTTATCTAAAATCGTGTATTTTCTCAGAATAATACAGTAACGAGCTCCCATTTCTAATTTTATTTAACAAGAGTAACCCATAGAATATATAACTGCAAAAGCTTGGATGATAAAATGTGAAAAAATAATTTTACATGCTGTAGATGATTGAAATTTGAATGGAAATTCAATTGTTTTATAAAAAAATGTTGTTATAACATTCTGGCAGGATATGATTTATACACATAATAATGATATATTATGAATCTGCCGAGTCTGCTGTAAAAAAGGATTTATAATTGGTCTGGGTTGTAATAAAACATGACTTCAAATCGGGTTTAAACAGGATTATCAAAAACAGTAAAAAATTAGCTCAGGAGGCGTGTCCACAGCGCCAACCAAGATGGCCGCTTAGGCAGCGAGCTCCGCTCAGACCCGCCGAACCCCTGCCCACCGTGACCCGCCAGCACCTTTCATGGGGAAAACGCACCGTGCCACGAGTGCCCAGCGTCCCCAGGCACCTGCTGGGCAAAATTCAGCCGCAACACTGCGGGCATTTTTGGTGCCGCTGACGGCCGCCGCGACCACGCAGTCTGAGGGCCCATACGCCACACAGGACCTACCGCCGCACTCCCCTGACTCCCCCATTCCGGACGCAGAAGGAGCCACAGGGACGATGCATGCTGCAGACGGCCCAGACTGGGCTACATTATTAGCCAGGCTGCCCACGAAGGAGGATTTGAGGGAGGCAAACGCTGCCATCATGGCAGAACTGCAGCAGGTCAGAGGGGATCTACAGGGCCTGCACACCAAGATCCATGCGGTGGAGGCCGCCTGTGATGTTCTAAATCTACAACAAACTGCAAATTCCACCAAACTTGACTCACAGACTGACCAACTCAGAGGTATGGCACTCCACATGGAAGATCTAGACAATCGCGGCAGGCGTAATAATTTGCGGATTCGTGGCCTCCCTGACACGGAAGAATCCCCCGCCCACCTTATCCCTACCCTCATGTCCATCTTTAATACTTTACTTGACCGACCAAACTCTACTCCTATTGCTTTTGTGCGCGCCCATCGCGCCTTACGCCCACGTGGGACTGGACCTCCAAGAGATGTAATCTGTTGCCTCGAAAGCTTCCCCCTAAAAGAAGATCTATTACGGGCTGCGCGCGCCCCCACTCAAATTTCCCATGACGGAGTGGAACTACAACTTTTCCCAGACCTATCTCCTGCAACCCTGGCTTTCCGCAGAGCCCTGCGCCCTCTCACGAGGAACCTTCAGGCGCAGAAGATAAGATATCGCTGGCACTTCCCCACTGGGCTGCTGGTTTCTACTCCTCAGGGACCATTCCTGGCGCGCTCTTCTGCTGATGTAGACACTCTGGTCTCTGACCTTCAACTTCCCCCGGTGGGGCTGTCGTGGCTGGACCCTGTTCAATTCTACTCCTCCAATCGCCCTGGCGCGGCTCCAGACGCCCTACCGCAAAGACCCACCAAGACCCGCCTACCCGCCGGACGGCATCGGGCCCGACGGTCTGAAGCACAACTCTACTCCCGAGAGGACACCGGTTCACTCAAGCGATCTTTTGAGCTAAATTTCATACACTATCCTCCCCTGTCGATCACACCAGCCTCAAAGCGGCCTCCGTTGTGTATAATTGGAATACTGGCGGGAAACCATGACCCACTCTCTTGCTTATCCCCATGAGGCGGGATGATCCTCGTGAAGAAGAAACTGGACGGGTAACTATGCCGCCATCTTATAGCCTGGGACACCGGGACACAACCGCTTTGAATGTCCTCAGGGCTCTTACGACGTTACGAAGACCGACCACACGGGCCCTCACTTCTGGTTTCTCCAGCTTCCTTGCGGGACTTTCTTTTCATTCTCCGCACACCACCTATACAAGGGGTCCCACCAGACTCTGCCACCTGCTCCCGTTATGTATCAACGGACTTCTATAGGGAGACCTCGAGCCGCTGACGGCCCACACGTTCCTGTGGTGCAGGATCAACTTCGGGTGGAAGAATTACGACGGGTAACTATGTCTCCGATTTTTCTTGCCGGGGGCACCAGGACTTTAACTTTTATACATATACATGCATGATTGACAATCGCCCAGTTACGGAGTTTATCCGGCGACAGGATTTTTTCACCACGGACTTGTTTTTTCCAGTCTTCTTTTTAGGGTTCACGACATTTGCACTGTTCATTCAAAGTTTTTGTTTTAATGCGCGTTTATTTAAGCATCTTTAAAGTTAGATTACATTGGGTCGAGGAGGTCTCCCTCTCTGCTGGAGCGTACCCGTCTGGTTTGCGGAGTAGTGGTTGACACCTCCCGCGTGGTACCTTCTGGACTCGCCTCCTACCCGGAGGACAGGGCGACTCGACGGTTGGGAAGGGTTCTGGGAGCTACTCGTGGCCCCCGGACCTCGTATCCAACCTTGCCCACACCTCATACCTTTTGGCCCGAGGATTCTTTCCCCTCGTTCTCCTTTTCTGGGCCTACCCTTCTTTGATACCCCCTCCATTTCCCCTTACATCCCTTCATACCTGCCATCCCCACCCCGGAGACCTCTACCGCTACTACACACTCCACCCCACTTCCCCTGCAGGTGAGGAATGGCGCCCACAAAGCCAGCGCACCTGACACTTTTATCTATTAATGTCAGAGGCCTCAACACCCCAGAAAAACGTTCCTTCGCTGTAAGGGACTTTCATAGAGCCAAAGCCTCCGTTGTGTTCATTCAGGAAACCCACTTTCGAGAGGGGTTTGCCCCCAAATTAACTGACTCAAGGTTTCCCATGGGCTTCTCCAGCAACAATACTATAGCCAAATCTAAAGGTACAGCAATACTATTTGCCAAGTCGATCCCCTTCCAGCACAGGGCCACGCTTGCAGATGGAGGGGGCCGGTACGTGGTGGTGAAGGGTACGATTGCGGACCGCATGTATACATTCGCTAACATATATGCACCAAACAAGAGTCAGCATAAATTCTTCGCTAAATTCCTCACGACACTAAAGGACTTTACAGAGGGTTGTCTGGTTTTGGGCGGGGACTTTAACCTCCCGCTAGATCCTCTGCGGGATACGTCATCGGGACGCTCTGCCGTTCCCGTGCATATCTTGCGCAGGATCGGCTCCCTTCTTCACTCGAACCGATTGGTGGATTGCTGGAGGGCACTTCACCCCGAAGACAGGGATTATACCTTCTTCTCTCACCCGGCCCAGACTTACTCCAGACTGGATTACTTTTTCCTTTCCCATTACCATCTACAGGATATCCATTCTGCAACAATTGGCAACCTAACCTGGTCTGACCACGCACCTGTCACGATGACCTTAACCTCTCCGCTTTATCGGACCGCAGCCCCGACCTGGCGACTTAACGACTTTCTTCTCTCTGACCCGACCGTTATACAGGACTGCACACAGGCCCTAGAGCATTACTTTGCTGAAAACACCAACCCAGACCTGTCACCACTGACGATCTGGGAGGCACACAAATGTGTGGTGAGGGGCTTTTACATCCAGAAAGCATCAGAGTTTAAGAGACAGAAATCGACCGCCATAACCGATGCATTGAAGCGTATAGAGACGTTAGAGACCTTACACAAGGGTTCCCTTGACGCAGATGGCCTGATTGAGCTGACCGCTGCGAGACAAGACTTGACCACCCTTTTAAATTCCTCCTATCACCGACAATGTCAACGCTCAAAAATGTTTTTTTTTCGCCCACGGTGATAAGAGAGGACGCCTCTTAGCACGCATGCTACAAAAACAGAGAGCCGCTTCCTACATTGCCAAGATCAGAGACTTAAAAAAAATACACTACCTACCCGGCGATATTCAATCCACCATCCGATCATACTATGAATCTCTTTACAACCTACCGGGCCTCACTCCCGACCGGGAGGGGGCGACCAACAGGACTGATATCCGCGACTATCTGACAGCCCACCTGAAATGCCGGCTCCCACAGTCGACTGCACGACTCCTGGAGTCGCCCCTCTCGGCGGAGGAGCTGGCCGGAGCCCTGAAAGCCTCAAAAAACGGTAAATGCCCAGCCTGACGCCTCCCCCCTAAATTACTACATACGCTTTCTGAAGACACTCGCCCCACATTTTTTATTGGCCTTTAACTCGGTCCCGGAGGGGCGACTCATCTCACCTCAGACTTTAGCCGCCAACATCACCTTGATACCTAAAGACGGGAAGGACCCCGCACAGTGCGAGAGTTACCGACCCATCTCATTACTAAACTGCGACCTCAAATTATTTGCCAAAATACTCGCGTCACGACTGTTACCCCACATTACTGACCTTATTCACCCTGACCAGACTGGCTTTATCCCAGGCCGGGAAGCCAGGGACAATACCATTAGAGCTTTAACTCTCACGCACAGGGCCCAACGTCGGGGGGAGGAACTACTGTTGTTGTCCACAGACGCCAAAAAGGCGTTTGATCGGGTCAACTGGGATTTCTTATTTGCAACGCTCGAACACATAGGTCTCGGCCCGCACCTGTGCGCTTGGATTCGGGCTCTCTACATTAACCCCACGGCCCGGGTCTGCATTAACGGCATGTACACCGCACCATTTAGGATCCGGAACGGGACCCGACAGGGATGCCCTCTCTCACCCCTATTGTTCACACTGGCCCTGGAACCTTTCCTTGCAGCGGTACGGGGCTCCCCGGATGTTCGAGGTCTGAGAGTGGGCCCTACCGAGCACAAAATTGCGGCATACGCAGACGATTTATTATTCTTTATCTCCCGCCCGGAGACCACACTGCCTAACGTTTTACAGGCATTCCATCGCTACGGTCTACTCTCCAATCTAAAAATTAATTACGCTAAATCGTTTATACTTAACGTTTCCCTACCCTCACGCCGGGTCTCAGCCCTCACTCCACACTTCTAACAAATTAGCTCAGCACACAGAGCTGAAATGGGTCAGCAGTGAAAAGGTTAATGGCATTTATTTTTTCATGACAATCAGGATGAATGAGTAACACCCAAAAGGCAGACTCAGAGTTCACTTATGCCATCAATGCCCCACACCCACAGACCACATCAAATGAAGTGCCGCATCGAAGGAGGTATAGGAAAAACATAACTCTGGCGCAATGTAATCGTTAACCAACTCCCCCCCCAATAGGAAAAGTGATGAATCAGTGAAAAGATCCGGGGATCCTTTTCGGCACCACCCCAAGGGGAAAATTCGCAATCCTTCAAATGGTGGAAGAGAAAAGGGGCCCGTCATCCGCCCTGCCCAGACCTCCTTATTTAATTTCGCTCTCACCACCTCTAGAAATTCCTTCTCCGAATGAAATTTTTTTAACCTACCACCCCATCCCTGTTCAAATATTAGTTCATAAATACAACTCCTTGACTGCAAGAACTCTCCTCTTCTTCCATATGACCATAGTCACGGACAAATTGCATCCAGATTCACTGACTCCCTTCAGCAGCCCCCAAACCTGACTGTCCCGAGGCCTTAACCTGTTGAAAATATTTGGACAATGGGTGGCCTCCCCTAAAGCCTGAGCACTCATGCTTGAACTTGCACCCTGTGCTGAAGCAGCACTGGCCATTGTATAAATGCCAACAAAACCCCCTCTGGGCATCGCAGAGGAAGACACCATGGAGCATCTTCCGACGCCACCCTGAAAAGGCAAGGACCTCTGCGCTACCACCTCTGAGCTACCATGAGCCACAATCAGAGGGTAATATCCATCTGGTCCCAGCCCATACCTACTGACCTACCTAGTAGTCTGCTATCCAAAACCCCACTAAATTCCCCACCTGACTCTGGCACTACTCATTACTGTCATGGTTCACGCCGAGCCCTGCAGTCAGCCAGACAAGGACACCCTTTCAGGAATCCTACTCAGAGTTGAACCCTGGTCTCCAGCATTGTAACCAGCTTCTGTCCCCAGTCAGCCATGGGAGCTTTATATGTATCAGCCTATCTGTTAGGCCCTGGCTCTTCAATGAAATCCGCTCAGAACATTGCTTCTGGCACCCTACCTATAGACTAATTGACAACCACCTGTTGGCACTTCCCTGCCTATATAATCCAGCATCTCTCAGACCTCATCACTCTGTTGTCTGCATACACTGAGTAGTGTGTTGATTTACCTGCCTTTGGATTAGCTGTTCTGGACTTGGCCTCTGCCTGTCTACCGTCTACCTATTCTGCCAGCCAAGACATCTGCACCGTCTGACTATGTTCCTAGAATACCCATGCTATGTACCGTGTACTTGAACCGGCCATCGTGCCTACTCCCTCTACACAGGGGCCAGCACCTTCCTGGTCCCTCTGTATAGTAAGTTTCTGCAAGGGTTGAAGGGCTGAACCCTGCAACGCTTGCGCCACACTCTCCACACCGTCAGATTGCCCATTAGAACCAGACCACATGGCACTCAACTCATGCAACCCCGACAAAGAACCACATCACCCTGACCCCTTTCTGACCAAGCAGATGTTATACCTGGTCCCGCAGCATCCTGTGATGTGACATCCAAGCCCCTTCAGTCCGAAGCTGCTCTGGGCCTCCCATAACCTCCACAGACGCTGGCAAAACCTGTGCGTTTTCCCGCTGCAGAAAATCACTGCTGCACCTGGCCACCAGCTGTTATCTGTTAAAATACTAAAGAGCACACACTCCTGGAGTTGCAAACAGCATTAACAACCCTCAGACCTCTTTCGGGCTCCTCGACACACCCAGCCTGCTCCAGCTCCCCCAACAATTCACCTAAGACCCGAAGGGTGTTCCATCTTGCCAGGGCCTGATAACCCTTTAGAAGTCTCTGCACCTCACTAGCCCTAATTCAAGACCCTGGAGTCCGACCAAATTTCCCCTCAGAAATGTCCCTGCTCTAGGACCCCCAATCTCCTGATCAATCTCTCAAACACTAAAGAAATATGTAGCCCCATTTCCATTCTCCCCTTCTCAGCATTGTCCCCCCTCTGCATTGAAGGACCACTCTGAATCTGAGTAATTACCCACTAAGGATCCCCCCCACAAACCCCTAGACTTGGACCCTGCTGCCTGGTCTAAAAGCCCAGACCCACCCCCTTGAACCCACGCATCCAACAAACCTTTACCCCCCTGAACTCCCACCCTTCCCGCCTTACAACCTGACCAAGTATCCCCCAAAATCCCCACAGTGGGAGTCCCCAGGACAAAGGCTGTTGAGCCCAAAGGCCTTTCATCTCCAAGTCCTGAAATATTGGAGAATTGAAAGTTGAGGAGGGGAGAAAAGAAGACCTGAAAATCACCCAAATGTCGTCATCCCCTTCAAAACCCCCAGTAGCCCGCGAATGATGTTGAGAAGAAAAGACCCTGAAGCAGTATCTGTCTGTAGTCTGGCCATCCTGGTAACCACCTGTGCAGTAGAAGGCGCTGCACCCACCGCTTTCTTTTCAATTACTTGAAGGAAATTGCCCCCTCTTTTCAGGCCTCGTGAACAATGGTGTGAGCTCTGGGCTCAGTCCTTTCAGAGACTGTGACCTCCAAATAGGCCTCGAGTCTCAGCCACCATAGTCTCCAAGAGCACTAAAGACAGGCGCTACTGCACCAAGGAAACCCCCGCGTTACAACTGCTGCCTGGACCTTGGGAATCACATGCTCTAATGCTGCCATGTCTTCCATCCCTCACATTGCTTCCATTCCCGGCTCTTCTGAAAATGGCACACCCTTGCCCCACACCTCCTGCAAAACAGGATGGCTCGGCAAAGCACCAAGACTCGTGTGGCCTTCTGCCATTGGCTCCTAGCTGTATCCTTCTGCCTGGCCTCAGGGGCATTTCAAGGCCCCTCCGCCTGAGTACTCTCCGACTTCATTCTATTTCTTTCAGCTTGTTTCTAGCACCTATGGTTTTCTGTCTTTTGACATGGCTCCAGTTACCGATTAAAGTGAATTTTGGTGGTTTTCTGATTCAGTTTGTGACTCAGTATAGATTTTGTTTGGTTGCTGACATGACATATTCTCATTTCAAATATGTTTTTTTTTTCTATGGCCCTGCTGATGTACAATAGCATTAAAAGGACAATTTATGCATAGTGACTGCTCAGTATTATTATTATTATTCTTTATTTATAAAGCGCCGGCATATTCCGCAGCGCTGTACAATAGGCACAGTATAGACAGGGTTACAATACATTGAACAACATTTGACAAACAGTACAGGAGGAGATGAGAGCCCTATTCCCTTAGGAACTCACAATCTAGAAGGGTTGGGGTTGGAAACAGGAGGAGAAGACTGCAAGGTGAGAGTGATTGATGGTTGCCTAGGAATTAGAAGCCTGGGATTAGTAAGAGTAATTAGAGAAAGAAGTGTAGACAGCTGGAAAGGATACCTGAAAATAGAGGTGGGACTGCTGAGTGTGTGAATGGATCCTGGCGGTGTGTGTCCCTGTGTGAAGAGGAAAGGAGTTCAGGTAAGTGTTAGGCATCAGAGGCCTTTGAAATTGGGGGGGAGGGGGACGGGGGGTTGCACAGGTTAAAATTCTATTGAAAAAAGCGGGATTTTTAGAAAATAAAATCAGCCAAAAATTAAGAAATGCAGATACAAAATACAATTGCGAGGATAGCTTATTGTGGAGTGTGCTGGTGGCCATCATGTTGAAAACTAGATACCTGGAGTGTTCTTCAGATGCTTGCAGCAGGGAGATCAGTGTGTGAATGGATCCTGGCTGTGTGTGTCAGTATCATTTGAGTGGTTACAATGACATGAGTGCCTTCCTTCATTTACCTCATATGGAGGGGGGTCTTGGAGGCCTGGTTTAGCCCTTCCCAGAACCTGAATGCCGATCTCCAGACAGTTCCAGGATGATGGCACTTCGTGCATTGATAGTTACTGAAATGGCTGGACGCTCGCTCAAGTATCACCACAGTAATGTGACTGCTGCAGCTTACTTACTGCTGCTTAACTGTGGTCTATTCTATAACCTTAATAATCATTGTACAGTTTAAAATGTTCCTTGCTATTTGTTAATCCATTCCTATGTTTATGTAATCTAATATCTGCTGGCATTGTAGGTGATATTTATTGGTATGTCAACGCATTGCTTGACTCTTACAATCTAAAATCAGTGCCCATACTGGTAGTGGTAATATTGGTGGTGGTGAAATAATAAAGCTTTGCACATGTAGCTCGGTTATTTTATTTTTCCATAACATATTGTTCATCATAAAGATTACGACCCAGGTCTAGTCAGTCAATTTTTCAATTGAGCATTTTCTGCCATGATTGTGTTATCATGCTATCATGAAGCCTTGTAACATTCTGTCATAATCTCTGCTGTCCAGTAATCCCAGTGGAAAAGTATTGATATTACACTTGCTGCTGCCAAATGAACTGTATTTTAATGTTTAAACTCTATTATCGTCCAAGCAATGAAAACTGCATTGTGCTTTCATGCAGATGTTATTTTTCTTTTGGCAAAGAGGTGTGCAGCTGTATTTTATAAAATTAACTTTATTTTGCGGAAATCATATTACGCTGTTGTAAATGATTTATGACTTGATTTGCATGTTATTTGCATAAGCACTGAAGATCTGCGGATAATTGTCTGAATGAGAAGAATATGAGCTGATAAATTAAATTAATCAACAGGGCTTTACAGCTGGGGACTGCAAACCCCATTTTAATACTCAGCTAAGGGATTAGTAAAGGACACAAAAAAAGTAGAAGGCCACACTAACTTATTTACGTTAATATATCAAAATCATTATGGAATGACCTTGCTTTTAAAGGATAATCACTCTTCTTCTGAAAGATGCAGATTTTTTTTAACTTTTTTGAATTTATTACTTTTTGTATACATATATAAAATTAGGGCAGAATCAAACACCTTCACATTATTGTGTTCTAATCTACACATTTGGTTAGTGAAATTGTAGAACCTAACTACAAAAACATTAAAATAACAAATTATTTTGATTTTATTCCATTTATTCTATTAAGAAGGCACATGGAACAAAGCATGTATGCATTTGTAATATACTAATTTGTTTATTTCTTTTTCTACCTCTTTTTGTGTCCTGTCACGCAGTTATATCTTACTATGACATCATTGCGTCATTGTAGTGATGCTCATTCCACCTTTCGTCATTTTACTGACATTTTTCCTAACGTGCAGTAATCCGTGGACGCTTGCTCTGGCCTGCATCATTCCCATCATATCAAACATACTACACATGTGTTTTATAATTCCTTTTAGGCCAGGACAACGGGAACAAACTCCACCCTACATAGTTCTTACTCCTCAGGAAGCTGCTCTGGCATGTTTTTCAAAACTTTCAGTGCCTTGCTGGCGTGTATTTGTTTCCTGGTTGTATATTGTTCTCTCTGCTCCATAACCACGGTCTGTATAAGTACCCATCTCTCTGTTACCAACCTTGACTTGTTGTCTCGTTAATGTGATCCTCTCCTGTTCCAGACCTAGGCCTGTTTAACAGACTACTGAAGGGATACCAGGCCATTACATGGACCAGTATAGGCATGGCTGGCTTTTCGTAAAGTGTGAAGTGTGTGGTGCACCCGGCCTGTTTAAACCTGTTGAACTGAAACACCAAAAATCAGGACATTTCACTGACACTTCAGAGCAGTTTGGCATTCTGTGAATAGACTAACCATTACTTCTCTATGGGGCAATTTCGCTGCTGCCAAAGATCTCCGATCTGCAGTGAACTGCACCATATTTAGCAATCAATTCGCCAGTATTTGGCAGACTGACAGCTTAGAAGGGGCGGACTGAGCACTTGGCCAGATCGGACCTGGACCGAGGGCCCGGGGGTGTGGAAGGGCCCAGGCCCAGCCACGTGGTGGTCCGTGCAGCAATGTGGTCTGTGCTTCCATGAAGCACAAATCACAAAGAAAAAGCATATGAGTGTCTCCGGCTGCAGGCAGACAGTCTGCCCAGCCGACTCCTCCCCATCCTCCTGAACTTCCTGTCCCCGCACTGGAGGAAGAGCAATGAGGAGGGAGGTGAACAGAGCTCCTCCAGCAGACATTGATAGGTAAGTGGAGGGGGGTGTGCTGTACATGACCATATAAAATATAAAACCAAATGAAAAAAGACAAACTAAACTTTTTTTGATCATTGTTCTTAAGAGGCAGCATTGCCCATTTTCCATGTATAAAATGAGCAGTGCCGCTAACAAATCACAAAATCCATGCGAGCGAAGCCGCGGGCAAAAGCTAGTGGAATATATAACCATAAAGGTGTGGATGATAAAATGTGAGAAAATAATTTTGCCCGCTGCAACTTTTTCAAACCCTACCTGAATATGCTGCTTCCCCCGGCAGTTCCCTCATCCTATAACCTCCGATCCAGGACCTGCACCTTACTACAATACCGCAATACAAAAAGAAAGTGGCTCGATCCTCATTTTCCTACAGAGCACCACAAATATGGAATAACCTACCAGACACCATCAAATCCTTCCCCAGTCTAAAGTCCCTTAAGACTTCCCTATTAACATACCTCAATACGGAATGCACCTGTAAACATGTGACATAATGACTTTATTTCCTACATATTTATTTTTCTGTATATTTGGTCTTGTGTTAATATCTTGCATTTTACTATTTTGTATTTCTGTAACCACTCAATGTTCTCGAACCCAGGACATACTTGAAAACGAGAGAAATCTCAATGTATCCTTCCTGGTAAAATCCTTTATAAATAAATAAATAAATAAATATGAATGGAAATTTGCAGGTTTTTTTTACATTTTCTGTTATAGCATTCAGGCAAGCCACACGATATACACTTAATTGTGATATATTTTGAATCTCTTAAGTCTACTGAAAAGATGATATATAACTTGTTTGTGTCTGCCAAAAAAATATGACTTCAAATCTTGTTTAAAATAAACATGGTCAGCATAAAATGGTTAAAATGAGCTCAGCACACAAGAGTGAAATGGCTCAGTAGTGAAAGAGTTAAATGGATGTGATGTTACACAATCTTACCTAATGCATTGGGATGTTGGAATAAGGTGGACTGGAGAATTATTTTTTTTTAAAAAGATATATAATAAACATGGTCAGATATTCTGTGTATGGTATCTGTAGGTATTTGTACGGATTCTAATATTAGCATTGCAACTTTTCAAAAATAATATATGTAACAAAAGTGAGCTTTCACAGTCAATTTAATTTTCCACAGGGGGCACACTAATCTTGCATTAAAGAGGTATGTAAAGCGACTTGATATGTTAGTTATTGCTTTTCAGTATAATACAATGCAAAATCGTGTTTACACCTTTTTATTAGTGGGTTTCTCAGTTCTCTCATAAAACCCATTTTTTGCTCACAGAGATGTGGGGAGCACATCACAGTCTGTGTGTCCATACTATTCATACAACTTTATTTGTTATAATATTCAGTCACGCTGTCAAGTGATCTAGATCCAGATAGGACCTAAAATATTTTCAGCTGTAAAGGTTCCCTTTTGGCAGGTGACCACCTTGCCATGGTAAAATAAAGCATGCTTAAAAATGTAGTGGAAATTTGGACGTGTTAAAATAAGTTGTTTTTCCACTGAAAAATTGGTGCAATCGTGGCAGTTTTTCTATGCAAGTTCACGTCATAATTGCATAATTTTTAATATGTGAGTGAGGTGCAAAAAAATGCTAGTATACATTTTTTAGCGATCGGGTCAAAAATAGTAGCAAAATCTGTTGCATAAAAAATGAAGCGAGCATGATAGAATTGTAGTGAAGATTGCGTAGAATAATGGAACAGAATCTGTTGGTTCCTAAAAGTAACCCTAACCCTGAAACAAGCACAAATAGTAAC
Source organism: Leptobrachium leishanense (assembly GCA_009667805.1). Lineage (NCBI taxonomy): Eukaryota > Metazoa > Chordata > Amphibia > Anura > Megophryidae > Leptobrachium > Leptobrachium leishanense. Next base: position 149,262,213 of record CM019067.1, read on the forward strand.
TCTGTCCCTAACACTAACCCTAATGCTATCCCTAACCCTAAGGCTAGGGTCAGACTAGCGCACTTTAAACGTGCGTTCTGGCGCACTTAATTACGGCCGCACTAGCAGCAAATGACGGGCAATGACGGCCAATATACGAAGTACGGTCGCACGAAAGTCCGGCTGCGCAACGCAAGTGGCAAACGAACGCATTTTGTCGAACGTCAAACAGCTAGTACGGTCGTACAGAGTGCGCTGCGTCCGCTAGCGGCGTGTGTGTGTGATTTGGAGATGTCAGACACTGCTAATGTCCGGCCAACATAACGTCCAGATGCAAAAAGTGTTTTATTGATGATCCGTACAAAATCACGAACGCAAATGCGCATCGTATGACCGCTATCGCGTACTCCGTGAAAAAATGCGTCCATTCGTTCGAACGCACTTTTTCACAGACAACGCGAAAATGCGTTCGTCTGACCCTAGCCTAAAACTTTGCATTCCCAAACAAGCCAATGCAGCTCAATACATTTTGATAGCCATTGGACTGGCTCAAGTAAGGGTCCAAGTCACTGACGTAATTGCTTCAACAGAAAAAACAGGCTGTCAGGATAAGATTAAATTAGAATTTTTACTGTTACTCTAAGTTAAAATAATTGGGCTGATGATGTACGGCAGGCAAGACTTCCAATATGAAGGGCTGCCAGAATGACTGGGGACACCATGACCTTTTATGAATTTATATGGTCATGGTGGATAGAGAGATTTTTTTAAGTGACTGTTTTTTTTTTTGTGTTTTTTTACTGAATCAGAAAAGTTTACTTTTTTTGCCTGACTGCAACAGGGTGATTTGTAAACAGGGAAAAAAAGGCGTTATGATGAATTCTAATGGTCTGCGAGTCAGTGTGATTAGACAGCTCAATGATAGCCACATCACCAAAACTTTAAAGAGGTATAATAATTCAACTTCTTTTTTTAAGACTCCACTTTTTCATAACACCGTCTGTGGGAGAAAAAAAAAATCAATGACTTGAGATCTGCATCTATCATGCCTTCTAAAAGAACTCTGTTGATGTAGTAGGCTTGCAGAAGAGCATCTAATTATTGGGCATAGTGCTGCAGTCCCCAGACACCTGACTATTTCTGTGACATTAAAACATATTTTTCACTACACAATGCTTCATTTCAGCGTAAGAAAATAAATCAGCTCATTTCATCACGCGGCATTTCTGACGAACTGGAAGATACCATAAGAAAGCCTGCTCTGGTGAATAACAATTTACTATAATTTTCTGTCCACCCAAGTACTGTAGCTACATTTTCTCTATAGATCTATATTAGATTATTGCTATTATTCAAATACCTGTTTGGAACAGCATAATGAAGTAATACATTGCCTGCTCCTCCTTTTATTGTGAATTAAAACTATAGCCAGCATTTCAAATATAATAATATTGGATAATAAAAAAGTTAAAAAGGATAAAATACAATAAGTAAAAAAAGTTTGGCTGTCCACAGTGAAGAACAGGCCTGTTCACTTCCTCTGCAGCTGCTGAATTGCTACATTGCAGCAGTTCAGTTTGCTGCAGCAGTCTCACTGAATGCTTTGGCTGTGAATATTGAAGGGAAAAGGACAGAGGATTGCTTAATGAAATGTGCTGCACAGCGTTCAGTGCCAGTTGCTAACTGAGCACTTGCAGCAGCTGGGGAACTGAACGCACCATTGTGACATCACTTTAAAACCGAAAGGCCATAATGCATTGAAAACAATGAGGAAAGACTAGTTAGTGGATGTAAAGACCACACATAATTAGTGGATAACTGGTAGAGGGGATCAGTATTAGTGGCGTGCTCAGTGTTAGCAAGGGGCATAATAAAGTAACAGTGAAAGAGGGGAAAAAAGGAAGAAGGGAAAAGAGAGAGTAGGAGGCGAGAGATAAAAAGGTGCCCCTCATTTTTTAACCATACAGAACATTATAGCACAAAATGATTCTAAATGAAGAATTATCTGTTTATTATCACTGATACCAGTGGTCAAGTCCTAAAAACAAAGGGCACTATTACACTCTTCGCACAAAAATGTGCGTGTGCGCAAAAACGCATTAACGCGAGGGGCAAAACCCTTTGCTCTGAACGTCGTATTACGACGTTCGTGCAAACGATGCATGTTAATGTCTAACGCGAGTGACCCTGCGTGAGCGAAAGTTCGTGCGCGCATCCCATACTTAACATTGTGAGCGCAAATGCGTTTGTGCGCTGGTATGCAGATGGTATTACAATCGATGCGCAACTTTTTACGAACGACGTTTGCGAGCATAATTTTAACATCTTTGAAAAGCTGGTGGTAACTGCAAATCTGAACATTCTGGCCGAAACAAAATACACCAGCACGAAAAAAAAAAATACAGCACAGTATAGTTACACATTCTACACATACCCAAACAATAAAATAGAGAGGTTGTGCGTGTTTTTATTATTGCTGCAGCATATATACTCAGATTGATTTTGACAGGCGCAAAAACTGAATGGGAGACAATTGTGGTTCCTAATTCTGATTGGCTGAATCGCGTGAAAAAACAGTCTGCACACCGATTTCTGCGCGCAGCGTTAATTTGCGTGCGTTTTCGCGTGTATTTTTTACATGCAATATTTTCGGACAGATGAAAATATGCACTCGGATCGTAATACCAGCATTAATTTACACGCGTTAACGTTTAACACTCCGCATAAAAAAAATTGCGCTGCATGTGCGCTTTTGCACGGAGAATGTAATAGAACGCAAAGTGTGAGAATTCACTAGGATTTCTGTCCCCCAATTAGCAATAATCATCTCGCACGTAATACAAACCCACACTCAAATCGGATATATTTATGTGTATATGTGGATTTTAGCAAAAATATATGATAAACCTATATTTATTGAGACTTAACAGGGAAAGCTATGATTAAACACCTGAAAAAAAGCTTTTAAAAGCTTATAGTGTGTGAGATCTATGGGAACTCAGTTCCCTCTGCAAAAATAGTGGAGGAACTGCATTTCCAACACATTCCCCTTCGACTTGACCCCTACTGATAACTTTCCCATGTTGTGTCCTAATGTATTCACTGGGCCTATTCCAATACAAGTGTTAGGTGTAGCCATAGGCGTGCGCACAGGGTGTGCCCAGGCACAGACCAATGTTGGGTGAAGGGTTCATCTTTGACCCCCCTCTACATAGAAAATTTTGATGTTCCTTATCTGTTTCAAGATAAATTACATTAAGGCTGGGGTCAGACTAACGCATTTTTAACGTGCGGTCTGGCGCACTTAATCACGGCCGCACTAGCAGCAAATGACGGGCAATGACAGCCAATATACGAAGTACGGTTGTACGAAAGTCCGGCTGCGCAACGCAAGTGGAAAATGAACGCATTTTTTCGAGAACGCAGAACCGCTAGTACGGACGTACAGAGTGCGCTGCGCCCGCTAGCGGTGTGTGTGTGTGATTTGGAGACGTCAGACCCTGCTCGTGTCCGGCCAACATAACGTCCAGACGCAAAAAGTTTCCTGGTTTGGATCCGTAAAACATCACGCACGAAAATGCGCATCGTATGACCGTTTTCGCCTATTCCGTGAAAAAATACGTCAATGCGTTCGGACGCACTTTTTTACGTTCGCGTGTAAAAATGCTTTCGTTTGACCCTAGCCTAATAGTGACTATATCTCAGCCTAAACATTGGTTATGCCCATAGGCATGCACAGGGGGTATGCCTGGAGTGCCCAAGAAGAAGATGAAGATGTCCTTTTTCAACTCCTACATTGACATTTTAGATGTCCCTCATCTGGTTCATAATAAATAATATTAAAACTGACTGTATCTCTAGTTACAGGCTCGTTATTTCTAATGAAAAATGTGCATTTTGTGCAAAATCTTCTAAACATAGGTTTTCAGTTAATAAATGTTCTATGGTTCACACCCTAATGTAACGGGCTGCGCACGCCAGTGGGTGTAGCACTTATAGACCTCCAGTGTCCTGCGATACAACACCTCATTGAATACAGATGCTGGTGGTATACTTTTTTCACAAAAGTTAGGTAGCAGTAGCAATCAACCTGGAAAAGTGCCCCATAAGTTAATTGCCACAGAACTATTTGATAGCCCAGATACTCATTGAATCTGGACGGGTCCAAATCTATATATCATGAACTCTCACACATGCACTTTTTGCTTTTATCTGCAATTATCTAGCTTGCCATTAATAATCATATATCTTAGATTGAATGGGACAATGTCACCTGGGATTTCCTCAGGCACTTACAGAGGATTTGTTCTAATTACATAGACATATAGAACTGCATACTGTGACATTTCCACTAATCATTTGCCGCAGGAAAAATCTTCAGTTTCTATCATGAAGCCTCCAATTCTATAATGCTGAAGGTCAAAAACAATAAAACTCAAAATAAAGGTAACACCCTTCTAATTTCTTTAGTTACTAAAACTGAACAACATATCAAGAAACTCTAAATCAATACTAATTAAAATGAGCACATGGCAAAGCTGTCAATTGTCACAGATGGAAAGTGTCATTAAATAAAGTTATGTGTCAATGTAATATAATATACGTTGGTTATGTACCGACTGACTTATATATCTACATAGCAATGCAGGTACTTCTTCACAACTCACAAATTATTGTTTTTCCCTTCAATAGATTATTGCCATGTCATTATGTCATCAAAGAGTTAGAGGGTTATTCAGAGCGAGCCGAACTGGCCCCAAAATTACACCGACCAGTGAATTTCTCTGTACGGTGCAATTTCGGGGAAAATTCAGCTATTCAAAAAGCAGGCAGTTTGCCAAATATTTGTGTGAAATGTCAGCGAAATACAGTGGTCTTTGTCAGCAGCAAAATCTCCATAGAGAAGCAATGGTTAATCTATTCAGAGAACACAGAACAACACTGAAATGTCAGTGAAATGCCCTGATGTTCGGTGGTTTCATTTGGCAAGTTTACTCAGGCGAATCCCATAGATTTCAATGTTAAAAATATTCCCGTTTTTATTAAATATCTATTAAACCATTTATTCTTTTAATTTGCAGCAAAATTTAATTTTTTTCAGAATTTTTTTAGGCATTTTTCGGCAAAAAACAATTTCACGTTTTTTAAAATAGTTTTTTTTCTGTAACAGACCTTTTTATTATTATTCATAGGACCTTATATATTAATGAAAGAAAAATAACAAGTGTGATGTGTACAATACCAACAATATCACAGCAGCTCAAATCACTATATATATAGATATATATATATATATGTAGTTCTATTGATAGATACAAATAAAAAAAGGAGAGCATGCTGTGATCACACCAGCCAGCTGGCACTCACATGTTCCTGGATCAGCAAGTCCAGCAAATCTAGCAGGGTAGATCAAACAGGGTAAGCCAGTAGCGGAGCCTGCCAGCTCAAAGCGGTTTGTATTTTCTGGACTGGCTGATCCAGGAACATCACAACCTGACAGTCGGATAACATATGGTTCCTGTCCAAGGACGGAGGGTATCCGGATTGCCATATCCAAAAGTGTGGTGACTTTCGGATGTTATAACTTATGCTGTTTTTGCACACAGATGTCATGCAATGTGTGCCACTTGCTTTGTGATTGGTTTCATCTTTTTCTATGTTGTATTAAAAATTGCTACAGTTTTATGCTATCATGCGTTTTGTATATTTACATTTGTAGCCAATACACCAGGAGGTCCCACAGTTTGATCAGGACTCCACTGGTATATGTTGATATGTAAATTTTGGACTTCGCGCACAAAGTCCCAGTGCACTAAAAGGTACACTTCAGTATTAAAGTGCACCAAGTACAAACAAATCCGTCGCTATATTCAGTGCTTTCTGTATAAGGGATGAAGTACTTCCTTAGCCCAGAAAGAGTCAGACACGATGCTAGTTCAAACTGGAGTCCATCTACCAAGAGAGCTAGAGAGCACCTGGACCCCTTAATTTATTAAGGCAAATAGAACAACGCCCAATGGGGGATGGCTTTACAATATAAAACCAGTCAGCCCAGAAAGTACATTTACATATCAAAAGGACAGGGGAGTACCAAGATGGCTGACTAGTCCAATGTACACACCTCATCCCTGTATAACAGGAAGGATGAGTCATGTCCATTGTCCCCGTCAGCCATGTGGCCGACCATCCCCCATCACTGTCAGTATGGACCTCATTCAACACTGCTCAGAGTGATCAGTGTCTAGTGAAGATTAGTCTACTGGTTCTCATAGATTTGAGACTATCTGCGGAGACATTACAGTTATTGTCAGCACACGGTACGAGTGTACAGACAAGGCAGGTATGTCTTAACCACTTGAATGCTAAGGACGCGCTCAGCGCATCCTCAGCATTCCCGCTGGTATGCGGAGGACGCGCTGAGCGCGTCCTCGCATTGGGGTCAGCGTTCGGCCGGGTACCGGCCGATCGCTGGCCCCTCCGGTGCGGGCTGACATCCTGGATGTCAGCCCGGCATCCGGAGCAGTGGCCGCCATTATTATGTGTCATCGCGCCCCCGCGATGACACATAATTCAGGCGCCCCCCCCGCATGTGCGGAGGAGGCGCCTGAAAGGGAGGGGGGGGAGGTCCTTCGGACCTCTCTCCCTCCCGATCGGCGGCTCACAGGGGCTTAACCCAGGCATCATTTGGAAGGGCACAGCCTGCCCTTCCAAATGATGCCTGGCATTAACCCCTGGGGAGCTGGATCGCAAATCGGCGCTGAAAAGCGCCGATTTGCGATCCTTCCCGGGAGCTGGCCGACATCTTGGATGTCGGCCAAGCTTCCGGGAACTCCCCCAGAGGACTGGCGTCATCGTGCGCAGCACGATGACGCCAGTCCTAGCATTAACCCCTAACTGCCACGAAGTGTGGAGATAGGGAGTTCCAATGAACTCCCTATCTCCCGATCCGTGGCAGTTAGGGGTTAAATTTTGATATCGTTGGATCGGCCAGAGCATGGCCGTTCCAACGATACCAAACATGAAATTAAAAAAAAATTGTAAAAAAAAAAAAAAAAAGAAAAATAAAAATAAAAAAAAATTAAAAAAAAAAAATAATAAAAAAAAAATAAACACTTTTTTTTTTTTTTTTTTGTTTTGTTAATGCAGCAATATTGTTCCCATTTCAATTATAATGTGAACAATGATGCTGCATTAACGATTTTTGTATGCGGTGCGTTTGTTAAAAATGGTGTCATTTTCCCCAAAAAAAAATGTAACGAGACCCCATCTCTAATTTTTTTAACAAGCGCACCCCATACAAAATATAACCGCAATTGCTCGCATGTTAAAATGTGGAAAAAAACACTTTACACGCTGTAAATTATTGAAAATACATATTTTATTGCATTTTTTGTTATAATATACAAACATGACATAACGTATACATATAATAATGACATATTATGAATCTACCGAGTCTGACGGAAAGAACGATATATAATATGTCGATGTCATATACTAAAATAAGCCTTCAAAACACGTTTAAACATGATGCGCAAAACAGGTAAAAAATGACCTCAGCACAGGGGCGGGAAAAGCCTCAGCAGCGAAAGGGTTAAAAGCAGATATGTATCCAGAAAGGGATAGCGTAGCCGCAACAGAGGTATAATATGTATCTCTCGTTATACAGACTTCACTTCTCTAATGTGCATAGACATTTGAAGGTAAGAAGCCCAGCGCATTGCACTTAGTGCTTGCAAACCGACAAACGCCCCCACACACCGAGAACTCATCTTTAAACCCATGAGAAGGTTTTCATACTGACGGTCTTACCGCTGGTTCCGATTCAACCCAAGTACCCTCTGCTAGAGTGTTTCTTGGTTAAATCCGACACAGGGAGACAGATGACAACCTATGAAACACACACATCCTAGAATAAAATGTCCTCATATTAAAATTTCCACAACAATGTGAGTGCAAGATGGCTGGTGTGATCACTGCATGCTCTCCTTATATATTAATTCCAGGAAGTTTTGTCCAGTATTTATTTATAAGTGGTGGCGTTTTTTTGTTTTTTTTTACCGTGTTCGTTGGCTTGTCGGCTTTTTCCGGCAGCTGGTTTGCGCTCTGTTCAGCAGGTCAGTGGCTTTTTTTCAGTTGCTTTCGGGGTTTTTTCGGCGGATTGGCTGCTTTTTTCAGATGCGTTCTGCTTTTTTTCAATGGTTTTTCCATTTGATGTGGCGGTTTTTCGGCAGATTTTCCCTGCACTTCGGGGACCCTGTGGGGATTGCTGAATTCACTGCAGGGATGGGGAATTTTTTCCCTGAAGTGCAGAGAACAAAAGAACAAATTCCAGTGGAATTTCGGTGCTCTTTGAATAACCCTGTTAGAGTGTGATGGGGTCAAGAATTTATCAGCATCCCCATACGACCTTCATTTTATAGTTTTATATGTATTTATGTTCTAGGTTTATTGTAATACAAGTGGTGAGCAATTATTTGAGTAATTACTCATGGTAGGTTCTTGCTAAAGAAGAAGGCATTGAATGGAGTACTATTGTGGTTGGGGTAGGTTAGGAATGGTTGATGGGTAATTATGATGATCAATGATGTCTTTAAGTTTTATATAGTAGGTTTTCACAGTTTCAGAAATTAATTTAAAATTGATAAAGCTACAACTCTCCCTTCTATAACTCATGGATTTTATGAATGAGTATTGATGTGATACAGCAATTCCACTGACCAGATAATTACTTACTGTAGAAATTATCTTAGCGCAACACTGTTGGGATTTCAGGATGTATAAATTGGCCCCTTTAAGACCGCACTTACAAGATATTAAATTATATTGGGCACATAATGTATGTGGATCACTCATCTGGTACTCTGGCCTCCCCGTGTTTCTCTGTGGTACTCGTCCTTCAAAGGACATCCTAAAATCCCAACAGTGTTGCGCTATGATTTTCGCTTGTTTTTATTCTATATAGTTGTTTCCCAATATTTTTATACATACGTTCTGATTTGCGTCGGATGGAGGAGACGTGGGGAAACTCTTAAGATACGTATTAGTTTTGGTATCACAAGGTGCAGGTTGTCACTACATTTTGTTTTGTTGTAGAAATTAGCTAGTTGACAGTTTTTAGTAATTATGAACACAATTCTTCTTCATCAGATCCTTGAAAACATTGAGCATGTTTTCTTTTGTTCGCCAGGACGTCCCTGCTAAATTTCTTAAGACATTGGGGTGAACAAGTACATTGATTTCTGCTTCTCCATTCTTCTTTTGCCATGGCAGTTACATAAATTATAAAATGCAATGTGCCACTATTTTATAAAGTTTAACACTACAGTAAAACATTGCATCTCATACAAAATTCATATTTTAGTTACTAGTCTAGAACATTTGTGCACACCTTGCCAATATTTAGCATTTATTACATAATGTTATACTTTACAAATATACCTGTTTGCACATATTTGCCTAGACCTGGGTGTAAACTTTGTAAGAATTTTGCAATTGTTTGTAAGGTGATATAAATGTGATAATTTAAGGTTTTTTATTGTCACGGTGATAAATAACTTGTGGGATTTTATCTGCTATAAAAAGTAAAATAATTTATGGAATGAATGCAGCAGATCTCTCAGCAATGCCTTTCAGCAGAAGTAAAGGGGGAGAGAAGGCTATTGCAACTAATGCCCTTTAGATTTATGGTAAGCAGCCACCTTGCGCAGAGCAAGTCATATCAATATGATATGGTCAATGTTTAGCAGCTAATGAATGAATCAGAGGCCTGCATGGACACCTGGCGGCGAGGCATACCAGTACGCCTCACTGGCGTTAACCCCCTCCCGACTGGCGACACCCGCCCATCATTAAGGAGTTAAAGTATTCAGACACTTCGACAATAGTCTAACTGTGATGTTAAACAGTATATTCACTGAATTTTCATCCCATGGGAAACTTTAACTGTAAACATTTAATCTCAAAAATAGTTCCGTTAAACGTGATATTGTTTTATGTTTAAGAATTCTATGCGGAAAAAATAAAAAGAATAAAATAAATACAAATATGCTGGTTAGGCTACAGACCACAAGGTGCATTCTGCTCAGGGTTACCAGGTCCTTCATAGTTTTCTGGACATATATAATTTATATCTATTTAATATATAATTTAATTATGCTGATGCACTCATACAGTGAGGGAAAAATTTATGTGATCTCCTGCTGATTTTGTACGTTTGCCCACTGACAAAGAAATGATCAGTCTATAATTTTAATGGTAGGTTTATTCTAACAGTGAGAGACAGAATAACAATAAAAAATCCAGAAACCGCATTTCAAAAAAGTTATAAAGTGATTTGTATTTTAATGAGTGGAATAAGTATTTTATATAGCTGAGATTAGGAGCACTCTATTAAAGGGAGTGCTCATAATCTCAGTTTGTTACCTGTGTAAAAGACCCCTGTCCACAGAAGCAATCAATCAGATTCCAAACTCTCCGTCATGGCCAAGAACAAAGAGCTGTCCAAAGATGTCAGGGACAAGATTGTAGACCTATACAAGGCTGGAATGGGCTATAAAACGATCGCTGAGCAGCTTGGTGAAAAGGGGACAACAGTTGGTTTGCAAATGGAAGAAACACAAAATAACGGTCAATCTCCCTCGATCTGGGGCTCCTTGCAAGATCTCACCTCGTGGAGTTTCAATGATCATGAGAACGGTGAGGAATCGGCCCAGAACTACACAGGAGGATCTTGTCAATGATCTCAAGGTAGCTGGGACCATAGTCCCCAAGAAAACAATTGGCAACACACTACTCCGTAAAACACTGAAATCCTGCGGTGCCCACAAGGTCCCCTGCTCAACAAAGCACATGTACAGGCCCTTCTGAAGTTTGCCAACGAACATCTGAATGTCTGAATGATTCAGAGGAGAACTGGGTGAAAGTGTTGTTGTTTGCAGTCAGCTTCAACGCCCAGTTTCGGATGACCGATTTTTGGCTGGTGTTTTCGGCCGTTTTTGCCTTTCAGCCGAAAGCCGAAAATACCATTTTTAGCCAATACATTTAGGCGGCCGACATTTCGGTGCATCCCTACAGGCATCCCATATGCTGCTCACAGGCAGCCCATAAACCACTCACAGCACTTACAGACAGCTAAGGCTGGGCCACACAAGCACACTAAGTGCTTCTGTGTGACCCCCCTCCAGTGCTGATCATAGAGTTACGATAGATCGACTGGGAGGACCAATCGATTTAACATGTGTACCGATAATGCACATTACTTCGGATGTGCTATTTTCATCCACGTCGAGCCTATACGACAGACAGTGGATGGGTTGTGTGCTTTGTAAAACTGTGTGGACACACAGCGAGGTGGCTACAAGGGCACCTGTGTGGAAAGAAGTCCATTCTCAAGGATGCTCTTTCCACTTTCATGTGACCCAAGCCTAATGCATTACTCATAGACAGCTCACACAATCACTTCACTGACCGACCACTCAAACACGTTCATATGCTGCGTAGACCACCCCAAACTCGGTCCCAGCTCACACACGCCATTAATGTAATACACATGTAGTCTATGCACACGTACATGCATATGTCAGTTTATTGGGAGGGAAGACAGCAAAATGCATGTTCGTCTGTGTACCCAAAAATGCTTACACTGGCCCTAGTGTCAGTGTTTGCTAGTGTTGCAGTGCTGTCAAGCATTGGTGCTCCGGCTTGCCCCTCTGCCACACAGAGTTGATGCAACAATTGATTCAAACTAACTGAGGTGCTCACATGAGCAGGTTACAAATTTAATGGAACAAAACAGATGCTTTAGGGGTTGACTGGGACTTTATGCAATATTTGCCATTTTGTGAATGTATTACACTGCAGTGGCGGAAGTACCAGTGTCGCAGCGGTCACAGTTGCGACCGGGCCCTGGCATTCCGCCACTGGAGGGGGGCCCAGCGCCGCCGCCAGATTCTGGCAATAAGTGCCGGAATCTGGGAGCAGCGCCGCCGGCTGTTCCTCTCTCTGCGTGCAGCCCGCTGGCTTCTAGCTTGGCTGCTCGCGTGGGATGGGAACTAGCTGACCAGCGCACGAGATCTCACGAGAACTCGGCTGTGCTGGTCAGGTGGTTCCCAGTGAGCGGCCAAGCTGCATCATGCCAGCTGCCGCTCGCCTCGTGAAGCAGAGCAAGGTGAGCGCTGGGGGCAAATACATCCATGAGCTGGGGGCAAATACATCCATGAGCTGGGGTAAATATATCCATGAGCTGGGGGCGAATACACCCATGAGCTGGGGGCAAATACACCCATGAGCTGGGGGCAAATACACCATGAGCTGGGGGCAAATATATCCATGAGCTGGGGCAATACATCCATGAGCTGGGGGCAAATATATCCATGAGCTGGGGGCAAATATATCAATGAGCTGGGGGCAAATACATCCATGAGCTGGGGGCAAATACATCCATGAGCTGGGGGCAAATACATCCATGATCTGGGGGCAAATATATCCATGAGCTGGGGCAAATATATCCATGAGCTGGGGCAAATACATCCATGAGCTGGGGCCAAATACATCCATGAGCTGGGGCAATACATCCATGAGCTGGGGGAAAATATATCCATGAGCTGGTGGCAAATACATCCATGAGCTGGGGGCAAATACATCCATGTGAGCTGGGGGACAGTACTATCTTTTTATATTGCAGGAAAAAGAAACGTAAAAATATAGATCTTTTTGGGGGGGTTGGGGGTGCCCTTCATGGATTCTTGCACCGGGGCCATCAGGTTTCTAGTTACGCCACTGTTACACTGCATTATTTTCCCACATGCAATGGTTTCAAAGGTCTCCACAACAGGAAGAGCCCAATTCCTATTGATTTCTATGTAAAACATCTGTCAATATGGTGTGATATTTTATTTTGGCATGTAAAAAAGTAGTTTATTGCACCTTACTGTACAGCAAAATTGACAATTTTTTTAACTTCTGTTTTAACACTCTAGAAATACTTGAACGGTGGCCTAAATTTACATCATTTTCCATCATAAAATATTAGAATTCACTCTGTTTTCTATATAGTTTTGCCTTTCAGGAAAATGACTCACAGCACTAGTTATTCTCCAGATTCGTCAGAATGTACATAAATTGAATGTAAACATTTTAGAAGACAGAAAACGTCTCTGAAGCACAAACGTGCTTTAGCACACTCTCCCTCATTGAGTCCATTAATAAGCTGCAGAGAAAGTATTTGGAGAAGGATTAATGAACTCTTCTAAAAAAGGAAACGATTATAAAGTATAATAAAGTAACCAGGACTCATGAATAATATGGCAGGTTTCTGTGAAAAACCTGCCTGCTAGGAGATCTGTGTTTATTTCTGTAAAACTAGAAAATGAGCAGAGGAGAGTAGCTAACATATCAGAGTTTGCAGGACTGGATGGTGAATTATAGAACCCCATGGGTCCAATTTAATGTTGCCATTGGGAGAATAAAAAGAAAAGGCGAGTATTTTGTACCCTTTTAGTATTCAAAGCTGCCCACAAGAAGAAATTGCCAAAAAAGGTCATGCAAAATACCTACAGATAGTTATATTTTTCCAATTATATAATGGATAGAATAAAGGAATGACAAAAAAAAGTTAGCGCGTTTGTTAAACTAAGGTTTATTTTAGGAAGGGAAACTGGAACCAGTCAATGGGATTTCATTCTCCAGTACATTTAAAGCTGTACACTACTCCTCACTGGTGCTGGATTAAAGGTTTCATGTGCCTGGTGCTTAGGATTTGTGGGGGAAGCCAAGATATAACAACTCTTTCACTTCTGAATGTGTATCTGCTCTGCCCTATTCTTCTCACCTCTGATTGTTCCTCTGACCAATTCTTCTTACGTTCCTATGTTCCTCTGCCCCATTTGTCTCACTTATCACTGTGTCACTGCAATATCCCCTTTACTCGGATTGTGTTGTTAGAAATTGGTACAGATATAAGGGGCATTCACTAAGCGGCAAACTTGCCACCAAATTGCACCGAACAGTGAATTTCATAGTACGGTGCAATTTCGGGGCAGTTTGTCTATTCACTAAGCTGATAATTTACAGTTACAAGTATTTATAAAGCACTAATACGTTCCGCAGCGCTGTACAGTGGGTGAGGTAGAATAACAAATATACATACAAGTTAAAACACACAGAACAGTAGGAGAGTGGACTCTGCACGAGATCCTATAATCTAAGAGGGGAGGGGTGACACACTAGGTGAGGATAAATAGAGGACCTGAAGTAGAGGAGTGCATGTGGGCTGGGTGGGAAGTTGGCGCAAGTAATGTACAGGGGAGGAATCATGGAATGTGGCAATAGGCTTCCCTAAAGAAATGTGGTTTCAGACTTCCTGAAGGACTGGAGAGACAGGGAGAGTCTAATGTTGCGGGGGATGGAGTACCTTAGAAAGGGGGAGATATGCTAACCGCTACCCATGAGGTGCCACTAGTGCTGGGCATCGCCATGTTCCTCTCCAGGCTCCGCCCAGTAAGAGCCATGGTGCAGCACCGTGAGACTGACCTGCCAAGGCAAGCGACTCGCTGACCCACCAATCAATCACCTGAAGCGAGTGCAGCCCAGTCCATTTCAGAACCCCACTGTTAATTTCTCCCCCAGTTCATTTCATTTCTCCCCCCAGCCTGTTTCATCCTCTTTTTCTCTAGGTAGATATATTGCCTTTATTGAATTAGTAGGCTTGGCAGGTTGTCTTCTGAGGATAAATTACCATCTCTGGCTTTATAATTTTATTAATAATAATTTTATTATTATCTCTGGATTTAATTTCTTGTGCCCTGGGCTTTGTATATGTATGTACAGAGGCAAGAAAAAGTATGTGAACCCTTTGGGATTACGTGGAGTTTTGCATGAATTGGTCATAAAATGTGCTCTGCTCTTCATCTAAGTCACAACAATTTGAAAAACAAAGTCTGCTTAAAATAATACAACACAAACATTATATATTTTCATGTGTTTATTGAACAGGACATGTAAACATTCACAGTGCAGGGTGGAAAAAGTATGTGAACCTTTGGACTTAATAACTGGTTGACCCTCCTTTGGCAGCAATAACCTCAACCAAAAGTTTCCTGTAGTTGCAGATCAGACCTGCACAGCGATCTGGAGTAATTTTGGACCATTCCTCTTCACAAAACTGTTTCAGTGTAGCAATATTCTTGGGATGTCTGGTGTGAATTGCTCTCTTAAGGTCATGCCACAGCATTTCAATCGGGTTTAGGTCAGGACTCTGACTGGGCCACTCCAGAAGGCGCATTTTGTTTTGTTGAAGCCATTTTTTTGTTGAATTACTTTTTTGCTTTGGATCATTGTCCTATTGCATCACCCATCCTCTGCGGAGCTTCAGTTGGCGGACAGATGGTCTTACGTTTTCCTGCAAAATGTCTTGAATAACTCTGGAATTCATTATTCCATCAATGACAACAATCAGTCCAGGCCCTG
Organism: Leptobrachium leishanense; assembly: GCA_009667805.1. Classification (NCBI taxonomy): domain Eukaryota; kingdom Metazoa; phylum Chordata; class Amphibia; order Anura; family Megophryidae; genus Leptobrachium; species Leptobrachium leishanense. The sequence goes on from CM019067.1 coordinate 149,277,660, forward strand.
AGGCCGCAAAGCAGCCCCAAACCATGATGCTCCCTCCGCCATGTTTTACAGTGGGGATGAGGTTTTGATGTTGGTGTGCTGTGCCGTTTTTTCTCCACACGTAGTGTTGTGTGTTTTTTCCAAACAACTCAATTTTGGTTTCATCTGTCCACAGAATATTTTGCCAGTAGTGCTGTGGAACATCCAGGTGCTCTTTTGCAAACTTCAAACGTGCTGCAATATTCTTTTTGGACAGCAATGGCTTCCTCCGTGGTGTCCTCCCATGTACTCCATTCTTGTTTAATGTTTTCCTTATTGTAGATGTGTCAACAAAAATGTTAGCATGTGCCAGAGATTTCTGTAAGTCTTTAGCTGACACTCTAGGATTCTTCTTTATCTCATTAAGCATTCTGCGCTGTGCTCTTGCAGTCATCTTTACAGGACGACCACTCCTAGGGAGAGTAGCAACAGTGCTGAACTTTCTCCATTTGTAGACAGGCTGTCTTACCATGGACACATGAACATCAAGGCTTTTGGAGATACTTTTGTAACCCTTTCCAGCTTCATGCAAGTCAACAATTCTTGATCGTAGGTCTTCTGAGAGCTCTTTTCTGCGAGGCATGGTTCACATCAGGCAGTGCTTCTTGAAACCAGTAAACCCAAAACTTGTGTGTGTTTTTAAAGGGCAGGGCAGCTTTCAGCAACACATCCAATAATATCACACTGATTGGACTCAAGGTTGGCTCACTCCTGGCTCCAATTAGCTCTTGGAGAAGTCATTAGGCTAGAGGTTCACATACTTTTTCCACCCTGCACTGTGAATGTTTACATGTTCTGTTCAATAAAAACATGAAAACATATGTTTGTGTTGTACTATTTTAAGCAGACTGTGTTTTCAAATTGTTGTGACTTAGATGAAGATCAGAGCACATTTTATGACTAATTCATGCAAAACTCCACGTAATCCCAAAGAGTTCACATACTTTTTCTTGCCACTGTATGTAATTTTGTAAATAATAGTATGGTTTGTGTTTAGTTACCTATGTACCATCTGTATCAATATGTATGGAACCAGAACAGAGTTTGGTTCCAGGGGACGCTTAATATATGTTGCACTGCAGTTCAGCAGGAAGTTGTTAATCAGGAAGTCAGACACATGGACACTGACTAGAAGTTAGAGCTGACGTTTATAGAACTTGTTATAAGTTGATTTAATAAATTTACCATAGCACTGCAGCTGGAGTCTGAGAGACTATTTCATAAGCAACAACATTTATACACCATCCTTTGCTTGGATGAACCCCAGTATCACCTTGGCAGTGGTGAATCCTAGACATATTTAAGTACAGGCCTATTTTAAGTATTACAGTAAAAGTTAAGTTTTAATGTATTTTCTATACCAGGAGTTAAAATTTGCACTCGCCCCCTCGCAATTTGCGAGTTGAAACTGGGGGAGGGCGAGTAGAAATTGGGCTGTAATTGGAATGCCAGCGTCAGCATGGAGCCGTCACTGACATTCTCTTTCATGTGATCCTGTCTGCTCCAGTGCGTAGCGAGGAAGGAGGGGGCGGCGCCGCAAGCAGGGACGGACCGAACGTTGGGAGAGATGTGCTTTCACATCTTCCCAGCGTCTGCACTCAGCCAGCTTCCGGGTGGTCTGTGTCACGTGTGCTGACACAGAGCCTGGAAGCGTTTGTGCATGAGCCGAGTGAGGAGTGATCTGATTCACTCCCTCTGGGCGGAGGGGAACTGCTGCCTGGGAGGTAGGTAATTACAAGGCTGCAGGGGTTGCAGGGGATAAAAAAAGACTGAGAATGGAAGAGAGGGGATGAAAAAAAGAAAGAGGGATAAAAAAAAGACTGAGAATGGAAGAGGGGATGAAAAAAGAGAAAGAGGGGATAAAAAACTGAGAATGGAAGAGAGGAGATGAAAAAAAGAAAGAGGGATAAAAAAAAGACTGAGAATGGAAGAGAGGGGATGAAAAAAAGAAAGAGGGATAAAAAAAGACTGAGAATGAAAGAGGGGATGAAAAAAGAGAAAGAGGGGATAAGAAAAACAGAATGGAAGAGAGGGGATGAAAAAAGAGAGAGGGGATAAAAAAAGACTGAGAATGGAAGAGAGGGGATGAAAAAAGAGAAAGAGGGGATAAAAAAAGACTGAGATTGGAAGAGGGGATGAAAAAAGAGAGAGAGGGATAAAAAAAGACTGAGAATGAAAGAGGGGATGAAAAAATAATGAGAGAGGATAAAAAAACGAATGAGAGGGGATGATAAAAAAGAAAGAGGGAGAGAGGTGAAAAAAGTGACAATGGGAGAGGGGGGGTTGAAAAAAAGAATGAGAGGGAGGGGGTAAAAAGAAAGAGAAGGAGGGGGTATATAAAAGGCTTTGGAGCTCTGATACGCTCCTACACACCACACATTATTGTGAGTTTTATTGCTGTGGAGCTCTGATACAGTAATGCGTAGTGTGTATGAGTGTATCAGAGCACCACAGCAATAAAACTCAGTAAGGTGTGGTGAGTATGAGCGTATCAGAGCTGCACAGCAATAAAACTCTCAGTAATGTGCAGTGTGTATGAGCATATCACAGAGCTGCACGGCAATAAAACTCACGCTCATACACACTGCACATTACTATGAGGTTTATTGCTGTGGAGCTCTGTGATACGTTCATACACACTGCACATTACTATGAGGTTTATTGCTGTGGAGCTCTGTGATACGTTCATACACACTGCACATTACTATGAGGTTTATTGCTGTGGAGCTCTGTGATACACTGATACACACTGCACATTTTGATTTATGTTTACAATGCTTCGTTATATTAATAATGATAATTAAACAATAATTTTAGAGGGTGTGTTTAGGGGCAGAGATAACGGTAAGGGTTGGGTGGCGAGGCCTGGCTAGTAGCTTGGGACCTGAAATTTTGAGCCCTGTTCACCTCTGAATTTAACTATTTGTTTTCCGTAGTGACGTTGATGTGTTGGCTTTCTTATCTTTGAATGGTCACAGACAGCATAAAGTATGCCGTAAGATCTCCACTCACCTTTCTCTCTTCATTGGCACAACCACCAGTAGTGAGCATTGTGCCAACTACCATTGTGCCAACTACACTAAGTGACAGAAACAGGAGTAGTATACCATATGCACATAGCATTACAGGGAAAATATCCTGCTAGTTTTCTGATTTACTGGGTAGTTTTAAGCTATATATTAGTATTGTTAAACAATAATTGTTATTAATGTATTTGTGGATTTTACTTGTTTGATTCAGACACAAAATTCTGGAAAATAAGAGTAACTCACGGCTAGATAGTCATTTTCAAAACACTAGCTGACCCTAACTTAGGGCTCTATTACATTCTCTGCACAATTGCGCTGGCGCAGCGCAATTTTTTTGCTCACGAAAAAAAACGTGATTGCACGAAAATTTACGTGGTATTTCGATCCGAGCGCATTTTTTCATCCGTCAAAAATTTCCGTGCGTAAAAACCATGCGCAAAACTGTGCGCAAAGTATTTTGCGTGCAGAAATCTGTGTTCGGATTGTTTTTTTCACGGGATTCAGCCAATCAGAATTAAGAACCACCATTTTCTAACATTAGGTTGTTGCGCCTGTCAAAATCAATCTGAGTATATACAGTTGTGTTCAAAATTATTCAACCCCCACTGAAATTGAGTGTTTTGGCCAGTTTGACATTGATTTTGATCATTCAGTCATCTTGCTTACAATTAAATCAAAGAGGCACGTGTAGGTCAGACAAATGTAACATAACATTTATAATGAAATAACCACAAATGTCTTTTCTGTGCTCACATCATTATCAGTTTTATTCAACCCCCAAATGACATTCAATCTTAGTACTTAGTACAACATCCTTTTACAGTTATAACAACTTTTAAACGTGAAGCATAGCTTGACACAAGTGTCTTGCAGCGATCTACGGGTATCTTCGCCCATTCGTCATGGGCAAAAGCCTCCAGTTCAGTCACATTCTTAGGCTTGCGCACTGCAACTGCTTTCTTTAAGTCCCACCAGAGGTTCTCAATCGTATTTAAGTCAGGTGACTGCGATGGCCACTCAAAATGTTCCAGCCTTTAATCTGCAACCATGCTCTAGTGGACTTGGAGGTATGCTTGGGATCATTCACCTGTTGAAAGGTCCAACGTCTCCCAAGCCTCAGGTTTGTGACGGACTGCATCACATTGTCATCCAATATCTCCTGGTACTGAAGAGAATTCATGGTACCTTGCACACGCTGAAGCTTCCCTGTACCTGCAGAAGCAAAACAGCCCCAAAGCATGATTGACCCCCGCCATGCTTCACAGTAGGCAAGGTGTTCTTTTCTTCATAGGCCTTGTTCTTCCTCCTCCAAACATAGCGTTGATCCATGGGCCCAAACAGTTCTAATTTTGTTTCATCAGTCCACAGAACACTATCCCAAAACTTCTGTGGTTTGTCCACATGACTTTTGGCATACTACAGTCGTATTGTCTGAGCTGAAACTTCAGTACCCACATCTGACAAATCTTTTCTCAGTTCCTCAGCAGTCACCCGGGGACTTTTCTCCACTCTACACTTCAGGTAGCGCACAACAGTCGAAGTCAGCATCTTCTTTCTGCCACGACCAGGTAGCGTTTCAACAGTGCCCTTTGCCTTGAATTTGCGAATGATGCTTCCTATGGTCTCTCTTGGTATGTTTAACATCTTTGCAATCTTCTTATAGCCATTGCCCTTCCTGTGAAGAGTAATCACCTCTTCTCTTGTCTTCCTGGACCATTCTCTTGACTTCACCATGTTTGTAACCACACCAGTAAATGTCTAGAAGGAGCTGAGTATCACAGTCATTTTAAAGCTGCCTAATTGGTGCTTATTATGCTTTATTGCTGCTCCGTGACATCCACGGGTGTTTTCAATACCTGATTGAAAACACTTGAATGAACCTCTGTTCTTCAGAGTGGTAGTCTTTAAGGGGTTGAATAATTGTGTCAATGAAGAATTCACAAAAGAAACATTTACTACTGTATTACAAAACCAATTGATGTCATTTTAGTTGCATATGGTTCTTTAAAAAGTCCTTGTAGGATTTCATTCTGAATACAATTACAAATGTACACTAAATTCCCTAAAACCCTTTACAGCATTGGGGGTTGAATAATTTTGAACACAACTGTATGCTGCAGGAAGAAATAAATAAAGCAATTATATTAATTTTATTGTTTGGGTATGTGTAGAATGTGTAACTGTACTGTGCTGTATTTTTTATTTTGTGCTGGTGTATTTCGTTTTGACCAGGACGATCAAATTTACAGTTACCACCTGCTTTTCAAAGACGTTACGAAAATTCGCGCAAACCTTCATTGCGCAGATTGTAATACCTTCCGCGTACGAACGCATTTGCGCTGACAATGTTAAGTATAGGAGGAGCGCAGGAAAATTTGTTCGTGCAGGGTTAATCGCGGTAGACGATTACGCGCATCGTTTGCGCGAACGTCGTAATACGACGTTCTGCGCAAATGGTTTTGCACTCGCGCAAATGCGCATTTGCGCGTGCGGAAAACAAATACGCGAAGAATGTAATAGGGCCCTTAGTGTTCTAGGCTCAGGGAATCATTGACTCACCCCTTCGCCCTTTTTCCTCTTCCCATGTCTATTTCCGTTTGTTTCGATTATTGTATTTACTGAAAGTTAATGTATCCGACTGTCTCTTGAATATTTTGTAATTTCATTTGTCATTTGTCATTCCTGGAGTCACCAACTCCTCAGTTTAGCCAGAGAAAAGAGATACCAGCCAGACATAATCCAATGGTAAAGGCCCTTTTATTTGGAAAAAAACATATTGTTTCCCCCAATTAAAGTGCCCTAACCACTGGTTTGTGCATAGCTCCCATCTCTTTTCTCTTAACCTTTCGCGCCACTAAGGGTGCTTCTTCAGTAGCCAAATAACAAAGACTACTGGCTACTGAAGAAGCGCCCTTAGTGGCGCGAAACGCGTCTAGCCTTTGACTTTTTAAACTTTTTTATTTTAAACCTACCTGATCATTCCCTTTGGGAATAATAAATAATATTTTTATTCCATTTGATCTACTCTCCTGGTATTTATACTCCTTTTTCATCACTGAGGTGCTGGAGGTGATCTATACTGCTTATGGAGCTCTGAATTGTGAGCTTGAAGGCAAACCGGTTGGCCTATAACAACCTGGAAGGCGAGCATATGAGGGCTGGAAGCTCTTGAAGAATGTGAGTTCTTTTTTCTGCTACTTCCAAACATATATATATATATATATATATATATATTGTTTATTGTGGACATACAGTATTGCACTACGTTTTTGTCTCTTTTTGAGGTACCCATCCTACCAGTTGGATATACATCTTCAGACAGAAGAAAGAACATCTACATATAGACATCAATTCTCCTAATCAGAACTCTTTTCCATCATTTATCAATGTATGTACCATTGATTTCATGTGTTTTTTGAGTCTATTGGAATACCTATCAGTTACCCCGTGACTGTTAAGCTAATATATATACCCTCTCCTCTATTCTTCCCTGTGTTCATCTCCCCCGAGAACGTGAAGACGCGCTGCCTGTTTGTATGCTCCTGTTTTATGGTCACCCTTTGATATTGGGAAGATATCCTAATCAGGCAACCATAGCGCTCTTCATAGATCTCCTTCTCCACTTGTAAGTGCACTATCCTCCTTCCATTTTTGCTTTATCGAACCTATTGTTACAGTGAGGGTGGGGGCTGCTCTTTGTAGCTTCTGTACTTATCTTACTGTAATACTGGGTGACAGCAGTAAGAAGTAAGAATTTCATGTCTCAGGAAGAACAGTAATCTTGGATTAAAACGATTTGCAAATTACGTTTTACACGTTTTTGGTTTTCATTTCAATGCAAAATTGTGCATAAATATGTTTGGTAGTGAAAGGGTTAAAGCCTTTTTAAACATATGTATCAAAAGAAACACTAAATTGTACTTTACATAACCACACCAAAAAAAGTTATTTTCCTATAAATTGTAAATATTATTTAATTTTTCTTATAAGTCTTCTGACAGAAAACAGCGCATGGTCCTGGGGGGGGGGGGTATATATGTTCCCTCAACAGTGTTGCAATGTGGGCTTTGTACTGATAACCCCAGGGTGGGCCAGTGCTCCACACCTTACATTACATGCAGGTGAGGGGGGGAGCCAGTCCAGTATTTCTAGATTGCCCAAGGAGTTCCCCGACCTGCTGCCATAAGAGAATTTTGCAGTGGGGAATTGATTGAGAGAGTGTGTCCCTGATCAAGGAGGGAGGCTGCAAGCTCTCTCTGCATATCTGAGAAAAAAGGAAAAACTTTGGTGTTCTGACCAGCGAACTGAAAGAGGTCTGTGCTTGAGAGAAACTTCTGTTTAGTTAGAGCTCAAGGGAGCCAGGTCTTTTTGTTTGCATTTCTTTTTTCTGTTTGTGCCAGACCCTAAAAATAAAAAGACTGCATTTTTAAAGAGAAGACCGTGTGTTAATAGGGTCCCAGCTCACAGTCTATATAAACAGGGTTATTCAGAGAAAGGTGAAACTCAGGAGAATGACTGGAGAAGAGAACAATTTAGACCAAATAGCTGATTTGGAAAGTGAGATAAATGGGAGAATTCTATTTTGACCTAAAATTTTAACTTCTCCGGTCATTCTCCTGTGGTTCACCTTTCTTTGAATAGACCTGCAAGTGTATGACAGCAGAAAGCACAAACTAGACCTGGGCTCCACTGCAGTCAAAATGTAAAACTTTCCTGGCACTGGCAGGGTTAAATAAAAATTGAGCTCATGTAGTAATATAAACTTGAACATGCATATTGTCAGAATTTACAAGGCTATTTAGCATTTTGAAGACTTTACTAACATGGATAGTTTGAGTCAAAAAACATCACTATAAAATACACGCAATACATTAGTAAAGTTCACACATCTCATTAACAATTTATCCAGGGAAGAAACTAATAGAAATGTTTTCAGGAAGATTGCAGGTATACGGCTAATGGAAGGTCTGGGATTAAATAACTTAATTTTAATTGCACTTTATGGGAACTGGGTATTACTTGGTTTGTGCAGGAAACAAATCATAAAGGCTTTAGTAGTTAAGTATTTACAGTATGCATTTGTGGGATACTTTGAACTCAAGGTTGATTTGTGTTCATAACTTTCACAAATCCCTGAGCTTCCAGTGGGGAGTTATGTATAATATAGTGCACAGGCACATTCTTATCTATAAACATTAAACAGGGGAGTCAATCTTAACTGCTAATAATGGTACAATCGTTAGCCTGTGTCAGGGCTGCCAAAATTTTGACAGTACAGCTGAACCAGTCCAAACATTTACTAAAGTTGATATAATGCGTTCGTATTGAATACATTATTATATCAGTGTTGAAATACTTTCAGACTGTGGATTTGTTTTGGAATTGTAAAGGGTCTCAGCCCACGGTTGATGTAGTGATTATAAATTCTTTAGTAATTTTCTGAAAATATGCACAAAGATTTTGTATTACACAGAAATATAAATATAAGTATAGGTAGGATTGCCCTCTCAGATAGGAGTGTTCACCTATAACCTGCCAGTGATAACCAGTACATTCTCAATTAGGGGAGGGTTTTCAAGTGTCAGGCCTAATTGTCATGGCATCTCCAGGATTCATTGTTCTTCAACATTATGAGCTCCCTCACATCAAGACTCTCGATCCACAGTGACTCTCCCTTGCATCAGTGTCATTCGAGGGTGACTCATCTGAGCCTCGCATCAATCACCACGGCACCAACAGCCATTTTGATGCAAAAATGGTAATACTCTGTGCCACTGGCGCCACCCGGTGGTGATGGCAAATAAACAACCTCAATACAATCAAATAAAATACAATGCAAGTAAAATAGAGCAAATAGGGTAAAACAATCTAGGATAAAACAAAGTAATGTGACATTTACAGTCTTATCCTGTATACTCCAGGTTGTAAAAGTCTTAATGATTGTTTGTAAAGTACCACACTTTTAAATACCCCACAATGCATTGAACACTGTAGTGTCTCTAGAATCACTGTACATTATACACATAAGGGGCTATTAAGCTAATAGGTACAAATGTTTTTTCAAGTAAATTTTTTATATATTTTATCTTTATGTTTATAAATTAAGTAAATTTTATGTTTTCCATGTTTTATGATTTTATTATGGTTTTTATGTCTTTTATGATGTTTTGAGAGTAATTTCTTATTGATTAAAGCTACAAGCCAAGGCTACGGAATGCTGGCAAAACCGCTTTGCATCTCCACTTGTGTAGAAGTTGAAAGGGGAGGCACCAGAAGACCATAGTGACACACACCGCCATTTTGGAAGCTGGAACACACACACACCACATGAACGGTGATGTAACGCACATGCGCAGTACCTCCACAGCGGCCATCTTGGATCCCAGGCAAAAGGTTGCTAAGAACACCAAAACAAACAATAGATGCAAAAGAAGAGAAAAATAGTGACCAATCAAGTTCACTCAAAGTTGTGTACAGAGGTTCCTCTACAAAACCGGAGATAACTGTATACAAATTTGACAACGTAGCGCCAATATAAAACTGGTAAACGCGATTAGGTACCATACATGTCCATCAACAATTTTTTTTCTTCTCTTGTAGAGAACACTCCTTGTACTTGTAGGTCAGCAATACTACAGGAGGAAATAGAGACCAAGATTGCGCAGTATATCAATTCAATAGTGTAGTATTCAATTAGTATATATCCAACTCACATTTTTCTGAGCCCAAATCCAGCTCTGGAATGGATAGCGTTATGGGTCTTTAACTTATTCAGGCGCCCATTCTCCCCAGGTACAATCGTGATCTTCAACCGATTTCCCCTGCAGTGGATAACAAGAACATACCAAAGCACTCCCCTAGTGTATTACCGTAAAATACAATCAAGGTGGATAAGTGCTGATATATCACTCACATATTTCTGAGCCGCGATTGGCTCCAAGGATGGTGCAAAGGAATTATGAGGCAATTCCAAAAACCTTCTTTAAATCAACTTGCAGGAAGCAGCAGTACTTAAAATTCATTTAATACAAACTTATAATTTAAAACAATATTACCAGAACGCGTTTCGCCCCCATAGGGCTTCTTCAGCTGGTATCACTTGTCTTATGTCTGCTGCCTCCTTTTATAATGCTAAAAGTCCCGTTCAATCCTTTAATCATTCAATTAAAATAATCTACAAACAATTTAAAACACATGTGGGCAAATCTCCAATCCGCCATCTTTGCGCATGCACATTTAAAACAATATCCACCGTGACACGCGGAAGTATAGGGCTATAACCACCATATTGACATTTTATTCCGCTATTACGTTTTATCTACTAACAAGGAGAAAAATGTCATGTTGGCGGCTGAGCTACTCTTTTAATGGCCATTAACAGAAACCAAAGCCTCTAATTCCGTTTTGTTTCACACGTTATAATGGGAATAAGCGCAGATGACATTTTCCGCCTGTAGGCACATGCCTACTCTGCCTAATTATTAATCCGGCCCTGCTCTGGAATGGATAGCGTTATGGGTCTTTAACTTATTCAGGCACCCATTCTCCCCGGGTACAATCGTGATCTTCAACCAATTTCCCCTGCAGTGGATAACAAGAAGATACCAAAGCACTCCCCCTAGTGTGAACTGGAAAACCAAAACAGCTGGGTGCACCAGGAGTACAAATATTCTAAACTCCCTACTGGGATTATCTCTAACACAAGTAGTTGAGGAGCCGACCCGTAAAGAGGCCATATTGGATTTAATACTCACAAATGGAGGTTTGGTATCGGACGTTGTTATAGGTGAAAATTTGGGATCTAGTGATCACCAGTCAGTATGGTTTAATATAAGAACAGGGATGGAGCCGCACCACACAAAAACAAAAGTTTTAGACTTTAAAAAAATAGAGTTTTCTAAAATGAGATTTTGTGTGAAGGAGTCTTTATCAGACTGGAGGAGTTTAAAGGGAGTCCAGGAGAAATGGGATTATTTAAAGGAAGCATTATTGAAGGCCACAGGCAATTGCATTCGGCTTGTTAGCAAAAACAAAAAAGGGAAGAAACCACTGTGGTACTCTGCAGAAGTGGCCAAAATAGTGAAGAACAAAAAGATAGCATTCAATAATTATAAAAAAACTCAAAGTGAAGAAGATAGGCAAACCTATAAGATTAGGCAGAAAGAGACAAAGCAATTTATAAGAGCTTCCAAAGCACACGCAGAAGAGAAAATAGCTCAGTCAGTAAAAAAGGGGGACAAAACATTTTGTAGATACATAAACGAGAAAAGAAAAGTAAAACAAGGATTAGTTAGATTAAAAACAAAGGAAGGAAGGTATGTAGAAAAGGATAAAAGTCTCTCTGACTGCCTCAATGAATTTTTTTGTTCAGTCTTTGCAGAAGAAAAGGAAGGAAAGGGACCTCAGTTAGGAGGAAACACTAACGAGACAATTACATATCAGTTTACAGAGGAGGAGGTTCTACAGCAGCTGTCTAAAGTAAAGACAAATAAGTCAATGGGGCCTGATGGGATCCACCCTAAATTATTAAAAGAGCTCAGTGATGTAATAGCAAAACCGTTAACAGATTTATTTAACCAATCCTTGCTAACGGGAGTCGTCCCAGAAGACTGGAAATTAGCAAATGTTGTGCCCATTTACAAGAAGGGTAGTAGGGAGGAATCGGGGAATTATAGGCCAGTTAGTCTTACGTCAGTAGTGGGGAAATTAATGGAAACCATGTTAAAGGAAAGGATTGTTGAACATCTAAAAACACATAGATTACAGGATCAGAAACAACATGGGTTTACCTCAGGGAGATCATGCCAAACTAATCTTATTGATTTTTTTGATTGGGTAACAAAAATAATAGACACAGGTGGTGCAGTAGACATTGCTTATTTAGATTTCAGTAAGGCTTTTGATACTGTTCCGCATAGAAGGCTTATCAATAAATTGCAATTTTTGAGCTTGGATTCCAATATTGTTGAATGGATTAGGCAGTGGCTGAGTGACAGGCAACAGAGGGTTGTGGTAAATAGAGTTTATTCGGCGCAAGGTCTTGTTACCAGTGGGGTACCTCAGGGGTCAGTACTTGGACCCATTCTCTTTAATATTTTTATTAGTGATATTGCAGAAGGTATTAATGGAAAAGTATGTCTTTTTGCTGATGACACAAAGATTTGCAACAGGGTTGACGTTCCTGGAGGGATTAGCCAAATGACAAATGATTTAGGTAAACTAAAAAAAATGGTCGGAGCTGTGGCAATGGAGTTTTAATGTGGATAAGTGCAAGATAATGCACCTGGGACGTAAAAACCCAAGGGCTGAATATAGAATATTTGATACAGTCCTAACCTCAACATCTGAGGAAAGGGATTTAGGGGTTATTATTTCAGAGGATCTAAGGGTAAGTAGTCAATGTAATAGAGCAGCAGGAAATGCTAGCAGAATGCTTGGTTGTGTAGGGAGAGGTATTAGCAGTAGGAAAAGGGAAGTGCTCATGCCACTGTACAGAGCACTGGTGAGACCTCACTTGGAGTACTGTGTGCAGTACTGGAGACCGTATCTCCAGAAGGATATAGACCTCTTAGAGAGAGAAGGGCTACTAAAATGGTGCACGACTTGAAGGAGAAAAGTTACCAGGAAATGCTTAATGATCTTAACATGTACAGCTTGGAAAAAAGACAAGACAGAGGAGATATGATAGAAACATTTAAATACGTAAAGGGAATCCACAAGGTAGAGGAAGGGAGTATCTTTAAAAGGAAACAAAGTAGTAAAACAAGAGGACATAGTCTTAGATTAGAGGGGCAAAGGTTTAAAAGTAACACCAGGAAGCATTATTTTACTGAGAGGGTGGTGGATACATGGAACAGCCTTCCAGTAGAAGTGGTAGAGGCCAAAACAGTAATTGAACTTAAGCAAGCATGGGATAGGCATAAGGCTATCCTAAACAAAAGATAAATCCAGGTAAAGTATCCATGTAATTGGGCAGACTAGATGGGCCGAAAGGTTCTTATCTGCTGACATTTTTCTATGTTTCTATGTTTCTATTACCGTAAAATACAATCAAGGTGGATAAGTGCTGATATATCACTCAAGTTCACTCAAGTGTGTACAGGAGGTTCCTCTACAAACCGGAGATTAACTGTAATACAAATTTGACAACGTAGCGCCAAATATAAAACTGGTAACGCGATTAGGTACCATAATGTCCATCAACAATTTTTCTTTTCTTCTCTTGTAGAGAACACTCCTTGTACTTGTAGGTCAGCTACTACAGGAGGAAATAGAGACCAAGATTGCGCAGTATATCAATTCAATAGTGTAGTATTCATTAGTATATAATCCAGCTGACATTTTTCTGAGCCCAAATCCAGCTCTGGAATGGATAGCGTTATGGGTCTTTAACTTATTCAGGCGCCCATTCTCCCCGGGTACAATCGTGATCTTCAACCAATTTCCCCTGCAGTGGATAACAAGAAGATACCAAAGCACTACCATAGTGTATTACCGTAAAATACAATCAAGGTGGATAAGTGCTGATATATCACTCACATATTTCTGAGCCGCAATTGGCTCCAAGGATGGCGCACAGAAATTATGAGGCAATTCCAAAAACCTTCTTTAAATCAACTTGCAGGAAGCAGCAGTACTTAAAATTAATTTAATACAAACATATAATTTAAAACAATATTACCACAACGCGTTTCGCCCCCATAGGGCTTCTTCAGCTGGTATCACTTGTTTTATGTCTGCTGTCTCCTTTTATAAAGCTAAAAGTTCCGTTCAATCCTTTAATCATTCAATTAAAATAATCTACAAACAATTTAAAACACATGTGGGCAATCTCCAATCCGCCATCTTTGCGCATGCACATTTAAAACAATATCCACCGTGACACGCGGAAGTATAGGGCTATAACCACCATATTCCGTTTTATCTACTAACAAGGAGAAAAATGTCATGTTGGCGGCTGAGCTACTCTTTTAATGGCCATTAACAGAAACCTAAAGCCTCTAATTGCGTTTTGTTTCACACGGTATAATGGGAATAAGCGCAGATGACATTTTTCTCCTAGTTATGTTTTATACATGTTGCTGGGCTGGATACATTTGGTGGTTGCAGCCGCCCCATCGGGTAATAGGCGCAACCCCACCCCTCCTGTATTATGCATGTTTTATTGTACCTCCAGCCAGGTCATCATTGCAGCATGATTCCGCTCCGGGTCTTTGTTTTTTGATTCCAAGGTGGATTTTTTTCTGGGAGGGCATAAATATGACCCACCAGTTCGCCTCATAACTGAAAAGCAGCGTGGGCAGTGACGGTTTGCTACACAGCAGCCTGTGGCTTCATTTTGGATAGGACTCACCCTCACTAGAGGTGCCGTGACGTTGGCGGGTGAGCTTACTCTTTTAATGACCATTAACAGAAACCAAAGCCTCTAATTGCGTTTTGTTTCAAACGTTATAATGGGAATAAGCGCAGATGACATTTTCCGCCTGTAGGCACATGCCTACTCTGCCTAATTATTAATCCGGCCCTGTGCGCAACAAGCGTCTGTTATCCAAGCCTCTCCGTCAAAGCGCTAGGACGCACATTGATGGAGCTGCAAAACACGATTCTCCATAGGAGGATCACGCTTTGCAGCGCTGAGCACACGGAGTGCGTTTAGCGAGGTAGCCAGATGGGCATCGAGTGAAAGGAACATCCACTCTCACGGACTTTCCTTCCGCTCTCCAAAGACGCTCGTCTGACACTAGCCTTAGATCTACATTCAAGCCACAGATGGAGCTTGCTTTGGTTGGGTTTGGTTGACACCCATCAGAGCTCAATTAGCCAGCAGCAAGGGGCTTGATGCCAGCTGCAGTCCGGTCTATGCCTGCCAAGACTTCCCATAGATTCCTTATCAGATTTCTTGCCAAAAACAAATAATCACATACAGGGTTATTCAAAGAGACTCGAAAAGTCACCGCACATTCGGTGACTTTTTGTTCTCTTCAATTCGGTGCGATTTGGCGATCCCATTTCGGTGACCCTGCGGTGTATTCAGCAAGCACCACAGGGCTGTCGTAGTGCAGGGTAAAGTCGCCGCAAACCTGCCGAAAACTCACCGCAAAACGAGGGCGAACGCACACCGAAACCCGCAAAAACATCTGTATTAACCTGCGGGAGATGCCAGAGAAACCCAAGCAGGAGCCGATCAGAGCGCAGAGCAGCCGCCGGAAAAAGCCAACACCGCAGACGAATGGAGTGAAAAAAAACGCAGTACGCTTGAATGTTTGAAAAGTGAAACACTGCTGGCAAAGAAACTACAGAACGAAAATGTCTGAAATTTACATATAAGATCCAATGAATGATAATAAAAAGGGCTGTTACAGAAAAAAGAAAAAACGATTTAAAAAAATGGAAAAAAAAAATAATGCCTAAAAGGTTAAAAAAATCTATAAATAGACTTTTTATTGCAGAATATTATAATGAACGGTTTATTAGATATTGAATTAAAATGGGAATATTTTTAACATTGAAGCCTATGGGATTCGCCTGAATAAATCTGCCGAATTAAACCACTGAATGGCAGAGCAATTCGTCAACTTTTCGCTGCTGGGTTTTGCTCTCTGAATAGCTGAAGCATTGCTTCTCTATGGGGATTCACTGCCTTTGAACAGGCACCAAACAGGCACCGTATGTGCAGGCAATTCGCCAGGATTTGGCAAATTGCCTGCTCTCTGGATAGCCGAATGGCCAGGAAAGGTAACAGTACGCTGAATTTCACTGTTTGGTTACCTTTCGGCCACAATTCAGATCTCTTTGAATAACCCTGATAATCTCTTTTATTTAACTCTGCCTAACAACATTTGAGGAGACAATTACACTTCTTAAAAGGGACATAACACATTTTATCATTCAGGGATATGTTAAATGACACAAACAGAAAAAAATATATTACAGTTTAAACTTTTTATTTTCTTTAATTGCAAAAAAATCTGACCCTATGAAGGAGCCACCACTGGTAATATGACAGTATGTGTAAAGAGGGGCTTAGTTTATATATGTGTGTGTATATGCATTGGGGCTGGTTGTGATAGTAGTGAATGTTAATATGCATGTGAAAGAGGGGGGCTGGCTGTGACAAGAGTGTCAGTATAGAACAAGAACTGAGAACACGGAGGACAAACAATGGCATTAGTAGCCTGTCCACACTCAATTCTCATAATTTTATGTTTTATTCCAATGGTGTCATTACAGAGGGAACCATTCCATGTGTCAAACAGCCTCTATCTACCTAAAGGGGCAGCCAGAACTGAAATGCAGAGATACAGCAACCCATGATGATTGTTTCATCCTTAGTTGGGCCCCTTCAGGGATGTGTAGCTAACATACCTGAGCTAACATAGCAAATACAATTAAGTTCCTTCTTAACGGCACCAACAGGCTGAAAGACTGTGAGAAACACT
Source organism: Leptobrachium leishanense (assembly GCA_009667805.1). NCBI lineage: Eukaryota > Metazoa > Chordata > Amphibia > Anura > Megophryidae > Leptobrachium > Leptobrachium leishanense. Next base: position 149,294,146 of record CM019067.1, read on the forward strand.
ATAAATCCCACCTCTTGATAGTTGCTATTGTAACAATATAATCAGTGTAATTCACTTCACCTGTCAGTGGTTTTAATGTTGTGGCTGAGCAGTGTATGTTATTAAAACAGTATTTTATCACAAACCTTCAGTTATTAATTATCATTTTAGAAACGTTGCCCAGTATTACACAAAATTGTGATACAACAAGCAAACTGCCTGTGATACAATGATACAGATCATGTGAAACGTTGGGAGTACATGGTTAAATAAAAGGAAAATGAATTGAAATATACTGTATATGACTATGTTTTCATGATAACCATTAATCAAATATAAACCAAAGTATAAACTGATCACAAATATGAAAGCATTATATAATGTGTTCAAATATGAAATAGAATAATAAAGATCAAAGTGATAAAAAGGAGTGCTTAGAATTTATAAGCTAACATGAAAACGAGACAAATCTCAATGTATCCGTCTTGGTAAAATACTTTGCAAATAAATAAATAACGTCACAGTGAATTTTCTTTTCTCCTGCATTGTATTAGGAATAAGGATTTCCATTTTAATATATTTTAAAATATTTTAGTAATCTTCAGGACCATAAACCATTTTTTTCTGCCAATGTCACCAGGGCTTGCATTCTTTTCTTTTAATTAAGGACATACTGTTTTAATTATATTGTCAAAGGATGTGTCTGGCGAGTATTATTACGTTTACATATGTGATTGATTGTATTTCCCAGTGAAGCATTCATCAGACACAGTGGGTAAGGATCATCTAAGGAACAAGAGAAATAGTTCTTTTTTTTCCCTGTTGTTGTTCACCTTCTGCATTCAGCCCTTGTCTTGTCATGTATCAACATTTGTCAAATATCAATGGGGTTACGGCTGCCAGAAGAAAAAAAAATCAAAATCTGTCACTTGGCTGATGATACGTATCAGACGCTGACTCTGCCTATAAGCCCTCTGCCTAACCTACAAGGTTTGTTGAAGAAATTACACAATAAACACTAGAGTCAAACACAATATTACATAAAATATGTATCTTATAAGGCTCCAAAAGGGGCAGGCTCCTCTTCTAACTGCCTAATCTATCACAGGTACAAAGATAAGTATATACAATTCAGACAGCCTGAATTTTACATACTTATATTTGTACTTGTTGCAGGAATTCCCTTTCATTTCAGGATTCATGAATAATATGTAAAACACTAAACATCTTTTACAGTTCTCTCAATTTTTCATGTAAATTAGAAATCTGCCTTGGGCATACTTATTACTTTATGGACTGACCTAACTATACACCTCTCAGGTATACCATAAAATCCCCCTTCTCATAACTGCAACCAAAGTTTAAATATTCAGTCTACATTTGATATGCAGAAATATTAAACGAATCAACTAATCAAGTACTGTACCACATTTCATAATATCGTGAAAAACACACTACCTGTGAATTGTGAAAAAGAACTTCTTCAAGCCAATATTACAGTTTATTGCATATGTTTTTCATGTACAGTGATCAACATATTAAATCTAAGTTATGGGGAAAAACTAATTGCTAGCTAGTGTTAAGAAACTGATGTGCTGCGCCAAACTTTGACTCCAATAGATAAGACATTGCGGCATTTCAAAACCAACAGAGGTCTGAGCTCAATATAAAATCAATTCAAGTTGGGCACTGGGCCTTCTACGGTTCCACTATTAGGCACGCCACTGTTAGACTGTGAGACTGCAACATTTTAACATGCAGACAGAGAGGAGTAAGCCATCAGTCTAGCTAGTTCATATTCAACTTGCAACTAAGCAATGCAAACATTTCAGCACTAGGGTTTTGTAGCTCCCCATCTGGGACTCCAGTCCCGAAAGTCCACCCTAGTTATACCAAGAGTACGGTAATTACCTTCCTTTTTCTATGTAACTAATACATAAAAAAGTACAGAAAGTTTAATCACTGAACGATTCTGAAGTAGTTAAAGATAAAATAGAACAATAATGAAATGTTAGACAGGTCTAAAAAATCATAGATAATAAACTATAAAAAATAAAAAAGTAAAACGTAGAATAATGGAAACATACCAAGATATTTTCCGTCTTATCCTGTAACATATGGCATTAGGATATTGCTGTGAAAATATAGATATAGTTTATTTATAAATACCATATGCGTTTAAAAATGAGAAATATACTCAAATGCCCAGCTTGTTAATCCATTAGAAAATTATTTCTGCTTTTCTTAAAATGTACTTTCAAAGAGCAAAAGTAACCCTCAAAGCAGTTAATATATATCAATATGTAAGCATTTTGTAGGAATAACATAGGTGCCAGGGCAGGTTGAATTTTTAATACTGGTCTAAAAGACCGTTGCCCGTATAAAAAGGCAATTAAAGGGTTGTTTTAGAAAGTACTCTTTGAGAGCTATCCCCTGAACGGAGTGTGAGACTACCTACTTTTTATCTTATTGGAGCTGTGTAGTTGCCTCTTTCTATTGATCTTTGTGTGTATGTGTATGGAAATAAAAGCATTAAAGTTGTGCCTTTTTGAAAGTCCTAACAAGTCATATGACATTACATATGGTTTCTGGATAAGCTACACAAGTGTACTATATGCACAATCTGTTCATACTCTTACCTTCAATGTCACTTCTATCCATGATATAAGTTCAGCATTAACCTCCCTGGTGGTCTGATTTTTTTTAAAAGAATTTGTGTCTAAATGCATTTTAATTTTCTTGGAAAGGAAATGTGTTGTTTTATATAGTAGGCCTGTAATCCTTAGGAATGACTCACTGAAATCCGTGCAAACAAGAGTCTAATAAACACACGGAGTCAGATAAAGTTTGAAACAGGAAATAATAATTTATTATCCCAGAAATAATTATCCAAAATAATGGATATAAATAATATTCAATAATATAATCAAACGAAAACCACTGAAATCTTTCAGAAAACAAGGGTGCAATATTAGTCACTGCATATTGCCTCAGTAAACATCCTTGGTAAGATATATCTTGAAACATGGGGCTGCACAAAGTCCAACGTCACAATCAGGACAATGGAACCTGGTTTCCTTTCGGATTTTCTTGCCCTTGTCATCCCCCTTGGAGCAACAAATCACACACATCCTTGTAGGTGCTGACTTCCTCTCAGTTGATGGGATGTAGTCCACGAAGTGACGACCAGTCAGGCGTTCAGGGTTGACAATGCCAACAGCACGACGTCCAGGTCTACTCCCAGCCACCGGTGTATGGTGGTGCAGAAATATACATTCGGCAACCTTCCAAATGAAGTCTGAATGAAGAGGCTGGTCACTTCTTTTTTTCAGCAGAATGTAGGCATTGCACTAGCATTGCTCAAGAAGATGCCTGAAGGTCTTCTTGTAATACTTCTTCTGCTGTTTCCGCATCGCTGGGTAGAATGTCATTGCTTGATCAGCTCGGTCAACACCTCCCATGGTGGAATTGGAATCCATCACTACCTGCGGCTTCATGATGTCTTTCCCACCTCTATGTATGTACCATGACAGTGGAATTATTATGGACAGTATTCATTAGGTACACATCTTTTTTGTCACGCCATAATTTTGCCTGTCAGGCAACCATTTCTCCAGTCTTCAACTTTTTGTTTCTGAAGATTGGCGGCATGTCACGCTGGTTAGGTCAGGCGGTTCCATAGGCGTCTGTCTTGTGCTGCAGGAGACACTCAGAGTTCAGGAGATGTGTAGAAGTTGTCCATTGTCGCGCAATAGCCCTGAATCAGCAATGGCTCAATGAGTGGCAGCACAGAAGATGTTGCCAATCCATACTTGCTGTATTTCTCATCGAATTTCGGCCCTTTACCGGTGTAGATGATGGAATTCCAGATGTAGTCAGTTGAGGATTCACACAGCATGTAGGATTTCATGCCAAATCGTGCTCTCTTTGATGCAATGTATTGCACCCAGCTTAGCCATCCCTTGTGGGCCATTAGACTTTCGTCTATGCTGATGTCCCTCTCTGGCACATAGGTCTGTTGGAAATTTGTGACGATCATTTTACAAATAATCATCCTCTTCACTCCACATCTCGTGTTTGAAAAATGGAAGATTGTTTAGGAAGATCTAAATTATGAAAATGTAACTATTTTAATGGAAGTGTGGTTTTAAAAATAGATCGAAGAGATGTGATTGAATTGATTTTCCAATACCATAGTACAATTTGTAAGCCCTGTAAAGTATACAGTAGTATTTTGGTATATATGATCTGGGGGACTGGAACAAGTAGTGCTTGATAATAGGACTGAAACAACTAATCGATTAATCGACAACTAATCGATGATTAAAATAGTTGTCAACTATTTCCATTATCGATTAATCGGAGTCGATTAATCGTCCTGTGTACAGCACACACTGTTTAGAGTCAGACTGAGTTAAACGTAAATAACTTCAGCTTTGGAGCTGATTGGAGAAGACGTGCCGCTGCTTTCCTTGGTATGATTTAGTTCTAGGGTTATATCAGACACAACCAGTTTGTTTTTATTCCATTTACAACAGTAGAACTATAACACAAACAATAGGATACTGCCACTGGATGAAGGAGCTGTATGCCTGAGTTTTATCCTTACTTGAAGCTGGAGTCCTGTGCCACCACCCCACCCTCCCTGCCACACCCACTCTGGTCGGGAACTGCCATTCCCTCCCTTTGGTCTGGTCCCTTTCCCCAAACTCACTCCCACACGCAGATCTGGTCTTTTCTCCATACCCACTCCCTCTCACACTCAGGTCAAGTCACTTGAGCAAAGTCACTCCCTTCCACCTCCAGTCCCTCCTCCCACTATTTAAAAAAGGGACACTCTACGCACCCTGACCACTTTAGCTTATCAACCCCGATTTCATGCTGACATCATCATCTCTGACCAAGTGCTTGTAGCCGCATTCATTTCAGAACGCAAACATGGGCTTAAGCTGCGCATGCAGCATCAACCCATCCCTCTGACCAAGCACTCGCATACCTTGTGTGAAAAGTATGCAAGATACGCAATTTACAGGGGGCGTGGTCTGAGGCCGAGCAGAGTGTACGTGCCCGAGAGCAGCTCCCGCACGGCTGCCCTTGTTGGCGATCTGATTGCGGTTTCCCTTGCACCTGCGGAGCCATTGAGCTACATCCGATGCCCACGAACACGGAGGCAGCTTCAGGAGCAGTTTGGAGCCCTTGATTGCTGCGGGGGAGCCACCGGTGACTCGTGGGCCTGCAGAGCGAGTGGAGCCTGGGCCTAGAGCCGCCATTGCTGCGCAGACAACCACTTCCGGGGACTGACCAGGCTCCGACGCCATTCAGGAGCTGGAGGTCAGGAACAAGGCAGGCCAAGCGCCGCGGACTGGAGCCGACCCTTCAGGTGTGTGGCGGGCGGACGACGCTCGGGGGCAGCGAGTGGAGAGTGGTCACTCCCCCCCTTTAACCCGAATAACGAGAGACTGGATTGAGGTGACAGCCTGGCGTTGTAACAATTGCCATCTATAATAGTGTGCACCAACACACAACGAACTGGCGGCAACCCCCTCCGGGTACTGGTGACCCATCGCCATTCTCCCTGGGGACACCGGGCTCTAAATCCATGAGGAGGAGCGGTCGCCCATAACACTGAGGCCTACGCATAACACGCTGCCGGGACATATATTTTAGTTTCCCCAACGCATCGTATTTCTGACGAAGCACACTCACCTAACCATTGGGGAGAGGGAGACAGCGCAGAAACGCAGCTAAAAATTTAAGAAGAAAGAGAGGAGAGGAGGGGGAGAAACAGGGGGGGGGGAAGGAAAAAAAAAAGGAGAGAAAAGGGAAGGAAAAAGGAGAAGAAGAGGGAAAGACAGAAAAATACTCGGCCCGGCTGCTGCTGGCCATGGCTGCTTAGTACGGAGGCACTGAGGAGATTTAGCTCATAACGCCGGCTACATTTTATTTTTGGGCAACATGGGGAAACCCAGCAAAGGGACAGGCACGCAGAAGACGCAGGAGGGGAAAAAACTACCGGAGACACCATCTCTCCGTCGATTTTTGATCACGGCCACTGAAACCGGGGGCGCTCCGCCGGACCAGGCCGAGTCCCCGACCTCTCCTATGATATTATCCCGGGTGCCTTCACCGGCCGTGTCGGACGCCAGATCGGCGAACCCGGAGACTCCTGATTTGGCCTACTTACTGAAAAACCTCCCCACAAGATCCGACCTACACCAGGCTATTGCAGAGCTTCGGGAATCAATCCTGACGGAGTTACAACATGTAAGAACAGATATTCAGGGCCTTACCGCACGAGTCGAGACTTTGGAAGGAGACTGTGATAAATCCCGTATTGCACACGCTAAGACCGCGGTGAAAGTAGATACTCAGCAGACTCAGATGCGCAGCATGGCCTTACACATCATGGACTTAGTCAACCGTGGGAGACGCAATAACTTATGCCTGAGAGGCCTCCCGGAGGGCGAGGAGCCACAACCACATCTACGCGAGGCATTAACGACCATTTTTAATTCTGTGTTGGAACGTGACGCCACATCACCTATTGAATTTGTCCGAGCTCATGGTGCCCTACGGCCGAGGGGCCCTCCGGGAGCACCTCAGAGAGACGTGATATGTTGCCTAGCGAACTATGGACTCAAAGAAGACATACTAACAAAAGCCAGAGAGGTTACCCAGATTTCCTACGAAGGCTCCCCACTTCAACTGTTCCCAGATCTCTCACTGGCAACCTTAGCGTACCGGAGAGCTCTTAAACCTCTCACGAGCCTGTTGCAAGCCCAACAATTGAGGTACCGCTGGCATATACCCACTGGGCTATTGGTGCATACGCCTCAAGGCCCTTATTTGATCAACACCACGGATGATATGACCACGCTGCTGGATGATCTACAACTACCTGCATTGACCCTTCCTTGGCCTGACCCACTGCAGGTGTACTCCGCTGGTCCACGACTCCTGCGACAGAGACCCTTACCACCCCGACCACAGCAGCAACATGCCCACGCCGGGAGACGTTCGGGTTACCAAGCATAACTCACCATGCTATACGACTAGACCGATGTACCCATTAAGTTTCACAACTTGACCGGCTCTCCGTGCCCTTGGCCTGACACTATGGACTACTTCAAGCAACGATGGCACTAATGCCAATCCTGACCTGGATTTTTGTTTCTCAGGACATCCGTGCTCCTACCGCGAGCTCCGCCTTCTGGGGTGACAACGATACCTGCACTGTGGCCGGACTCTCATTCCATGAACACCGGCACACCCCTGACCACGCTTTTTCTAACCTCACCTACCAAGCCGTACCTCAGGGTACTCTCGTTGAAGACGTTACCTGCACCGCGGTTGTTCCCCTGTTCCATACTTATCGGATCCTGATTGGGTAAACCCTGCCCCCCCTTCGGTCAAACCACGCGATGGTGCACTTTGGGAAGGTCGAACCAGACAGCGGGAAGATAACAATAACCTTGAACTGACGTAGTGTGGTTATATGCAGCCAGTGCCACACGGGGTTGGTGGGTGTCTTTTCTTCTTTTTTTTTTCTTTTTCCCCACAGGACATGCACTAAAGACCTTTGAACTGCTTTGGACACCTCTCGACAGTAATGGCAGCTTGGTATTGTATTAATGCACACGCATACCGTCATTTACACCCCCCCAATGCACCCACTGCCTTTCATTGAGGCGAGACATTTATTGTTACTTGTTGATCTAATGTTCCTCACCCGTCCACTGCTGAGGGCGGAGATTGCACCGGGGCACGGAGAGCGATCAGAACCGGTTGTTATCCCCATGTTCCCCTTACCTGCATGATATTTTAGACATGCCGCGCGTTACGTTCTATACAGTTTACAGCTTTCCAAGGTTAATCTCCGTTCGTGTCACTGTTTGTATGACTAACTCCGATTTTCACTTTTACAATTAGGTGTTCCCCCCGGGTGGGAATACACACACCTCTGTGGCAGTAGTCGCCTTGGCGCTGTAGTCCGCTGAGGTGATCCACGACCACGCCCCCCCCCTTTACCGAGGTGCGGTGACACCATAGTGTTCTGGCCCGCATCCCTGGCGACAGCCGGTTCGTGGATTGCTAGTGGGCACTGTCACTCCTACCTCTCCGTTGTAAATAAGTTTTAGTTTCACCCCACACTTTCCTCCCACTTTCTCCCCTTTCCCCCCTACTCTCCTTTAGACCCCACGGTACAGTACTCATATCATCCGTTCCTCATAACTGCTAGGCTACCATGTCTCTCCCACAGGATCTCTCGCTCATGTCCATAAATGCAAGAGGGCTTAATTTACCTGAAAAAACGCTCTCGGGTGTTGCGTGATTTCAGGAGTTGCAAGGCATCAGTAGTATTCATACAAGAAACGCACTTCAGGGGAGACACCCACCCCAAATTGACGGACTCACACTTCCCGGTTGGGTTTTACAGTAACCACACCACTTCAAAATCCAATGGTACAGCTTTACTATTTCATAAACGCATTCCCTTTACAAACACGGCGTCCCTGACTAGAGATGAGCTGTTCGGGTTCAGACGGTTCGGAGTTCGACCCGAACTTTGGCAGTTCGAAAGTTTGTGAATTTCGAACTTTTGGCTTTCACCTCTATCTCAGGGTTGTTCAGAGAAAGGTGAAAACCAGGAGAATGGCAGGAAAAGAGAACAATCTGGACCAAATAGCCGATTAGGAAAGTGAGATAAGGCTAGGGTCAGACTAACGCATTTTTCGCAGCGACCGTCAAAAAGTGCGTCCGAACGCATTGCCGTATTTTTTCACGGATTGCGCGAAAACGGTCATACGATGCGTATTTTTGTGCGTGATCTTTTACGGATCCAAACCAGGAAACTTTGGGTGTCTGGACGTTATGTTGGCCGGACATGAGCAGGGTCTGACGTCTCCAAATCACGCACACACACCGCTAGTGGACGCAGCGCACTCTGTACGTCCGTACTAGCGGTTCTGTGTTCTCGAAAAAATGCATTCATTTTCCACTTGCGTTGCGCAGCCGGACTTTCGTGCGACCGTACTTCGTATATTGGCCGTCATTGCCCGTCATTTGCTGCTAGTGCGGCCGTGATTAAGTGCGCCTAAACGCACGTTAAAAATTCGCTAGTCTGACCCTAGCCTAAATGGGAGAATTTTTCTGGTTTGGCTATTTTGACCTAGAATTTTCCATTCTCCAGTCATTCTACTGCTCTTCACCGCTCTCTGAATAACCCTGACAGGGTTATTCAGAGAAAGGTGAAACTCAGGAGAATGACTGGAGAATGGAAAATTCTAGGTCAAAATAGCCAAACCAGAAAAATTCTCCCATTTATCTCACTTTCCAAATCGGCTATTTGGTCTAGAATTTTCCATTCTCCAGTCATTCTCCTGCTTTTCACCGCCAAAAAATCAGTAAACTTTTTCTGCGTGTCCGAAAATGTCTCCTCTTTTCATACAGACTGCCGCCCCAAGCAGTTGTTTATGGATAGATTAAAGGAAAAGCATTTACCGTCATTTGAAATGTCATTTTTTGGTTTTTACATATTTCTATACATCCTAGAAATCCGCCACTTCACGGGCAGGTTATGGGGACCTCCTAGGCACGATATTTGAAGGAATTTTTGGTTTTTATTTTTAACCCTTATCTCATGGAAAACTCACTGTCCCTTTAACCCCTAAGGGACCTTGGACGTACCATGTACGTCATGACCGCGGGTCTCTTTTAGACCCGCTGACGTACATGGTACGTCCTGCGGTCTTTTGAGCGCTGGAAGCGATCGGATCGCTTCCAGCAGCTCAAACGCCATTGCAGGCTGCCTGGGAGTCCAGGCATCCATGCAATGGCGGTTACAAGTGCCGGGGCACCTTGTGATCGCTCCCCGGGAGCGATCAACATCCGGTTTTACCGGAGAGGTGCCCGGCACTTCTAGAGAGCGCTGGAACCGATCGGATCGCTTCCAGCTGCTCTGTGTATATTGCAGGGATACCTCGACATCGAGGCATCCTTGCAATATGCTTACCTGCCGCCGGTCCGTCCGTGATCGCTCCCCCCGAGCGATCACTTCCGGTAGCGGCAGGAAGTACTGAGTGCCACGAGGTATCGTGGCACTCAGTACATAATAGATCACATGAGTGATCAGGTGCTCTGCTGGGTGCCTCGAGGGATCAAGGCACCCAGCAGAGTAAAAAAAAGTGTAAAAAAAGAAAAAAAAAGTTAAATAAAAATAAATAAAAAGGTATAAAGTAAAATAAACTGACAGCCAAGATGGCGCTGCCCTTCTAAGGGCAGGGTCATCTTGGGGCTGAGTGGATGTTCCTAGCCTGCCTCATCAGAGAGGCAGGCTAGCAACATCCAATCAGAAGTTATAAAAAATCAAAATAAAATTTCTAATTTGTAAGGTCAGGTCAATATTTTGTAAATATTGGCTCTGACCTCTGTGATTCTCCTCCCTCTCCTCACTTGTGTTTTGGTGAGCGAGAGAGAGAGATCAGATTTGACAGGTTAGAGATTTTAGGTAGATTTAGTGAGATTAGAAAAATTGAGGCAGATTTAGAGAGATTTTAGGGAAATTTAGAAGAATTGAGGCAGGTTAGAGTGATTTAGAGAGATTTAGGTGTTTATTTGTATTTTCTTGTGAAACCCAACGGTTCTTCTAAGAACCAATAATCCGCTTATATATATAATAATTATAAAATTTTATAATCTATTATATATAATGTCTGAGAGGGTGTACAGCGCCGAGGAGGCATATGCCATCCTGGCGTCAGAATCTGAGGCATCTGCGTCAGACTCAGACCCGGATTTCGACCCGCTAACTGCTCAGAGACGTCGCTAGATACATTATCTATGCTGGCTGATGTATCTAGTGATGTTTCTGATGCAGATCCTGGGTCACCACCTGCCAGCAGGAGACGCACAGCTCCAGCTGAGGAGTGGGTAGTGCCTCATTGCCAGAGGCCAGATATCCCTCCTTTCACGGCAAATCCTGGCATCAATATTGATGTTGCAGGATTTACCGCCACACAGTTTTTGCAGGTGTTTATGGGGGATGATTTGTTGGGCCACATCGTGGCCCAATCAAATCTGTATGCCCATCAGCATTGTGCTGCGAAGCCAGACTCCTACTTGGCAAGGCAGCAATGGACCCCGCTAGATGTGCCAGAATTTCTGAAATTCTGGGCACTTACTATGCTGATGGGCATCATAAAGAAGCCCTCAATTCGCTCCTACTGGAGCAGTAGCCCCATCTGCTCTACCCCCATTTACCCCCAATCAATGTCACGTAGAAGGTATGAAAACATTTTGCGTTTCATGCACTTCAGTGACAACAGCCTGTGCCCTCCTAGAGAGCATCCCCAGTTTGACAGGCTGTATAAAATCTGCCCCCTGATTACCCACTTCGCCGCCAGGTTTGCAGAGGCTTATACACCTGGAAGGAATATCTGCGTGGATGAATCCCTAATGAAATACAAGGGAAGGCTGGGATTCAAGCAGTATATTCCTTCCAAACGCTCCAGGTATGGAGTGAAGGTGTATAAGCTCTGTGACAGCGAGAGTGGGTATACTCAGGCCTTCCGGGTGTACGAGGGAAAGGATAGTAGCCTTTGTAAAGTAATGTGACAGACACAGAGCTTCAAAACAGAGCTGTGCTCCTGTAGATGTTTAATCTATAACTGAACACAAAATGGAGGGGGGGAGGGATCAGGAAGACTAACTACGGTGGTCAGAATGGCTCAAAAAAAACATAGGCAAAACACAATACATTACATCTCCCTTCGTAAGTATAAAACAAACCCTTAACTAGCATAGTCACTTGGGATACAGGTATAGATATCGCAAATATTAAATCGGTGATATTTCTTTAAACTTCTCAATTACATAAACAGAAAACTTGCATCCCTCAAAAGAACAAAAGAAAGGTTAGCACATTTTAAACGAGACTCAAACGATAACATATCATCCAGAACAGTGCACCATTGTACATAAGCAAGTGGAACTGGAACAGTTATTGGCACACTGCTGTCGCCATTCGCGTTTGCTACGCATGTCTCTGGCTACAAGGAAAGCCGGTCCGGAGGTTTCACAACTCTGCCTAGCCTGGTGATGTACTGCCCGGTTGACGTCATTCCTTAGCAGTCTGTGGTACTGGAGCAGATTCTTGCTGGGAGTTAGTATGTTCCACAGGCTCGGGCTCCTCGGCACTCACTGGCTCCATCAACTCAGCCCAATGATCATTGATAAGTCTGTGACGGGAGTCATTGGCATCTGGTGTGCTCTTACGAAGGTGCTGGACGTTGCGACGGTATTCCTTATTTCCACTTTCTACAATATAGGATCGAGGGCATCGTGAGACCTCACTACTACTCCAGGCGACCACCTGTTACTGCCTGGGTGCGGCTGCATCCGAACTTCATCTCCAGGCTTCAATTCAGCACGGGGGCCACTTGCTCTTTTATGGTCATAGTAGAATTTCTGAATGCATTTGCTTCTGTCTAGGCGCTGTTTGACTTTGATGGGATCATAAGCTGCAGGTGCGAGCAGCAGACGAGCAGTAGGCAGGCTATTTCGGGGCCGCCTGCCCATCAGCAGTTGAGCAGGCGAAAAAGCCTACAGAATCCAGTGGAGTTGTCCTGTAATCAAGCAGTGCAAGGTGTTTGTCTGACGCTTTGGCCCAAAGTTTTTTAACAGTCTGGACTGCACGCTCGGCTTCACCATTGGAATGTGGTGTGTGGGGTGACGAAGTTCTGTGAGTAATTCCATAACTTTGGCAGAACACCTTAAATTCCTCTGCTGCATATTGAGGGCCATTGTCTGTTCGAAGGATGACAGGGATCCCATGCCTGCTAAACTGAGCCTTCAGCTTTTCTATGATACTGCGACAATGTAGATTCTTCAGCGTGTCCACTTCGATGAACTTTGAGTAGTAATCCACCAGCAGAATGTAATGGGTCCCTTCGAACTCAAACAGGTCCGAGGCTACTTCTTCAAAGGGAAAACTGGGGGTTTCTGTTGGACGTAGGGGTTGTCTTGGCAGTTTATTCTGGAAGTCTGCACACTTGCCACAGTTCTTTACCATTTGTTCAATTACAGAGCTCATACCTGGCCAGTATAGGACCTCACGGGCTCTCTGCTTGCTCTTCACTATTCCCAAGTGGGACTGATGTATGAGCTTCAACATGTGAGCTTGCATAGAAGGGGGAACCACTATACGCAGGCCTTTGTACACAACGCCATCGGAGACAACAAGCTGGCTTCGCGAGTCCCAGTATGGTTGTAGTTCATTAGGGAGATCATGCCTGTGGTCTGGCCAGCCTTGCCGGATTATCCTTTGAAGACAGCTGAGCTCTTCTCTTGTGCAGTTCTGCAGCTCTGAGTATTTCTGCTCACTGACTGAAACAAAATGAAGCATGGAGACGCACTCTAAGCCTTCCATCTCAGGCTTGTTCACAGGTAACTGGGCTCTCGACAGCGTATCCGGCAGTTCCATATCTTTGCCCCGTCTGTACTTAACGGTGAGATCATACCACTGCAAGCGAAGGCGCATCCTCTGAATGCGCATGGGGGTAGAGAGCAATGGCTTCCTAAAAATATCCTCCAGAGGCTTATGGTCATTGTAGACGGTAACGTGGTTTCCAAATATGTAATTATGAAACTTGACACATGCATGAACAATTGACAGCATCTCCTTCTCGATTTGCGCATAACGAGTTTCAGTGTCTGTTAGTGACCTGGACGAAAAGGCAATGGGGTGGCTGTCCTGCAACAATACTGCACCGAGGCCGTTGCTGCTGGCATCACAGAAAATTTCGACAGACTTGGATGGATCAAAAAATTGTAGCACAGGAGACTCAGTGCACATGTCTTTGAGTGTGTCAAAGGCTTGTTGTTGAGCTGGCTGCCAGGCAAATTCCACATCAGTTTTAAGAAGTTGTCTCAGAGGTGCATCAACTTCGCTGAGATTGGGCAGGAATTTCGAGAGGTAGGTGACAAACCCTAAGAAGCGACGGACACCATCCTTGTCTCTTGGTGTTGGCATGGATTTCACAGCCTCTATTTTTGCAGGGTCTGCCTTCAGGCCATCTGCTGTTATCAGGTGTCCTACATAGGGCACAGAAGATTGCTTGACGTGGCATTTATCAAAGTTGAGACTCAGGTTGTAGCTTGTGGCTCTCTGAATTACCTTACGGAGAATCTCATCATGTTCCGGTACTGAAGGGGCCGCAATGAGAATGTCATCCATCACACTGATTGCGCCGCTAATACCCTCAAGCATTTCGTCCATAATACGCTGGAATATTTCAGGTGCACATTTTAGACCAAAAGGAAGCCTAAGCCACCTAAATCTGCCAATGGGCGTGTTGAAGGTTGTCAGGAATGATGACGCTTCATCCAATTCTATTTGTAGGAACCCAGATTTTGCATCCAAAACAGAGAAAACTTTAGCACCAGGTATTGCAGAGACTACCTCCTCGATGGTGCGCATTGGGTAATGTTCCCTCTTAATGACTTTATTTAAGTCGCTCGGGTCAATACAGATTCTTATTTTGCCATTACGCACAGCTGCCACCATAGAACTCACCCACTCGGTTGGTTGGTTAACTTTGGTGATGTAGCCATCTTTAACCATCTCTTGTAGTTTCTCTAGTATCTTATTTCTCAGTGCAGCTGGTTGACGGCGGACAGGATGAACCACACCTTGTGCTTCAGGATCAATTTTGATTGTGTACTTGCCCGGCAAGGTTCCAGTAGTGCGAGTCAGTTCTGGGTAATCATCTAGCCCAACTGGCAGAGGTCCTGTTGTTGCCACTTGGATAGAGTGTCGTGTGTTGCTTTTCATAGTAGGCTGCAGCGCATGGAGCCGCATCACTAAACCTAAGGCTTCTGCTGTTGCGCCACTAAGCACATTTTCTTGCAAAATGTCCACAATCTCAAATTCTGCTGGTATCTCTGTATTCTTGAATTTGATTAGAAGGTCCACCGCAGCTATGGGCTTCAGCCTGTGGTTAGAGTAGGACTTTAGCACTCGATTAGAGCGCTTAAGCTCACCTACATGCGGGAGTGTCTGTACTAATTACTTAAAGTCAATGTGTTGCACTTTGCACCAGTATCAATTCTGAATGGCACTTGCCGAGACAGGATTTCAATGTCCGCAGTCCATTTGTCATCATAGTGCTCATCCGTTCGTGTGAGATTTATGCCCAGTACCTCCTCATCCTCAGTTTCTGATTGCTGCTGCACACTAACTGTGTTTACTGACCTTTTGCGACACACTGCCACCCAGTGGTTTGGTTTGTGGCAGTACGAGCAGACAGAACCTTTCGCTGGACATCTGCCCTGGGTCCACTTATGCTGGGGATCTTTTCCACAATTTAAACAGTTGTATGTCCGGTAAGTATTCATGTCTTTCTGCACAGATTTTGGCTGATATTGTAGATAGGCTTTTTTATTTGCAGTTTGGAATTGTGTATTCACCTTTATTGCTTGCACTTGAGATTCTTCTTCTCTGATTATTGTAATTTGCTTCTGTGACAGTTCAAACTGTTGGGCAATTTCAATTGCTTTTGGTAGTGTTAGATCTTCCCCTTTGTCTAAGAGTCTCTCCTGGACGCGCTTTTCTTTGATTCCAGCGATTATTGTATCGATTAACATATCATCTGGATCAGCATACTCGCAATCCATTAGCAGGAGTCTTAAATCCTTCACAAAGTGGTCAAATCCCTCAGTGACTCCTTGTTTTCTCTGCTTAAAGCGGTGTCTGGCAATTCTCTTATTCTTTCTTGGCCTTATATAGCTGGCAAATTTATCCAGTACTTTAGATGGATCATCCTTCTCCCCTTCTCCCCAGGGTAGCGTTTTATATATCTCTCTGCCCTGCTCGCCAATCCACGTTCCCAACCAACCTGTGCGCTGCTTCAGTGTTTGTTCTGAGAGCGGTCCATCAAACACAAAGGAGACGTGGCTGCGAAATCTTTCAAACTCTTGGTACAAGTCTGGAGCTTCCCAGTCAATCTTGGGGTGTTCAAACTGCGATAATGCCATAGTAAGCGTGAGATCTGTTCCAGACAGACTTCTGACACCATGTAAAGTAATGTGACAGACACAGAGCTTCAAAACAGAGCTGTGCTCCTGTAGATGTTTAATCTATAACTGAACACAAAATGGAGGGGGGGAGGGATCAGGAAGACTAACTACGGTGGTCAGAATGGCTCAAAAAGAAACATAGGCAAAACACAATACATTACAGCCTTGACCTCCAGGTTGGCCAGAAACATGGGAACCAGTGGCAAGATTGTGTGGGACCTACTTTTTCCCCTGATGAACAAAGGGTACCACTTGTATGTTGATAATTTTTATACGAGTGTGTCCTTTGTTCAGCTGCTGTATTGTTTTGATACAGCAGCATGCGGTACTGTTCGCAAGAACGCGTAGGTTTCCCAGCACAGCTTGTCCGCACCCGGTTAAAAAGGGGGGAGACCTCAGCTCTGCGCCAAGAGGAGCTGTTGGCGGTCAAGTACAGAGACAAGAAGGATGTATACCTTCTATCCACCATCCACACTGAGAGGTCTGTGGAGGTCTCTGTACGTGGCAGAGCTGAGCGCATCAGGAAGCCAGTGTGCATCAAAGCCTATAACCGGCATATGGGTGGGGTTGATCTGGCAGATCAGCTGCTCCAGCCCTACCAGATCATGCGGAAGTCAAAGGCCCTGGTACAAAAAGGTTGCAATTTACCTGATGCAAATTGCAACCCACAATGCCTTTTTGCTCTGCAAAAAGGCAAACCCCGGAGTGACGCTGTCCTTTTTACAGTTTCAGCTCCAGGTCATTTCGGGGTTTTGTACCAGGATGCACCTGCTCCCCGGGCGGTGATGGGGACAGAGTTGGGGCTACACATTTTATTTATAAAATCCCCCCTACTGAGGGCAAACAGAAACCCCAAAAAAGATGCAGGGTGTGTTTCAAGAGGGGCAGAGGAGAGACACAATCTTTTACTGCCCAGAATGCCCTGGACAACCCGGTCTGTGTCTTGGGGACTGTATCAAGATATATCACACTGTGCGTGATCTGTGATTTTTTTTTTTCCTTTCTATTTTTTCTCACACTCCAATTAGTTAGTTCAGTTTAGTTTTTTTTCTTTTACTGCACCAGACTTTTACATTTTATTCGTACATTTTTATGTTCTACAATTGGTGCTGTATTTTGCCAAAATCTTTGCACACCTATGCATGGGGGGCATGGGTGTACTCAGGAGACCTTGCAGAAAACAACCTGGAGAGTTTTCATGCAGTAACAAACAACAGTGTCTAGTAAATCACAGTCCAAATCTAATGTGGGCGTAAAAATCTGAAAATTGAAAAATTACCGCCACACACCTTCTCAAATGTTTTGGGCTAAAATCGTTGCATCCATGGCATCAAAGCACTCCATATGCAATACCTTGGGGTGTCAACATAACAAATATAATCAATTTTCTGGCAATAATTCAAACTGGGGTATGCGGTAGACCCAAAACCAAAGATAGGCCTAGCTGAAGAAATAATCTCAATTTCAACTCCAATGACAAAGTCATAAAAATTGTATTTGAACCTTCCCAAAATCCTGGCAAACCTATGCATGGGGGGCATGGGTGTACTCAGGAGACCTTGCAGAAAACAACCTGGAGAGTTTTCATGCAGTAACAAACAACAGTGTCTCCTAAATCACAGTCCAAAACTACCGTGGGCGTAAAAATCAGAAAATTGAAAAATTACCGCCACACACCTTCTCAAATGTTTTGGGCTAAAACCGTTGCATCCATGGCATCAAAGCACTCCATATGCAATACCTTGGGGTGTCAACAAACAAATATAAACAATTTTCTGGCAATAATTCAAACTGGGGTATGCGGTAGACCCAAAACAAAGATAGGCCTAGCTGAAGAAATAATCTCAATTTCAACTCCAATGACAAAGTCATAAAAATTGTATTTGAACCTTCCCAAAATCCTGGCAAACCTATGCATGGGGGGCATGGGTGTACTCAGGAGACCTTGCAGAAAACAACCTGGAGAGTTTTCATGCAGTAACAAACAACAGTGTCTCCTAAATCACAGTCCAAAACTGATGTGGGTGTGAAAATGAAAAACAGTATCCAATTTGTTTGGAGCAAACGGTTGCATCCATGGCATAAAAACACTCCATTTACAATACTTTGGGGTGTTAGCTTACCAAATATATGCACGTTCATAAAATTGGGGTATGTAAAAAGGCCCTAAAAAGAAGATAAGCAAAGAAGATACTGTATGTCAAATTAGAAAATGACAAGCACATGTCAAAGATTGGCGTAGCACCCCAAAAACAACAGAACAAATCTATATATGGGTGGTATCAATTTACTCAGAAGATGTTGCTGAACATATTTTGGGGTGTTTTTTGGCAGTAACCCATAACTGGATTTGACAATTCATGCCTAAAGTACAATGTGTGTGAAAAAATAACACAAAAAGTGACTACCTGAAAGTTTGACATAGAGCTAGTGCATGGAAAGTGTTAAAAATACAACTCTTTGAAGCACCCTAGGGTGTGCCCTTTCTAAAAATATATGGTTTGATGGGGGTAAATTACTTTGGCCGGCTTCAAAAATGTCCCAAATAGGACATGGGTGCATGATGACGAAATGTGAAAATTCCAAGTTGGAAAACTGAAATGCGCACCCCCAAATAAGGCCTATTAGCCCCCAAATGACCCGACATACCTATACATGGGTGGTATCAATTTACTCAGAAGATGTTGTTGCTGAACATTTTGGGGTGCTTTTGGCAGTAAACCTTAAAGTTCACATACATGTATCTTAAATTGCGTTAAAAAAAATAAAATCACCAAAACTTTTTTTTTCTCAAACTTTGGCATAGATTTGTGGTAAAATAGTTTGCATGGAAAGAGTCAAAATACCCCAAGTTTAATACCTTGATTTGTGTACTTTAAAAAAATATGTATATGTGGAGGGTTATTCAGGAATTAGTGACAGATATCAGTGTTACAATGTCACTATCACTAGTTTTGAAAATAAAGTCTTTGGAAATGGCAAAGTGCTACTTGCACTTATTGTTGCATAAAATAAGGAAAAAAGCGAGGAATATGCAAACATTGGGTATTGCTAAACTCAGAACTAAATTTAGAAACTACTAAGGAATTAAATTTTTTTGACGGTTGTTGATACATAAGAAATTTTGGGGGTCAAAGTTCGAAAAAGTGGTGTTTTTTCAATTTTTTTGTCATATTTCACAATGTTTTTTATAGTAAATTATATGAAAAGATGAAAAAAATGGTATCTTTATAAAGTCCATTTAATGACGAGAAAAACAGTGTAAAATATGTGTAGGTTGCATAAACGAGTAAGAGGAAAATTTGTCCTAAACACTAACAGCGCAGAAACGTAAAAACAGCAGCGGTCCCTAAAGGACGGATTTGTGTAAAACCGCCCAGTCACTAAGGGGTTAAAAACTTATTTTTTTTTAACTTTTTGTCCTTGTTTCCTGTCCCCCAGGGCACTACCCGGACCCCCATACACCTTTTATGGCAAATATGTAGCATATATGCCCTCTTGGAGGGCACTCTAAAAAAAACGAATTTTCAGCCCCATTGACTTGCATGGGGGTTCGGGTTCGGTCCCGAACAAATGGGAAGTTCGGGTTCGGGCTCGAACCGAACTCGGGGAGTGTTCGGCTCATCCCTATCCCTGACGGACGGAGAAGGGAGACTACTGGTAGTTAAAGGACACATAGCCAACACATTGTACACATTTGCAAACCTTTACGCCCCGAATAAAGCCCAACACTGCTTTATTACCACCAGCCTACGCAAGGTAATGGACTTCGCGGAAGGCACTCTAATTTTGGGGGGGGGACTTCAACGTCCCCTTGGCTCCACTAGTTGACACGTCCAAAGGTACTACCTCTCACCCTCTACACATATTAAGATCCATCGGCAAGACACTACACTCATTAAGATCCATCGGCAAGACACTACACTCTTCTCGATTGGTGGACTGCTGGAGGGCGCAACATC
Organism: Leptobrachium leishanense; assembly: GCA_009667805.1. Lineage (NCBI taxonomy): Eukaryota > Metazoa > Chordata > Amphibia > Anura > Megophryidae > Leptobrachium > Leptobrachium leishanense. The sequence goes on from CM019067.1 coordinate 149,314,161, forward strand.
CGGAAGAGAGAGACTACACGTTCTTCTCCCAACCCCAGCAGTCCTACTCCCGTCTAGACTACTTCTTTTTGCAGCACTACCATCTACACACACTGAAAACAGCATCCATTGGCACAGCAACCTGGTCGGATCACGCTCCAATTCATATCACCCTCACATCCCCGCTCTACCGTCCTGCCTCCTTCTCCTGGCGCTTAAATGACTCCTTTTTGGCTAACGAATCCCTTGTGGAAGACAGCGAACGGGTGCTTGAAACCTATTTCGCTGAAAACGTGACCCAGACACATCCGACCCTGTAATTTGGGAAGCGCACAAATGCGTAATTAGGGTCACTACATTAAGAAAGGGGCGGAACTTAAAAAGCAAAGATCCACACAGATTAGTGATCTGGTACTCCAGATCTCAGATACTGAACGCTTACACAAACAGGACGCTGACCCAACACACCTGACCACGCTCACGACCCTGCGACGCTCCCTAACAGACCTTATGAACACACTACACCATCGAACGTGTCTTCAAACAAAAGCCTTTTTCCACACTCACGGGGATAAATGTGGCCGCCTTCTGGCGCATGATAGCCAAAAAGTGGGCTGCTACATATATCGCCAGCGTACGGGACCGAGAGGGTAGACTGAAACACATGCCAACGCAAATCATGACTGCCTTACGCGAATATTACAAGCGACTGTACTCCCTTATAGGCCCCCAGACAGACGAAGCTAGACAGACATTGCTTGACCAGATTCAAACGTACCTCTCCAAACACTCCACACGCAAAGTTTCTACGGTAGACGCAGCTCTCATGGAAGATCCTATCACGGAAGGGGAATTATCGGCTGCCCTCAAATCGTCTAAAACAGGCAAATGCCCCGGCCCAGACAGTCTCCCGCTCCGGTACTATAAGACTTTCCGTAAAGTCCTCATACCACACTTACTGAAAGCCTTTAATGCCCTGGCCCAAGGCCAGAACCTCCCCCCGCAGGCATTAATGGCCAATGTCACTTTGCTACCAAAGGAGGGCAAGGACCCTACTAATTGCGCAAACTATAGACCAATATCATTACTCAACACAGACATTAAACTTTTCGCTAAAGTTTTAGCCACACGCCTTCAACCGCACATCCCTAACTTGATTCATTGCGATCAGGTGGGGTTCGTCCCGGGGAGAGAAGCAAAAGACAACACGATTAGGGCTTTGCAACTGATTCACCGATGCCGCTCTTCGGGCGAGGATTTCCTTCTCTTATCAACTGACTCAGAGAAGGCCTTCGATAGGGTCAACTGGGACTTTCTGTTTGCCTCACTTGCACACATAGGGCTGGGTCCGAATATGCAGTCCTGGGTCTGGGCCTTGTACGCGGATCCCTCGGCACGGCTTTGTGTGAATGGAGTCTACTCAGAGTCTTTTAAAATACATAACGGTACAAGACAGGGATGCCCCTTGTCCCCATTGCTTTTTATTTTGTCCCTGGAACCCTTTCTTGCCGCCGTTAGACATAACCAAGACATCAGGGGGCCCACTATGGGCACGGCACAACACAAAATCGCAGCATACACCGACGACTTGCTCTTCTTCTTGACGAACCCGAGAGTATCCCTGCCCTGCATTTTATCAACCTTTAGGGAATACGGAGCCATTTCCAACCTAAAAATTAATTTTGGCAAATTCCACATCCTGCGTGTATCTGCGGTAGACACATGAACCCCACTAATTCTTCAACACTTCCCATTCTCAATCTCACTCACGAAAATAAAGTACTGGCTAAACGCGGACCCTACGGAGAATTACGGAGACAACTTTGCACCACTCCTAGCCACATTACAAGGGGACCTTTCCAAATGGAACTATGCACATATATCATGGTTAGGGCGAGTGGCCATAATTAAAATGAATCTCCTCCCACGATTACTATACCTCTTTCAAACAATACCCATCCGTTTGCCCAAAAATTTTTTTCCAACCCTTAAATCAGCGTTAATCAAATACATCTGGAAAGGTAAAACCCCCAGGCTACGCTTTGACATACTCACCAGACAGAAATCGCAGGGCGGACTAGCAGTATCTGATTTCCGAAGCTACCATATAGCGAGCCATTTATTACGTATTCTAGATTGGTCGAAACCGGGGGTCAGGAAGAAATGGAAAGACGCGGAACAAGACTCACTAAGGGTACCCCTGGCCACCTTACCATGGCTCCGAATCTCCCAGGACAAACATCATGCCATTACATCCCCTTACACGCTAGCCACCATGGCCATTTAAGGTCTTGCCTCCAAGACCTTCTCCCCTGTTACTAATTGTACACAATCGAGATTTTGCCTTGGGGCTGCAAACACAGACCTTTTGCACCTTATTCTCGACATAGTTCCCGAGAGTACATCATTTACTGCGCACTACAGGGTATATACCATTAAGGGAACTGTTTACAACGGGACCACCACCCTTTTTACTCAGTTTTAAATATAGTCAATTGTGCCATTACCTGCGAGCAATCCCGCAACAACACAAACTCACTCGACAACTTACTGGATTTGAACAACAATGCATGTTACCTAACCCCTTGGCACACGGTATTTCACACATTTACGCTCTGCTTCAATCTGCGGCTGCAGACACGCCAGCCCCGTTCATGGGACGCTGTGAGATGATGCTAGAAATGCCCCTTTCGGAATCCCAATGGGGTAAAATTTTAGATCTCACACACCATTGCTCCGTGGCAAGCAGGGTCCAGGAAGCAGCATACAAGGTTTTAACTTTATGGTACAGAGTACCCACGCAAATCAGCCAGATGTTCCCTGCCATACCCCCAATGTGCTGGAGATGTAACGGGGATGAAGGTACGATGATCCACATATGGTGGAGCTGTCCAATTCTTATCCCCTTCTGGAAGACCATACATGCGGTTACCTCTGAATTTGTTGACCCCCCAATATCTTTTAGCCCTGCGTCGATGCTCCTCCACCACACCGAGACATCTGCTCGCACATATAAAAGATCTGTATTGATTCGAATTCTCAATGTGGCCAAAAGTGTCATTCCTTTATAATGGATACAAATTATCTGTCCACCCATGTCAGTCTGGCGGTCTAGGATGGAAGACCTCCACTCTCTAGAACATTTGACACTTACCTCAATGGACCAGTCCGAGTTGTATTCCACAATCTGGTCCAGATGGACTTTGGTCTCGTCCTCCTCCACTTTTAGAACCATATTGAACGCACACCGAGACTAAAAGGATCTAAGGTACTCTATACGTAGCCACCTAGTAATTCGGCTTTACCTACGGTACGTGACCGACTCCCCCCCTCCCCCTCCCATCCTCAAGCTGTTTTTCACCTTTCTTTAACCCTCCCTTTTTTACTTATAGATCTATAGGCATAAATTCAGATCTCTATATTTACTATTCGTTGATATTCTTATAATTGTTATGTATTGTCATACTTGATCAGATCCTGCGTGATCTGACAAATCCAGATTTATACCTGAACAATGAAACTATGCTATCTTTTATGTTTGAATTTGTCGATGAAACTCAATAAAAACTTTGATTTACAAAAAAGATACGCAATTTACGTATGCACGTACGAAAGTTACGTACACAATGCAAATTGCTTATGAAAAAAGGGGAAGGGGTTGTGGTAATTTATCTTTTTACATAAAATTCCTTTTAAGTAAACAAATTTTTCTCTTTTTTTTATCCAATGAATCGATTAATCGAAATAATAACCGTCCAACTAATCGATTATGAGAATAATCGTTAGTTGCAGCCCTACTTGATAACAGAGCAAGCTCTATACAACCGCTAAACAGAAATTTAAAGAAACAAACCAGTTAAACAAAACAATCATTCTAAAGGGCATCAAACAAAAGTTTATCACACACAGAATTACAAACTGTCCTTTCTTAAATTGACAGTAAACACTGTCATACAGTGCCAGGAGAATGCACAGCATCCCAGACACAAAGCATGTTAAATACCATCTATGCAAAGCACAACATTTTTGACAAAGTAACATTCCAAGCAGTATCAATGGTTTGTTGCATAAAGACACAAGTTTTAAACATCATGGCATTAATTTTTTGTTTGGCAATTATACGTCTTAATCAACCTGAAATAGTGTAGCGCACCCAGTATATAAAATACAATACATTTCCTATATATAGGTGTCACGGGGCACCCAGAGAGAGCCAAGGTGGGCCCTTTGTACTGGGTGTTAAGCCCTTGAGGCAGGTTAGCTGCTGGTTGCATAGACAGACCACAGCACACAAATAATACACAGATACAAGACAAGATATAGAACAGGACTGTAACAGGAATGGCAGGAGAACAAGGAGAACACAGAAGAACTCTAAAGGGATCCGTAACTCTGGGGTAAGGTCCTGGTTTAGGAAAGGAAACCTAGCAAGAAATAACACTTAGACAGGAAAACTGGAAGGGTGAGGTTAAACAAGATTCTGGTAACACACAAGTACACACACACGAGGAAACCCTGATGGGGCAAGGTCCTTATACTGGCCGTCTGATACTATACAGGATACAGGGCACAGAAATAACAACGGGGGGGGGGCGTGTCCGACCGCTGAGGAGAGTGGCTGCTGTATTGCTGTGCTCCGTGCAGGGTTGCCGGATTTTCGGATCTGACAGCCGTTTCCTGTCCTATTTTTGGCACACTCTCCTCGGGCAGATTGCTGGTCATCTCGGGACCCTTTTGACGCTAGCCTGAGGTTGGGTTACCAGTGTCCGGCACTGCTCGGGAGCCATTTTTACATGCGGTCCCTGAAAAGTGGTGGCCATCTTGCGGCCTGCATCGGGGTGTCTGCGTCTTCACCGCCTTCGGAGCCATGGGCAAGAAGATGAAGAAGACCGAGGAGGCAGAGAACCCTCACCTGCCCGACATCCGGATCTCTCTGGGAGCTGGGCACGTGGGTGAGGCCCGAGGTTCTGGGACATCAGCCTGCTCGGAGTCTGTGGAGGCCCCACTGGCACAGCCTCTGGCGCCATCGCTCACGGCAGATGACTTGCACCTAGTGATGGGAGAGTTCCGGGTCCTATGGCATTGGGACCTGCAGGAGGTGCGGGCTGTTTTGGAGGCTTTGCAGACTCGGATAACGGAGGTACAGGCCTGGACCCAGGTGAAAGAGGCAGCGCAGGCAACTGCTGCTGCCGTGATTGTGGATTTGCAGACCCAAGTTACTCAACTCAACTCTGCAGTCCTCGCTTTAGAGGCCCGACACCAGCGCAGGAACCTCCGGTTGTGCAATGAGCTTCTCGGGTACGTGTTGGGTCTGGCTTCCCACCTCCTGAAGGCTGGTGATGATGATGCTCAGGTTCCTCTGATCCTGTCGGCTGTATGGTTGAAGAAGGCTGCTGCGTGATGTCCTTGTGGTCACCAGGGATCTGGATGTTCACACCCGGCACTTGTCTGTCGCTGGACCCACGTTCCGGGTCACATATGGCTCAAACTGTATTGTATTTTATCGGGACTTGCCGATCCTGGCGCTGGTGGCCCGGCGTCGCTTTACGGAGGTCACTTCCCTGCTGTGAGGTCCGGTACCGTTGGGGGTCTTTGGGCACCCTGATTATCTGCTGGAAACGTGGTGGAAACCTGAAAATAAGAAACCAAGGGATTTCACATAATAGCCTCAAATAAAAAGACAATATCATAGCTTAACTTATATAGCATAAAAAAAAGATTTGTAAGTAAAGCTTATATCATTCCATTCTATGGAGCCTATACCAGCTCAGTCCATCCACCTCTGCTTTACTTGAAGGCCACCCAACAGCCCTATGGATCGTCGTTGTCTCCGCTGCTTTTTCTTGAGATTTATATACCATAGCCCAGTGATGAATTACAATTAGTTTTCTTGCTGGAGCAGAGTAAAACATAGAATCCATTATCTTAGGGAAGTGCATACTGAATCCTGCAACCACTGAGCAGCAAATCATATCACCTGGGCTGTGCTGCAAATATCTCTTTGGCTTTATTTCAGCCTTGCTGTAAGCTAACCAGAACTGCTGTAACCCCATCCCCCCAACCCTATAGACTTTAATGGCTCTCTGGGTAGTTTGCAAAAGCTCTGGCTAATTTTACTCCAGGTTTGGAACAGAGCCCTATGTTTAGAGATAGGCGTACATCCACAGGATTCAGGTATCATTTTTTTATTTAGAGCACATGTTTAGTCTCAGGGATAGTTATCTAATTTGAGAGAACACAATAATACCTGAGGAACTGCCCATTGCTGGGTCCTTACATAATTTTAAATATGATTACTGTATATTTCTTCAATCTTAAACAAGGACAAAGTACTTTAAGATAAATTGGCAATCAGCGTACAACAGACCTTTGCATAATAACATTGCATCAAAGTCCAAAGAACAACCACATTAAAACACCTTTTCTCAATTTTTGATTTGAGTATAAATATTTTATAGACCTCCCAGTAGTTCATAGACTTGTGTAGACTTTCATCATTTCTGTTTCTATATGTAGATCTAACTATCACATAAATTACATAGTCTTTTCTCAAAATGAATATAATACAATATATTGTCGAGAAATAATCGGTAGTAAGAACTGGCCCACAGCCTGCCTCAAACCACAGTGTGATGAACACATGTCGAAAAGGGATAGCTACAGATTCCAGGCGATTTTACAAGTCACACAATCCCTACTGTAGCTAAACAAAACAATAAATCTAGGGCTACCCAAATAGAAAGTTCTGTTTTAATTCAATAAACATAAGCATAGCGTTGACTTTCTAACCTTTTTTAGAAATATCTCAACAGTTTTACAGTGCGTCTATGAAAGAAATCATGATTAGAGCCAAAAAAAGAGCTAACAGCAAATAAACACAAAGAACTATAAACTAGAGCAAACCTCCCTCCATAAAACTCAAGCAATGCATATGGGACAGCGTTGCCATGGAAACTGGCATTACAACTTGCTTCTGATAATTAATGGATGGTTTAGCTATTACTGTAGGTTGCAAACCTCACTTTCTTCTACTGCACTGCAGAATGTAGTATCATTTCCCCATTCATAAATATTTCATTACCATAGGCTGCTGGATTTTATCACACACTCAGTCTAATCTTCTCATCGATGATGAACGCATGTAACCCTGTAAAAGTAGCAACTTCAATTTTACCCCTTCGTTTCCTGCTACCTTAATTCCTGTATTACTTGATGTTTCCACGTGGTAAAAGCATCTTACTTTGCTTTTTTTCCCAAGGTCTACAGGGTATTCCTATCTCATTTAAAGTAAGGGTTATCAAAAAGAAATCCGCAACAATAATTCAGTGTAAGGCAGATAATATTCTCTATGGGAAAAAAGAAAACAGGAGGTTAACGTAAGAAGAAAGGAAGAAAACCGCTGCTCCTTTTCAGTCTTTCTTGAAATCTCCCTTTAGTGTTCTTGTACATCAATGTAAATTATTTGGACAGCATCCAAAAACAAGAGAGAATCAATAGTTATTGTTATATATTACATCACTTTTCAATGTAGCATCAACTAAAGTTATGAATACTTGATGCATGCGTCTAATGCTGAATTCCATGAAGGAAAGTGTGGAAATGGAAATGCAACAGAGTAAAGGATGATGTTGCTGAAATGAAAAACTCACCAGGGCCGGCCCAACAATGGTGAAGAGCAGAGCAGCGGCGCCAGGCGGCAGAAATTCAGGGGTGGCAAATTTCAGCCACCGGAGCCGCTGCTGCGCTGCACTATTTTTTTATCGGCGCAGCGGCGGATCTTGCAGCTGCCGCGTTCGTTCCTTCAACGAGCGGCAGCCTGCATGAGTATCTGCCGCTCGCCTGAGATCCATCCTGCAGCCTGCCGCGATTGAGATCACGTGAACTCCACGATCTCGCAAGAGTGCGGTAGGCTGGAGGGTGAACCCCAGGCGAGCGGCAGATACTCATGCAGGCTGCCGCTCATTGAAGGAACGAACGTGGCGGCCGCACGGAGGCTGGGCCTGGCAGAGGTGAGCCTAGGGCAAATATATCCATGAGTGACACAAAGAAAAGATGGTCGGCGCACAAACCTGTGCCACCACCAGTTAACCAATGCCAAAACCAGAAAATCAGTGGTTTCCCCCAAACCAGTGTATCGAAAATGCCAAAAGTACGTATCTGGTGGCACGAGGGTGGTCGCTTTTGGGTATCCAGGTGGTTCTCTTAATTCATATTGTTCATATGGATACATAAAAAGAAGCAAACAACATAATAGTGCAGGGCGTACTATACAAAATTATAGAAAAACTGTTATACAATGGTTCCACTCACAAATATAGAGCCCCAACACTGGCTCTGAGTGGGTAGAGGCATTCAGGTACTTTAACCCACACCTTTTAGTGGAAGGACTTTATTTGGTGGAGCTTAAGACCAAGCTCTTGGCGGGTATGCCTATGGACTTATTATCAGGTTAAGAACCCTCTCAAATTTCAGAACACCGGGGACTTGAGCTTAATAAAAAATGTATTAAAACATAAACGAAAGTAAAAAACAATATAACTGGCACAGCCAGATGACCAGGACGCGTTTCACCAGATTAAGTGGCTTCCTCAGCTGGTTTACAGGCTAGTTTCAACATAGTGTTTATATAGTGTCCTTATATTCATAAAAATGTCCCCACATGTTCTAATCATGTAATTGGCGTGCGTTCCACGCCTCAAACTGCACCGCATTCAGCATGAGGCGGGCACCGCCATTTTGCGCATGCGCTCTGTTGTTGTACGCGTTCCATTTTGCGTGTCACGCCATTTTTCCGGATGGTGTATGCGTTCCACCGCCCATGTCACGCTGAACTTTTGGTTGCGCTAGTTCTTTGCTTCCCCTTTCGTTGTACAAAACTGTCCTGTAATCACTGTCAGTGGCACCCGGACATGTCTATAACCTAATCAGAGGGGGAAACAGACGTATCCACATAATTACAATGCGAACTTGACACGAAACTTCCATTATCTTCCCCAACTCTATAACATATGGGGGATAAGAGCACGTCTAGTGCGTGCATTGGTTACAATATGAACCCTACGAGTATGTCCCTATTGTAACATTCAATATACTATATCTTCATTGATAATTAATAATAAATAAAGTGCCATATATATCTTAAATTGTGTTGAGATAGTGGATAATTATTAAGTGCATAATGAATACTGAATATGACCAATAATGATGTAAATTTAAATTGGAATGTGTGTATTGCGTATTTAATAAATGCTGTGCAATCTTGTTCCCCAATTATATGGGGGAATAAAACCTATTTAATGAATGCTGTGCAATCTTACTCCACAATTATATGGGGGAATAAAACCAATTAAATCCGTGCGTGATGCTAAGGGTATATGCCTACTGTATCGTAAGTGCAATATATCTCCGTTGATAAAATGCTATATTAATAAAGTGCTAAATAAATAAAGTGACATGTATTATCCTTAATAAATACAGGAATGTGTACAATAAGTATTAAAACTTGACCAATTCTCTTATTGTGGTGAAATATGAATATATGTATATAAATATTATTAAGTACATATAAAATACCTAATAGTATTGTGGATTGTGAAGTATAATAGATATCCTAAATCTATTTAGTGTGAACTAAATAAAACTTTAATAACTTATTTTAATGTGAAATGTAGCTAATCTATTATTTGATGTTATTATGCAGATAGGTGCAGTAATTTTTTTATTTTTTCTATGTAATAAATATTTAATCACCCAGATGATGTAGAGTTGAAGAAGATGCTAATCACAAAAAATGGATAATCTTGAAATCATTGTTTAAACCGTTAGGGTTAGTGTACCGTTAACAAAAATATGTCTCATCTCTTCCCTTCCTAACTTACTTATTACATCTTCTTCAATCTCTGTTATTTTAATCTGTTTTATTGCCCAAAATTTCAAACCTACAGGGGAACGGTTGTGATGCATCTTAAAATGTAGAGAGACCGAATGTTTCTCAAAATTATTTCTAACATTCCTCACGTGTTCGGCTATCCTAAAGATGTCGACACAAATACTTAAATTGATCAAACAAGTTGTCACCACTCCACATGGTTTAAGGATGTCCCCATGGGACAGTTTATTAGAGCAAGACGCAACTGTACGGATGTAGAAACCTTTATGGAACAAGCAGACACCCTTAAGAAAGATTTCTTGGAAAAAGGCTACAAAGAATTAGATCTAGATAATATTATCTCTAGTGTAATGCATAGAGATCGTGATGATCTGCTAAAATATAGACCTAAGACCCAAAAAGAAGGGGAGGAAGTTCGATTCATTTGCGATTTCAATAGTAAAGCAAATAATATTAAAAGAATTTTAAAGAAACACTGGTACATTTTAAGAAACGACAGTGATCTTAGAGACTATATAGGGACGACCCCCAAAGTAGTGTTCAAAGAGACAAAGAATGTAAAATCTAGTTTAGTCCACAGCAAAACTAAAAAGAAAGACAGTGTGAGAAGTTTCTTTGGGCTTAAAGAGGGTTTTTACCACTGTGGCCTATGTCTGGCCTGTAGATCCACTGGAAATAAAAAGAAATATACGAGTTCCTATTTTAACCATAAACAGAATAAAACAGTTAAGATGGGTGGTATCTTGAATTGTTGTTCAAAAAATGTCATTTATATGTTGGAATGCCCCTGCGGCCTATGTTACATAGGACGCACTAAGAGGGCCCTTAACGTTAGGATAGCCGAACATGCGAGGAATGTTAGGAATAATTTTGAGAAACATTCGGTCTCTCTACATTTTAAGATGCATCACAACAGTTCCCCTGTAGGTTTGACATTTTGGGCAAATAAAACAGATTAAAAGAACAGAGATTGAAGAAGATGTAATAAGTAAGTTAGGAAGGGAAGAGATGAGACATATTTTTGATAACAGTACACTAACCCCTAACGGTTAAAATGATGATTTTGAGATTATCCATTTTTTGTGATTAGCATCTTCTTCAACTCTACATCATCTGGGGGATTAAATATTTATTATATTGAAAAAATAAAAAAATTACTGCACCTATCTGCATAATAACATCAAATAATAGATTCGCTACATTTCACATTAAAATAAGTTATTAAAGTTTTCGAACTTTTTGGCGTGTTCGAATTTTTTTTTGTTGAAAAAAGTATAAAAAAATGGTTAAAAAAATACTAAAAAATCGAGTAATAAAGAGACTCTTTACTGCAGAATATTATAAGCAATGGTTTATTAGAAATTGAATTAAAAACTAATGTCTAGGTGCAAAGATTCTCACCTCTAAATGACCTGTGCTCTCAAACGGCGTAAACAACAGGTGTTTAATTAGTGTTTGGAAAGAACATGTGCTTCTAATTAGTCCGGTGTCATGAATTTGATACATTGTATGCAGACTGGGAGTGCTAGGTGTCGTGCGTAGGTCTGTGATGGCGATGTCCGCCACTTCACGGGCAGGTTATAGGGACCTCCTAGGCATGATATTTGAAGGAATTATTCGTTTTTATTTTTAACCCTTATTTTATGGAAAACTCACTTTCCCTTTAACTGCTGAGACATTTCACCGCTGTGTGCTGAGCTAATTTTTACCGCTTTCGCTCATCATGTTTAAACGCGATTTGAAGCCACATTTTATTATACGACCCAGACATATTATATATTGTTCTTTCCGGCAGACTCGGCAGATTCATAATATATCATTTTTATATGTATACGTCATGTTCTGCCTTTATATTATAACAAAAAATGCAATAAAACTTGAATTTTTAATCATCTGCAGCGTGTAAAGTGTTTTTTTTCATCACATGAACATTTGCGGTTATATTTTCTATGGGGTGCGCTTGTACAAAAATTAGAAATGGGGACTTATTCAATTTTTTGGGGGAATTATGTGATTTTTAGCAAACGCACACCATAGAAAAAAATCATTAGCGCAGCATCATTGTTCACATTATAATTGAAATGTGAACAATATTGTTGCATTAATAAAAACAACACACAAAAAAAATAGATGTTTTTTTATTTTTTTACTTTATACCTGATCATGTTGGGTATCATTCGAAAGGCCATGCTCCATGACCCCCTAACTGCGACGGATCTGGAGATATCTGGGTTCAAATGAACCCCCTATCTCCACCAGGGGATTCCGGGCAGCTAGGGGTTCCCCGGCTATCTGATGTCATCACGCTATGCGCAACGACGTCAGGCAGTGAGGGGGGACCCGGGGGTGGAGCCGCCATCCAAGATGGCGGCCCCCACCGGAGCTAGGCCACACTTCGGCGCCGCAAGGCGAGTGCGACCCGCTGCCTAAGGGTTAAAGCCAGGTACCGCTTAAAAGGGGAGACTCTCCCCTTTTAAGCGGTGCCTGGCTTCTTTTTGTGGGACCTCCCGATCAGGAGGGATCCAAACGGATCCCCCCCCTCCCTTCAAGGCGATCTCCCGGGGGGTCCCGGGATTGCCGGGTGGTCGCCTGGAAATGACGTCATCGCGCATGGCGCGATGACCTCATTAACGTCGGGAGGAGCTTGACTTCAGCGTCTGAGGACGCTGAAGTCAGAACGCCGCGGGACCCCGAACAGAGAGGTGAGTATCTCCGCCGGGGGTCCCGCAAAGCTGATGACGTGTGGGACACGTCCTCCTCAGCATACAGCGGGAGTAACTGAGGACGTGTCCCACACGTCGTCAGCAGTGAAGGGGTTAAAAACGTCTTTTTTAAAACTTTGTTTCCTGTCCCCCAGGGCACTACCCGGATCCAGACATTGTTTTTAAATGTTTCTATAATCCTAGAAATCCGCCACTTCACGGGCAGGTTATGGGGACCTCATAGGCACGATATTTGAAGGAATTTTATGTTTTTATTTTTAACCCTTATTTCATGGAAAACTCACTGTCCCTTTAAAAACATTTTAAAAAAAAAAACTTTTTGTCCTTGTTTCCTGTCCCCCAGGGCACTACCCGGACCCCCATACATCTTTTATGGCAAATATCTAGCATATATGCCCTCTTGGGGGGCACTCTAAAAATCGAACTTTGAGTCCCATTGACTTGTATTGAGTTCGTGTTCGAGTTTGAATTTGAACTTTTGAAAAGTTCGAGTTCGAATGCGAACCGAACTCGGGGGTGTTCGGCTCATCCCTAATCTATTATCAAATCAGATCAAAATAAGCTTTATTAGCAGGACCAAATACATTTTAGCATTTATACTTCACAATCCACAATACTATTAGGTATTTTATATGTACTTAATAATATCTATATACATATATTCATATTTCACCACGATAAGACAATTGGTCAAGTTTTAATACTTATTGTACACATTCCTGTATTTATTAAGGATAATACATGTCACTTTATTTATTTAGCACTTTATTAATATAGCACTTTATCAACGGAGATATATTGCACTTACGATACAGTAGGGATATACCCTTAGCATCATGCACGGATTTAATTGGTTTTATTCCCCCATATAATTGGGGAGAAGATTGCACAGCATTTATTAAATCCGCAATACACACATTCCAATTTAAATTTAAATTTGCATCATTATTGGTCATATTCAGTATTCATTATGCACTTAATAATTATCCACTATCTCAACACAATTTAAGATATATATGGCACTTTATTTATTATTTATTAATTATCAATGAAGATATAGTATATTGAATGTTACAATAGGGACATACTCGTAGGGTTCATATTGTAACCAATGCACGCACTAGACGTGCTCTTATCCCCCATATGTAATAGAGTTGGGGAAGATAATGGAAGTTTCGTGTCAAGTTCGCATTGTAATTATGTGGATACATCTGTTTCCCCCTCTGATGAGGTTATAGACATGTCCGGGTGCCACTGACGGTGATTACGGGACAGTTTTGTACAACGAAAAGGGAGGCAAAGAACTAGCGCAACCGGAAGTTCAGCGTGACATACGCGGTGGAACACATACACCATCCGGAAAAATGGCGTGACACGCAAAATGGAACGCGTACAACAACAGAGCGCATGCGCAAAATGGCGGCGCCCGTCTCATGCTGAATACGGTGCAGTTTGAGGCGTGGAACGCACGCCAATTACATGATTAGAACACGTGGGGACATTTTTATGAATATAAGGACACTATATAAACACTATGTTGAAACTAGCCTGTAAACCAGCTGAGGAAGCCACTTAATCTGGCGAAACGCATCCTGGTCATCTGGCTGTGCCAGTTATATTGTTTTTTACTTTCGCTTATGTTTTAATAATTTTTTTTATTAAGCTCAAGTCCCCGGTGTTCTGAAATTCGAGAGGGTTTTCATGGACTTAACCTGGTAATAAGTCCATAGGCATACCCGCCAAGAGCTTGGTCTTAAGCTCCACCAAATAAAGTCCTTCCACCAAAAGGTGTGGGTCACCTTAAAAGTGAAGAAGTAAAGTACCCGAATGCATCTACCCACTCTGGGGCTCTATTTTTGTGAGTGGAACCATTGTATAACAGTTTTTCTATGATTTTGTATAGTACGCCCTGCACTATTATGTTGTTTGCTTCTTTTTTTGTGATCCATATGAACAATATGAATTAAGAGAACCACCAGATACCCAAAAGCGACCACCATCGCGCCACCAGATACGTACTTTTCGCATATCCATGAGTGAGCCTGGGGGCAATCTATCCATGAGTGAGCCTGGGGGCAAATATATCCATCTGTGAGCCTGGGGCAAATATATCCATGAGTGAGCCTGGGGGAAAATATATCCACGAGTGAGCCTGGGGGCAAATATATCCATGTGTGAGCCTGGGGGCAAAAAGATCAATGAGTGAGCCTGGGGGCAAATATATCCATGAGTGAGCCTGGGTGTGTGACGCTGGGCTCTGCTGGGCATGTGGAGCTGGGCACTGCTGGGTATGTGATGCTGGGCACTGCTGGGTATGTGACGCTGGGCACTGCTGGGTATGTGACACTGGGCACTTCTGGGTATGTGACACTGGGCACTGCTGGGTATGTGATGCTGGGCACAGCTGGGTATGTGACGCTGGGCACTGCTGGACATGTAACGCTGGGCACTGCTGGGTTTGTGACGCTGGGCTCTGCTGGGCATGTGAAGCTGGACACTGCTGCATATGTGATGCTGGGCACTGCTGGGTATGTGACACTGGGCTCAGTTATATACACCTCACATTATTGTATCACAGAGCTCCACAGCAATAAAATTATAATGTATGGAGTGTATGAGTGTTTGAATTTTATTGCTGTGGAGCACCTTTTGGGGGGCAGCATTTCATCCTTTGCTCCAGGCAGCACAATGTCTTGGGCCGGCCCTGAAACTCACTAATTACACTTCAGAAATTACCTGTAATCTTATGACAGATACTTATTATTTTTTATGCCAGCCGACCAAAGTTGATATATTATATAATGAACCATGCTTGGCATCCATTTTTATATACATTTTTGCATTACATTATAACTGAAGACACATATACAGGGTTATTCAGAGAGCAGTGAAAAGCAGGAGAATGACTGGAGAATGAAAAATTCTAGATCAAAATAGCCAAACCAGAAAAATTCTCCCTTTCATCTCACTTTCCAAATCGGCTATTTTGACCTAGAATTTTGCATTCTCCAGTCATTCTCCTGCTTTTCACCTCTCTCTGAATAACCCTGATAGTAAATAACACACACTAGTCCCAATAAATATAATGTAATTCTAGAACGTTTTCCCTGAATCATAACTTTCTGCTTAAGATTTAATAAAAATAAATGCATGCCAAACTCTTAAGCCTAAAGGCTCATGAAATGTAAATCCAGGTCAGTAAACTGATAAGGAACACGTAAGACTTGCACAGATGCAGTCTGAGGGAATTAATTCAAATTTTCTTAAGTATGGCAAAGCATCTTCACAGACTATTGCAAACTAATTAAAAAGTGATTAGACAGCAATTTCATAATGTACGTATTTCCAGAGAACAATTTCTTTTGGGATTTCTTGAATCATTAATTGCAGGAAAGATAATGCAGCCTCTAAGTAATGTATAGTTATTTCACTGTCCAAACAAGGACATCAGTGATCACAAAAGTTGAGGTTTTACTGAAAACTGCAGCGCCGTGACAATATCACGAAACAATTAAGTAGGAACTAATAAAAGACCCAATAATCTACATTTTATTAAGGATTGTAAAATGATTTTTAATGATAATATGATATAGGTCACTTAAGAGAAGTAACTCTGGAAGTTTCATTTATTAAGGTTATAATGTGTGAGAGAAAAATGTTCTCAACAGTAAATGTAACAGCCTATATAGAATTCATTCTGCATCAATTCTGATGATTTGGCAATTTATGGAGGCTTATGTCTGCAGTGTACTCTGGGTATTTGACTTCCTTTAACTAAAAGGTTCCAAAAACTACTCAGGGTTTTATAAAGAGTTATACAGCAAAAAATAGCATTTGCGTCAGACTTATTTACTTGTTATTTTCGGTGTGCCTGGGAAAGCTTGATCCGCCTTTGAATATAAAGTAAAAGTATGTATGTCAAGAGCCATGGGATATAGGAGAAACTGGAAAATAGGCTGAACTGCTAGAGAAATAATGACATTCATTCCTATCTGAAGAAAAAAAAGATGGTGTCAAAAATGAGAAAAGTATTTATAATGTGTATGTGCATTCTAATTCTTCAACAATGGTTGCATAATGAAAATTGATTTCTTCTTCGATCAACAATGTATAATTATCACTTTATTAATTACAACACTGAACAATATACCTCTAATATTCCATATATTTATGGAATAAATCTGTGTATGTAATTAGTATTCGGTTACACCCTATCAGGGTAATTCAAAGAGATCCGAATGGCTGCCGAAAGGGAACCGAACGCTGAAAATCAGAGTTCGGTTACCTTTCTTGGCCATTCGGCTATCCAGAGAGTAGGCAATTCACCAAATCTTGGCGAATTGCCTGCACATACGGTGCCTGTTCGAGGGCAGTGAAATCCCCAAAGAGAAGCAATGCTTCGGCTATTCAGAGAACAAATCCAGCAGTGAAAGGTTCCCGAAATGTAAGGACAGAGGCTTTGACCCCTGTATGGTGTTGGGTGTATGGAACCCAATGGCAAGCCGAAGGAGGAGACCAGAAGAAATATGATTGGTTAAACTTTACTGAAGGCAACAAAATATAAGTCCAGAAATAAGCAATGTAAAGTTTCTTTTGACAGAAATAAAAGTCCAGAACGAAGAGTTGTAAGGCTAAATAAGTACGGTTGTAATCTTGGAAGTAGTCCAGGAAGAGAGGTATGCCGAGAGGTGGAACTGGTACTGCAATGGCAATCTTGAATATGGAAGCGGAATGGAGCTGTACCGTGATGGCAGGAACAGAAGTGGAGCTGTATCGTGGCAACAGAAGCGGAGCTGTATCGTGACAACAGGAGCGGAAGCAGAGCTGTACCGTGGCAACAGGAGCGGAGCTGTACTGTGGCAGCGGGAACCGGAGTGGAGCTGTACTGTGGCAACAGAAACCGGAGCGGAGTTGTACTGTGGCAACAGGAACCGGAGCGGCGTTGTACTGTGGCAACAGGAATCGGAGCGGCGTTGTACTGTGGCAACAGGAAGCAGAGTGGCGTAGTACCGTGGCAACAGGAAGCAGAACGGCGTCGTACCGTGGCAACAGGAAGCAGAACGGCGTCGTACCGTGGCAACAGGAAGCAGAACGGCGTTGTACCGTGGCAACAGGAACCAGAGCGGCGTTGTACCGTGGCAACAGGAACCAGAGCGGCGTTGTACCGTGGCAACAGGAACCAAAGCGGCGTTGTACCGTGGCAACAGGAACCAGAGCGGCTTGTACCGTGGCAACAGGAACCAGAGCGGCGTTGTACCGTGGCAACAGGACCAGAGCGGCGTTGTACGTGGCAACAGGAACCAGAGCGGCGTTGTACCGTGGCAACAGGAACCAGAGCGGCGTTGTACCGTGGCAACAGGAACCAGAGCGGCGTTGTACCGTGGCAACAGGAACCGGAGTTGTACCGTGGCAACAGGAACCGGAGCGGCGTTGTACCGTGACAACAGGAACCAGAGCAGCGTTGTACCGTGGCAACAGGAACCAGAACAGCGTTGTACCGTATCGGCAGCAGGAACGGAAGTCAGAATCCTTTTAGAGGAACACGAAGGGGAACCACTGGGTAACGTGGTATAACCACAGTATAACCTGGTTAGTGAGATGGAGAAGGCGGCAGGTTTAAATAGGGTTCAAGGAATCATACGAACACCGTTCACCTGGGACTCGCAGGTGGAATGAGGATACCTGAGTGCTAGGTAAATTAATTGGTGGTATACGAGGATCTCCAGTGCAGGTGGGGTGCAGTACCTTAACTTGACCAGCAGAGGGCGCCAGAGTACCTAGGTCTTCATGCTCTAGGATGGACGATCGCGCATGCGCGCCTGTCTTCTGCTCAGACGGATCGCGGAGGCGGCGTGGGACACATCCTGGCTCTCCTCCCTCGAGCTGCAGGCCGGAACCAGGGAGCGACGCGCCACGAGGGACCTCAGGTGAGTTTGTCAGGCGTCCCAACATGGCGGCCGCGGTCCGACCGCGGCGCGGGGCATTACAGGACCCCCCACCAAGGCGCGACACCCGGGTGCGCTTGGTCGATGGCTTGGAAGGATAACGGATATGAAAGGCATGAACCTTTGCAGGAGCATGGACACTGGCACTGGGTTCCCAAGATCGTTCTTCAGGCCCGTATCCCTTCCAGTGTACCAAGTATTCTAACCTGCCGTAACGGAGTCTCGAATCCAGAATACGTGATATCTCGAATTCCTCTTCTCCAGATATGGGTACAGGAGCAGGTGGTTTAGTATTCCGATCGGGAACGGATTCTCATGCCAGGGTTTCAAGAGAGATACATGGAAGACAGGATGGATCCTGTAGGAAGGAGGAAGAGTTAAGCGGGCCGCCACGGAGTTCACCATTCTGAGGACCGGGAATGGGCCAATGTAGCGAGGGCCCAGCTTCTTCGAAGGACAATCCAAACGGAGATGAGCCGTGGATAGTAACACCTTGTCTCCGGGTGCATACACAGGAGCTTCCTTTCGACTACGATCAGCATATTTCTTTTGTTATGCTGGGCTAGTCGCAACTGGTGGCGTAGCGTTCGTAGTTGACCGCGTAGGGTTCTCAGGCGGGTTGACACTTCTGGAACTGGAGTGTTGAGTGGCATCTCTGGAAGAGTGCTAGGATGATAACCATAATTGGCAAAGAAAGGTGAAAAGCGAGTTGAGGAGTGTACCTGGTTATTGTATGCAAATTCGGCAGTCGGTATAACGTCTAGCCAGTCGTCTTGGAGATGCGTAGTGAAGCAACGAAGGTATTGTTCCAGCGTCTGATTTGTCCGCTCAGTCTGGCCATTACTCTGTGGATGAAAAGCTGAAGAGAGACACCTGGCAATTTTTAAGCTACGACACATTTGGGACCAGAAACGGGAAGTAAACTGCGATCCTCTATCTGTAACAATGGAACGAGGAGTACCATGGAGGCGGAATATTTCCTTGATGAACAAGGTAGCTGTTTCAGCTGCTGTGGGTAGACCTACTGCTGGTATGAAATGGGCCATCTTGGTACAGCGATCTACCACTACCAGGATGGTGGTGTAGCGATTCGAAGGGGGAAGATCTACTATAAAGTCCATTGAAATATCTTTCCACGGATGCAGCGGTGGAGCCAGGGGTTGGAGAAGACCAGCAGGACGGGTGCGGGTTGTTTGTTGCGTGCACAAACAGAACAAGAGGTTACAAAGCGATGATGTCCTTCTTCACGGATGGCCACCAGAAGTGTCGATGTACGGCATCTATGGTTTTCTTGATGCCACCATGTCCAGCAGCCGGAATGTCGTGAGAGTGTTGTAGTACCTGTAGACGAACCTCCGGAGGAACATATATTTGTTTGTTATGATAGAACAGACCATCGTTGGGTATGAGTCCATGAACGTCAGTCGGTGGTTGAAGACTATATTTCTTTATATTTTCTATTAAGGATCCTTGTGAGGCGCAGAAGAATTCGTCAGGCAGGATGGAGTCAGGTTGAGTGTGGAAGGAAAGGCGTCTGAGTCGTATCGACGGGAAAGCGCATCTGCCTTACCATTTCTTACTCCAGGTCTGTAGGTAATTTGCAACAGGAAGCGGGCAAAGAATAACGCCCATCTGGCTTGTCGAGGTCGCAATCTTTTGGCGGTGCGGAGATATTCCAGATTGCGGTGGTCCGTGTAGACAACCACGGGATGTTTTGCCCCTTCGAGAAGGTGTCTCCATTCCTCGAGGGCACTCTTGATCGCCAGGAGCTCTTTCTCACCTATACTGTAATTCTTTTCGGCTGGGGAAAGACGTCTGGAATAAAAGGCCACGGGATGCATAAGGTTCTTTACTCCCGATTTCTGGGAGAGAATCGCTCCTAGGGCGATATCGGAGGCGTCCGTCTCCAGAGAATATGGCAAATCGATGTCTGGTTGTTTCAGGATGGGGGCTTGGGTGAAGCTTTCTTTCAGCTTGTCGAAGGCCTGCTGAGCTTCTTTAGTCCAACAGAATTTCGCATCTTTTTTGGTCAGAGAAGTGATGGGTGCGGTGAGATGAGAGAAGGACCGAATGAAGCGACGATAAAAGTTGGCGAATCCCATAAATTGCTGGACCATCTTTTTATCTCGGGGTGTCGGCCAGTCTAGGATCGCCTTAATCTTTGCTTTGTCCATTTCAACATGTCCTGGTGATAGGACATATCCCAGGAATTCTATAGAGGATGTTTCAAAAGTGCTTTTCTCGATTTTGCCATATAGTTTATGTTGACGAAGACGAGATAACACAAGACGGACGTGCTGTTCATGTTCTTGGATGGTTCGAGAGTATACCAAGAGATCGTCGAGGTAGACCACAAGGAAGGTGTCCAGGACGTCACGGAAGATGTCGTTGAGAAAATGCTGGAAAGCGGCTGGAGCATTGCATAATCCAAATGGCATGACGAGATACTCGAAGTGACCGTATCGGGATCGAAAGGCGGTCTTCCACTCGTCTCCTTTTCTCATGCGGACCAAATTATACGCTCCACGAAGATCAATCTTAGTAAAAATACACGCATCCTTCACCCTATCGAGTAGTTCAGGAATCAATGGGAGCGGGTAGCGATTCCGTACTGTGATTGCGTTTAATGCTCTATAGTCAACGCAAGGGCGGAGACCGCCGTCTTTTTTCCCAACGAAGAAGATGCCCGCTCCAGCAGGAGATGTAGAGTGACGGATGAATCCTTTTGTAAGACTGTCTTCGATATAGTCCTTCAGAGACTGTGATTCGGGAACAGACAGGTTAAAGATACGTCCATGGGGAATAGGTGCTCCTGGAAGGAGGTCAATAGGACAGTCGTACTCTCTGTGCGGAGGAAGTGTATCGACCCCTTTTTTCTCAAAAACGTCTTGAAATTCTGAATACTTAGGTGGTAGCGGAGAATGGATAGGTGGAAAAGGCGACCTTCTCAGACTTGGAGCCGTTCATACAGTGAACTCGACAGTGACAGGAGGGAAAGAACACGGTATTGGATGACCAATCAATATATGGGTTATGGGTGCGGAGCCAAGGAAGTCCCAGAACTATAGGAACAAGGGGAAGGAACAATGTCCCACTGAAGCTTTTCTTGGTGCTTGGTTCCGATTAGGAGCTTCAAAAGGGTGGTTTCATGGGTAACTGGACCGGTGCGTAGGGTGCTTCCATCCACCATATGCAGAGGCACGGGTTTCTTCTTTAGTTGGGTAGGAACAGCCAAGGAGGTAGCAAGGGATAGGTCAAAGAAGCTGTTACTGGCTCCGGAGTCGATGATGGCATTCAGGTCGACGCTTCTATCTCCCCACTGTAGAGTGATAGGAATGGTTAGGTGAGTAGAAGCAGAGCCGACCACACTTTGAAGAGAGCCATAGTTGGATGGTTCTTACCTCTTTCAGAGGGACGTGGTGGTCGTGTAGGGCAGCCACGCAAAAGATGACCTGGTTTGCCGCAATACAGGCAGAGATTCTGGTGGCGACGTCTATCACGCTCAGAGGGCGACAGCGGACCTTTGGTAGTACCAATCGCCATGGGTTCGGGATTTGAAGAGGAGGAGGTCTGTCGTGGAGAGGACGCAGGAGAAGGTTCGTGTCTTCGAGGAGAGGTGAAAGGAGCATTAGAGAGTCTCTCTTGACGTCGTTCTCTGAAGCGTTGGTCCAAGACCAGAGACTGGGTGATCAAGGCCTCCAAGGAAGTAGATACTCTTATACGAGCCAATTCATCCTTCAATTGTTCGGAAAGACCATGACGAAAGTGATCTTTAAGACCCACATCATTCAGGCCTGTGTCGGCTGCCACTGCCCGGAACTCAGAGATGTAATCCTCCACCGGTCGCCTTCCTTGTTTTAGATGGCGGATGGTGGTTAGTGCAGCGGAAGACCTTAGAGGGTCATCATAGATAGGGTTCATGGCTTGGACGAAGGAACCCCAGGAAGTCAATAGGGGGCTTCCTTCACGTAGCAACTGGAAGGCCCATTCCTGTGGAGGTCCAGACAGTAAGGAGATGGCTGACCTCACCTTCACAGAGTCTGATCCATAGGTACGTGGACAGAGTGAAAACATAAGCTCACAGGCGGTGATGAACGTACGATACCTTGTGCGATCACCGGTAAACCGTTCAGGCATGTTGACTCTGGGCTCGGGAGCGGGCAGATCCACCTGCTGTATCACAGAACCAGATGGTGAGGGAGGTAATGCAGTATTCTCAGCCCGTCTTCTTTCTTTGTGCAATAAGGCTTCTTGGCCGGTTTGTAGTTTCTGTACCACCTTGGTTAGTGTTGACACTTGTTCTGCAAGTACAGCAAGGATTTGGTTCGAGCTTGCGGGTTCCATTTTTGGGAACCAGGTTATTCTGTAAGGACAGAGGCTTTGACCTCTGTATGGTGTTGGGTGTATGGAACCCAATGGCAAGCCGAAGGAGGAGACCAGAAGAAATATGATTGGTTAAACTTTACTGAAGGCAACAAAATATAAGTCCAGAAATAAGCAATGTAAAGTTTCTTTTGACAGAAATAAAAGTCCAGAACGAAGAGTTGTAAGGCTAAATAAGTACGGTTGTAATCTTGGAAGTAGTCCAGGAAGAGAGGTATGCCGAGAGGTGGAACTGGTACTGCAATGGCAATCTTGAATATGGAAGCGGAATGGAGCTGTACCGTGATGGCAGGAACAGAAGTGGAGCTGTATCGTGGCAACAGAAGCGGAGCTGTATCGTGACAACAGGAGCGGAAGCAGAGCTGTACCGTGGCAACAGGAGCGGAGCTGTACTGTGGCAACAGAAACCGGAGCGGAGTTGTACTGTGGCAACAGGAACCGGAGCGGCGTTGTACTGTGGCAACAGGAATCGGAGCGGCGTTGTACTGTGGCAACAGGAAGCAGAGTGGCATAGTACCGTGGCAACAGGAAGCAGAACGGCGTCGTACCGTGGCAACAGGAAGCAGAACGGCGTTGTACCGTGGCAACAGGAACCAGAGCGGCGTTGTACCGTGGCAACAGGAACCAGAGCGGCGTTGTACCGTGGCAACAGGAACCAGAGCGGCGTTGTACCGTGGCAACAGGAACCAGAGCGGCGTTGTACCGTGGCAACAGGAACCGGAGTTGTACCGTGGCAACAGGAACCGGAGCGGCGTTGTACCGTGGCAACAGGAACCAGAGCAGCGTTGTACCGTGGCAACAGGAACCAGAACAGCGTTGTACCGTATCGGCAGCAGGAACGGAAGTCAGAATCCTTTTAGAGGAACACGAA
Source organism: Leptobrachium leishanense (assembly GCA_009667805.1). Classification (NCBI taxonomy): domain Eukaryota; kingdom Metazoa; phylum Chordata; class Amphibia; order Anura; family Megophryidae; genus Leptobrachium; species Leptobrachium leishanense. The sequence goes on from CM019067.1 coordinate 149,337,951, forward strand.
GGGGAACCACTGGGTAACGTGGTATAACCACAGTATAACCTGGTTAGTGAGATGGAGAAGGCGGCAGGTTTAAATAGGGTTCAAGGAATCATACGAACACCGTTCACCTGGGACTCGCAGGTGGAATGAGGATACCGAGGATACCGAGGATACCGGAACCCGGCCGAACCCTGGCCCCAAAGGGAGGACGTGCTCAGCGCGTCCACCGCAAGGAACGTTACCTGCGGGTGGACGCGCTGAACGCATCCTCCGCAGCGAAAGGGTTAAAACAAATTTAACTTTACTTATTTTTTCTGTAACAGCCCTTTTTATTATCATTCATTGGACCTCATATGTAAATTTCAGACATTTTCGCTCAGTAGTTTTTTGCAAACAGCGTTTCACTTTTCAAACATTCAAGCAAACTGTTTTTCTAATTTATTCACTGCATTCATCTGCGGTGTCTGCTTTTTCCGGCGGCTGCGCTGCGTGTGATCGGCTCCTGTTTGGGTTTTTCCAGCGCCTTCGACGGGTTAATCCAGATGTTTTTGCGGGTTTCGGTGTGCGTTCGTCCTCGTTTTGCGGTGAGTTTTCGGCAGGTTTGCGGCGACCTTTCCCTGCAATTCGGGGACCCTGTGGTGCTTGCTGAATACACAGCAGGGTCGCCGAAATGGGATCGCCAAATCGTACCGAATTGAAGAGAACGAAAAGTCACCGAACGTGCGGTGGCTTTTCGATTCTCTTTGAATAACCCTGTATATATTATTATGTCCACAATGTCCCTCTTTTCTGTGGAAAATAAAAATAACGCAAAAATCTAAAAAGTATTTTCTTCCATAAGAATATAATAATATATATTTTAGGGAGGGGGATAAGGCAGGAGAGCACTATTTTTCAAATTTTTTCTGCTGTTTTGTTTAGCATGTTTACGGTATTATTATCAAGAAAATTATTCTTCAAAGCAAAAAAAACCCCAAACATTAATCCAACTCAATGGTCATTCTGATTTCTTTCTCTAGTTTGGAGAAACTGCTTGTTTTGAATGATCCTTGTCTGCATTATTTATCACAGCTATTAGCTTGCAACAAAGGAATGCAAAATGCATTTGTCTGCCTTCATTTTACAGACATGTCAATAGTACCGTGGGCTCAACAAGAGCATGGACAATATTTAAAGACTAAGGGCCCTATTACAATCTTCGCGTTAAAACGCACGCGCAACGCGTAAATTTGTGCACCAAGCGTTAAACGTTAATGCGCGGAAATCAACGCTGGAATTACAATCCTCGAGCATTTTTTCATTCGTCGAGCAATAACACGCTTTAAACGGACGTGCACAAATGCGCGCGCAGTAACGTTGCGCGCAGAAATCAGTGTGCACACTGTTTTTTTCACGCAATTCAGCCAATCAGAATTAAGAACCACAATTATCTCACGTTAAGTTTTTGCGCCGGTCAAAGTCAATCTGAGCATATATGCTGCAGCAATAATAAAAGCACACACAACTTCTCCATTTTATTTGTTTGGTATGTGTAAAATGTGTAACTATACTGTGCAGCATTTTTTTTTTTGGGCTGGTGTATTTGGTTTCGGCCAGGTTGATGGAATTTGCCATTAACACCAGCTTTTAGGCTAGGGTCAAACAAAAGCATTTTTACACGCGAACGTAAAAAAGTGCATCCGAACGCACTGTTGTATTTTTTCACGGAATATGCGAAAACGGTCATACGATGCGCATGTTCGTGCGTGATGTTTTACGAATCCAAACCAGGAAACTTTTTGCGTCTGGACGTTATGTTGGCCGGACACGAGCAGGGTCTGACGTCTCCAAATCACACACCGCTAGCGGGCGCAGCGCACTCTGTACGTCCGTACTAGCGGTTCTGCGTTCTCGAAAAAATGCGTTCATTTTCCACTTGCGTTGCGCAGCCGGACTTTCATGTGACCGTACTTTGTATATTGGCTGTCATTGCCCGTCATTTGCTGCTAGTGCGGCCGTGATTAAGTGCGCCAGAACGCACGTTAAAAATGCGCTGGTCTGACCCCAGCCTTAGGAGTTGCTAAAATTATGCGCGCAAACGCTGTGCGTTAATTCCTGTGCATAGATTGTAATACCATCCGCGTACCAGCGCACAAACACATTGTTAAGTATAGGCCTCACGCAGTAAAGTACGCTCGCGCAGGTTCACCCGCGGTAGACGATTACGTGCGTTTGTTGCGCTGACAATGTAATACGACGTTCAGCGCAAAGGGCTTTACCCCTCGCGTTCATTTTTTTTTGCGCCGGCGCAAACGTTTCCACGAAGATTGTAATAGGGCCCTAAATGTAAGGGTGTTTGGATAGCTGTTCATATTTATTTACCATTGACATTCTATAAGAATATAAAAAAGGAATTGTTAGAAGATGTAAGTTGTGTTTATTTTCAGTGGTTGGCGGTAGCAGGAAGATCTGCGTCTGTAGATTTTCCCTTACCGTCTCCATTTTACTGTCTATCTTAGCATCTTGCCCCAGAATGGAGCGCAAAGCTGACAAAAAGCAGCACCAGTGCTCCGTGCTGCAGCGAGTACCGGCTCGTGGAATCCATAGGACTCCATGGAGCTTTGTGTGTCCTGGCCGCAAGATCACAGAGCTGCAGAGTGATCGCGGGACGAGACTAGGAACTATTTCTTCCCAGTCTCATTCTGCTCCTGGCGAGACGAAGCGGCGGATTGAGCCGCCCTCTTCACCGCGGGATGAGAGGTGGGTATGGGATTTAATGGGGGGTTTAGAGAGTTTCAAATGATTTTGTATTTGCAAAATCATTTTACACCAGCTTTTAGGAGTCTCTCATCTCCCATCTCCCATGTGAAAGTGCAGACTACATTGGAATATCTCCCATAATAAGTATGAAAGACGTTAATGTACAGTGACCTTGCGCAGGGAAACAGCTGCATCTGAGCTGCATGCTCGGCTTGCGGCAAGAATGGAATTGCGTGTCCCGTCTGTAAACTTCCGGAGACACCATCAGGTCTATTCAAAGAAAGGTGAACCTCAGGAGAATTAGCAGGAGAAGTGAAACTTCTAGGTCAAAATAGCCAAACCAGAAAAATTCTCCCATTTATCTCGCTTTCCATATCGGCTATTTGGTCTAGATTGTTCTCTTCTCCTTCCAGTTCTCCTGGTTTTCACCTTTCTCTGAATAACCCTGCATGTGTAACGTTTCCTGTAGATCACTTATCGACATCTAGGGGATATAGCCCAGTGTGTCTTACCCCAACGCCAATATCATGATCTGCAATTTTAATTAGTTGTAAAGGTCTACTGCATCTTAAAGAAAAGTCACATACTAGTTAATTGCTGTGATATTTCCCATTATATACATATGAAGAGGTTGGCTCCAACGGTACTGAACAATGATTTTCATATTTCATTTTCACATCTCTCTGTTTGCTCTTGTGACAATCTCCGAAGTGAGCAAATTACCGGCCTGTAATTATAGCACCAGCAATAGACTCCCAAAATTATAATGAATCTTTCAATCGCTTGAAATGATCTGCAACAGCCAACGGTAGCTCGCATTTTCAATTCCATTCAGGTTCTTTCTTCCCAAGACAATTATGCTTTTAGTTCTAAATCATTTCAGCCTCATGTCCTTTGCGGACTGAAACAAAAATAATTCTGTAGTTATAAGAAATATCTTCCACTTTGCACTCGAATTTCCTCCAATCCCCAGGACCAGCTGTAGCCTGATGATGATACCTCATCTGAGGATGATACCGCAAGGACTTTTCCACTTTGTCGTACTATTTCAGACCAGATTTATCTGCACTACACACGTATAATATGGTGCTAATTATGTCTGTTTTCTTAAAACATATAGGGCTCTATTAAATTCATCGCGCAAAAGCGCACGCGCAGCGCCATGTTTTTTGCGCGCAGCGTTAAACGTTAACGCGTGAAAAATAACGCTAGTATTACAATCCAAGTTCATTTTTTATCCGTCAAAAAATAACGAGCGTAAAAAAGACGCGCAGAAATTGGTGTGCCTACTGTTTTTTCACGTGATTCAGCCAATCAGAATTAAGAACCACAATTATCTCATGTTAAGTTTTTGCGCCTGTCAAAATCAATCTGAGTATACAGTCATGGCCGAAATTGTTGGCACCCCAGACATTTTTCCAGAAAATCAAGTATTTCTCACAGAAAAGTATTGCAGTAACACGTTTTGCTATACACATGTTTATTCCCTTTGTGTGTATTGGAACAAAACAAAAAAAGGGAGGAAAATAAGCAAATTGGACATAATGTCACACAAAACTCCAAAAATGGACTGGACAAAATTATTGGCACCCTTTCAAAATTGTGGATAAATAAGATTGTTTCAAGCATGTGATGCTCCTGTAAACTCACCTGGGGCACGTAACAGGTGTGGGCAATATAAAAATCACACCTGAAAGCAGATAAAAATGAGAGAAGTTCACTTAGTCTTTTCATTGTGTGTCTGTGTGTGCCACACTAAGCATGGACAACAGAAAGAGGAGAAGAGAACTGTCTGAGGACTTGAGAACCAAAATTGTGGAAAAATATCAACAATCTCAAGGTTACAAGTCCATCTCCAGAGATCTAGATTTGCCTTTGTCCACAGTGCACAACATTATCAAGAAGTTTGCAACCCATGGCACTGTAGCTAATCTCTCTGGGCGTGGACGGAAAAGAAAAATTGATGAAAGGTTGCAACGCAGGATAGTCCGGATGGTGGATAAGGAGCCCCAAACAAGTTCCAAAGAAATTCAAGCTGTCCTGCAGGCTCAGGGAGCATCAGTGTCAACTATCCGTCGACATTTAAAAGAAATGAAACGCTGTGGCAGGAGACCCAGGAGGACCCCACTGCTGACACAGAGACATAAAAAAGCAAGACTACAGTTTGCCAAAATGTACTTGAGTAAGCCAAAATCCTTCTGGGAAAACGTCTTGTGGACAGATGAGACCAAGATAGAGCTTTTTGGTAAAGCACATCATTCTACTGTTTACCGAAAACGGAATGAGGCCTACAAAGAAAAAAACATAGTACCTACAGTGAAATATAGTGGAGGTTCAATGATGTTTTGGGGTTGTTTTGCTGCCTCTGGCACTGGGTGCCTTGAATGTGTGCAAGGCATCATGAAATCTGAGGATTACCAAAGGATTTTGGTTCGCACTGTAGAGCCCAGTGTCAGAAAGCTGGGTTTGTGTCCGAGATCTTGGGTCTTCCAGCAGGACAATGACCCCAAACATACGTCAAAAAGCACCCAGAAGTGGATGGCAACAAAGTGCTGGAGAGTTCTGAAGTGGCCGGCAATGAGTCCAGATCTAAATTCCATTGAACACCTGTGGAGAGATCTTAAAATTGCTGTTGGGAAAAGGCGCCGTTCCAATAAGAGAGACCTGGAGCAGTTTGCAAAGGAAGAGTGGTCCAAAATTCCGGGTGAGAGGTGTAAGAAGCTTATTGATGGTTAAAGGAAGCGACTGATTTCAGTTATTTTTTCCAAAGAGTGTGCAACCAAATATTAAAATAAGGGTGCCAATAATTTTGTCCAGCCCATTTTTGGAGTTTTGTGTGACATTATGTCCAATTTGCTTTTTTTCGTCCCTTTTTTTGTTTTGTTCCAATACACACAAAGGGAATAAACATGTGTATAGCAAAACATGTCTTACTGCAATACTTTTCTGTGAGAAATACTTGATTTTCTGGAAAAATGTCTGGGGTGCCAACAATTTCGGCCATGACTATATATGCTGCAGCAATAATAAAACCACGCACAACTTCTCAATTTTATTGTTTGGGTATATGTAGAATGTGTAACTATACTTTGCTGTATTTTTTTTTTCGGGATGGTGTATTTGGGTACGGCCAGGACGTTCAGATTTGCCATTAACACCAGCTTTTAAAAGACGTTAAAATAATGCGCGCAAACGTTGTCCGTTAAAGTTTGTGCATAGATTGTAAAACCATCCACGTACCAGCGCACAAACGCATTTGCGCTCACAATGTTAAGTAAAGGACGCGCAAAGTACAGTACGCTCGCAAAGGCTTTGCGCAGGTTCACCCGCGTTAGACGTTAACGCGCATTTTTTGCACGGACGTTGTAATACGACGTTCTGCGCAAAGGGTTTTGGCCCCTTGCGTTAATGCGTTTTTGCGCACGCGTTTAACGTTTGCGCGAAGAATGTAATAGAGCCCATAATATTTAATATATATTAATTAGGCTTGTGCACCGATTTTTTTTTCGGTTCGATTCGATTAGATTTTTTTGATTTTTAAACTTTTCGATTCGGCTCGTTTCGACCGATTTCTGTTTCGATTCGGTTCGGCTCGACTCATTTTTCGTGTACATTTTTTTCGGAATTTCGACTATTTTTCGTATTTTTGTGTCACTTAGCTCGTTTTTTGTATCGACTTTTCGTATTTTCGTTTTTCGGAATTGTAAATGGTTTCGGAATATCGTCCATTTTTCGTATTTTCGTGTCACTTAGCTCGTTTTTTTGTATCGACGTTTTGTATTTTCGAAAATTTTCGTTTTTTCGGAACGTCTGTTCTCCTCGTTTCAAAGCAATAAATTTCGATTTCACACATTTCAAGTACATTCGAAAATTCCGAAAATATTTAGTTTCGGCTCGGAAAACTTTTCAGATCTGCTATTTTCGGATCTAACAATTTTCGGAAAATCGGCCGCATCCGAAAACACGAATCGGGAAATTTCGTGAAAATTCCGAAATTCCGAAACCCACATCCCTAATATTAATAATAGGTTGGAGATTGACAAACGATTTCACCAATCAGCACTGACTTTCTACCCACTAGTATTCTTCTATAATGAATTCCATCTCTGGAGCATTTCTACAGTAGTAGTCCCATCGACTATTCAGATCTTCTCTGCTGTAGAATATAAATCCCATAAGATACAAAGATAAACAGACATGTACTACATATGGAAGAGATATGGATAGCAGTCCTCTCAGCACACACATTCAGATAATCAAAAAATGTCTTAGGGCTATAATATATAATCACAGTAAGCCTATGAAATGATATATTAAGGCTACTAAGTAGAATATCAGTTCAGTCAATAGATCAAAAGTTTCTCAAGCAGGTATAGCATGGAGCATATTTCAGATGATGTATTGTGATATATGCGTAAGAAATACATATACAGAAAACGTATAGTTTAATACCTTCGGGAAACAATTATACAAACAAATAAAATACAAGACCACAAAACATCTATATTATTACGGCACTTATATTCCAGCTGTCTCGCTTGTTTTTTGTAATAAGCATTGATACATGGAAATACATTCTTATCAGGTACTTTTTATAGTCTTCCACAGAGGTATCACTGACATGGTTCCATTCCCATGACTCAAAAATGAGTAGCGCCTCATTTATACCAGTCAGCTCAAGGGCCCACTGGTAGACTATAGTATATTAAATGATATAACCCAGGACATACTTGAAAAAGAGAGAAATCTCAATGTATCCTTCCTGGTAAAATACTTTATAATAAATATATAACCCTTAATATAACCTTCCTGGTTGGCCTGTTCCCGACTCCCTCAAGGAGATGAAACGTCCATGGCATATAGAGCAACATTTCTTAAATCTGTCCTCAGGGAGCACTAAAAGGCCAGGTTTTCCAGATATCTGAAGCACAGCCCAGGTGATATGATTTACTGTTCAGTGATTGCAGGATTCAGTCTGCTTTTCCCCAAGGTGCTCCATAAATTCTGGCCTGCTGGTGGTCCCTTAGGACAGGTCTGAGAAGCACTGACAGAGGATTGTTCTCATCACTACCAACATGGGGGCAAAGGGTAACCCTGCCATCAAAATACTCAGTATGCATGAACTGACAAGCTTTCTCACTGGAACTGTCAATAATACTATAGAAAGTGTTAAACCTCTCTAGATTATTGTCTCTGCATATAAAAGTCATAAGGGAACAGAATAGAAATTAAAAATAGAGTTTTCTGGCATTATAATAATAATAATAAACAGTAAAATAAAGGGAACATCTATTTGGGAACCTGGAACATTTCGGCTCAAGTCAGCCCTTTTCAAGTTGAAACATCTGCCAAATAAAAATACCCTTTATTTTACTGTCTTTCGGAGTGCCTGGATCCTCTATTTGTCATTTGACAACAGGTAACAGGATAAGTGACACAGGCAGGGTAGCGGGTTTTTATGTACATTGTAATGTTCCACTTCCCATACAGCTTCTGTAGGTTCCATTACTTGGGTATCACCCTGTGCAGAGTGTTATATATATATATATATATGTATTATATGTATAAATATATATATATTTTTTTTATATTTATTATTTTTTTATTCTTTTCTATATTGCTCATTTTTGCTCAATATACTTGTTAGATGAATGCGTGAGCCCATATTGTTTATGTACTTTGTCTATTTGTTTTGCCTGATATCAACACCTACAGTCAAATAGGCTTTCTCCTATTTAGATATACATCATATACATTGTAGCTTCTAAGCTCTCTTCAGTTCGTGCCAATCTCCTTAGGATGCCTTTCTCCAATTGTTTTTAATGTTTCCGCTCACCGGGATGCGTCTCCCTGGATACCGTTCAGGGAGCCTGCACCCGTTGTTGACGAATGACGTCATTGATTCGCGTGCCCGACCGGCTTTGGACACCACGCCCTTTGGGAATCTGGCGTTCCATCCGGCGGCACGCTACAAGTGCGGTGAGTCGTTTAATGATGTTTTTTTAATTTTATATAAATAGCTCTTGTTTGCCCAAGCCTATTACCTTGATAAAGGCCCCTGTGAGGGCCGAAACGTCGGCTGGTGCCATTGGGCACATTATTTTAATGCATATTCAATAAATCATCGATTTTATTTTCATGACCTAAGTCCTGGAGTGCGTCCTATATTTGAAGATTTCTATATATATATATATATATAAAAATCCACTGCATACAGCACTCTCCATATATTACCGTTCATTGCCCGGTGCAATCCAGTTGAATTATGTAGAATTAGGCAATAGAGGATGCACTCACGGTCTTCCAAACGAATATAAAGTATTTTATTATGCAAAACTCACATGGACATCGACGTTTCGGCTCGCAGAGCCTTTTTGTGGATAAACAAACAACACCAAATAACACATTTTTATACTAACAAACCAATGAATGAATTAACTCACCAATCTGTCAAAGATCTCACTAATGAGTTGCCCCACCCTGTCCTGAATCAACAAGTTAACGGGCGGGGGCCAACAGCACATAGATTATAGGACTGAAAAAAATATATATATAAAAAAACAATACAAAAATACAAAAAAATACAAAAAAAGTTAAAAGCAAAAGATGAATAACTGAATATTTTGACTAATATTGCAATACAACTAAATCTTCTTACAACAACTGACCCAAAGACTATGAACCTCTAGATGTAAAGTCAGTGATCTAACGGGGAGATAAAAAAGACGTAAAGGAAATATATTCGTTCAAACCTCTAGGTGAAACCGTATCTAGTTTCATTTTCCAGAACGCTTCTCTTTGCAGCAATAGTTGAGACCGATTGCCTCCACGTTTTAAAGGTGGTATGTGGTCTATAGCCTTAAATTTAAGTGTAGGTAACCTATGGTGCAGAGCCAAAAAATGTTTTGCCACAGGCTTATCAGTAGACCCATCACTAAAGGCAGTGGTAATATTAGACCTGTGGCCTAGAATCCTATCTCTAAGGGGTCGGTCGGTTTTTCCAACATAGGAAAGTCCGCAAGGACATGTGATTAAATACACCACAAACTCTGTGGTGCAAGTAATATGATGACGAATGGAAAAAAAATTTCCTCACCTAGGATGTGAAAAAGTTGAACCGGGCTGCATATGGCTACACGTTACACAACCTGTGCATCTGAAACAACCATGCCGGAGAGAGATAGAACTGGAAGAATATGATTTAATTGGGTCTGTCTTGACCAACCAGTCACGAAGACTTCTGGACCTCCTATAACTTATTACAGGAGTATTATGAAATTTAGAGGGCAAAGTACTGTCATATTTAAACATTTCCCATTGTCGGTGTATGTTTTGTGTGATTTTATGACTATAAGAATGATATGTCATAGGTAAGTACATCCTACTATTTGCCAAAGGATTTTCTATTTTCTTGGATGAAATCTTTTCACAAGCCTTCACAAAGGCTTGCTGAAGAACGCTGTCAGAATAACCCCTCTGTTTGAACCTATTAAAGGTATCGGCTAATTGCAAAGTACAGCGTTCATCATCACTATTGTTTCTTAATGTACGTAGGAATTGGGACATTGGCAATGACTGTTTTAAATGCGGTGGATGGAAACTATCTGCTCTTAAAATAGTGTTCCTGGCTGTTTCTTTTCGATGTAATGTATAACCTAAACGATCACCTGCTCGAAACACTAGCACGTCTAAGAAGACAATCTGCTGTGTGGAAATGATAGATGTCAGCTTAATTGTAGAGGACAATGAATTGATCTGTTCAACCATTTGCAATAAGGTTACCTCCGTGTTATTCCACACTAAAAAGATGTCGTCCACAAATCTGCAGTAGAATAATAATTTTTCAGAAAAAGGCAAAAGAATATGAAAATTTTCAAATACATACATAAAGATATTGGCGTAGGATGGAGCCATCGGTGCCCCCATCGCCGTGCCAGCTATCTGCATGTAGAACTGTTTTTCAAATCGAAAAAAATTATTTTCCAATGTGCATCTCAACAACTCCAATAAATATTCAATAGGTGGACCTGAATATACATCAGATTCCATCAAAACCTTGCGCATAGCAGAAATACCTTCAACATTGGGAATACAAGTGTATAGATTTTTTACATCTAATGTCGCTAATATAACTGGATTAGGCGGTAGGGTAACCTGAGAAATCTTCTGTAAAAATTGACTAGTATCTTTCAAACATGTAGAGAGTGACAAAACAGTAGATTTACAATAATAGTCAACAAATTTGCCCAACGGTTCCAAAATCCCTCCTACCGCGGAGACAATTGACAATTGTATGTATTTGAAAATTTTCATATTCTTTTGCCTTTTTCTGAAAAATTATTATTCTACTGCAGATTTGTGGACGACATCTTTTTAGTGTGGAATAACACGGAGGTAACCTTATTGCAAATGGTTGAACAGATCAATTCATTGTCCTCTACAATTAAGCTGACATCTATCATTTCCACACAGCAGATTGTCTTCTTAGACGTGCTAGTGTTTCGAGCGGGTGATCGTTTAGGTTATACATTACATCGAAAAGAAACAGCCAGGAACACTATTTTAAGAGCAGATAGTTTCCATCCACCGCATTTAAAACAGTCTTTGCCAATGTCCCAATTCCTACGTACATTAAGAAACAATAGTGATGATGAACGCTGTACTTTGCAATTAGCCGATACCTTTAATAGGTTCAAACAGAGGGGTTATTCTGACAGCGTTCTTCAGCAAGCCTTTGTGAAGGCTTGTGAAAAGATTTCATCCAAGAAAATAGAAAATCCTTTGGCAAATAGTAGGATGTACTTACCTATGACATATCATTCTTATAGTCATAAAATCACACAAAACATACACCGACAATGGGAAATGTTTAAATATGACAGTACTTTGCCCTCTAAATTTCATAATACTCCTGTAATAAGTTATAGGAAGTCCAGAAGTCTTCGTGACTGGTTGGTCAAGACAGACCCAATTAAATCATATTCTTCCAGTTCTATCTCTCTCCGGCATGGTTGTTTCAGATGCACAGGTTGTGTAACGTGTAGCCATATGCAGCCCGGTTCAACTTTTTCACATCCTAGGTCAGGAAATTTTTTTTCCATTCGTCATCATATTACTTGCACCACAGAGTTTGTGGTTTATTTAATCACATGTCCTTGCGGACTTTCCTATGTTGGAAAAACCGACCGACCCCTTAGAGATAGGATTCGAGGCCACAGGTCTAATATTACCACTGCCTTTAGTGATGGGTCTACTGATAAGCCTGTGGCAAAACATTTTTTGGCTCTGCACCATAGGTTACCTACACTTAAATTTAAGGCTATAGACCACATACCACCTTTAAAACGTGGAGGCAATCGGTCTCAACTATTGCTGCAAAGAGAAGCGTTCTGGACAATGAAACTAGATACGGTTTCACCTAGAGGTTTGAACGAATATATTTCCTTTACGTCTTTTTTATCTCCCCGTTAGATCACTGACTTTACATCTAGAGGTTCATAGTCTTTGGGTCAGTTGTTGTAAGAAGATTTAGTTGTATTGCAATATTAGTCAAAATATTCAGTTATTCATCTTTTGCTTTTAACTTTTTTTGTATTTTTGTATTGTTTTTTTATATATATATTTTTTTCAGTCCTATAATCTATGTGCTGTTGGCCCCCGCCCGTTAACTTGTTGATTCAGGACAGGGTGGGGCAACTCATTAGTGAGATCTTTGACAGATTGGTGAGTTAATTCATTCATTGGTTTCTTAGTATAAAAATGTGTTATTTGGTGTTGTTTGTTTATCTTGAAAAAGGCTCTGCGAGCCGAAACGTCGATGTCCATGTGAGTTTTGCATAATAAAATACTTTATATTCGTTTGGAAGACCGTGAGTGCATCCTCTATTGCCTAATTCTACATATATATATATATATATATATATACTTTACCCGGGACATACTGCACTGAGGCCAGGACCTACAATGGATCTTCGTGGAATGAGTGAGTGCAGTATCTGCAATATATACAGTATATATATATATATATATTACAAAACAGCAGAAGGTTGTGCTCAACCTCAAAACTAAGCAGGTGCATCTAAGACATTAAACACAAAACACCAGGAAAGAGCACTCCATATTATTATTGACCACCTTCTTCCATCATTTTCTGTGGCAAAAAAAAAAAGCACAGGTTTAAAAAGTGTTCAAAAAAACCTGACTGAGGTAAAATATATAAAAAAACACTTTAATGGTTGTAACAGGAGAAAACACAAGAAATAAATATTTTTATTTCAATAAATTTTTTAAATTTATTACAAAAAATGTTCTGAGAATTGAGTCTTTTTTTTTGGTGTATGAGTGGGTGTTTATCCACAGGTTTAATTTCTTACAGGACATGGTCCATTCAATTATGAGGAATCACGTTGCTTTAAATGCATTTGACACTCCACATGACACCATATCATTATAAATAAATTATTTTGCCATTTTTTTTCAAAACACAGTCAAATAAAATTAATAAAAAGTATACCTAGCAAGAATGTAGTATAGCAGGACATCTGTTAAAGGACATCTGCACTAGCATGATTTGTTCTTGCTTCTCCACTGGAAACCTTTTTATGATTTGTACTAAGCTACCCAGAACAAATGCAAAACTCTAAGGAAATCCATGTTCCAAAGCTAAAACCATTCTAATTTTGTTTGCACTTCAAATCTAGGTATGGTGCTTTGGCATAAGAACAAGGGGAAAATTGTATAAATTCTATAAAAAATGCAGCTATGTATAATAAAAAGTTGTACATTAAGGCATAGATGACATACATTAATTTTTGAACTAAACTATTTTTGTTTAAATAAATATTACAAATGTGGCACCCTAAGTCCTTATGTTGGAGGCTCGGGCAGAGATGTCATGATTCCTCTCTGTATTCTCATCTGATAAAGAACAAATAAAGTGATAGCGCAAAACAGAACTCAGATTTTATGCTTTATCCACCTACATTATAAAAGTCAACAAAAACTTAATTCGGAAACAATTATCCATAGCAGGAACTCTCAAATCACAAACTATTATTCTTAACCTCCCTGGCGGTCCGATTCTGACATAATTTATATGGCAGAACCGGTCCTATTTATTTTGGCCCCCTAGCGGTATAAGTGTGGCTCGGGAGTTAACTTTCAATACTGAAAGCGGTATCCCCGAGCCACACTCGGGCCGATACTTACATGTCCTGCGCTCCCTCGCTGTCCCCGCAGTCACACTGCAGCCGATCGCGATGTCACACTTCCTGATTCACTCCTCGCGAGAAGAGAACCAGGCAGTGTGACGTTGCGAGCGGCTGGAGGAGACTGCGGGGATCAGCGAGGGAGCGCAGGACATGTAAGTATCCAGCCCGAGTGTGGCTCGAGGATACCGCTTTCGGTACAAAAAGTTAACCCCGAGCCACACTCAGGAAAACCGTCAGGGAGGTTAAATATATGTGTTAAAAAAAAATAATGGTGAAAATTAGCAAGAAAAGGGGAAAAAATATATTTTTCTTTTTGTTCATCGTTTTAAGAAAAGGAACAATCTTAATGCAATTCTGCTAGAGAAAAATCCTTATCTAAGAGAGTGTTTTCCAAACCTGTCCTCGGGACCCTCAACCAGACCAGATTTTGCAGATCACCTTGGAGGAATACAGACAGAATCCTGCAATCACTGAGCAGCAAATCATATCACCTGTGCTGTGCTTCACATATCTGGAAAACATGACCTGTTAAGGGTATCTGAGGACATGTTTGGAAAACATTAATCTCAGGAAAAAGTTGATGATTCATGGATGTTTTAATTGTATTCTGGTGTACAGCATAATAAGGAAAATAATTTCATTTTAGAACTGTCATAAAGAGTAGAAATCTATCTTGAAATATACAGAATGGTACAAGTGCATGATATCATGTGTCTCCCAACTGGAAGGCCATAATGCGCGATAATAAAAAAATAATATACTGTAAGTGTAATTAATAATAAATAGTTAAAACAATCAGAATATTTTACTTATTTGGTCATTATTACTAGCATAAATGCAGACAGTAACTAATAACAGACTTAAGAAACAGATCGTATTTTCCCTCGCTTGACTTCTGTGCTTCAAAGAGAATGAGAAAATAATCTAACAGTAATGTTACGTCTTGGATAACACATTTAAAGCTGCGAGGTTTAGATTGTTATTTTTTTTTGTTTGGGGTTGGTTTGTTTCATTCTTCTTCTTCTTCTTCTTCATACACTTATTTATTTATTATAAATATACACCAAAGGCCTCGAGCAGTATTTTTTCTTTTGTGAAATCAAAGATATTGCTTTTCTCTACAGGTAGAAAACCACTGCACGAGAATTACCAAGACTATATCCTGAGAACAAACAAACAAAGGAAAAGTGTTTCCAAAAGGAGGTATCGGACTGCTTTAGATTTTGTATAAACAACAATACCAACAAAGCTACAGCAAAGCAGGACAAATGCATGGTTCCCTACCTATTTATTTTTACTACTGGCAAAACATATAAATAATTGAATAACTGTTTAGTGTTAAGTGGGAAAAAAATATATTTTTATTGGGAGGTTATTATTCTGGGTTATACACACTGGGAATACGTGTAGGCTGCTGCCAATCATTGCTTAGGGAGCTGTATGAAATATTACATCATCTATCCAGTTAAACAATCACAGCAGTGTTTTAATGGATCTGATGGTGTAGGTGGAGGTAACTATAGCTTTTTTAAGAGCTCCACTTAGTAAGTAACCTACACCTACATGCAATTTTAGTTCCATTTAATTACAGCAGCATACCTCCCCAATGTCTAATTACAGCAGCATACCCAGGGCCGGTGCAAGGATTTTCCTCTACATAGGCGGAAGTGTATTTTACTACCCCCCCCCCCCCATAACCATGCCATGCCAAACAGCAACTACTCATAGGCATGCATGATAACAATCATAGAGCTCCACATAAAACCCACAATAATGTGTAGTGTGTATAAGTATATCACTGAGCTACACAACAAAACTCAAAAATAATTATAGATTATTAAAATTATAGATTAATCTAAATGATAAATTAAAACAATTATATTAAAATACATTAAAATATAATTGATTTATTTTAATGTGTCTTTTTATATTATAATGTCAAAATATGTTATACATTAAATTTTATCAAAATAAATTTAAATATTAAATAGTTTAAAATACATTCTAATGCATTTATATACATGTAAATATTTATATTTAAATCATAATTTAATATTAATGTTAACATTAATATTAACACAATTTTAATAGTACATTCTTAAATAATACACCTGTTACCTTCTCTACCGCTTAACGTTTTTGCAGGAAGGGGGTCAATCCATGATGGTCCATTGGGCGTTATAATGTATTTTATCTTCCTGGTGGTCCAGTGAGAGTCATCCAGTCAGAGTCATCAGGACATACTTGAAAACGAGAGAAATCTCAATGTATCCTTCCTGGTAAAATACTTTATAAATAAATAAATAAATAAATTTTGGCCCATTCAGCCTAATCCCTGGTGGTCCAGTTGGGAGACCAACACGGTCTGTGCTTCAGTCGAGCGCAGAGAGCATTGTGTCTCTCGTGCTGAACTTGCTTAGCGAGCAGAGCGGGTCCTAGTGTGGGGTCAGGAGCAAGGTAAAATGTGTGGCAACTTTTTTCCCCCACACATTTATAGAGACAACGAGACACACACAGTTACCAAACTACGCGCCATATTACATAGTTGGTGCTAACTTAACCAGAGCTGCTGTAAACTTCCCAGAGCCATTATAGCCTACGGAGGTTTTAAGTTTACAACAGCTCTGGTTAAGTTAGCACCAACATTGTAATACTGCCCTACATTGGCATAGTTAGAGAGACTACAAATATGTAAAGAAGGTAGTGGTGGGCGCAGATTGTCTATATATGGAAGACAGATACAAAACACATAATGCAGCAAGGTCCCGTGTGATATCACTACTTAGTTCACACAAATAGATAGAATTTGAATAAAAAAAATTGAGTCCTCGCGCAAGGGAGAGACCAAAAAAGATCTCTAAAATGCTTCTTCTTTAAATCTCCTCCTTCTTTTTCCCTAAAATACACAAAATGCATTGCGCGGTATGTCTGGCAGAAGGAAAAAAAGTAAAGGAGTATCTCAGTTCAACTCACTTGTTCAAGAGTCCAAGTTTAGCCAGCTCTGAGCAGTATAAGCATGTGGTAATAATGGTGGGAGGTATGGTCGATAGTACCTTCTCGCTGCCCGTCAAGTGATCTCCTCCAGAATTCTTCTCGCTGCCCGTCAATTGATCTCCTCCAGAATTCTGCCGAATGTGGAAATGGAAAGACTGCAGCCAACAGGGATGGATACCATAAAAACCACCAAGTGGATATTTATTAAATAAAAGACGCACTGAAGTGCTGACTTATAAGAAGCTCTGGCCCTGAGCATACCATCCTATCTCTTACAGTTTACCCAGAGCGGACTATTCCCTAGTGATGCAGCAAAGCTGAGCAGAGGGGTAATGCAGCCTGGTCCTCTGCATGCCGTACTTTACCAAGTATATAAAACACAAGAACAAAGTGAATTCACCCCAACATACATGTTGAAATGTAATCGATGACGAAGGCGTAACTCCAGGGGTAAAGATCTTAAAATGCCTGAAGAATAAAACAAACAAAAACAAGCGATCATGGAGTAGTATAGTAGCTACACCAAATCATAGTGCTGTGTGGCAATCGGCATAGAATGGAGGGAAGGGGTAAGAAGTTCAGAAAACCAACTCATTAAGATTGCATTATGCAGGATGTATGTAAATGACATCACCAGGGGGTAGAATAGAAGTCTTTTAAGTTTCCTGTCATATCTTATTCAGCTAACATTTCTTACCTTGGGAAGCATAGACAGCGCAATAGTCCCCCTGCAGCCTTATCTAAACATTGACTCCTCCACCCCATTGACTCCTCACTACTATTAAAAACTATACCACAGCTGTAAAGTAAACCCTTTGCTCTAATTTTGGTAAATGTTGCATCATGAGAAAAATCCACAAAATGGAACCAGGAGATAAAAACCTAACTTTATTTTTCATTTTTACATGCAATTAATTAGAAAAAAAGAACAGCAACATGTGTTTTATAAGGTGTTGTTTTTGTGATGCACAAGTAATCTAGTTACAGCTTATGTTAGTGGTAATGTTCCTTTTAATACAGACAATTCTATCTAATTCAGTGGTGCTTTTTGTCTGATATCACTCAAGTAATCTTTCCTAATGTCTTGATCATCCATTCCACTAATGGATTTTGTGGTTATCGAGACATCAAGTTACAATTCGAAAACTACCAGACAATGTAGGAAGATTAAGCCCTTTACTATCATTGTCGACTATATTCAATCTTCAAAAGCACCTGCAGGTGCCCATACAGAATATACTCGATCTGGTCTGATTCTGGAGCAATGCAATTGGGCTGTGGCTCATTAGCTTTATGTTACTACTATATACCTTATTTCTTTAAAAGTTTATTAAGTACCACTGGTAAGTTGCACATTTCTAAATGTATTGCAAAATAATTTGGCACTTTTTTTTATACATTTGAAAGGCATTCTCCGCACTTTTAGTGTATATATTTTTTTTTTACACACACTGTATATTTATATCTACTGTATATGTTTCACATGAATTATTTCACTTTGTCTGACAACTTACATTTTTTTCACAGTGCGATTACATTAGGATCTGCCATGGATATTTGCTTTGCTGCTGGCTTGTGGGCTTAAGCTACTATAGCTATTATTTGTAACAAAAAATCTCTATTTTGTAGCTATTTAATAGGATTTTGACCATGTGTGACAAACCTGCTTTTTTTTCTGTGGAGCAATGGAAAGGAATTACATTTATTACAAATAAAATTAATTTGCAAATGGGCTCCAGAACATACCCATAAACTTTCAACACAACAGACATAAGAATTGTTGTGTTAAAGTTATTTGAAAAGCTTTGAGATCCATTTTGCCTTTAAAGAAAAATGAATACCAAGCTACAATGTAAATGTAGTAGAGCTTCGCCAGGAAAGGGGCCATCTGTCAGAAAGAGCTTATCTACAGTGAACCTATACAGGGGGACGCCTCTGTATTTATTTACTGTGTGGTGAGCGGAAAGTCATTTTCCATAAAACCACAGGATCCTCCTACTGCCTTTATGGAAAATCATTTCAGGATGAAGAGGTCAAGAACAGATTATAATTCTAGGGACTGTATGATCGTTGTATCTCTGTTTGTAAAATCAACCCTCACAGAACATAGAAACATAGAAAGATGTCGGCAGATAAGAACCTTTCGGCCCATCTAGTCTGCCCAATTACATGGATACTTTACCTGGATTTATCTTTTGTTTAGGATAGCCTTATGCCTATCCCATGCCTGCTTAAATTCAATTACTGTTTTGGCCTCTACCACTTCAACTGGAAGACTGTTCCATGTATCCACCACCCTCTCAGTAAAAAAATGCTTCCTGATGTTACTTTTAAACCTTTGCCCCTCTAATCTAAGACTATGTCCTCTTGTTTTGCTACTTTGTTCAATACGTTATGAAATTAGTGCAGTAGACAAAATAATCCCAAAATGGAACTATGTGCATAGACAGGAGTAAAAAAATAAATAATGGAAACAAATAATACAGAGTTTTAAGCATGCAAATTGCAAAACACACAGTCCTGTTCAAGATTCCTACATTAAAGGAAAAAAACCAACCTGCACTTTGGCCCTAGCATGCATTTACACTGACAAACAGATTTCCAGTGATATTTACAAAAACACATTGTATATCGATCATCTAGTTTTGTACATATCTATTGTACAGAGATTTTCATCTCTGAGTAAACAATGAGAGCAAATATGAATCCCTTTGTAAAATTTGTGTTTTTGAACTTAACATGACTTTACAAAATCCAGCAGAATTCGAAGAAGACACCATGGGGTTTCTCTCACAATCTCAGAATGACCTATCGTGCTTCGATGTCTAAATTTGTAATATGAAAGCTAAGCAAAATGTGGAAAAACTTTACTGAAGTTTCATTCTAAAATTTTTACTTTTAAAGTGGTGACCTTGAAGCTGGATGTCATCACCTTTTCCAGAAAACCTTTTGAATGCTGTGCTAAAGTTTCCTTACAAACTAAATAACTTGTACATGTGGGAAATACTGTGGAACAAAATTTAACAGTAATGCACCCAATACTGCACTTGTTGGCGGATCTTGGCTGCCAAGAATTATTTTCTTCTTTTCTATTTTTATACACAGAGTATGATTTGGAATAGAAAAGTTCAGAAAATAGTTATATTATATAATTGTCACAAATGTCATTATTAGCATCAGAGGTACTAAGCATCTATTAGCACGCTAATCCAGGGATGTGCAGCCTTGGCCCACCAATTGTTTTGGAACTACATTTCGCACAAGGCTCTGTTGACCTAATGAGTAGCTGAGTATCACTGGATATTTAGTTCTGATACATGTGGAAGGCCAAGGTTGAGCAGCTCTACTCTAAACACCCACTGGACACAAAGTAACCATTGGGGTGGTTTCTCTGTTTGCCATCACTACAGTTATTTGCATGATTTTTCTCCAATAAAATGTTATAAGACAATGAGTAGTTGTATTTGATTTGAGGCCAATTGCAGGCTTAAAAAATACTTAAAAATTCTGGTTATTTATTCATACCGTAAAAAAAAAGATGAAATACAAAAGCTGAACGGTTAGGAGTCTTTTAAGAGTTAATACCTCTGCCTTTCATAAAGAGTTATTACCTCAGCCTTAGACAAAGTGCTTTCAGCAAGGCTTTAGCAAGAACATAACTGCTGGTTCCAGCGGTACATCTCGTACAGATAATGATATCAACGACATGACCCACATGCACACTCCTATTAAACTTCTTGTCCATGCAACTTCCACCCCCCCTTTTATGTTCATTAACATAAAATATGTGAAATTCAAGTAAATGCGCAGTGTTGAAATCACTACTAGTGTGTCCCATCTCTGAGTCCTGATATCAGAAAAGAGGCCAAGCAGCGGGGGAGCCAAGATTACCAGCAGTTGCAGGGCCCAGTTACGGTTCCAAACATATATGTATTGGCACATAAGGAAGGGTTGAGGTGCCTATGTACAATTGAGTATCAGTTCTGGGGGCTCATTTCCAGGACGAGAGACGAAGGCCAAGTGAGTATAATTTCTTCTCATTTATCCTTTCTCCCTTGCCCCTATAACTAGGGCAGAACCGGGGGTCCAGGTTAGTAGGTGGAAGTTTGTTCTGGCAGGAGACTCTGGCTAGCTCCCCGCTGATGGTGTCAGATTCAGGCTTACGGAATCCAGGATGCGGAACAAGTCACTTGGGAAGATCTTGAACTTGGAAAAGAAGAAGGCAAATAGGGCGAAGAGTGTCAGCATAAAGATTGACAGGGTAGTCCGTGGAATTAAGAAACGTGGTAGAGGTCTAGGTTGGTAGCGGATATGCAGTGTCTGTATCCAATCAGAAGGTCAGGGCAGGCAGCTGTCACACAGGGTCGATATCCAAAGCAGAAGGGCTGGTACACAGGGAATCACGATATAAAGGCAGGAGATCAGGTAGAGAAATGCTAGGTAGCAAACAGGACAACCAAGATTTGAACCCAGGGGAAGCTGGGATTTAAATAGTGCGCCTGTAAAAAATGCACCAATCAGGTGCAGATGCTGTCAAGTTCCCTGTGGAGACCGGAGACTGTTAGTCCCACCTAGTGTCTGGATTGGTTGGGACCCAGAATCTTGCCCGGAGACGCCGTCTTGGAGGAGACACGTGGGACACTGGGGTTCCTGCAGTTGGCGCTGGGGGAAGCCCTGTCCCACAGGAAGCACCCAGAGATGCAAGGGAGCGTGTGGGTATGAAGGGACTCCTCTTGTGGACGCTCTGGAGTGGAGATGGCTGCTTGAGCCAAGGAGGCGGACCTCTCAGCAGGCGAACGGGTGGTCTGTGAGGTAGCAGGTCGGCGGTGACCTGACAGATGGTCTCTATTTGTGCATTCTGTATTTTGTCTGTGCCTGTAAAGTCTAAGTTTTACTTTCACTTTTTGCTTACAGGATGGTCACGACGGAAGGTAACCTGCCAATCCCATAGCCTACTTGCATAAAGTCTAAGTCTAATTATGGCAACAACAACAAAAACTAAAGAGAAAGCAAAAACATACATTAATTGTATCCTGTATGTACAGATCATAAGTGATAAATATTTCCAGTTTGGGATGTTCCCAACAGCAGTATTTGAAAAAGTATATTAAGATTCTTTAAAACGTAATCAAGGATTGCAATTCTGTCTACACTTTCAAGTGGAATTCTAATTTTCCCAAATAAAATAATAAAGTATTTGATATCATGACTGTCACTTTTCTGAGTATCAGAAAGCACAGTTCCTCGATTGCAGACCTAGCTATATCATGTGTGGTGGTATAGCACATTAAAGGTGATGAAAACACTTTAATTTCCAAAATTATTATTTTATTCCATTGAGTGCAATTTTAAAAACCATGCATTAGACTCTCTTATTAATACAAAACAAAAGTACAGCACAGCTCAATATTAAGTGTTTGTGCACAATTTATCGATCCAATTTAAATGCAATTTAAGGCTCAAAGTCGGATACTAATTGGCCAGTGTCGAGGGGTGAATGCTCATTTCACTTTTAATTGTTTCCAATCTTCTACATTTCAAGGTTCCTCTTGATTAATGCCATAGCTTGTGGAAGTCAGCATGTTTAAGTAAAAACCCATATGAAATGCATTTATATCCTATGCCAGATTCAAGCAATAAAAGATAATTTAATTTTTGAAGATATCACCACTACATCATGTAATAAAGTTAGTACTTCCACTCATCTATCATTTTTTCCTGAGGGTATCAAGACACACTAGTATTAATTTTATGAATTCCTCTCATCGTTTGGAATGTGCTGTTCCCGTTTAAACCCCATTTTCCAAAATTCTTTCCCATTATTCCCTGGAGCAAAGTAATAAGATTGGTTTTGACAAAGTGTTCAATTTGCTGCAACACAGATTTATGGGCGAAAGAACGGAGTTGTCAGTATGTGGACATTAGTCATAGATTGTTTTCCAACATAAAGTATTTGTATTAACTTAACCAAATAAAATTATGTTGATAAAAAAGATGATTAAGATAGAATACAACGATTCTTCTGTACATTAACCTGCTTTATGTGAACAACTACAAACAGATTATTATTTTGTAAACAAAGTCAATCAAATAATTTGCATAGTGCTGGCCAAGCTATGTTTAAACTCCTGGCACAATAGGAGCAGTACTCTCATCTGCCAAGTGATTTTTCCTATAGAATCATTATTATATTGCAATGTATGTCCTTAATGTTTGTATAAGCATTATAAAGCTAGAGGAAAC
This sequence comes from Leptobrachium leishanense, assembly GCA_009667805.1. Taxonomy (NCBI): domain Eukaryota; kingdom Metazoa; phylum Chordata; class Amphibia; order Anura; family Megophryidae; genus Leptobrachium; species Leptobrachium leishanense. The sequence continues at coordinate 149,361,116 of CM019067.1, forward strand.
AGATATACGTGCAAACGTAACATCACAGGTTTTAAAGGCATTTAAAAACGTATACCAAAAAAAGAGTATAGAATAAAATTTCTTCAAGCACTCCATCCATCTATCATGTCTAAAATGAAAGATAATCTTTACAACATGTGAGAAGTCAAAATTATGGGAAATAAAATTAAAAAAAAAAAATCACAGCTTTTGCTTCTAAATTGTGATTCAGAAATTCATAAACATTTGTTTTTATATACAGGTAAAGCATCCCTAATCCAGAATACTTGGGACACAGAATTCCAGATTTCAGATTCTTCTGGATTACAGAATCTGGGAGAATCCATTGTTTCAGAGGAGGAGATCAAGAAGGGACAGTCACAATCTCCTATCTGTTGCGGCTCCCATCATGTTTAGCAGTGTGTCTACGTTGACATGCTGCCCAGAGTCAGCGAGACTCTGAGCAGCATGTTACAAGGTGGGTTTGCAGAGAGGATCACAGCATGTGCTGAGGTTTGCTGTATCGCTCAGGAGCCAAATTTCCAAGCGGCAGCGAGTGTAGAGAGCACACCTGGTTCGAATCACTAAAATCCAGATAGCTCTGAAAACTCTGGTTTATGGGGTCTTCCAGATATTAGAATTACGGATAAGGGGTGCCCGACCTGTATGAATGTTCACAATTTTACTGTTGAAGAAAAATTGGGAGGCTCAAAATACAAACACTGGGTCCTATTCCATATGGTTAAAGACTGAGGGCCCTATTACATTCTTTGCGTACAATTGTGCGCGCGCACAAAACCGCATAAACGCGAGGGGCAAAACCCTTTGCGCTGAACGTCGTATTACGACGTTCGGGTACAAAATGCCGTTAACGTCTAACGCGAGTGACCCTGCGCGAACCCTGTGCGAGTGCAATTTAGTGCACGCATCCTATACTTAACATTGTTAGCGCAAATGCGTTTGTGCGCTGGTGTGCACATGGTAATAAAATCTTAGTGCAAAATTTAACGGTCAATGTTTGCGTGCATAATTTTAACGTCTTTGAAAAGCTGGTGGTAAAGGCAAATTGTAACAACCTGACCGTACGTTTTTTCTTAACTATTTCCGTCAAAAATGACAGCCACTACCTTGTCTTCCGTCAGAATGTACGCCTGTTGTGCACAGTCCGCACAAAATGTCCGCACAATGCTTACACGAGCGCAATTTCCCGACGGATTAAAAAATGCGCGAGGAATGTAATTCCAGCAGTGATTTTTCGTGCCTTAACGTTTAACACTTTGCGCAAAAAAACACGTGTTTAGCGTGCGTTTTTGCGTTAAGAATGTAATAGGGCCCTGAGACAATAAAAATATTAATCACATCAGCTACTGTCCTATTCCTGCCAAACCTCACAATTCACATGCAACTTGGTTCTTGATGCTCCCTACTGTAAATTTATACGTACTATCCTTTGTACAGGAAGCTACAGCAGAGTGGAAAAAATGGCACTCAATCTGAGAGTGTGTGGATAATTTGATTGCTTGTTACTTCTTTCTGGTTGCAGACTGGACAAATGGCATTCAGTCGGAGTGTGTGGATGATCTGAAATGCAAATTTCCTTAACACAAAAAATAAAAATGGGACTCCATGGGGTCCTATGATAACCAGAAGATACCGGCACCTACTAGACAATGCTGGTAGTTAGTATTAATGGTTCCAAATTAATAAGAGTTGAGCTGTTAACATAGCAAGTGAAATAGAGCTGGTAATAAGGAGCTGCTAATGTTTAATAGGTGGCTCACAATGCATCTCTTATTAGCAACTCCCAATTACCAGCTCAGAGCTTGATATAATTGACTAATATTTTGGAAAAATTATCAGCCCGTTTCGACTGATATTTTTTTTCCTGAATATTGGCCATTTCAATTGAACGGATTAGACCTCAACTATCCTTCGAAAAAATGTCCTCTTTTAGAAAAGAATTGAACAGGTAAAAAGCTCCAAAACCTCTTCATTTTCTGCTCGAAATTGTCCCGTTAGTAACAATAGCACTGAGAATAACCCGTCCCTAAGTAAACCCTTCTGTCCAGGACCTTTAGGGAACTTTGTGAAGCTGGCCATCCTAAAATCCGCACAAATTAAAAATCCACTTTATTTAATTTGTGCCGAATTTGTGCTGATGTGTGCCATAAAAATTAATGCCTGTGCTGCTTTAATTTTCAAGAGAACAGCAATTGTTTTTTTCCCCAGATGACATCACCCACCCCCCCCACAACAGCTTCAGCATCTGAAAACAGGCATGTGTGTTTCTGTGACATTTGTGCTTGTTTGTGTTGTTTAAATCTCTGTTCTCTTTTTTCGTTTATTAACTCTGTGATAAGTCTGTCAGGGTTATTCAAAGAGCTCCGAATTGTGGCCGAAAGGTAACCAAACAGTGAAATTCAGCGTACGGTTACCTTTCTTGGCCATTCGGCAATCCAGAGAGCAGGCAGTTCGCCAAATGTTGGAGAATTGCCTGCACCTACGGTGCCTGTTCGGTGCCTGTTCGAGGGCAGTGAAATCCCCAGAGAGAAGCATTGCTTAGTCTATTCAGACAACACAAAACAGCTGAGAAAGTTTGATGAAATGCCCTGCCATTCGACAGGTTTAATCAGGAGAATCCCATAGACTTAAATGTTAAAAATATTCCCGTTTTAATGCAATATCTAATAAACCATTTATTATTTTTTATTCTGCAGTAAAAAGTCTGTTTATTTTTCGATTTTTTTTAGGATCTTTTAGGCATTTTTCAGGAGTTTTTTGCAAAAAAAAATACCGTTTTTTTAAATCGTTTTTCTTTTTTCTGTAACAGCCCTTTTTATTATCATTCATTGGATCTTACATGTAAATTTCAGACATTTTCGTTCTGTAGTTTCCTATCAACAGCATTTCAGTTTTCAAACATTCAAGTGTACAGTGTTTCTTTTTTCCACTCCATTCGTCTGCGGTGTCGGGTTTTTCCTGCAGCTGCTCTGCGCTCTGATCGACTCCTGCTCGGGTTTCTCTGGCATGTTCGGCGGGGTTAATCCAGATATTTTTGCGGGTTTCAGTGTGCGTTCAACGGGTTTTGTGGTGAGTGTTCGTCGGGTTTGCGGCAGCTTTTCCCTGCATTACGACAGCCCTGTGGTGCTTGCTGAATACACCGCAGGGTTGCCAAAATGGGATCGCCAAATCGCACTGAATTGAAGAGAACGAAAAGTCACCGAACGTGCGGTGACTTTGATTCTCTTTGAATAACCCTGTGTATTAAGTCTGTGTACAAGGTTGTTTAGCGCACACTAGGGAAACGCTAAGACCGGGGCTGAGAACCAGCGCTAATGCGGTTGTGTATAGGATAGAATTGTTTTTTTCCAGTGCAGAGTGCCTGGCCATACCTATCCTCTGCCCTCACAAGCTTGTATAAGTATGAACACATCCAGCAAATAGCCCTCACACCCCTGCATTATTAAAATCCTCAAAGGGCGCCGTATCATCCATGTTCATATGCACACATATATTAATTAAGGCTGATGGGCATTGCATGATAAATGCCACCCAACAGCACATAGAATCATTATACTGCATTTAATAGATCCAAAAGGAAGGCCAGGTGAGCGACAATAATTTCCCTGCTGAGCATATAAATAAATGTTTCAGGGCAAGACTTAAAGGGACACATGGCCCTTTAAACATGGTCCACACGGTCACCCTAATAATCAACCGCTTACTTAATATGAATAACCCCCCCCCCGCATAAAATGTTTAAATTAGCCAATATATTAGAATTAGGATATATATGGATAAAGGATACATATCATAATATAGCCTACTGCAACAGCAGCGACATTGCTGGCCAGATCCATTACTATGGTTACATAGTTACATAGGCTGAAAAAAGAAATGCTTCCATCGGGTTCAGCCTCTCACACATCATGGTGTATGGGGCAAGAGAACACCTGTGCTGCATTCCTTTCTTTCGTTTTCAAGTATGTCCTGGGTTCAAGAACATTGAGTGGTTACAGAAATACAAAATAGTAAAATGCAAGATATTAACACAAAAACAAATATACAGATTAACAGAAAAATAAATATGTAGGAAATAAAGTCACTATGTTACATGTTTACAGGCGCATTCTGTATTGAGGTATGTTAACAGGGAACTCTTAAGGGACTTTAGACTGGGGGGGAAGATTTGATGGCGTCTGGGAGGTTATTCCATATTTGCGGTGTTCTGTAGCAAAATGAGGATCGAGACACTTTCTTTTTGTATTGAGGTATTGCATGTAAGGTGCTGGTCCTGGATCAGAGATTATAGGATGAGGGAACTGCAGGGGGAAGCAGCCTATTCAGGTAGGGTGGCAGCTCCCCAGAAAAGCTCATGAAATGGTCAGCGTGTCATTTGATCTTGTCCTGACACATAGATGGGGTGTTTGCAATTTGTGTAGTTTAGGTGCTGTTCCAAAGAGCATTGTAACAGTTTTGTCAGTATTTAGAAAAAGTTTGTTATCTGCGACCCACTTTTCTATCCCTGTGAATTGTTCTTGCAGCACGGCCTCCAGTTGTGGGAGATTTGGTTTGCTGGTATAGATTACAGTGTCGTCTGCGTACATGTGTACAGTTGAGGCTTTGCAGATATTGGGCAGATCATTTATGAATATCGTGAATAGAAGGGGGCCGAGTATTGAGCCTTGGTATGGCCATTCATTAATTACCATGGTTTGCCATTGTTGCAACAAAGATAAACTTCACCATTTACCAAAAGGGAAATCATAAAAGAAGCTTCTCCAGTAGAGGTTTCCTTTTGGAAAATGAAAAACTATGTTGCTGCAAGAAACTATGGTGGTTGGTGAATAACACTTAGAGCGTCAAGAACCAGAAATCTTTGCCATACCAGTATTAATTATACACTGCCTGGCCGAAAAAGAAGTTACCACCTACTGTACAGGCCTGTTATGATCCGGGGTTGCGTCGATTGTCATGTATAGGTTCAGCAACATTATGTGCCAAAAAATGAACTCCGCTTACCTGAATAGACTGAATGACCAGGTTTTTCTATCAATGGATTTTTTCATCTCTGATGGCACGAGCAAATTCCAAAATGACAATGCCAGGATACATCAGGCTCAAATTGTGCAATAGTGGTTAAAGGAAGAATGAGGCATAATTTTCACACATGGATTGGCCGCCACAGATTCCAGACTTTAACACATTGAGAATCTGTGGGATGTGATGGAGAAGATTTTAAGCAGCGCTCTGACTCTCTCATCAATACAAGATCTTGGAGAGAAATTAATGCAACTCTGGACAGATATAAATGTTGTGACATTGCACAAACATATCGAAACAATGCCCGGGAGAATGTGTGAAGTAATCAAAACAAAAGGTGGTCCAACAAAATATTACAACGTGTTACTTTTTTTTGATCAGTGTAAATGCAGATACAACATTTATATTATTACAATTTCCTAGTGGCCCAGTTCGCGGTCATTTGCACTTCACTTACAATTTGTGGAAATCAGTGATCTCTATTCGAAAGACCCCTTACACGGGGTTGCTTTACAAGCCAATAAAACAGATAATCATGGTGGATATATTAGCAGCACTATAGCACTCCAATTTTATTAGTGTTTTAAATTAATTTAAAAGAGACCAAAGGTAGTATTACGGACAAGGAAAGACCTAAATGTTAGCATCTCACATGCCAATAATGTAGATTCTCGAGTATACCGCTAGATTTTGGTGACAAAAATGTACCTTAAAATTGGAGGGGTTGCGTTATATTCGAGACATCTGCATGTAATAAAAACTTGACTTGCTCAGGGATCCCAAGTCTCCCGAAAATTCCGGTAGTCTCCCTGAAGTGAATTTAGGCTGACACCCGCAAACACTTCAGGAACTCCCGGATTCTGGAGAGGTGGGATCCATCAGAGCCAGAGGGCACGCTTGGTTTACACCAATCATTCAAGATTAGCTTAAAATCGAGCATGCACCCTCGTTTCACGTAGCACAAGGGGAGCTGAAGTTTTCTGACTTCTGGCTCCAGCAGGCTCATCTACCGCATTGTCAGTCAATAGTCAGCCCCACCCTGTAATGTCCCAGCCTGACGTCACTGCAGATGCGCGGTGCGATTCTTCTCACATTCTGAGTGTGAAGAGAATCACGTGGTGCCCCTACAGTGATGTCAGGAGCTCATTTGGGGGGCTGGCTATTGACAGCGTGGTGGATGAGCGTTCTGTGGCCAGAGGTAAAAAAAGCAACACCTCCCGGCGTGCTGGCTATTGGTGAATGATTCTCTGCTTTGGTCACCTTGCTCCGCCAGCCATCTTATCGCGGGTAAAGATGACGGGCGGCTTAGTAACAATTACAATCGTTCTAGAGCAGAGCACCCTGACCTGACGGTGTTAAGAGAACCGCAAAGGATTTTAATTGTTTACTGGTACAGTATACATTTATAATGTTGCTCCTCGTGTTATATTTGAGTCTTGAGTATTCTCTCATTTCCATAATAAATCTCTATCGCGTTATATTCAGGTTGCGCTATACTCGAGTATCTACGGTAAAATTTTAATAAAAGCACATATGTATATAAAAACAAGGCTTGCCCTAATTACATCAGGAAATAATAGATCTTCTGAATAGCAAAAAAATTGCAACCAAAGTGCCCATCATTTTAAAGTCATTGTTGCATTTAGTCCTTTGATATATACATATAGGCTTTATAAGAACAACAGCTAGAAGGAAGTATTGATAATGAACTTTTCTGCTTTCCAGTTTCCTCATTTAACAAAAAGAATATAGAACCTTAGAAAGAAGCAGGACTTTACATTGTAAAGTCCTGCACACTGTGTCAGCTGCGGCACACTTGTTTTATCCCTCTCCATAATGTTATCTGATCATAGAGGTCACACACTGAAGTGCACTAATTGTCTATCAAATTGCTGCTCAGATAATACATAACAGCTTTCTGTTATAGCAGTTTTCCACTTAGTGAGAAAGTCTGATAACCTAAATTGAGCTGTAAATTTGCTGATAGCCTGCTGGAAACCTAGCCCATGGCATGTAACAAATTATATCCACTGCTCCTACATTTGATGATGGGGAAACTGAAGTCAGTGACATTAATTAATGAATGTAAAACATTAAATATCCAATTTTTGCTCTGGCATATGAGAATTAAACCTCAATGTCACTTTGGAAACCAAATTAACTTGGTGTTATCTTTGCAAAATACAGTACATGTACATAGACAACAATTGATAAAATGGACCACCAATAATTATGTATTGCAATGCTATAAAGAAGACAATATCGCATTGTTCTAAAGCGTTGTGTGCATTTACTCTTAGGGTATTTCAGAAGTGTCCAGGGGATTTTTGAATTGAGAATTGCATTTACGTAAACTGTAATGCAAAATAGGCAGGCTGATGCACTGCACACAATAGCCTTTAACCCGTAGTTTGTAGACCCAAATTCCCTAGCACATTCTGTATATAGATTATATAATACAACGACCTTCTTAGAATGTGTATCCATGGTTAGGTACACACAAGGTCAGATATATACTGCATTGCTTCCATGCACAGTGATATGCCACCAATATCTGTAAAATACCGAATAGGAAATATTGCAAAGGGGCTGAAAATAGGCACCCATATCTTAGGCTGGGGTCAGACGAGCGTAGTGTTCACGTCCGTGATTGCGCCTAAAAGTACGTCCGTGATAGCATGACAGAAAGCCCATCGGAGCCGGTTACACAAAGTACGTCCGCACTGAACTGCGGACGCACAACGGCCGCGGCCCACGGACGCAAGGCAGGCAAGAACGTACAACCCCTAGAACGGCCGCACAAAGTGCGCTGCGTCCGCAACGTCCGCATAGCTTTGTGTGTGAGTGATGGAACGTGGTCAGACAGACTGCATTTATACGTCCAGCATTTTTCACGGACAAAATGGTTTTGCTTTTTAATTTATTTTCCCTCCTACATCCGTCAAAATATCCGTCAGTGAATAAACGGACTGTGTGGCCACTACTGCGTCTTCCATACCAACGTACGTCCGTGTGCACGGACGTACAGTCCGTAGAAATCACACTCGTCTGACCCTAGCCTTACATGGAAACTACCCACTTTATTAATCAAAATCTTAAAATAATAAGATTATAGCGAATTCAATTCACAAACGTAAACCTCATATTTTTATCCCTTCAAAGATGCAGAAAATCCCCTTTGGATATTTATGGTCACCACTGCAAGCCAATATGGAGCTGATAAAGTCAATTGATACATGGCCAAATGTCATCAATAACTTTCAAATACAGTGTGATGCCTCATTAACGATCGGATTTGAAACCATGATAACACATGCAACAGCAATATTCCATGCCGAAATATTGAAAAAACCTAAACAGACTGGTTGTAAATTACCAGAGCCATTAAAGTCCATGAAGTTGAGAAGTTTACAACAGCTCTGGTTAAATGCATGGGACTTGTAATCTAGCCAAATGTAGGACCTTGAAATACAAGCCCTTAAAATGGCCTGTTAAAATCAAACAGTTATGATTAACAAGTGAACCGTGAAGTATAATGGCCTCAGACATTAATCATAGTGGCTCCCTTCTTATTCAAGCTGAGTAACAAACCTCCCTTGCGGCTCGGCTGTGGCACATTATTACCTCCTAAACAAAGTATAGGAAGCATTAGAGTATAGACAGCTGGAGAATAATGAACAATTCCAATGTAAATGTGGCTATTCCGTCAATTGATCCAAACACTGAATAACGTGCATGTGTATGCAAAGGAGGGCATTCTGGGTTGTGTGGGTTCTGATAGATGTTGGTTAAATATCAATAATAAGAACAATATAGACATATTCTTCATTACTGCTTGCACACTTTTTATAGTGTAAACTACTTGCACCTAGTTGGTTTTAGTGGTGCTCTGTATACTGGACTAGTTATGGAAGTTAGATTAAGATGTACAGTATATTCATTCTTCAGGGCTCTTTAGGGAGTTATATCAGAATTGTTCTCTGAAATTTTATTCAGTAAGACAATAACCGCTTATGGGTCGTGAAAGAGTTAAAGAAACCTGCCTCGCTTCGCTAAATATTTTGTAGCAAGAATATGGGTTTATTTCTTGCTTTTCTGTCTAAAGGTATGTAGCGCTCACTCCCGGAGGAGCCGCTGAAAATGAACCACGGGTCAGTCTCCCCGCACTAGGGAACAAATATACTCCAACACTGCTGTGGGTTTTTATAATTTAAATAGTTTACTAAAATATTAAGCAGACGTTGAGACACGGTATTCACAGGTATTATTACAGTACTTTCGTATCGCGGTAAAAAACGCGTAGCGGGAAAGAAACGAAACACGAGGCTTCGTATTTCGGAAAAATAATATATTCGCAACCGAACAGAAAAAAAGAATGCAATTGCACAAGGAAAAAGGGACACGTAGCGGAACCAAGAATACAATCTCTTCGTATTTCGATAAACGCGCAGCGGAAAAGAGAAAATATATTCGGAACGTATCTTTAACCCCTGTTCCGATTCGTAACAGAATGAGTCCTGCACAGGTTAAGTCCCGGAATGTAAAAGGTGTGTATGTGTGTGTGTATGGTACCCGGGTACTGTTCAACTGGCCAGTGAATTTACTTAAGGAATGTCTTCTACTAGTCAAGTTGGGGCCCTGGGGACTTTAGAGAAAAAACAGCAGCGTGTTCCTTATTTACAAACGGCCTTGGAGGCCTCTCACCCATCCACCGATTGCTTTAGGCTCCGCTGACCCAGGACGTCTCTCCGCTCGATATTGACTGGGGATACTAGCGGCCGGATCCGTTGTCTGACTTTCCGTAGCTTGTCCACGACTTGTCCAGCTCACCGCCTGCTCTCCGTATCCGATCAACTCGCGGCAACTCCTCACTCAAGGTCTTTGATTCCTTAATCTGCAGCAAATCTCGGGAACTTGGAGGTCTCCTTCTCCTAAGGCTGGATGACCCGATGTAAGGAACTGACAGGTCTCACTCGCGCTCTGGCCTAGGCCCTCTAGCGATATCTTGCACTGCGTCTGCTCTCCCTCGTTCCCTGGCGCACTCTGGCGCGTTCTCCACGAGGCTCAGGATGTCAAGCGTCTCTGTGTCCCACCCACTTCCTGTCTGTTTGCAAAGCACGCCGGGAAATGTAGTCCCAATGTCCAGTGTCTCTGATCGCGATTGTCTCCATCTTGTGGCCAAAAATAGGTACTGCCACAGCAAGATTTTAACACAGCGCTACACTCTCCCCCTCCTAGAACTCTTGGGTCTGTCCAAGGAGGTACAACAGTTATATTACATTTCCACAATATTTGAATACAGTTTACATAACATGTACAGGTTCAGCAGCATACATGCAGTGGGTTAGGAACACTTCCTCAAGTTGACTCATATTTTGGGCTACCTCAGCTAGCATAGCAGACACTTCGGACAACCTCTGCACTGTGGTGATGGCCTCTTCAGTGCTATGTCCTGGTGAGTCGTAGGTGAGTCGTTGGGGCGGTCGAACAGAGCGTTTTGGTTCTGGCTCAATCAGTTCCTCTTCAGGTGGAAGTACTATAGGTGCTGGCTCAGTCCTTCTCTCTATCACTGGAGCAGACGTTTCTTCAGAGTATGATCCCTCCAGTGAAGGCATAGAACTATAATCACCTGAATAAGCTTCAGCTTCCGGAGCTACCGGGATCCCAACAGCCTCAGGGACTTCCAACTGAAATTCAAGAGCTTAAGGGATTTCAACCGTCTCAGGGACTTCCAGCAGAAATTCAGGAGCTTCAGGCCTCAAGTTACTCTCCCACCGCTCAGGAACAACGACAACCTCCTCAGGCTCCGGTGAGCGCATCCAGTCTAGACAATAACTCTCTCTTCACTGTCTCTTTCGCTCTCTTCGACAACCCGGGTCTGTTGAGACCGAGTAACAGGAGACAAACGTGGAGCAGGCGGATTTGGCAGAGGCAGTTCGTCCCCAACTGGCATCCTCACAGCCTCTCTCAAAGGTAACAAATGATTCCGGTGCCAGTTCTTGAGAGGCCCAGCCTTTCCATCCGGGCGAATCTGATACACTGGTAGACCCGGCAGTTGTTTGCAGACAATGTAAACCTGGGAACTCCACCTATCCGCCAACTTGTGTCTCGCAGCAGCACCCAAGTTCTTCAATAGAACCCTATCACCGTGTTGTAGATCTTGTATTCGAACTTTCAAGTCATAGTTCCTTTTGTTTCTTTGCTCCCTGTTTCCTGAGGTCAACCGGGCCTGTTCAAACGCAGAAGCCAGATTCTTTCGAAGTCTATCCACGTAGTTTCTATGGGAAGCTACTGACGTCTGGTCTAGAGATAACCCAAATGCCAAATCAACCGGCAGTCGAGCCTCCTTTCCGAACATAAGACGGTACGGTGAGTATCCAGTTGCATCGCTCTCCGTACTGTTATATGCATGCACCAGAGTAGCTATGTGACGACTCCAACTCTGCTTCTCCACATTCGACAAGGTCCCCAGCATGTTTAGCAGTGTGCGATTAAACCTTTCAGGCTGAGCATCACCTTGAGGGTGATATGGTGTAGTTCGGGTCTTTTGGATTCCCAACAGCTCTAACAATTGCCCCACCAGTCTGCTTTCAAAGTCTCTACCCTGATCAGAGTGTATCCTCCTTGGCAGTCCGTAATGAACAAAGAACTTTTCCATCAACACCTTGGCCACTGTCGGAGCGCGTTGATCTTTTGTGGAAAAAGCTTGGGCGTAACGAGTGAAATGATCAGTCACTATTAGAATGTTCCCTTGCCCACTAGCATCCGGCTCTAAGCACAAGAAGTCAATGCACACCAAATCCATGGGTCCCTGGCTCTGCAGATGGGTCATTGGAGCAGTTCGGGTCGGTAGAGTCTTTCTCTGAATACACCTCAGACAGGAATGACAATAACTTTCCACTTCAGCTCTCATGCAAGGCCAATAGAACCTATCTCGCACCAGCTTAAAAATTCTCTCAGCACCCAAATGTCCATGCTCATCATGTAGTGATCGCAGCACACTCTCCCTATGTTTAGTGGGGAGGAATAACTGTTGAATCTCTTCAGCGTTAGTTGAGGGGCCCCTTCGGTAGACCACCCCATCCAACATCTTTAACCGCTCCCACTCTTTGTAGACCAATCTGGCTCCACTCGGGGAGTTGGTTAACAAAATCTCTCGCTGGTTTGCAGTCAGGGCCTTTATGGTCAAGGCAATTAAAGGGTCTCTGGCCTGATCCGCTTTCAGGTCCTGTCTCGAAAAGGTAGGTAAACTGTCATCCCTTAACTGCGTAGGGTTACAGTAAAACTCAGGAACAGCCGCAGCCATGACTCCTATGGCCTCAGCTTCAATCCCTCCTTTAACCCGGCGCTCTGTTCCTTGACACAAAGCTTGCACCCCGTCTGGAGTCAACTGAGTCCATTCTGTAGTGTAGGGTCTTCTCGATAACGCATCAGCATCTCGATTATTCACCCCAGGGCGATACTTCAGGCTGAACCGAAACCCTGACAGAGCGGCCAACCACCGATGTCCCGTTGCGTCCAGTTTTGCGGTAGTAAGGATGTAGGTAAGAGGATTGTTATCCGTCTTGACCACAAACTCGGCTCCATACAGATAGTCTTTTAACTTGTCTACCACTGCCCACTTTAAGGCTAGGAACTCCCACTTGTGAGTAGGGTAGTTCTTCTCTGAAGGCGTAAGGCTCCGGCTCACGTACGCTACAGGCCTCAGCAATCCACCATACTCCTGATACAGGACTCCTCCCAGACCTTCTCGGCTGGCATCCACATGTAGCTCATACGGCTTGTGAGGGTCCGCATAGGCCAAAACAGGAGCTCGGGTTAGACTCTCTTTCAGCTTCACGAAAGCTCCTTCACATTGGCTGGTCCATTCACCTTGTATAGACTCTCGAGCTTTCCTTGGCCCTGGAGCCGACGGGTTTTGGTCAGAGACCTTGCAGCCTTCTTCTGTGGTTTCCTTCTGCAGGAGTTTGTTCAGTGGTTGAGCTATTTTCGCGAATCCTCCCACAAATCTTCGATAGTATGAACAGAATCCCAAGAAAGATCTAAGTTCAGTGACGTTTCGGGGTCTAGGCCAAGAAGCTACGGCCTCCAACTTCCGAGGGTCTGTCGAAACACCTTCTGCTGAGACCACATGTCCTAGATACGTAACAGACGGTAGACAGAATTGGCATTTCTCCAGAGACAGTTTCAGCCCCTCTTCATGGAGCCTCTTCAAGACCTTCTCCAGACGTTGCTCATGTTCTTCCAGAGTCTTCCCAAACACAATTATGTCATCCAGGCACACTAATACTTCGATTAGATTCATATCCCCGACTGTCTTCTCCATCAACCGTTGGAACGTGGCTGGAGCCCCCGTAAGGCCTTGAGGCATTCTGTTGAATTCAAAGAACCCCAGTGGACAGATGAACGCAGTTTTCTCCTTGTCTTCAGGATGCATGGGTATCTGGTGATACCCGCTTCGCAGGTCTAGTACACTAAACCACTTTGCTCCAGACAAACACTGTAGGGCATCTTCTATCCGAGGAGTGGCATATTGATCGGGGATGGTTCTCCGGTTCAATGTGCGGTAATCTATGCATAGGCGGACAGAACCATTTTTCTTCCGGACCAATACTATGGGAGATGCGTATGGACTCCTGGACTCTTGAATCACCTTGGTTCTTTGCAATTCATTCAGCTGCTCTCGCAGATCATCTAAGTCTCCTAGCGGAACTCGCCTTGATCTTTCACGAAACGGCTTGTCTTCTTGTAACCAAATGCGGTGCTCAGTACTCTTAGCTAGGCCCACATCGAACTCATCTTTCGAGAACAATTCCTTCCACTTTAGGACTTGAGACTGAAGACGTTTCTTCCACTCAGGTGAAATGGGAGCGTCCTTGGGGTAGAATCTTTCATCTGGAATCTCTTTATCCACTCCCCCTCCTAAATCGGTAGAGAGGGGTGTAGCAGACTCTACTTGCCCGATAGGCATTCGTGCTTTAAGGACTACTGGAGTATCCGTCACATTGCACACGCTGACCGAGACTCTTCCTCGTGTTCTCTTCAGAGCTTTGGTGGAGATTATTTCAGGAATTACTTCGACTCCGGTTTCACTCCCATGATTAAAATCGGTTCCCAGCACCACATAGGGACCTGGTTGCGATCCGTTCAACTTTACTGAAGCCCGGAAGCTCGCTACTTCTCCTGCTTGCAGAACCTTCTCTGTTCCCCCCAGTCTCCACAGGCGCCCCACCTCGGCAGGTGCCTTTCGTTCTTCGACCATCCTCTGATAGACCGGACGTAACATTGGGTGTAGTCCTTGAGTCGAACCTTCTTCCAATACAATAGGTGTCAGGAGACGTCGCACTAGGTCAGTATTCGTCCCCACTATCAGGGAGCTTCTGATCGCACCTGAGGGTCGAGGACACACAATGGCCAATAGACATGTGCATTCGTTTTAGTACTAAAAACAATTTAGTCCGAATTTTGGGATAATTTAGTTTTCGTATGACTCAGAGAAACGAAACTGCTCAGTACAAAAAATGAAGGAAACTAAAATAAAATGCACTTACATTTTAGTTTCAGTCCTTTTTGTGATTTATTACATTGAGTGAAAGAGACCAGCAATGAAGAGGGCAACATCCGAAGTTCTGCACCCTCCACATGCCAATGCAGTAGGATGTCTTATACAGAGAGGGGCATTAATTAATGCCGGAGGATGTTCTATACATTATACAGAGAGGGGTATTAATGCAGGAGGATGTTATATACATTATACAGAGAAATATATAAATTGAGGAGGAGGTTCTACACAGAGAGGGAGACATTAATTCAGGAGGATGTTCTATATATTATACAGAGAGGGGTATTAATTAATGCAGGTGGATGTTGTATACATTATACAGAGAGGGGTATTAATTAATGCAGGAGGATGTTCTAAACATTATCAGAGAGGATCATTTTTTTCAGCCTTTAAATGCAGTGGCTGTGAGCGCGGAGATCAACTGCTTGTTACATTATCTCTCAGTACAATGTATCAGGCTCAGCTGTTACAGTAACTAACAGCGCTCAGAGTTTCAGTAAAACAAGGAAATAATATTGTTCTAACCTCTTATATATAAAAATATTATTTACTAGTTTTACTGAAACTCTGAGCGCTGTGATGAGCAGCAGTCAGTTACTGTAACAGCTTTGCCTGACATGGGGCAGTATTACAATGTTGGTGCTAACTTAACCAGAGCTGTTGTAAACTGAAAACCTCCATGGGTTATAATGGCTCTGGGAAGTTTACAACAGCTCTGGTTAAGTTAGCACCAACTATGTAATATGGCCCACATTGTGCTGAGAGTGAGAGATACTGTAACAAGCAGCGATCTCAGCCCTCTGAGGAGCCACTACAATAGTAATTGTATCCATTGGTTTTTGGATGAATGAAATTAGTTTTCATACTAAAGAACTGAAAACGAATTTCTTAGCAACTAAATAAATTGCATTTTAGGACTAATCCATTAGTTCAAAACGAAATTTTCTGCTGTGCACATGTCTAATGGCCAATGCATCACAACCCCAGACTGCCCGATGACTTCAGATCCGATCTCCAACTTCACTTGCAGGTACCCGTCATAAGGGAGTTTCTCAGTGCCGATACCCCATATTTCCAAATCCTTCAATTCTTGCAGAGGAATGTGCTTTAAGTGTTTCTCATAGAAGTCTTTGTAGATCAATGTCACTTGAGCCCCTGAATCTAACAGGGCTTTAGTGTAGACTCCTCCACTTGGATTGGCACAATAGGAGAAGGACCTATCAGTTGGTCAGGAAACTTGGTGGCGGTATCCGGACGCTTAGACCCAGTTTGCTGTACCCTGGCCTTTTTCTTGACCCGTGTAGGTTTTGGGTGTGCATTGCTTCCCCATGACGTAGACCCGGATGCTAAGGGAGTGACTCTTTCAGTCCTGGCAGGCTCAGCAGTTGGCTCGGCTTTGGGCCCTCTCGCCCTCTTGGTCTTGGCTTGGTTTTTGGAGCGGGGTTCAACCTTCGGGCACCTAGGTTGCTCCTTCACTTGTGCCCTCTGGCGTTTCCCGCCGGTGAGGTAGATAACAGTCCTTCTAGGGCTTCCAACAGTCCCTCGACTCTATCCTTCTCAGGCTTTCGGCCTTTGCACTGTGCGCGGAAATGGCCCATTTCTCCACAACCGAAACATCTCTTCTTAGAGAGCGGAGACGTAGTTGCTTGTTGAGATTTGGTTAAAGGACTTGGACCAGACGCCACAGCAACTCCCGTCGTCTGCATATCTGTGAGGAATTTCTGCATTTCTGCCTGCATTTCGGTCACCTTCGTCAACACTCGGCACAGTTCCGCGTGCGCTTGTTGCAATTCAGCTTGAGCTTCCTGTACTTTCTTGACGGTTTTGGACAATTCACCACGTTCAGGGAGGTTCGATTCTTTGGCAGCCCTCTCTGTAGATTTAAAAACGACTAGGTGTTCTTGTTCGTCCTCGTCAGATCCATAAGTATCTAGAGAGTCGCTTTCAGGCTGCAGGACTGTCGTTATGTCTCACAGGTTGTGCATAAGCCCTTTCCCCCGCCTGAAGGATTTCTCTTCCAGTAAAGCCTCTTCCTCTCGTACAACTCGGATCAGTTCCAGGTACTTCAGCTCTTGGTTACCTGCTCTGCTTCTCAGCTGCATCATTACTGGATCTAGAGGTTGAGAGCCCCTCAGGATCTGTTTTATTCGGATCTTATCCACTTCGGCCGGTTCGGCCCCTTTCTTCAGGAGTATCTGGTGTAGAATCTTATCTAGGCGCCTCATGTACTCGGTCATCCTTTCACCTCTTCTCTGATAGGTGTGTTCATACTGATATACCAGTTCGGCCGCCTTTTCGGTTCGCCCAAAAACTTCTTCAAGAACGTTTAAGTAATCTAAAGCAGTACAATCTTTTCTACTCAGTTTCAGGTTTCTCACCGCTTCTGACGCAGGTCCCTTTAAGCTCTCAGTGATCCTTTGCTTTTTCTGGGCCTCAGGGACATCCCACTCATCCAGAGCCTGCATCGCCTGTTCCACCCATTCTTCAAAGGTTTCTTCTCCCGCCGGAGTTGGTACGTTTCCTGTAAAATTTCTTAACCATCGATAACCGAAGTTAGTGTGAGGAGGGCTTGTTTTCTGACATTTAGCCAGTAGATCTCCAATAGCCACAATAAATTCAGGCCCGATCATGGCCAACGGACTAGGCGCGGGAACACTTACGGATTCGCCACGTGGCGCACTTGGCTGAATTAGTTGGACTTCCACCTCATCGGCCAGTTTCACGCTCGCGCCCTGAAAACATGATGGAACGCCCTTTCTCCACTCGAGAAGAACATACGTGTGAGAGGTATCTGGTTTTTTTCAATGTCCAGTATTAACCCCGATGATCTGGTGCTAGCATGGCCACGGCCTGGCGAATCTGATCTTCAGCCCAAGTGTCTGCGGGAATATCCATGA
This sequence comes from Leptobrachium leishanense, assembly GCA_009667805.1. Lineage (NCBI taxonomy): Eukaryota > Metazoa > Chordata > Amphibia > Anura > Megophryidae > Leptobrachium > Leptobrachium leishanense. The sequence continues at coordinate 149,378,597 of CM019067.1, forward strand.
CTATACAACATTCTAACTGACTACTGTGCTCCCCACACCATTCGGCAACAGTGTCTGGATCCATATTTAACCCTTTAGATGCGGTTTTTCCAGAGACTGGATCCCGGACGAGCCCCCACGTGTAGCGCTCACTCCCGGAGGAGCCGCTGAAAATGAACCACGGGTCAGTCTCCCCGCACTAGGGAACAAATATACTCCAACACTGCTGTGGGTTTTTATAATTTAAATAGTTTACTAAAATATTAAGCAGACGTTGAGACACGGTATTCACAGGTATTATTACAGTACTTTCGTATCGCGGTAAAAAACGCGTAGCGGGAAAGAAACGAAACACGAGGCTTCGTATTTCGGAAAAATAATATATTCGCAACCGAACAGAAAAAAAGAATGCAATTGCACGAAATTTCGGAAAAAGGGACACGTAGCGGAACCAAGAATACAATCTCTTCGTATTTCGATAAACGCGCAGCGGAAAAGAGAAAATATATTCGGAACGTATCTTTAAACCTGTTCCGATTCGTAACAGAATGAGTCCTGCACAGGTTAAGTCCCGGAATGTAAAAGGTGTGTATGTGTGTGTGTATGGTACCCGGGTACTGTTCAACTGGCCAGTGAATTTACTTAAGGAATGTCTTCGACTAGTCAAGTTGGGGCCCTGGGGACTTTAGAGAGAAAACAGCAGCGTGTTCCTTATTTACAAACGGCCTTGGAGGCCTCTCACCCATCCACCGATTGCTTTAGGCTCCGCTGACCCAGGACGTCTCTCCGCTCGATATTGACTGGGGATACTAGCGGCCGGATCCGTTGTCTGACTTTCCGTAGCTTGTCCACGACTTGTCCAGCTCACCGCCTGCTCTCCGTATCCGATCAACTCGCGGCAACTCCTCACTCAAGGTCTTTGATTCCTTAATCTGCAGCAAATCTCGGGAACTTGGAGGTCTCCTTCTCCTAAGGCTGGATGACCCGATGTAAGGAACTGACAGGTCTCACTCGCGCTCTGGCCTAGGCCCTCTAGCGATATCTTGCACTGCGTCTGCTCTCCTCGTTCCCTGCGCGCTCTGGCGCGTTCTCCACGAGGCTCAGGATGTCAAGCGTCTCTGTGTCCCACACACTTCCTGTCTGTTTGCAAAGCACGCCGGGAAATGTAGTCCCAATGTCCAGTGTCTCTGATCGCGATTGTCTCCATCTTGTGGCCAAAAATAGGTACTGCCACAGCAAGATTTTAACACAGCGCTACAGGTAGATAAGAATATTTACCTGTTCCTGGGACTGTTGAAAGAAGACTAGTCCCGTGGTTGAAACGTTAAACTTTCCATGGTCATGCAGTTTAAACAAAATATATTTTATTGTATGTGTTAATTGTTCTTTTGAGAATTGTTATGTTTGAAACCGTGTATTCAGCATTGCTAAAGATGTATGTAATGTAGACGGTTTTTGATTGGTCCACATCTTAGTCTCTGAAAGACATAGAACAAGGAATAAACAAATTTCTCTTTAGTACGGCTGTGAAGTAACCGCAAGTTGAGTCGGTCTTTCATACAATCCAGCTCGTGTGACTCCAATCCTTCCCAGGATCCTGAAGGCATGATAAAGCTCAAAGAGAGGAGAAAGTCTGCAGCAGCTGAAATAGTCACCCGGGTGAAGAAATATCAGTCTATCAGGTCGCATGTGTTGCTCTTGTAGTTTTAATTGTATAGGAACGTTTTTCTTTTTTGTAGTAAAGAAGACTTGCAATGGCAATGCTAGAACAATCGAATAACAGTAGATTTTCAAATAAAGTTGCATTTTAATGGCCATTACTGTGGTTCAAAACATTAGAATATACTATATATTGATATCTGGGATGAAAAGCACAGGCGACGCATTTCTGGCCGGTACATTGAGAATGTCTGTTGGTGAAAAGTAACTACAGTCACTGATGAAGCGTGTCTGTTCTTTACGCAGCCGACTTGTGATTGCTGTTAGAGTCTAGCCTTTCCACAAGAGACAATTACATTACACAACATTAGAATATGTGTTCGGTATTCCATTGGCCTTTCTACGGGACCGTGAAGGGTTTGCAAGCTTTCCAGCCAAGGGACTCTTGCAAACCTTGGAGTTTTGAGGAGGTTTAGATAAATCACTGAATATCTAATTCAAGATTTTTTTTCTTCTTTAATTTGCCCATGTGGTTATTTGGTATTTTCAATTATTCCTGTAGAATTTGAATTTGAGCAACCATTCATAATAGGTTATAATTTGCATTAAAGTAGTTCTTTAAAAAAAAAAGAAGAGTTTTCCTTACAAACAAATACGTATTTCAATTAGTTGCAGACAGAAAACTGATGCAAATAAAATGGTCCCAACTGCCTGTCTCTGTGGACACCAAGGGGGGTTCACCACTAAGTGCCAGTGTTTGCGACTGCTGCCAACACCTGCTAAAAATTGCTGGTATTAAAGTGCTTGAGAAATACTAGCGCACCACAAACCCAAAAATTTAAGCAGTAATAGAAGTTTTACAGTAAAGCTTCTCCTTTTCAAAGTTTAGTTCTGAGAAACGCCGGTGTTTTTTGTCACTACTATACCTGTCAATTTTAGCAGGTTTCTGCAACATCGTCAATCACCGGTGCTTAGTGGATAACCCCCATGTCTTTTAAAGGGGTTTAGGTAATCTTTAGACAGGAATTACATTTGGCAGAGACATTTGCAAACATAATTTGGGAGTCTCTGATTCATCAATGTGAAATTATAAAGTAGTCCTCCATAATCCAGAGTGGTCAGATATATGAGCAAACGGTAACGGAAAAATTGGATCACTATTCTGCCAATCTATCAACTGTCTGTTGTTTAAAAAGATTAACTGGCAATGTGACTGCTATTATAATATATATTAATCCACATTATTATTATTCTCATCATTTATATAGCGCCAACAGTTTCCGCAGCGCTTTACAATAACCAAAGGGAACGAGATAAACGGTCATATGATGGAAACAAGAGGTGTAAAGGGCCCTGCTCATAGGAGCTTACAATGAAGAGAAAATATATATACACTATATTGCCAAAAGTATTCGCTCACCCATCCAAATAATCAGAATCCGGTGTTCCAATCACTTCCATGGCCACAGGTGTATAAATCAAGCACCTAGGCATGTAGACTGTTTTTACAAACATTTGTGAAAGAATGGGTCGCTCTCAGGAGCTCAGTGAATTCCAGCGTGGAACTGGGATAGGATGCCACCTGTGCAGCAAATCCAACGTGAAAATTCCTCGCTCCTAAATATTCCACAGTCAACGGTCAGCTGTATTATAAGAACGTGGAAGTGTTTGGGAATGACAGCAACTCAGCCACGAAGTGGTAGGCCACGTAAACTGACGGAGCGGGGTCAGCGGATGCTGAGGCGCATAGTGTGAAGAGGTCGCCAACTTTCTGTAGAGTCAATCGCTACAGACCTCCAAACTTCATGTGGCCTTCAGATTAGCTCAAGAACAGTGCGCAGAGAGCTTCATGGAATGGGTTTCCATGGCCGAGCAGCTGCATCCAAGCCATACATCACCAAGTGCAATGTAAAGCATCGGATGCAGTGGTGTAAAGCACGCCGCTACTGGACTCTAGAGCAGTGGAGATGCGTTCTCTGGAGTGACGAATCGCGCTTCTCCATCTGGCAATCTGATGGACGAGTCTGGGTTTGGCGGTTGCTAGGAGAATGGTACTTGTCTGACTGCCTTGTGCCAAGTGTAAAGTTTGGTGGAGGGGGGATTATGGTGTGGGGTTGTTTTTCAGGAGCTGGGCTTGACCCCTTAGTTCCAGTGAAAGGAACTCTGAATGCTTCAGCGTACCAAGACATTTTGGACAATTCCATGCTCCCAACTTTGTGGGAACAGTTTGGAGCTGGCCCTTTCCTCTTCAAACATGACTGTGCACCAGTGCACAAAGCAATGTCCATAAAGACATGGATGACAGAGTCTGGCCTGCACAGAGTCCTGACCTCAACCCGATAGAACACCTTTGGGACGAATTCGAGCGGAGACTGAGAGCCAGGCCTTCTCGTCCAACATCAGTGTGTGACCTCACAAATGTGCTTCTGGAAGAATGGTCAAAAATTCCCATAAACACACTCCTAAAGCTTGTGGACAGCCTTCCCAGAAGAGTTGAAGCTGTTATAGCTGCAAAGGGTGGACCGACGTCATATTGAACCCTATGGATTAGGAATGGAATGTCACTTAAGTTCATATGCGAGTCAAGGCACATGAGCGAATACTTTTGGCAATATAGTGTGTATATATATATATATATATATATATATATATGTAACAAACCAGGAAGAGAGCACACCAAACATCATGTTCAAACAATACAAAAGAACCAACAACAGCAGCTAAAAATATATATTATATATATATATATATATTCTATTTTTCATATAAATGAATTTAATTTCATAGTTTAGAATTTTCAGATAATAATTCAAGGTATAACAGAGAGACAAGTTAAATTGCAAAGTTCATATTTTTGTTTTTCACTTAAAACTAATTTCATTTAAAACGTTTCAGTGCACCTGTCTATAGCTATATCGCCAAAACTTGTCACTTTGTTGAAGTTGTGTATTTCTAAGGTAAATATCAGTACTAGGTTCATATTAAATAATAATTTTAATCGGAAATTCTCATTCATCTTTCCAAAAGGAACCCTGCACTACCGGTCTCTCTACGTAAAGGCATGTACTGGCCATAGGGCCTACAGGGAGATTCCAGGTGGGCCGATGGCTAAGTGGGCCAGTGTGAATTCTAGTTCACCGCGTGGCTCGCATGGTCCTTAATGGGTGAGATGAGAACATCCTCACAGTATGTAAAACAAACGCAGTCTGCCGCAGTGTCATATTGGGGCCACCGTGCTGGGGAGACCCACTGTGCATCTGCCTCACCTTAACTCATTGTGCGCGCTCACCCTCAGTTCCGCTGCGTTGCTTTACCCAATTGCTCTGCAGCAACTCCTGTATCTGTAGAGTGTTTCGTTGAGCGATCCAGTTGCTTTCTATACTAATTTTGTCCGAGCTTGCATAATTAAAGTGGGCCAGTCTCGAAGTCCAGGGCTGATTTTTCGTTCCAGTCCAGCCTCGTCTACGTGTAAATAGAAAGCTCATCAGTCCTCAAGCTCATTGCCTTGGTGTAATTTTCGAATCTGACCTTACATTTTCTTTCAAGTATCTGCCTCTTTTTGACGCAAGATACCACAAAGGTGCTTGCTCATGCACTTATTATATCATGAATTCATTACTGTAACTCGCTCCTTATTGGCCTTCCAATGCCCACATTGCCTCCTTGCAATCTGTAATTAATGCCCCTGCCATGTTTAGATTTCTCTCTTTTCACTACTCCCATACCAACGGAGTCCGCCGGTCCCTTCACCGGCTTCCTGTACCTTTCAGGATACGATTTAAAATCCAGAAGCTGACTTCAAAGCCATCAATTACGCAGCCCCTCCTTATAAGTCTTCTTTACTCCACAAGCACATCCCTTCTAGATCACTTCATTCAGCAGGTGACCTCCGCCTGTCCTCTGTTTCCACTAGGGATGTGCGTTTCGGGTTTCGGAATTTCGGAATTTTCACGAAATTTCCCGATTCGGGTCTTTCGATTCGACCGAAATTCCGAAAATATTTAGACCCGAAAACAGCCGAATCGAAAAGGTTTCCGAGCCGAAACGAATTTTTTTCGGAATTTTCGAATGAACTTGAAATGTCATCGAAATCTATTGCTTTGAAACGAGAACAGACTTTCCGAAAAACGAAAAGTTCCGAAAAACGAAAAGTTCCGAAAAACGAAAAGTTCCGAAAAACGAAAAGTTCCGAAATCCGAAAAGTTTTCCGAGCCAAATCGAAAAATTTTCGGAATTTTCAAATGGACTTGAAAAAGTTGAAATGTGTCAAATCGAAATTTATTTTCCCTCTATAGTCTATTCATGATTTCAGTTCCATTCGGGATTTCGGTTCCAGTCTGGACATCGTAATCGTATTATTTAACTATTATATCTGTTATATCGCTGATTCTGTAAAGTTTGTATGTGTAAAATGTAAATGCGTTTATTTTTTTCACTGATCCGATAGGAATTGTCGTATTTGGGTCAGATCCGATTCGACCGCGGGTCGCGCATGCGCCGCGAACGCACGCGGAGATCGTAACTTTATTGAGCAAACTTTTATTGACAACTTTTTGAACAAAATATTGTTGTTATTATTATTCATCAAAATGGCCGCTGCAAGCAGTAGCACCTCATCATCGGCAGATTTGTCACCAGCAGCACCCACGAAGAAACGAGCCACAAACATGTCATTTGAGGAGATGTTGGAGCTTGTGCGCATTTTCGATTACAAGGATTATGATTGCAGTAAGGGCCCTTACCGCAGGAAGTGTAATGCGAGAAAGGATCGAATCCTACAGAAGGTACGCGCCACCATTTTGGAGAGGTTTGGAAAGGAACGCACGAAGGACCAGCTGAGAAAACGCTGGTCGGATTTGAAGGTTCGAGAGCAGAAGCAGCTGAGGCGCATCCGGCGCATCATAGCGAAACGTAAGTGTCAAGTTATATTGTAAAGCGCTGCGCAAACTGTTGGCGCTATATAAATCCTGTATAATAATAATAATGTGCTTGCATGTGCTAATGTGCACAGAAATACGTTGATTTATCTAGTCCTTTTTTCATGCAATGTGATTGTGTATAGCTTTGCGTTTTCACGACTCGTGATACAAGCATTTTTGCCATAACTCTTCCTTTTTGTGATTTTACGTATTCGTGAAAATTGTGATATTTGATGTATGTAGGTGAAGTTACAATGCTGGATTTCTTTTGGCACTGTGTGTAGTCTGTAGTGTGCTGGGGGGGGAGTTGTGATTGAGCGAAGCATACGAGATGACCCGCAGCTTGCCCAATAATGGCTCCCACCTGCGCATCAATAAAAATCTCTGCGTCTTTGCTAAGTGTTAGGATGGGACATGTAGTTCTTCTGAAGGTGCATAACAGAGCTGCGTTCAATGCAGCTGCTGCAGCAGTGTCACTGAATGCTTTAGATGCAAATTTCAAAACAAAATGGTGGATTTCTGTTGTTTCTGCAATATCCAGTTTTATTATTCGCAGAAACTGAAAGTGAAACTGAGGCTGAGGCCTTCTATAAAATAACTAAAAGCAGTCGCACAATGCGCTTTGTACGCACACAACACAAATAATAGTTTTTATTGAATAAACGTAATGTTTACTTCTGAAAAAAATATATAAATGAACGGTAATATATGTCTGTGTGCAATATATGTATGAGATGGGAGTAGTGGGGGGGGGTCAAGCTGAGGCCTGTTCAATACCTCAGCCGCTGCAAGTGCTAAGTTAGCAACTTGCCATTGAACGCCGTTCAATCGCTCAGCATGCTAACCTAGCACTTGCAGCGACCCGAGGAGATGCTGAGTGTGACGTTTTAAAGATGGCCGCCGCCATGAAGCAGTAACAATGCCGTACAGCAAGATGGCCGCCGCCTCCAAGCATGTAATAATTCCGTACAGCAATGTTAATTTTGCGGTTTCTGTTAACCAAAGCACAAAATATTTATTTATTATTTCCCCTGCACATAGACATATATTACAGCTCAATTTATATATTGTTTCAGAAGTAAACATAACGTTTATTCATTAAAAACGATCATTTGTGGTGTGTGCGTACAAAACGGAATTGTGCTGACTGCTTCTCTTTATTACATTTTGTCCGAGTGATCCGAAAAACAATCTGAATTTTTCATTAAGAAATCATCGGCCATTTTGGATTCAAAATTCGCATCCAAAGGGTTCAACGACACTGCTGCAGCAATTCAGCAGCTGCTGAGGTACTGAACAGGCCTCTGGTAGTGGGGTAGTGGAGGGGGTGTCGCAATACTTTCGGCAATATAGTGTATAGATATACCATTTTTTCCAGTCTGCATTATTTACGTGTTATTTTTTGAATCTGGCAGAAGACAGGAAGAAGGCCGCCGAATCTGCCCCGGCGGGCACCAGTGCCCCGGAGGAGGAGGAGGAGGAGGAGCCACGGGCATCCACCAGCGCTGGTATATACTGTTTTATTTTGCAACGACTTTTGGTCAAAAACAGAAACATTTTTTGTTTACTGTATTTTAATTAAATTTTTTTATGTATAGCACAAGAGGAGCAGGAGGAGGAAGAGGAGGAGGAAGAGGAGGAGGAGGAGGAAGAGGAAGAGAGGGAGCCAGAGGCCGCCAGTCCAGGTTTGTTTTTTTTACTGTTGTATTTTGCATCGACTTTTGTTCAAAAATAAATCAGTTTTGTTGTTTACTGTATTTTTTATTTCTTTAATTTCTTACATATAGCCCTGGATATGCAGATGGTGGTCGTGGGGGATCAGTCGGAGGAGGAGGAGGAGCCTCAGGAAGCTGCCAGCACTGGTATATACTACTGTTATATTTTTTCAAGACTTTCAGTCAAAAATAGAAACCTGCTTTACTTACTGTATTTTCCTTCTTTCATTTATTGGATATATAGAAGGAGAAGCCAGACCTCGGGACTCGGAGGCAATTGGTCTGCAGCTTCGCCTGGCAGTCCGGACACTCGACAACGTCCAGGAACTGCTGCAGGTCCTCCGGGAGCAGCTAGTGACCACCGCGGACATGCTTGAGCGGCAGTAAGAAGAGCGACAAGTGCCTCAGCTGCTCCTGCTCGCCTGCTTTGGGTCGGACCAGCGTTTTCTGATCTGGTCCTTCGTACCGTCCTTCCCAAACACTCTAGGATGGTGGTGCGCGTAACTTCTCTGTTCCGATCCTTTCTCAAATTACTCTTCCTGCGTAAGGGCCCTTACTGCAGTCATATTCCTTGTTATCGAAGATGCGGACCAGCTCCAACATCTCCTCAAATGCCAGTAATTATCGCCTGGCTTAGACTGGAAGATGTTTGTTTGTGTTGTTTGTGCCCCCGTTGGGCAGTTTGCCATCCTTCCCCATGTAAATAAATTTTCTATTTTTTATATATTTTCCTGTTGTGTGCGTTGCTTTACGTTAATAAGTTAATTATGTATTGCTTGGTTTCCAGTCCACACTGTTAAAATCATATGTACATAAATTTATTGACATTTCTATGGACCCTTTGTCATAAATTTGTCAACATATTTGTGGCCATGAATGTGACTGTGTAATTTTCACCCAAAAAAATATAACAAGTCCCCTTTTCAATTTTTTTTTAACAAACGCAACTCATAAAATATAACCGCAAACACTCGCATGATAAAATGTGAAAAAAACACTTTACACCTTGTAAAACAAACATTGAAAATTCTAATTTTATTGCATTTTTTGTTATAATATACAGACAGGACATGACGCATACATATGATAATGATATATTATGAATCATCTGCCGAGTCTGCCGGAAAGAACGATATATAACATGTCTGGGTCATATTATAAAAGAAGGCTTCAAAACGCGTTTAAACAAGAGGAGCGAAACTGTTAAAAATTAGCTCAGCAGCAGAAGCAGTGCCGCACACAGGCGCGAAGGGAAGCCGTGAAATGCCTCAGCAGCGAAAGGGTTAATTTTTTTTTTGTCTGAAACCTTTAAATCATTTTATTTATTTTTTAATTTCAGATCATTTTGATCAACTACTTTTTCCGTTTTAAAAACTTTTTGTTCTGGTTTTTATCTTTAACCACTTCAATGCTAAGGACGCGCTCAGCGCGTCCTCAGCATTGCCCCTGGTATGCGGAGGACGCGCTGAGCGCGTCCTCGCATTGGGGTCAGCGTTCGGCCGGGTTCCGGCCGATCGCTGGCCCCTCCGGTGCAGGCTGACATCCTGGATGTCAGCCCGGCATCCGGAGCAGTGGCCGCCAGCATTATGTGTCATCGCGCCCCCGCGATGACACATAATTCAGGCGCCCCCCCGCATGTGCGGAGGAGGCGCCTGAAAGGGAGGGGGGGAGGTCCTTCGGACCTCTCTCCCTCCCGATCGGCGCCTCACAGGGGCTTAACCCAGGCATCATTTGGAAGGGCACAGCCTGCCCTTCCAAATGATGCCTGGCATTAACCCCTGGGGAGCTGGATCGCAAATCGGCGCTGAAAAGCGCCGATTTGCGATCCTTCCCGGGAGCTGGCCGACATCTTGGATGTCGGCCAAGCTTCCGGGAACTCCCCCAGAGGACTGGCGTCATCGTGCGCAGCACGATGACGCCAGTCCTAGCATTAACCCCTAACTGCCACGAACTGTGGAGATAGGGAGTTCCAATGAACTCCCTATCTCCCGATCCGTGGCAGTTAGGGGTTAAATTTTGATATCGTTGGATCGGCCAGAGCATGGCCGTTCCAACGATACCAAACATGAAAGTAAAAAAAAATGTAAAAAAAAAAAAATAAACACTTTTTTTTTTTTTTTTGTTTTGTTAATGCAGCAATATTGTTCCCATTTCAATTATAATGTGAACAATGATGCTGCATTAACGATTTTTGTATGCGGTGCGTTTGTTAAAAATGGTGTCATTTTCCCCAAAAAAAAATGTAACGAGACCCCATCTCTAATTTTTTTAACAAGCGCACCCCATACAAAATATAACCGCAATTGCTCGCATGTTAAAATGTGGAAAAAAACACTTTACACGCTGTAAATTATTGAAAATACATATTTTATTGCATTTTTTGTTATAATATACAAACATGACATAACGTATACATATAATAATGACATATTATGAATCTACCGAGTCTGACGGAAAGAACGATATATAATATGTCGATGTCATATACTAAAATAAGCCTTCAAAACAGGTTTAAACATGATGCGCAAAACAGGTAAAAAATGACCTCAGCACAGGGGCGGAAAAGCCTCAGCAGCGAAAGGGTTAAAGTCAGATCATTCGGGTCAGTTTACCGTTTTTTAAATAGTTGTTTCTTTTTTTTTTTGTTCCTTGGCTTTCATACCATTTTTTTAATGTGATTAAATAAATAAAGTTGTGAAATGTATATTCATAAGAAAAAAAGGATCTTTATTTAATAAAAAAAAACACGATAGAATCGCCAGAATTATCGTATCGACAGAATGAATTATCGGATCCGAAAAACAAACCAAAAATTTATTATAAAAAAATATATAAAGTATAAAAAAGTAAACCATAGTAGTTTACGCGTCAAAACGAATAGAGTTAGACAGCTTTGAAACGAGGAGAACAGACGTTCCGAAAAAAAATGAAAAATTCCGAAATCACGAAAAGTTGATACAAAAAACCAGCAAACTGACCCGAAAATACGAAAAATGGTCGATATTCAAAAAAAAATTTACACGATAAACGAGCCAAACCAAACCGAATCGAAACAGAAATCGGTTGAAACGAGCCGAATCAAAAATTTTAAACATCAGAACAAATCTAATCGAACCGAAAAAAAAATCAGTGCACAAGCCTATTAATATCTGACATCCCGATGTGAAACATCGGGACTTTTGCATTAGATTTCGACCTTTTTTATTTTTTAACTTCTGGATAGTCGAAAATCGAAATCTATCCAAAAAGTCCCAATGTTTCACATCATTCTGAACTTTGTTTGGATAGAGTAAGTCCGTGGGCGTGCGGCCGTTAAATGTATATACCAGTGGCGTCGTAACATGGGGGCGGGGGTGCGGCCCGCACCAGGTGACACCCGCCTTTAGGGTGACACCGTCACCCTAAGGGCGGGTGTCTCACCCTCCGCCGCGTTTTTCACTCCCTGCGAGCGTCCGAAGCATGCAGCTTCGACGCTCGCCTGGAGGAAACACGTCACCAGCCAATCGCAGCTGGTCACGTGGCTCCCCCTGGCGAGCGCCCAAGCTCTGCGCCGCCGGACGCTCTGAGGGAGCGAAAAAGGCAGCGGAGGTGAGCTGGGGCCATTTTCATGAGGTGCTGGGGCATTCCATGTGCTGGGGCAAATCCATGAGGAGCTGGGGCATATCCATGAGGAGCTGGGGCATTCCATGTGCTGGGGCATATCCACGAGGAGCTGGGGCATTCCATGTGCTGGGGCATATCCACGAGGAGCTGGGGCATATCCACGAGGAGCTGGGGCAAATCCATGTGTGAACTGGGGCATATCCACGAGGAGCTGGGGCAAATCCATGTGTGAGCTGGGGCATATCCACGAGGAGCTGGGGCAAATCCATGTGTGAACTGGGGCATATCCACGAGGAGCTGGGGCAAATCCATGTGTGAGCTGGGGCATATCCACGAGGAGCTGGGGCATGTCCACGAGGAGCTGGGGCATGTCCACGAGGAGCTGGGGCATGTCCACGAGGAGCTGGGGCAATATCCATGAGGAGCTGGGGCATGTCCACGAGGAGCTGGGGCAATATCCATGAGGAGCTGGGGCATATCCATGAGGATGTCGGATGTCGGCCAAGCTTCCGGTAACTCCCCCTGAGGACTGGCGTCATCGTGCATAGCACGATGACGCCAGTCCTGGAGTTAACCCCAAGCTGCCACCAATGGTGGAGATAGGGGGTTCCAAAATGAACTCCCGATCCATGGCAGCTAGGGGTTAAAGTTTGGTATTGTTGGATCAGCCAGAGCATGGCTGTTCCAACGATACCAAACACGAATGTGAAAAACGTTTGTAAAAAAATTAAAAAAATATTTAAAAACATTTATAAAAAAATAATAAACAATTTTTTTTTCTTTTTTTTGGTTTGTTAATGCAGCAATATTGTTCCCATTTCAATTATAATGTGAACAATGATGCTGCACTAACGATTTTTGTATGCGGTGCGTTTGTTAAAAATCGCGTAATTTTCCCCAAAAGAAAATGTAACGAGACCCCATCTCTAATTTTTTTAACAAGCGCACCCCATACAAAATATAACCGCAATTGCTCGCATGTTAAAATGTGGAAAAAAACACTTTACACGTTGTAAATTATTGAAAATTCATATTTTATTGCATTTTTTGTTATAATATACAGACAGGTCATGACGTATACATATAATAATGACATATTATGAATCTGCCGAGTCTGACGGAAAGAACGATATATAATATGTCTGGGTCATATATTAAAATAAGCCTTCAAAACGCGTTTAAACATGATGAGCGAAACCGCTAAAAATGAGCTCAGCACAGAGGCGGGAAAAGCCTCAGCAGCGAAAGGGTTAATTAAAAAAACACGATAGAATCGCCAGAATTATCGTATCGACATAATGAATTATTGGATCCGAAAAACAAACCAAAAATGTATTATAAAAAAATATATAAAGTAGTATTAAAAAAGTAAACCATAGTAGTTTTCATCAAAACGAATAGAGTTAGACAGCTTTGAAACGAGAACAGACGTTCCGAAAAACGAAAAATTGGCGATATGCCGAAACATGTACAATTCCGAAAAAACGAAAAGTTCAGAAATACGAAAAGTTCCGAAAAACGAAAAATTGGCGATATGCCGAACCATGTACAATTCCGAAAAAAACGAAAAGTTCAGAAATACGAAAAGTTCCGAAAAACGAAAAATTGGCGATATGCCGAAAGCCATGTACAATTCCGAAAAACGAAAATTTTCCGAAATAACGAAAAGTCGATACAGAAACCTAGTGAGGTTACCCGAAAATACGAAAAATGGTCGAAATTCCGAAAAATAAATGTACCCGAAAACCGAATCGAACCGAACCGAATCGAAACAGAAAGCAGTCGAAACGAGCCGAATCGAAAAGTTTGAAAAATCGAAAAATCGAATCGAATCGAATCGAAAAAAAAATCGGTGCACATCCCTAGTTTCCACCCACACCACCAACTCACACCTCCAAGACTTCTGGGCAGCTCTGGTCCTGTGGAATGACTTACCCTGCCCTATCAGACTCTCACCTAATCTTTGGTCCGTCAAAAAATCCCTTGAAACACATCTATTTAAATTAGCATACCACATTATTTATGCCAACCTATCCCTCCCCTTACCTACCCCCACATCATGATAGAAGCCCCTTCCTTGTACTCCCCCTTTCAGTAACATTAGTGCTAGTGATCCTGACGACCATTAACACACCTCGTCTTCCTCCACCCAGACCTCTAGAGTGCTGTGTTAATTTTAGTAGCATTTTAGTCATTAACTAAAACTGAAAAAATTCAGATATCATAAGATTTTAGTTGACTAAAACTACAGTAAATTTAGTCTAGTAAAATAAAACTAGACTACAACTAAAACAATTCAGATGACTAAAATTAAATAGCATTTTAGTCAAAAGACTAAAATTAAATCAAAATTTGATGTCAAAATTAACACTTCATCACACTTTAACTAAACCCATTAGATTTTAATAGACTAACTTTACTGTAGTTTTAGTTGACTAAAATTTTATGATAATTAGTCAACTAAAACAAAAAAAAAATCAGATGACTAAAATGTGACTAAAATTAACATTGCTAGAGTGTAAGCTCATCCGAGCAGGACCCTCTACGTCTGTTTAAATGTCTCTTTATTTCGGTTCATTCCCATTGGTTTTTGTAATGCGCTGAAAAACCATTGGCGCTACATAACGGATGATAATATTACATTTTTTATAACAGCATTGTGTTTGGTTATTTTAACAGTACAATGTATGGATAGTTTAAGTAAAAATTGTTGAGAGGGGTTCAATGATTTTGCTAAGTCACAAACGGACTATTTTATTATACTTGCCCCACAGGCAAAAAACTGTGCCTAAAGAATTATCAGGAATTGGAAAGAAGCACATTAAAGGGAAGGAAAGCCCCCAAACACTGCATACTATGATTTATATCCAGTTCTATTGTCAAAATGTTTGAATATTGTTGCAAATTTGATCATATGGATTATGGTATGCCATCAGATTTCTGTTGAAATTTGGTGTGCTTCTAAAGGGTATTAGGCAAAGGTAAGCTTGCATGGTTTTAGGAAAATTCTGAATGTAAGCCTTTAAGGTAGTTAAAATTCTGTGATGCTCACACGCATTGATTCATTTATCTTGCTAATGCTTATTATTCTGATTAAATTTGCACTTTGAGTGACAATTCCAATTTTGTGTTTCCTAGGAGGCATTCTACCTTAAACAAAGCACTTTGAATTAAGAAACATTGAAATTATTCCCCCTGCTGAAGCATTTTATTGCTCTTATAACTTTAGTATAATAGAACCTGTAAAATAATGTGTAAAATGTATAACAATATGAAACTTTACAAAATGTTTGCATGTGTAGTCAATATGCATACTATTCATCTGATTGCTATAAAAAAAAACACACGAAGTGTTATTTTATTATTCTGTAGGCAAAATCTTTTAACAGATTTGTGATTGCATTCAAAAAACAAAACCAAATAAATCACGTATTCATGTTAAAACCTTCCTTCTACTCCCAATTCTTCCACTACAAATTTTTCAATGTTTTTATGTATTGTGTTGATTTCCGTCTGTGTGAGAGTCCTTTCCATATGGCGATATGTAATGCGATAACAGTGGCTAATTTTCTGTGTCCTGTAAGAAAAACAAAAGTTAACATTAATATATAATATTAAGGAAACTATATAATATTTGGAAATTAGCAAGATTAGTGGACGTTGTGATAACACTCAGAAAATGTAGCATGCATAATGTGGAAATTTTATTATACAGAATTAGGTGGACATTTTATTCTAGGATGTGTGTGTTTTATAGGTTGTCATCTGTCTCCCTGTGTCTGATATAACCGAGAAACGCTCTAGCAGAGGGTACTTGGGTTGAATCGGAACCAGAGGTAAACAGTCAGTATGAAAACCTTCTCATGGGTTTAGAGACATGTTCTCGATGTGTGGGGGCGTTTGCCGGTTTGTGAGCACTAAGTGCAATGTCCTGGGCTTTTTACCTTCAAATGTCTATGCACATTTAGAGAAGTGAAGTCTGCATAAGGAGAGATACGTATTATACCTCTGTTGCGGCTACACTATCCCTTTCTGGATACATATCGGCTTTTAAGACATACCTGCCTTGTCTGTATACTCGTACCATATGCTGACAATAGCTGTAATGTCTCTGCAGATATGTCTCAAATCTATAAGAACCAGTAGACTGATCTTCACTAGACACTGGTCACTGAGCAGTGTTGAATGGGGTCCATGCTGACAGTGATGGGGACAATGGACATGACTCATCCTTCTACAGGGATGAGGTGTGTGCACTGAACTGGTCAGCCTTCCTGGTGTACTCCCCTGTCCTTTTGATATGTAAATGTACTTTCTGGGCTGACTGGTTTATGTTGTAAAGCCATCTCCCACTGGGCGTTGCTCTATTGCCTTAATAAATGAAGGAGTCCAGGGGCTATGCGGGTCTCCTGGTAGATGGACTCCAGCTAGAACCAGCATTGTGTCTGACTCTTTCTGGGCTAGAGAAGTACTTCATCCCTTATACAGAAAGAAGTGAATGTAGCGTGTTTTTTATAGCGACGGAATTGTTTGTGCCTGGTGCACTTACCAAAGTGTACCTTTTAGTGCGCCGGAGATTTGTGTGCAAAGTCCAACCAAAAATTTCCATTCTATTCTTCTATTTTTTTTTCCTGTACTTTTTAATGAAATTTTTATTAAATCAGTTTTATTTTATTGTCTGAGATACTGATACAGAAAAAAGAATACCAGATATAAGGGGAAATCTACAGCATGAAGCACCAGTTTATATATTTATAAAGTATTTTACCAGGAAGGATACATTGAGATTTTGCTCGTTTTCAAATATGCAATGGGTTACTACCACCAGTATTACCATTATTATTGATTACATAGTCATAAAGTGCAACAATAAAAATCTAAAGACCATTTATACTAACACCAACGTTTGTTTGGACAAAAAACCTCAGATTTCTTTTAAAAACTGTACAAAATAAAATTTACAGGTTGATGTCTTAGGCTAGGGTCAGACGAGCGTGATTTCTACAGACTGTACGTCCGTGCACACGGACGTACGTCAGTACGGAAGACGCAGTAGTGGCCACACAGTCCGTTTATTCACTGACGTATATTTTGACGGATGTAGGAGAGAAAATAAATTAAAAAGCAAAACCATTTTGTCTGTGAAAAATGCTGGACGTATAAATGCAGTCCGTTTGACCACGTTCCATCACTCACACGCAAAGCTATGCAGACGTTGCGGACGCAGCGCACTTTGTGCGGCCGTTCTAGGGGTTGTACGTTCTTGCCTGCCTTGCGTTCGTGGGCCGTGGCCATTGTGCGTCCGCAGTTCAGTGCGGACGTACTTCGTGTGTCTGGCTCCTATGGGCTTTCTGTCACGCTATCACGGACGTACTTTTAGGCGCAATCACGGACGTGAACACTACGCTCGTCTGACCCCAGCCTTAAAGTAAGAAGTAGAAGTAATGTTTATTGCAGAAGTTAGTCAGGGCGTATTGGCTACAAAACAAGATTGTTTCAGTCACATGCGTCAATTAATTTTTTTGTGTTGTAAATACAAACAAAGAGACAAAAAATTATTTTGTTTTTTTGGCATCTGGAACATAGAAAAAAAAATATTTGAGAACTGCTTTGTAAACTACATTGGTGGTTCTTCTTTCAGGTTCTCGGATCAGCAGAGTTAGGTGAGCTCACTCTGGAACAGGCACCGTAAAACTGCCCATGTGAGAAGTGGTCTTCCCTTAGGTCAATCCCTGCTACCTTCAAAGTCTGTCCCTGATACTTGTTGATGGTCATTGCAAAACAAACAAATTGAAATGGATATTCTGAAGTTATAAGGAGTATTCGTGGTATGAACACCGACTCCCCTGGCCAGAAACGGTTAGCACCGTAGCCGCAATCACATTTTTGTGGAGTGCTTATACTTACAATCTAGTGCCATTAACCTCCCTGGCGGTCTGTTTTTTTTTACATTTTCAGGTCAGAAACGCTCTATTTTTTTTGCCCCCCCTAGCGGAATCCCAAGTGCGGCCCGGGGTTAAACTCCTATGCTGCAAGTGGTAACCCCGAGCAACACTCGGGATGCCGCTGGACACATCACCTGTCCCTGCGCTCCCTCGATGTCCCCACAGCCTCCTCCAGCGATCGCGACCCACATACTTTCTGGTTCCATCCTCGCGAGAAGGAATCCAGGAAGTATGAGGTAGTGATCGCCGGAGGAGAATGCAGTGATCAGCGAGGGAGCGCAGGGAGAGGTAATGTATACGGCTCGAGGGTGTCTCGGGGTTACCGCCCTCAGCGGTGAAATTTAACCCCGAGACACACTCGGGGAAAACCATCAGGGGGGTTAAAGAGCTTAGGTGGGTTGAGGTTCCACAATAATATTAATATTCATGTTCTTTTTGTGGGATCTTTTTTTGTATAACTGGCCATATATAGGATGATTTTAAGTATGCCTTTACTTCACCAGCTCATGTTCCTCTAGGCACTACAAGCAATGTCTGGTGAAAGTCCCCTGCCAGTAGCATGGTGAAACCTCCCATCATCCCATTGTTTCCCCGATGTCTTTACGAGTTCTCCTTAAAGGCTCACAACTTCACTTATGCGCCATAGTGCTCTCGTCCCAAACAGTGCGTTTACAATCACAGAGTAATTTGGCCATGTTGCTTTGTTTTGAAATATAGCACAGAGGAGTTTGTGTGTGTATTAGGTTAAGAGACACCTTAAAAGGCAGCATGAGCCATTTTACCACCCTTCAACAACGTTGCGACAGCCAAGGCAATCCCACCTTCACTCCTTACTTTCGCCAATAGCAGGCTAATGAGAAAGATGCTTCCGGTGGCACTGGCAAAGCCTAAGAAAGACAATTGACCTGATCCTGTGTCAATGCTGTTAACCACTTGGCTGCGGAGGACACACTCAGCGCATCACTGCAATGGCACACTCCATAGGACGACGCGCTGAGCGTGTCCTCATTGCAGCCCTCTCTCCCGCTGGATACTCATCACTTGCTCCGGAGTCCCACGGTGATCTGAAATCTATGGGCGCATGACCACAGTTTTTATACCCTGGTGGGCACGATGCCAACATTTACAAGGCTTCCATCGACAGTACCGGAAGGGGGGGTCCTTTGGACCTCTCTCCCTCCCGATTGGGAGATCTTAGAAAAAAAAGAAAGGCATTGCTGGAAAGTACAGAGTCTACCCTTTCCAGCGGTGCCACTCTTTAACCCCTTAGGTACCGGTCTGAGATTTGGTCTGATCACAGACATCACCCAGAGGTGGCTGACATCTAGGATGTCAGCCAATCCTTTGGGGGCCTCTCCCTGCCAACTGATGTCATCGCGCAAGTGCGCATTGACATCAGTTAGGGAATTAACCCCTAGCTGCCAAGAGATTTCCTACGGAAATCCCAATGGTGGAGATCGGGGTGTCCAAAGGAATGATTAAAATTTGAATGGAAATTCGCATTTGTTTGCATTTTTTGTTATAGCATTCTGGCAGGAAATGATGTATACATATAATAATGATATATTATGAGTCTTCCGGAAAGAACGGTATATAATTTGTCTGGTTCGTATAATAAAACATGACTTCAAATCGCATTTAAACATGAGGAGCATAAAGCAGTAAAAATGAGCTCAGCACAGGGGGGTGAAATGGCTCAGCAGTGAAGGGGTTAAGGACCTGTTTATAGACAGCAAGTTACTCATCTGTCAAGGAACCTTCCTTAGTCAAGACTTCTTGTGCTAAAGATTTCATATCATAGCTGGCCTCCCTTAAATAGTCTGTGTTACCCTAATCTCCTCCAGACCTAGACAAATGAGGCAGACTATACTGTGATTACCCTTGCCCTCCGAAAGCTAATACCACGTCCTTGCTCATTAACAGGCACTTGTTATATACCATGTTCATCATATGAGGACATAGTATTGTAACTCTTTCGCTATCTGCTGTGTGATGTCTTCAGCGAGACTGTTTTTATACTTCTCCCAAAGATTTAAGGGATTGGACAGTTAGCAATTTGGATTTTTGGAAAACGTAAAAAAAAATTTTTTCAAGAAGATTGTAAATACCAATTTTCACACTTGTAACATCTTTGGTTTTTGAGATATAGGTATGATAAAAATATTCGCCCCTCCTTTTTCAACACTTGTAACGGATTTTCTGAATAGGTAAAACATGTTAGTTTTATTTTTCAATTAGAATCCAAATACCAATTTTCACGTCTTCTGTTTTTGAGCTCTAGGTATCCTGTTTAAATATTCGCCCTCCTTTTTCACCCCCCCTTAAGGGCAGAATTTCCAAAACTCCTTCCTTAGCGGGGCCTATGTCATAAAAACAATGTACCTTTAAAATTTCATGTTCCTAGGTGAAACGGTTTGAGCTGGGCGTTGAGTCAGTCCGTCAAGACTTTTCTTTTTATAGATTGTTGTTTTTAGATTTTCATTTTTTTTTGCAAAAGCACAACTACAGAGTTTGCATATATATCTTTTTAAAAAACCTTTGGGGGATGGTGAGACAGATGGTGAGACAGATGGGGGAAAAAAATATCTATTTACCTGCCCAAATTGTGGTGAGAAGCCATTATTATGTCTTATGACCAGAACAACTTCTTTACAAAAATTGCAAAGTAATGTTTTTTTTTCCACAGCACTATTTTTACATATGCTCCTCAGATTGCATATATTTGCTGCTAAGACGGTCTGCCCACTGTACTTGGTGTTGAAATGGATGCCTAAAATTTAATATACAATGCAAATCATTTTAACAAACAGAAATTGGACTACATTCGCCATTAAATACACGTAAATGGGAGTGCTGTCACACATGTAACTTCCTTTTACTCACAGTAGCCAGCAAGGAACTGTAAAGCAGAAATCTATTGACCTGCGCTCATTCCCCATCAAAGTACTTGTAAATGAATAATGGATGGAATGTGTTCTTTTTGTTCTTTGCAAATCACTGTGCTACATAAACTAGCATATGAATGTGCGGGTGAAACAGGTCAATGTAGTATAAATATGTGTGTGGATAAATATTAATCATATGCAGTCATAATAGACAGGAATGGGTTAAATTCTTTATAAAGGACTAAAATGTTACAGTAGAGAATAACTAGTTGTTAAATATAAAAAATGTTCTCTTGGAAGCACAAGTTAAAATTCCAATATTCCGGAAAGGGATACTGAAATCTCAGCATGTTAATATTAGTGCAATGTTAGCAATGCAGCCCATCATGAGGATACTGCTAAGGTTAGGTGGGAGTTCGACATAGGTGGTTCAAATATTACATTTGGATGGTATTTAAACTATGGTGTTAAAATGGGGAGGGGGATCCTGAACGCTGCAAAAGCGGTGCGGCCCAGACAATGGAAAACCCCTTCTGTCCCCACGACCCGTAAATGGCTCCAAGAGGTTCACATTATCCGAAATATTGAGGACCTGATTCATGGAGCCTCTGGTACCTCTGAAATTAATTTGCGTCGCTGGTTTGCCTCCTGCCCCCTTACATAAATTCTCTTCTACCTGGTGCTACCCTATGATATTTACCCCCCCCCGGATACCCCCTGAACTTCATTGATTTCATTATGCCCCTTAATCAACTCGCCACTTTCCCCACTACATGCCCTTTACTCAACCCCCCTCCCCCAGACTCCCTATTTCATAGATTAGTCAAATTATTTGTTTAATTTTCTGAAACGGTTTGCACTTCACATACTATTGCACATTTCCGATGCATGCCACTGGAATGTTTTATCTGCATTTGGATAGATTATGTGTTTTGGCACAGTATTTGTACTTATCTACTGTTTGTATTTTCCACGAAAGGTCTAATGAAAACGTATTACAATAAAAACAAAAAGGAGGTGGAGAGTGGTTAAGTATTCCCTCCCTCAGGTCACCTGGCCTTGTGACCACTTCAGTTTCCCATGGGACATGGGAGAGAGCCAGGAAGACCATCTGTACAAAGGTGGCTCATTCAAGTTCCTCGCAATGGGTTTATTATGAGAAATAAGTGGCTTTTAAACAATTCAAAATGTTCCAAAGCGGATGCACTTGCGTCAAAAGAATGGGCTGAATTTGTTATCTAAAAGTAAAACAAAAATTGAGCAGACTGCTACAGATAGGGTTAACTCTAACCCTAAAACAAGCACACGTAACCTAACCCCAATTTCTAACCCTAACCCTAACTTCTAACCCTCATATCTAAACTTAACCCTGTCCCTCTAAACCTAATCTGTAACCTTAATTCTAAACGAATTTCTATCTGAAAATAAAACTTAATTTAGTCTAAGGTATCCAAATTGGATGCGGCCAATATTGGGGCGTCAAAACCGAACCCAAACGACATTGGAGCATCAAAAGTTGGCTTCTGCAGAATTTGACAGGCTTCCAGTTTGGCTGTGTCCGAATTTGAGCACCTATTTTTATGGATGAGACTTTTGACCATGTCATTTTATGAAGTGGCTTAAAAACCGTGCATTTATTATTATTATTATTATTCTTTATTTATAAAGCGCCAGCATATTCCGCAGCGCTGTACAATAAGCACAGTATAGACAGGGTTACAATACATTGAACAACATTTGACAAACAGTACAGGAGGAGATGAGGGCCCTATCCCATAGGAACTCACAATCTGGGAGGGTTGGGGTTGGAAACAGGAGGAGAGGACTGTAAGGTGAGAGTGATTGATGGTTGTGTCAGTGAGTTGGGTGGTAGGCTTCCCTAAATAGGAATGTTTTAAGGGAGCGTTTGAAGGAAGAGAAGTTAGGGAAAGTCTGACAGTACGAGGGAGAGCGTTCCAGAGAGTGGGGGCTGCGCGTGAGAAATCCTGCAGTCTATCATGGGAAGAGGTGATGCGGGGAGAAGCTAGGCGCAGGTCACTGTTTGACCTTAGGGAGCGGGCCGGGGTGTATTTGGTGATTAGTGAGGACAGGTAGTGTGGGAGCTGAGTTAGTGAGGGTTTTGTAGGTAAGGATAAGGATTTTGAACTTAATTCTGCAGTGGATAGGGAGCCAGTGAAGGACTCACAGAGGGAGCGGCAGAGACAGAGCAGCGGGTGAGGTGAATTAGCCTGGCGGAGGCGTTCAGGATGGATTGTAGGGGGGGAGGCGGGACAGAGGGAGGCCAGATAAGAGATTATTGCAATAGTCGAGTCGGGAGATTACCAGGGCGTGTATGAGTTGTTTTGTGGTGACAGCGGTAAGAAATGGCCGAATTCGGGAAATATTACGCAGTTGGTATCGGCAGGAGGAGGAAAGAGACTTGATGTGGGGATGAAGGAAAGAGCAGAGTCAAGTGTAACTCCAAGACAGCGAACTTGGTTTGATGGGGAAATGGTGATACCCTCCACCGTGATCGAGAAGTCAGGAGGTGGGGAGGCATTGGAGGGAGGAATAAGTAGGAGTTCAGTCTTTGACATGTTGATCTTTAGGTGGTGGGAGGCCATCCAGGAGGAGATGCCAGATAAACAGTCACTGACTTTTGAAAGGACAGGGGGAGAGAGATCAGGGGTAGAGAGGTAGATCTGAGTGTCATCAGCGTAAAGGTGGTAATTGAAGCCAAAGCTGTTGATGATTTTGCCCAGGGAGGAGGTGTAGATGGAAAAGAGCAGAGGACCAAGGACAGAGCCTTGAGGTACACCAACAGATAGAGGCAATGAGGAGGAGGAGTTTCCAGCAAAGGACACACAGAAGGACCTATTGGATAAATAGGATTCGACCCAAGCGAGTGCTGTGTCACCGACCCAGAGAGTTGAGGGTGTGAAGAAGGAGGGGGTGGTCAACAGTGTCAAAAGCAGCCGAGAGGTCGAGCAGGATGAGAATAGAATAGTGGCCGTGTTTTTTAGCAGTTAGGAGGTCGTTGGTGACTTTGGTGAGGGCAGTTTCAGTTGAGTGTAGGGGACGGAAGCCAGATTGCAGGGGGTCAAGTAGGGAATTGGAGGACAGGAAGAGGGAGAGGCGGTTGAAGACTAGTTTTCTAAGAGCTTTGATGTGAAGGGAAGCAGGGATACAGGGCGGTAGTTGGATGGAGAGTTGGGATCGAGGGATGGTTTCTTTAGTAAAGGGGTAACTAGCGCGTGTTTGAAGGCGGATGGAAAGGAGCCAGTGGAGAGAGATAGGTTGAAGATGTGTGTGAGAGCAGGGTGAGGGAGGAGAGAGAGGGGAGGAATTAGATGTGAGGGAATGGGGTCGAGCGGGCAAGTGGTGAGATGTGAGGAGGACAATAAGAATTGACTTCCTCCTCAGTGGCTGGGAGGAAGCGACAGAGGGTGGCAGAGGGGACCTGTGGGAGTGGAGGTGGCAGATAACTATCTTGTGTTGGGATGTTGCTTCTGATAGTTCGAGTTTTACTGAGGAGTAGTCTGCCAGTCTTGAGCGCTGAAGGCAGCTGAGGGGGGAGGTGCAGGTGGGTGGAGGAGGGTGTTGAAGGTGGACCAGAGCCGTTTAGGGTTGGAGGACAGCGTAGATATAAGAGATGAGAAGAAGGATTGTTTGGCCAAGTGGAGGGCAGAGGTGTATGACCGGAGAATAAACTTGAAGTGAACAAAATCAGCTTCAGAGCGGGATTTCCTCCAGGCACGCTCTGCTGTGCGGGAGCATCTTTGCAGGTAGCGAGTTTGGAGGGTGTGCCAGGGCTGAAGCTGGCGGCGTGGGGCCTTGCAGAGTCGAAGAGGAGCAAGAGTGTCTAGAGCAGAGATAAGCGTAGTGTTGTAGTGATTAGTGGCAGCATCAGGGCAGGTGAAGGATGAGGTATGAGGGAGGTGGTGAAGTAGGTTGGAGAATTGATGGGGGTCCACAGCATGTAGATTTCTGCGAGTGTGTGTGCGGGGTGGGGGAGCAGGGTGTTTAGGAAGTCCAGATAGGTTGAAAGAGAGAAGGTGGTGGTCAGAGATGGGGAAAGGGCGACAGTTGAACTCAGAAATGGAGCAGAGGTTGGAAAAGACAAGGTCAATAGTGTGACCATCGCGGTGGGTAGGGAGGAGGGAGGATTGTGTGAGTCCAAGGGAGGACGTGAGTGAAAGAAGTTTGGAGGCAGCAGGGGCGGAAGGATCATCAATGGGAATGTTGAAGTCCCCGAGAATTAGGCATGGAAGATTAGAAGACAGGAAGTGAGAGAGCCAGGTAGCAAAGTGGTCAAAGAACTGGGAGGTTGGTTCCGGTGGGCGGTAGATGACTGCCACCCTGAGAGCCAGAGGAGAGAACAGGCGGATGCAGTGTGCCTCGAAGGAGGAGAAGGAGAGGGATGGGGGTGGAGGGAGATGCTGGTAGGTGCAGGTGGGAGAGAGCAGGAGTCCGACCCCGCCACCATTTCTCTCACCCGGTCTGGGGGTATGGCTCAAGTGTAGACCTCCATGTCATAGGATTCCACTGCAATGTCACCTAGGTGATTTGTTCACAGGCGTAACTAGAAAACTCAGGGCCCAGGTGTGGGAATCGATGAAGACCCCCCCCCAACCTTGGCAAAAACATATTGCTCTCTTCCCATGCAATGGACTCCTCCATGTCCACAATGTTTGTGTTGTTAATATCTTACATTGTATTACTTTGTATTTCTGTAAATGTAACACTTCAATGTACTTGAACCCAGGACATACTTGAAAACGAGAGAAATCTCAATGTATCCTTCCTGGTAAAATCCTTTATAAATAAATAAATAAATAATAAATAAATGTTGACTCTAAACAATCAGTGTCCCATTTTTTTTTCAGGTCCACTATGACCACCTCACTTCATCCCATTTTTATTGTAATGTGCACTATGTATACCTTACAGAGTTCCACAGCACTAAAACTCACAGTAATGTGCCGTGTGTATGAGAATATCACAGAGCTCCAAGCTAAAATTCACAAATAAGTATAAAATAAAATATTATTGAAATAAATAATATATTAAAATTTTAATTTATTTAAATACAATTAAAATAAATATAAAAATGATGATATTAACATAATTTATATTTAAAAATATATACTTGTTACCTTTACGAACTCTTTTTGCAAGGAGGGGGGTCGAGTTCATCTTCCTCCAGTGGAATAGCCTAGCCAAGTGCATAGTGGCCTAGTCTGGGCCCCGTCTGGCCGTGAGGCTCAGACGAGGCCCCAGCCCTTAGCCGAGCAGCCGATTGCCCCTAGCTGACCAGCCCAGATGAGGCCCCGGCAGCCAATTGCGAGCCCCCGGACTCAGGGGCCCGTTGTAGTGGCACTCACTGCACCCCTGTTAGTTCTGCCCCTGGATTTGTTGTTCCGCAACAAAACTTCAATAATAAATACACTTTTTCCCCAAATAGTCTTAGCTGGTTTGTCCCCCCTCCCAATTTAACATTGTAGCATGCTTAAAACTCATCATGAATCCAGCAAAAGGTTCCACTGAAGCCACATGATCAGAGGGAAGCTGGATGTTTGAGAGAATGTCCAATCAATCGAATGGCTCTCAATGCGAGCACAACGAAAGCCACTCGTGAGAGCCAGAAATGAACTGCTCTTCAGTCCAAAATTTGCACAGAAGCCTGATCAGCGAGCTGATCGCTTTCTGGACAAGATGAATTCCTTCAAATCAGCCCTCCAAGACCCCTCCGGAGAGGGGGAGGGTACTCATCTCACAGTCTCCATTCAATTTCCATTAACAAGAATTGAACCCCCATTGCTAAACATCCCTATATTAAAAGGTACAGAAAGCAAAACCAACGTCCCCCATATCTGTCACGTGGCAAACACTCAGGTGAGTTCTTTAGGACACCAGGGCAAAAACAGTGGTTTTATCTGCCCATCATTATACTGTATGTAATGCAAAAAAACACTGCATGCAAGCTTATTTTGAGGAGTGGATAAACATACAGAACTTTGAAGTGAGAAATTAAGAAAACGCACACAATATCATTAACTATTTCATAAGGTCAAGGGAAGGACTGGTCCTCTATGTCTAGGATATAATTACAAAAATAATATTGATGTCAACAACGTAATAATTGTAATTTGAGACTTTAAAAACCAGATTAAGATTTTCAAACATGTTTAAGGTACATCCATTAACAGATAATCTTGAAATAAACATAAATAAATAACAAAGCAAAATATCTTTCATCGTTCCTTTTTTTTTTAAATCAAGAAAAGATACTTGCATACTCCCTTGATCTGATTCATCTTCCCAGACTTTATTAAAGAAAGAATATTTCTTTCTACAGCCTGAAACTATTCAGGTCATTCTCAAGCAAGCTTCTTCAACCGAAGAAAAGAAAAGTCATACGGTGATTTTCCAGAGATTGAACAAAAAGCAGTGATTCACAGAACCTTCCCTAAAGCTCCAGTCACATTTCATAAAGGCCTTTCACACTTACAGACAAATAATGCTAATTTTATGTTCTGAACCAGAGCTTAATGTATTCACAATGGAACAAACTCACACCCTGATGCATTCAACTTATTATTCATAAAATATTAATGATTTCGCATCTATTATGGCAGCGCAGTCGATAAGAATAACCTACAAACTATTAACAGTCAATTGTTGTTTATAAGAATACCATGGATCAGCAAATCATGTGGTTTGACCTCAATCCAGAACGGGGTCCGGATTGTCCAGGGTTCAAATGCCAACTGTGCCCATTCTCTGGAAGACTATTCTCTCGATGGCCATGGGTCAACAGCAGTAAGCCCATCTATCAGAGTTGCGCTGAAACCAGGCTCTGCAGTGAGCTCTCGTGAAAGCCAAGAAGAGTTGTGAGGTGGCCCTGCTACTACACATGGAAGAGAGGAGGCTGTCACTGTACACCGGGAGTTCTGTCTGTGTGCAGAGACTTGAAAAGATTTGTAAAGTGTTGAACACTCCTGCTTTATGATGCAACGTCAACAAAATCCTGAGACTGAGTTTTATTGCCATGGAACTCTGTGATATGTGGGTGTATGTTTTGGTGGGTGGGCAGTATTTAATCCTTGGACCAAGCAGCTCAAATGACTTGGGCCGGCATATACATTTCTTCTCGTCTATCTTCATCAGATTGCACATAACAAAACATAGTATCCCACATCCCAGTGTGTGTGTGTGTGTGTAAATTCAATATATCCTTTAACCATTATAAGAGGAAGGTGTATATCTTGAAAGCCCGTCCCTAACCAAAGGCCGGTCAGGGCAGTGTGAGAATCATCATACCCACTTAAACCTCCTGCTGCACAGGGAGGACATTTATGGGAGCGATGACATCACTGAGCGGCTGTCGTTCTTATTATGACAACGCTCATTGCAGGCCAGGGATTTTCCCAAGAATAAACACTGGGATACAGCAAAGGGGCAGAAAGAAAATGTGATTATAGATAAACATGATAGTATTCCTGTCTGGATCTGGTTATAACAAACAATGTGGATCTTTTCTCAAATATTCAAGTAAGGGAGCAGCCCCTCTGGGAACCATGCCACGTTCAAAGTCCCTTAAATCCCCTTTCTTCCCCATTCTGATGCTCGGTTTAAACTTAAGCAAGTCATCTTCACCACGTCAAGATGCCTAAATGCACTGAGTTGCTGCCATGTGATTGGCTGATTAGCAATTTTTGTTAACATGCAATTGAACAGGTGTACCTAATAAAGTCTTGTTAGTTGCAGCCGCCCTGGTAGGGATCAAGCCTGACACAGTTTTTTCTGTACGTATGTATATTTTGTCATATCTCCAGCCAGGTCATCCTTGCAGCTGTCCCGTTCCATGGTTTTGTTTTTACTCCCATAGTGGAATCGTTTCTAGGGAGGGTATATATTTAAACCAACCAGTCTCCCTCATGACTGAGAAGCAGCATGAACATATGTGGCTTGCTTAGAAAGCAGCTTTTGGTTTCACTAGGTAGGAATCATCTACCAGTGGTGCCGTGACGTGGCAGGTAAGCTTAAACTTCAATGGCCATTCAAGTAAACCAACACCTCTGATTTTGTTTTGTTTCCCATGGAGCTATAGGGATAAGCGTGGATGACCTCTTTCTTTGTTATGTTTTATACATGTTACTGGGCTGGATACGTCTGGTAGTTGCAGCTGCCCTGGTAGGGATCAGGCGTGACACCGTTTTTCTGTATGTACCCAATAAAGTGGCCGGTGTATATTTATACACCGATTTATACACACACGGCACAAACCTTCCTGATGTAAACCCAAGGTTTTTTCTCCTCTCATTCTACTTATGTTTAAATACTGCCAGATAAATGAAAGACATTGATATAAATATATATAAAGATATGAATATAATAAAGATATTGCCAGATACTAATTATAATGACTTGGGATGGGGATTGGTCACTAGCCAGGCCAGCTCCATCTCCTTATTTCTGATTTCAGTGAAAACTGGGGTGGGGGGATAATGTGTAGACCTCCCTCCACCTTTGGTTTCATTGAATTGGGTGATGAGCCCCTTCTGCTCCTGTTCCCTTAACCAATTGGCTGTGGACGATGCACTGAGGGCGACCTCCGGTTCCCCACTTCTATATGGAAAACGTGGACAGTGTGTCATTGAAGTTCCGCAGCGCAGCGCTGATGTGGCACAGATCATGGACTTCTCTTGCAGCGGGCTGGCATCTTGCATGCCAGCACTGCCTGCGGGACCTCCCTCTAGTCTGCCCACTGATGTAATCGCATCAGAAACTGAACTTCCCCCTGCCCTGCAGGGAATTCCCTAAGAAGAAGATACCCGAGCCCTTTAGACCCCTGTATCTCTGAAACCATAGAAGATCGAGGAACATGTGAAGTATAGTTGGAAAGGCCAGAGTATTCACATATGACCAGGTTATTTGTAAATGTAAGATAAATACTTAAATTTATTTTTTCTAAACGCAGCACTATTAATCATTTTTCAATTATAAAGTGAGAAATGATGATACACTAACACACTGTCTCATTTCCCATACCGCCAGCAAGTGTGGAGGCAATGGCACAATGCATTATTACGTATTGTTTATTTTTTTTTTTTTTTAAATGAACACACTGAAAAGAGGAGTGCCGGGGGTCCTTTTGAACACTGCATCTTTTAGTTTTACAGCACGCAGGGACAAGTGAGGTGTCATTAAAAAGGTCAGAGTCTGGCCTTTCCAACAGTACCAAACATGCCCATGTTATGTGTACTAACAAGAAAAAAAGAAAAATTAACTTTTTTCCCCTTCTCTGTGCCAAGGCAGTGACATTATGTGCCTTTACTTATAAACCAAACAATGTCGCTGAACTTACCATCTCATTTTCCAATCCGGGAGCAAATCTGGACACGATGGCACAATGCATTATTATGCATTGGTACATCTAAAAACACAAGCCGCCTAGAATATATAACCATGAAGGTTTGGATGATAAAATGGCTTGCGCAGTCATTAACGGAGATGGCGATTAAGGTGTTAAACCATTTAAGTTTAAGAGGAATCGTTAGAGAGTTTAAAATTTGTTCTGCGGGTTTATGGTGTTTGGTTTAAGACAGGAAAAGATGGTCTTTTGCACTATATGTTAATTTTTAAATTGTTAAGCATTAATTTATAATTCATACAATTTTATGGTTTTAAATTATATATTACGAATAAAAGCTGTGGTCTGTTTCCATCCAACAACAAATGTGTATTTTTTTTTGTGGTCTCTTTTATGGGGGTTGGTGCATGTTACTTCCGGAGCAGGGATTCGGGGGGTTGTCAATTGAAGAGAATGAAGGACCCAAATGGATGGTTCACTCAAAGCAGCACAATTTCACTGGATCCAACCTAGCTGTGACCCATAACTTTATATTGCATGGCTTTACCTGTCAGTACTTATACTGGGCATATGGGGGTTGCGGAAGGGGATGACCAAGGGTATTGGTGGGGTGGTGTTGGTTTGGGATATGGTGGTTGCTGGAAGGTGCCATTGGGTTATAAGAGTGGTGGAAGGAACTGGTACGGGGATGATGCAAGGGGCACAGATCAGTACTGAGAGCTGAAAGATGTCTTCGTGTATGGTGGTGGAAAAGAGCAGATCTTGGGTTTGTGGAAAATGGGATATGGGGGGTGGAAAAGGAAGGTGCATATCTGAATACACATCTAACAGACACACAGGTGCTCACTCACACACATTTACATGGATACACAGGCTGAGTGTATACCTGTGTGTACACTGTGGTCCAGGGTTCCCTGAAGAATGTATGAGCAAGTGCTCATCACCCAACTCTAGGATTAAGAGAGCTTAATACCACCCAAGAAGACCAGGCACCGTTTCAGAATGTGTCTACGTCAAGCTTGTCACTCATGATTCTTATCTGGAATCAGTATTAAAGGAGAACCCCCAAAAATAGCTCTGAGAACCTGATATGAAGTGAATTTGCAAAATTACTTAAAGAATCTATACTCCCATCTTGTCCCGCAGTGCAGAGGAGAGCACAATCCACGACCCCATCCTGTTTTCTCTTGCATAAGGAGTACAGTCGACAATGCGCATTTGTGACTGGATTCTGACCCCCCTGTTTGAACACCATGAGAGCGAGAACTCCGTCATCCTTTTATACACAGAATAGATTGTGTATACTCTACATAAAAAAAAAAATGCCGTGTTCGTGTTTGGCTTGAAGGAAAGGTGACAACCCTATGTATAACAGTGCTCCACAGCAATAAATGTCTTTTTCATACAGCATGCTCATACAGAACTGTCATATTGCACACAGCACTCATTCACACTCCATACAGCAGATACTTATCCTTTCATAGATCCATAGGTGGTGGTGCATGCATACTCACCCTCACACCCTACCTTGCGAGTGATCGGCAGGTCAGAGAAGAGTTGGCATTGCTGCAAGGGGGTGGGGTGCACCATAAATTTACAGAATGCTGCATTCATGTTAACTGGGCAGCCTGACTTACCCAATCCTTTAAACTGAACATACCCTTTCATGCCAGTCCAGGTTAATAGGATGCTGCCTCCCCCTGCTGCTCCCTGCTCCCCTCATTCCTCACTTCTTTTTCCCAATCGCACAGGTCTTAGGAAAAGCTCCACATTGTATGATTGCAGCATCTGTAATCGCCGGACATGCTTTGCATTCCTCGCACAGCTGGGAGAGAAGCAGCAGTCAGGGCAGCCATATCCCATGGTAGGGCAGCAAAGTGCCGTCCCAGCCAATGTGCCGCCAGAAGCCATGGCCCAGCTCTGTATATATACACCCATACGTACACATATTGTAAGATTTTACCTTTCAAGTATGGGTTTTGATCTCCAAGTACACATGCATATATCATACCAATGGAGACACTCACCTAATATGGATACAAATATAAATATACAAATTTATTACATGGCCTCGACATAATTATATATTTCTCTAAAGTAAGCTAACAAAACATTATAGTTATGGACCCAAATGTATAAATATGTGTGAATGTTGACAGAAATATGGCTTATTGATAAAAATTATACATGATTTATATGATTACTTATTGCATTGATCACTAAAGCTGTGATCAATCACAAAAGGAGCATGACATCACATTACAAACTAAGAAATATTTATCAATAGTAATTATGATATCAAATGGACAATAGTCTCTAGAATATTCAGAATTTAATATCAGTTTGAACTTCTAATTTGCTGACACAAAGTAGCTGGTCTTGAGCTATAAACTTTGAGGAGTAGCTTGAACAAAGTTTACTTTACAATTGGCGATCTATATCCTTGCGGTCCACTTGACAGAAAATAAGAAATGAGAAGATTTGCAGGCATTACAGCTCATAGTGTCGAAAATAGAAATGATATATAGATTTTTTTTAAATTAGGATTTTTGTGCTTCGACTAGGTATTGCTTCAGTTTGGGTTTTTCACCTTTTAGGATCAAAAGGTAGACACGGGGATGTGTGAAAGGTTGATCATGATGGACTTTTCCTGCTCATACCTACTCCCAATTGTCGGAGAAAAAAAGGTTTCTGTGCACTAGCAATAGAATAGCTGGTGGCAAGCCTGGATTCCCTAGGGATCTTGCTAACCTTTAAGAGTTTTACACAAAAAGCAGCAAAGATTAAGCTATATGTGACTGACAGCTAAGGATGTTCCTATCCATTTATCACTTTCAAGCTTATTTGACCATCATCAGGAGGCTTACACCTCTTTATATGTTTAAATCTGATAAATCTGAGTGTAGGGTTATTCTGCCATTATTTATTCCTTTCTTCTTTTTCTTCGAGAATCTCCTTGCAGATTCCTTGAGCACTGTAATATTGACAGAGAGACCTGTCAAGAAGCATAGAATTCTAGCCCTTTAGCGCTACAACCATAAATCCAATTACATATGGAGGGAATTTAGCCTATATGTGCCATTAATAACAGTAAATCCCAGGATGCATGTAGCAAGGTTCTTTTATCCTGCACAAAGAAGATTGATTTTTTTTTTTTACTAAAGAAAGTATCTTTTTCCAGAAGAACCTTTACCTACTTAGTAATTACAGACCAACACAAACACCCACCTCCCCAGAAATTGGCCGACGCATGGCATAGAGTGTATAACATATCCTTAAAATACTGTCTGATACAGTATCTCTAACAGGAATGCAAAAGAAAGGATTCCTTACATAGCTGGCAGATTTCCCCGAGTGTAGGTCATGGCACACAACTAGTTAAGATTAATTATACATTGGCAAGGCTATCTAAAGCAATGACTTTCCCAGACGGCATTGTTGGAGGAAAGGTCAGTATGGCGCTACTGACCTGATACGCTGAGTTACACATTATTGGAACAATGCGATGCCACCGCATTATATAATATTAAAACAAATTTTCCAGAGGTCTTTGCAAACATTGAGGTGTCGGGAAGCACAATCTAAACACCAACTGGTGCACAACAAAGGGAACAAACACAAACAAGCTGTAAAATAATTACACAGTTTATTACAATCTGAACGACGTAATGCAAGGATTATAGCTACACTGATAAACGCTCACGATGATAAACAGCAAACTCGCGTCTTCATACGTTAGCGCTTCTCTGTCTACCTAGTCATACACAAGAGACCATATCCTCCCTCTCATTAGCTGTGGCTGCATTATTGTATATAGGAAGAAACCTGTGCATGTTAGATAATGACATATATACAAAAGTATATTTTATAAGTGCTACTTTTTCCCGGGGGAGTGGCTGTGGCCTCTATGTACTCATCCTTGAGATGGGTAGCATGTCATAATCAAGGCGATATCCATCACTTGCTAACGCATCACAGGAAAGTGAACCTGTTGCTCACCGGTTCAATTTAACCCTTTCGCTGCTGAGCCATTTCACCCCTGTGTGCTGAGCTAATTTTTACTGGTTTCGCTCATCATGTTTAAACGCGATTTGAAGTCATATTTTATTATACGACTCAGACAAATTAATCTATCGTTCTTTCCGTCAGATTCAGAATATATCATTATTATATGTATTCATTATGCCCTGCCTGAATATTATAACAAAAAATGCAATAAAATTTGAAATTTGAATTCCAGTTGTGTTCAAAATTATTCAACCCCCACTGAAATTGAGTGTTTTGGCCAGTTTGACATTGATTTTGATCATTCAGTCATCTTGCTTACAATTAAATCAAAGAGGCACGTGTAGGTCAGACAAATATAACATAACATTTGTAATGAAATAACCACAAATGTCTTTTCTGTGCTCACATCATTATCCGTTTTATTCAACCCCCAAGTGACATTCAATCTTAGTACTTATAACTGTAAAAGGATGTTGTACTAACAGCTTTTAAACGTGAAGCATAGCTTGACACAAGTGTCTTGCAGCGATCTACGGGTATCTTCGCCCATTCGTCATGGGCAAAAGCCTCCAGTTCAGTCACATTCTTAGGCTTGCGCACTGCAACTGCTTTCTTTAAGTCCCACCAGAGGTTCTCAATCGGACGGTCAGGTGACTGCGATGGCCACTCCAAAATGTTCCAGCCTTTAATCTGCAACCATGCTCTAGTGGACTTGGAGGTATGCTTGGGATCATTGTCCTGTTGAAAGGTCCAACGTCTCCCAAGCCTCAGGTTTGTGACGGACTGCATCACATTGTCATCCAATATCTCCTGGTACTGAAGAGAATTCATGGTACCTTGCACACGCTGAAGCTTTCCTGTACCTGCAGAAGCAAAACAGCCCCAAAGCATGATTGACCCCCCGCCATGCTTCACAGTGGGCAAGGTGTTTCTTTTCTTCATAGGCCTTGTTCTTCCTCCTCCAAACATAGCGTTGATCCATGGGCCCAAACAGTTCTAATTTTGTTTCATCAGTCCACAGAACACTATCCCAAAACTTCTGTGGTTTGTCCACATGACTTTTGGCATACTGCGTCGACTCTTCTTATTCTTTGGAGACAGCAAGAGGGTGCACCTGGGAGTTCTGGCATGGAGGCCTTCATTACGCAGTGTGCGCCGTATTCTCTGAGCTGAAACTTCAGTACCCACATTTGACAAATCTTTTCTCAGTTCCTCAGCAGTCACACGGGGACTTTTCTCCACTCTACGCTTCAGGTAGCGCACAGCAGTCGAAGTCAGCATCTTCTTTCTGCCACGACCAGGTAGCGTTTCAACAGTGCCCTTTGCCTTGAATTTGCGAATGATGCTTCCTATGGTCTCTCTTGGTATGTTTAACATCTTTGCAATCTTCTTATAGCCATTGCCCTTCCTGTGAAGAGTAATCACCTCTTCTCTTGTCTTCCTGGACCATTCTCTTGACTTCACCATGTTTGTAACCACACCAGTAAATGTCTAGAAGGAGCCGAGTATCACAGTCATTTTAAAGCTGCCTAATTGGTGCTTATTATGCTTTATTGCTGCTCCGTGACATCCACAGGTGTTTTCAATACCTGATTGAAAACACTTGAATGAACCTCTGTTCTTCAGAGTGGTAGTCTTTAAGGGGTTGAATAATTGTGTCAATGAAGAATTCACAAAAGAAACATTTACTACTGTATTACAAAACCAATTGATGTCATTTTAGTTGCATATGGTTCTTTAAAAAGTCCTTGTAGGATTTCATTCTGAATACAATTACAAATGTACACTAAATTCCCTAAAACCCTTTACAGCATTGGGGGTTGAATAATTTTGAACACAACTGTATCTACAGCGTGTAAAGTGGTTTTTTCTGTCACATTTTATCATCCGAGCCTTTGCAGTTATATTTTCTATGGGGTGCGCTTGTTAAAAAAATTAGAAATAGGGACTCGTTACATTTTTTGGGGGGGATTTTTTAGCAAACCCCCTATAGAAATAAAATAGTGCAGCATCATTGTTCACATTATAATTGAAATGGGAACAATAATGCTGCATTAATACAACAAAAAAACCTTTTTAATTTTTTTTCTTTATATTTTTATTTATTTTTCTTTATATTTAACATGGTCATGTCCATAGCCATGCTCTGGCCATTCCAATGATAGCAAACATTAACCCCTTGCTGCCAGGGATCGGGAGATAGCTAGGTGTTAACTCCCGAACTGAAGTCATCGCGTCCATGTGCAATGACGCCAGTAGGCAGGGGGAGATCCCGGATGCTTGGCTGACATCCAAGATGTCAGCCAGCTCCAGGAGGGGACCACGATACGGCGCCTGTTGGCACTGAATCACGATCCAGCCCCCAAGGGGTTAAAAGGCAGCCACCGCTTGGAAGGGCAGGCTGTGCCCTGCAAAGCGGTGCCTGCCTCCCACCCCCTTACCGAAGGGGAGGGAGAGGTGTCCAAAAGGACCTCCCCCCTCCCCTTGAGGCACCTTCCCTGCACTGGGTGCCTGGAATAGACGTCATCGCGTCCAGCGCGATGACGCTTTTCGTACGGCCAGGGTCCCGGAGGCTGGGCTGGCATCCAAGATGTCAGCCCGCACCGGGGGGCTGCAGCGATCGGCCGGAATCACGCTCAGTGCGTCCTCCGCAGTCAAGTGACCATACGGCTGGACGCGCTGAGCACATCCTCCACATGGAAGGGGTTAAATTGGGCAATTGTATGCTCTCATCATCCATGCTACACTGCTCTGTGTGACTAATTGTTCCACATATGCTAAAATCATCTAATATATGTTGCAAGTGAACGCCTACTACTTCAAAATTGGTACAGGAACCTTGCTTGCAGAGATCCCATCTTGGTTAAAGATCTGAGATCTTGGCTGCAGTGTTCGATTCCTACATACTAGTGTTAATTTTGACAGCAAATTTTGATTTAGTTTTAGTCTTTTGACTAAAATAGCATTTAATTTTTGTCAAATTTTAGTTATCTGAATTGTTTTAGTTTTAAACATACAAAAAGGCAGTTCCAAAAAGAAACTACCTAAGTGATGTCAAACACCACAACACTCTGGGCCTAATGTATGTAGCAATAAAACTCCCAGTAGTGTGTATGTGTGTGAGCGTAGCCGAGAATCCACAGCAATAAAAACGCACAGTAATGTGCGGTATGTATGAGCGTGTCACAGAGCTCCACAACAAAACTCACAGTAATGTTTGCTGTGTATGGGCGTATCAGAATCCACAGCAATAAAACTCACAGTAATGTGCAACATGTATGAGCAGATCACACATTCCACAGCAATAAAACACCCAGCAAAGTGCTGTGTGCAAGAGCGTATCACAAAATCCACAGCAATAAAACCCCAGTAATGTGCTGTGTGTATGAGCGTATCACAAAATCCACAGCAATAAAACCCCCCAGTAATGTGCTGTATGAGCGTATCACAAAATCCACAGCAATAAAACCCCCAGTAATGTGCTGTGCGTAACAGCGTATCACAAAATCCACAGCAATAAAACCCCCAGTAATGTGCTGTGCGTAACAGCGTATCACAAAATCCACAGCAATAAAACCCCCCAGTAATGTGTTCTGTGTATGAGCATATCACAAAATCCACAGCAATAAAACCCCCAGTAATGTGCTGTGCGTAACAGCGTATCACAAAATCCACAGCAATAAAACCCCCAGTAATGTGCTGTGCGTAAGAGCGTATCACAAAATCCACAGCAATAAAACCCCCAGTAATGTGTTCTGTGTATGAGCGTATCACAAAATCCACAGCAATAAAACCCCCAGTAATGTGCTGTGCGTAACAGCGTATCACAAAATCCACAGCAATAAAACCCCCAGTAATGTGCTGTGCATAAGAGCGTATCACAAAATTCACAGCAATAAAACCCCCCAGTAATGTGCTGTGTGTATAATCTAAAAAAGTCCTCTCCTGCTTACTTTTTTTTTTTCCCATTGCAGGGAGGGGGTTGAATTTTGGTCTGGGGGGGGGAGAGTCCAGAAGGGGGGGGGTCAAGGAGGGGAACCCGGCTGGCCGCATCGAATGGATAGCCGCCGGGACCTCTCACCCCCGCAGGCAGCCTCTGCTTCCCTGGTGGTCCGGTGGATGTGGGTGCTGCACCGCGATCTGTGCTTACAGTCCGCAGTGCACGTCCCACAACGAGTGACTGGACTCAAGCTGAGCGCCCGATCGCAGGTGACCTGTCACCTGACCGCCGGCGCTCTGACACAGTCAGTAAGCGCCGGCGGTCAGATGACAGGTCATCAGCAATCGCCGGCGCTTAGCTCGTGGCCAGTCACTCGCTGTGGGACTTGCACTGCGGACTGTAAGCACAGATCGCGGTGCAGCACCCACATCCACCGGACCACCAGGGAAGCGGAGGCTGCCGCCAGGCCTGTGGAAGTGAAGGGTCCTGGCAGCTATCTGTTGGATGCCGCCAGCCGGGACCCAGAGTGTTCTGCGGGGTGTGCCGGGGGCCGGCATTAGGGTGTGCCCAGGCACACCCCGTGCGCACGCCTATGAACAAGTGCATAGAATACCTTCATTCTCTTTATGAATGAAACTAGCAAATTGTTAGTAGATTCATTTTTCAGTTACGCTATATTGATTTCTTTCACATCTGTGTATCATTCCAATAGATAAGAGAGTTGAAGCTAACACAGGGGAAAAACACATAAGTCTGACCTACAAGTAGCATGATAACTCTTCGTGGTTTATGTCTGAGGTTTTATTTTTCAAAGCCCATTTCCTGTACACCACTTAAAGGATGTCTGAGCTGCACCAAAGGTTAAAAAGGTATAATCAATTCTACATGGCATCTGTGAAAAACAAAGCAGGTCTCATTCAGAGTAAGGTTTCCTTAGAAAGGATAAATATTTCTGTCAAGGGAAAGTTGATGTTCGAGTGTAGACTCTAGTTAATGCTTTCCATTTCATTGTAAAGGAAAAATGTCACTTTGTTGCTTCCTTTATATACCATTTATAAAATACAATTGTTTTGTGCACTATAGTTCTTTTGATGCTCTCAAACCAAAAGCAACATGGGTTAAAACTACCTATGGAAGTGTCTACATATACTTCGGAATTGTTGTGAAAAACTACAAATGTAGTTTGTGGATTACATTTCCATGAGGCTAAGGCAGTTTTAAGGCTTTATCCCCTCTACTACCACGTTGTCTTCCATAAAACCACTGCCAGCACCCAGTGGATTTGAGCAAAAACTAATTTAGAGTAGTCAAACAGTGAATATATGCCTGATAATCTCAAAAGCACATTTTCAAACTATATACATGACAGTAAGCTAGCGCCTTTTCCTGGCCAAAAAGCACAACTACGTGTCCATAACACAGCTTAGGCTGTTTTTTTCCTTCCAGAAATAAACTAGTTCCAAGCTATTTAAACTATCAGGGTTATTCTAAGAGAATCGAAAAGCCATCGCACGTTCGGTGACTTTTCGTTCTCTTCAATTCGGTTCGATTTGCCGATCCCATTTCGGCAACCCTACGGTGTATTCAGCAAGCACCACAGGGTCCCCTGAATTGCACGGAAAAGTCACCGCAAACCCGCCGAAAACTCACTGCAAAACGAGGGGAAACGCACACCGAAACCTGCAAAAACATCTGGATTAACCCGCCGAAAAAGCCCGAGCAGGAGCCGATCACAAGCAGCGCAGCTGCCGGAAAAAGCCGACACTGCAGACGAATGCAGTGAATAAATTAGAAAAACTGTTTGCTTGCATGTGTGAAAAGTGAAACGCTGTTTGCAAAGAAAAAATAAGTAAATTTTAAAAACAAAATTAAAAAAAATCTGAATTTTGTTTTAAAAAAATAAATCCCGAAAAATACGTAAAAATATCCTAAAAAAATCTATAAATAAAGAGACTTTTACTGCAGAATATTATAATGTACGGTTTATTAGATATTGTATTAAAACGGGAATATTTTTAACATTGAAGCCTATGGGATTTGCCTGAATAAACCTGTCGAATGAAGCCACTGAATGGCAGGGCATTTCGGGAACCTTTCACTGCTGGTTTGTGTTCTCTGAATAGACGAAGCATTGCTTCTCTATGGGGATTCACTGCCCTCGAACAGGCACCATATGTGCAGGCAATTCGCCAGGATTTGGCGAATTGCCTGCTTTCTGGATAGCCGAATGGCCAGGAAAGGCA
Source organism: Leptobrachium leishanense (assembly GCA_009667805.1). Classification (NCBI taxonomy): domain Eukaryota; kingdom Metazoa; phylum Chordata; class Amphibia; order Anura; family Megophryidae; genus Leptobrachium; species Leptobrachium leishanense. Next base: position 149,418,848 of record CM019067.1, read on the forward strand.
ACCGTACGCTGAATTTCAGCGTTCGGTTCCCTTTCGGCCGCCATTCGGATCTCTTTGAATTACCCTGTATGTTATGTAGGGGTTTACATTTTGTGGGCACATTCTGGAGTTTATTTGCCAGCAAAATTGTTTGCAATAAAGGAAATTCCTTTGCAATGCGTAAGGTTCCTCGGCGGCGTCACCTGAAGACGGCGAAATCTAATGTAGCTATATCCTGAATATAGCCCTGGAAGCACTTTGCATACTTGTACTACAGCTGTTCACCTTCAGGCCTCCTGCAGTATGTAATTAGCACTGGCTTGCCCTCATAAAAGGAACAGTCCCACATCCAGCCTGTGCTCTGTCATTGAACTCATAGTACTTACCAAGTGAGGACATACTTGAATCCATTCCAGAACCCTGTGACTAGCATGGCTGAAATACTCTGTCCAGCCGCGTACCGAACGTATTGCATGTGCCACGACTCTGCTGCCTGTACCATGACTTTGCCAAGAATGCCGCCAGCCTCTGACCTCACCGCTAGCCACAGACTCCTCTACCTATTCCTCCATACTCACCAAGGACTCCAATATTTCTTTTTTTTCCCCAAGTTTTCATGATATTATCACTATTGCTTTATATCCTTGTTGTTTCATGGGTCTAAGATCGCTCATGTGATTATTTTCCCATTTTGACCATACCATTTAACTCTCACCATTTATGACACCTACCCCCACGTGCCCCTTAATGTTCAATTCTAAGATACTGATCAGTAAATTTCCAGACCTGAGAAAGAGAGGTTCCACTTTCAAAGGCTTGTCTTTTAAATGTAACATTAGTCCCAAAAAAAAAAAAGGTACCACCACGTACTGCTATACTCATGATTTTGGCATCTGGACTAACACGGCCTATCTAATATCTCTCATATATATATATATATATATTATATATATATATATATATTTAGTATTTTCTGGTGTAGAAGACTACTTTTTATACTTAAAAACATCCCCCAAAAATTGGGGGTCGCCTTATACGCGGGATATACAATACAATATGACCAGTATAGCCCAAAACCTATTTTTTAACTGGAAAATTAGGGGGTCATCTAAGGCTAGGGTCAGACTGAGGCAGTGCGAACGCGCGTGCAGCCGCACTTAATCACGGCCGCACTAGCAGCAGATGCCGGGCAATGACGGCCAATATACGAAGTACGGTCGCACAAAAGTCCGGCTGCGCAACGCAAGTGGAAAATGAACGCATTTTTTCGAGAACGTGAAACCGCAGGTACTGACGTACAGAGTGCGCTGCGTCCGCTAGCGGCGTGTGTGTGTGATTAGGAGACGTCAGACGCTGCTAATGTCCGGCCAACATAACGTCCAGACGCAAAAAGAGTTTTATTGATGATCCGTACAAAATCACGGACGAAAATGCGCATAGTAACCACTATCACGTATTCTGTGAAAAAATGCGTCCATTCTGTTCGAACGCACTTTTTCACAGACAACATAAAAATGCGTTCGTCTGACCCTAGCCTAATACACCCGGTCATTTTATACTCCAGAAAATACGGTAGTTTGTTTATTATTGCAGAATCCACTTGCACATCACAGAGATTCAATGAATTGCATCCCAGAGCTCCTGTGCCACATTCCCCATATGCAGCAAGGAATTCTGGGTAGGATATGCAAATGACCTCTGTCTCACTTTTATGAATCCTGGGTCTGTTTTTACACAGAACCCTAAAATCAATGCTATGCCACACCGTGGCTTTCTAGCAGAGATAAGGTTTATAACTGGTCAAAGCCACTATATATATATATATATATATATATATATATATAAATATATATAACCAGGTTTCCTTCATCAAATTTCTGCTGTCATGCCTTCATATGATTTATGTATCCAAGTGACACTATATATCCCATCATCTCCATTGCTTTTCAAGGACTGTTATTATTTATGCATATTCTGCCTCAACTTGTATTCAACTATTCAATATAATTTCCTGCGATTTTCACATCAACCTTTGTTTCGTGTTAATTTATTTACTGCAACTGGGTTCTTATCCATTTTACCGGTGCTTACCGGACCCACACCTTAAACCAGTGTTTCCCAAACCTGTCCTCAGGACCCTCCGCCTCGCCAGGTTTGCAGGATATCTGAAGCACAGCACAGGTGATATGATTGGTTGCTCAGTGATTGCAGGATCCAGTCTGCTTTTCCCCAAGTTGAGCTGCAAAATCTGGCTTGGTTGAGGGTCCTGAGGACAGGTTTGGGAAACACTGCCTTAAACATTGCTCCAGAATTAAACCAAATCAAGTATTCTCAATATTGGGGAACTTTGAACATCAAGTATACTCAATCGTTAAGAAGCATTTAGGGAAATCCATCCGCAAATATCTAGTTCTCAGGAATATTTTGTACCTTCCATCCCAATAATCATTTTGACACCACTGCCTCCATTCTAATAATTAAATACCTACATCTCCCAACCTCTTCATTACCAGGCCCACAAACCTCCTCCAAACGTCCAATTAGATTAAGTGTGCCTATAGCTCCCCCTAGTCCCACTAAATAACTTCATAACCAGTATACCTTAATAGTCATATCCAAAGTATGTAACAACTGTGGTTGTAGAAACGAGATAAGCATTCCTTTTATATATTTTCAATACTAAGTAAAACTACATCGGGAAATTGCAATATGTTACAGGTACAGATTAATACACAAATCAGGCTCAAAATCTATCGTTTTCTTACATTAAATCATAGAAGTCATTGAGGTCAGTTACTCAACTTAAAAAGTGTTTTTCTGTGGAAATATCAATGGATAGTGCTTTTTCATTCTTTTTCGAATGGGACTCAAATAACAGTACTAATTACAGATACTGTTATTGCTCGGCAGTAAAGTAACACAATTCATTATGTTTAAAAACTCCTGGTGCTCATTATGTTTGTTTTATACACTTACCGATAGTATACGGAGCCTTAATAGTAGCCAAATTCACATAAATGGTAATTAAGTCAGTTTGGTCGAAGAATAAAATGAAATACCAGCCAGGCTACAGACAATAGATCACATATAAAATGACAAATTGTGCCTTTACATTAGTACGTTTAACTGAACTCCTAGACGGAACAATGGATTTACAGTAATTATTACAGGAAACACAGAGAAGAACTCTTTCTGTACATTGGCAATCATCAAGGACAAGCTGAATATTTGCTGCCGGATTTAAAAAAAAGATCTGAATATTAAAGGTAATGGATAAACCTGCCAAAAGGAACAGAATGAATAGCTGTCTCTCTGAACTCAATCTTCAAACCCCCTTAATTCAAAGTCACAGAGCATGCTGGACAGTCGTGCGAATGTTTAATTGTATTGAAGTTGTGTCAAGAACAGCACATTGAAACAAAAGTCAATTTAAAGAACATAAACCACAGGTGCTTAAATCACCATGGAAATCTCTTATGCCTTTCCTTTGAAGAGAGGAAACCATGCAACCACTTAAAATACACTCAAAAATAAAGAGGTTCTAGCAAAATAGTAATTAAAAAAAAAAGAGGATTTAAATATTCATATATTTAATAAAAATTGATAATGTTAATTTTAACTATGGGATTTGACCTCTTAGACATCAGCTGAATGTTGACAAATGAGATACTTTCTGCTACTATTCCACCTAGTCGATATTAATTTAGTCTGATTCCAGCCAAAAGAATCGGATTTTAGATTTTCATTTCTTACTTTGGAATATCCATGAATGTGCCCTCCATAGGTTACCTTCAAGAATTTTATTGACGATGTTTAGTCCAAATTTAAATGTAAAGAGGACCATGTCCTTTAGTTAGCCCCGGTTCAGGTCTCAAAATTAATTCAGATGAGCCGTTATTGAAGAAATCTAGCAGGTCTATTCAGAGAGCGGTGAAACTCCGGAGAATTGGCAGGAGAAGTGAAAATTCTAGGTAAAAATAGCCAAACTAGAAAAATTCTCCCATTTATCTCACTTTCTAAATCAGCTGTTTGGTCTAGATTGTGCTCTTCTGCCGAATATCCTGAGTTTCACCTTTTTTTGAATAGACATGTATGCCATGTTCACAAGGACAGCCTTGAACAGAAAAGTCCACATCAGTGAGTTGTCGAGGATATGATATCTTATTGTACGCCCTCCACCTTCCGGCGGACCTTGGTAATGGTGATTAAAAAAGGACTTAAAAAAAAGAGTATTTAACATCAAGTACCTTAAATAGTCAAAAGTAGAGTGCACCATGTCTTAAGGTGAGATGTAGGCGCAGCGGTGGCCCCAATAGGAGACTGCAGCAGACTGTGTCTGTTTTACAGACAGTGAGGAAGTTCTCACTTCACCCATTAAGGGCAGTGTGAGCCGCGTGGTGAACCAGCATTCACATTGGCCCACTGAGCCATCGGCCCACCGGGAATCTCCCTGTAGTCCCTATGGCCAGTACATGCCGGCTGCCCAGAAGGTGACAACCTTACAAAATTTAAATGGAGGATGCCAGTATAGGGCTCACATCTAACATTTTATTTATCCGTCATAGACAGTTGAAAAACAAAGGACAATAAATACAAAAATAATATTTAAAGACTCATGAAACAAAGTGTGGGATCGATTCTTGAAGCCATTATAACAATAAAGCTGCCTGATTGAAAAGCTCTATAATCTGTGAGTACCTCTCCTGGTACAATTTCTATTACATATAACTTGGAGAATGAAGATCTGCACCATTGGTCTGTTTCTATTTTTTATCATGTGAATTGTTGTGTATAAATCCTCTCCATGTGAATCCTGTATTGAGAAAGTCACTTCTGGAATACTATGGTGATATTTTATGCATTTAATAAGTGCTAAATTCTTTGTATGTCATATTGATTTTCATGATAATTTTTTTGTTTGACCCATTCAAGGCTGATGGGAAAACCTCACCTTATTTTCTCTTCCTTGTACATAAATCATGTTAATCTGTATTTTGCACTGGGTATATTTTTTCTGTATCGCTTCTCTCTAGTTAACCAAGTACCGGCGCAGAGGTCCTATTGGGAAGCCGGCAAGCACTAAAACAAATTAGTTTTTAACTTTTAAAGAAGCATGAGCTTAATGTTACCGTCACTGCGTCACAATACTACAGTGAAACTCACACGCTCAACAAGGATGATCAGCTTAAAAGATGGTGCCTCTCATAAATGGAAATATTTTATAAAAAGATTACTTTTATACTCTAGGATTTAGGCTAGGGTCAGACGAGCGTATTCTGTGCTGTCTGTGCACAACGGATGTACTTTCTGACTGACGAAAAGGTAGTGGCCACACGGTCCGTTTTTGTGACTGATGTTTTTTTTGACTGATGTAGATGGGAAATAAAATTAATACGAAAAACCATTTTGTCCGTCAAAAATGCTGGACGTCAGAAAAGCAGTCCGTCTGACTACGATCCATCGCTCACACACAAAGCTATGCGGACATTGCGGACGTGGCACCCTCTGCAAGTCCGTTCTAGCGGTTTTAAGTTCTTGCCTAACTTGCGTCCGTTTGCCGCGTCCGTTGCGAGTCCGCAGTTCTGTGTGGACGTACTTCCTGTGTGGGTCTCTATTGATCATAATTGTATGCTACCACGGACGTTAAAATGTGCGGCAACGCGGACGTGAACACTGCGTTCATCTGACCCGAGCCTTTGAGGACAAAATATTAAAAGCAATTAAGAAAAGCAGAATATGTTTGGAATTGTGCATCAGATACGTTTGGGATATGATCTGACAATTTGCATATTAGTGTAAAATAATGTTACCATATTACAGCTTTAATAAAGGCAATCTTATGAAAAATGCAAGCTATTATGCAAACATTATGTTTTTTCATTCAGTGCAATTTTCAGTCGATTTGTTTTGAAGATAGACTAAGTCTATAAAACTTTAAAGGTACACTGTTACAACGCACACTATTTACATTAATAGTTTTGTTTTTTTAATATAGTTTTATTAGCTCATTACTTGATTGTCAACAAAAGAATACGTCAGGATTAATTTCTTTATTAATTAATACATTGAGACTTCTCTTGCTCTTGTTTTCAAGTACGTCCAGGGATAGGCCAGTGATTAAACAACCCGTTGGTGCTTGTTAAATTGTGATTCGTAACGCGAGCTTACTATACTTTGGGCTCCCTATAACAAACATGGAGAGCGCAAAGTGCGAGCACTGATTAACTAGTGGTAGATCACTTGGTCCTAACGCTAGTTACTAAGAGCTGGCGCTAACGAAAAAGTTAGCACCAGCTCAGCGGTGTAGGTAACGGATTCCATTGCTGTGGAATCCGTTACCTGCAGCTCAAAACCCCCCCAAAAATCAGATACTCACCTCTCTTCTCGCGGTGAGAACGGCGGCCAGATACGCTGCTTCTGGCCGCCGGGAACAGAGTGAAAGTGGAGGAAGAAAGTCCCTCGTCTCCATCCACGATTACTCTGCCGACCAGCAGGATCTCGCGAGAGGGGAGATCCTGCCGGTCATGGGACCCGGCAGAAAGATCCTCCATGGACGCCATGCAGGGGAAGGCACTGTAGCGCTGCCCCACAGCATACACGAGCTTAGCGATCGCTAAGGCGCAGGCTGCCGGACTCGTCCAAATATATACATCATAAGCCCTATTATAATTTTGGCATCCAGTTACCAACTTGGGCTTTTATACACAATAGTTTTTAAATTAACGGCTGGAGTTAGAGTGGCTATTCTGACAGTGCAAGCATAGCTTGCAGCTTGGAATTAGCAGCTGTCTATTGTACAATAATGGCTCTCATACTTTGTATAGGAGCCATTCACAACAGCTCAAAATGAGAACAGTAAGCGATTCCATCCTGGCTCCGCGCCCTTCTGTTGATCCTTTGTGGTTCCTGAGCTTGGGCAGAGTTGTACTTGGCTTCATGGCATCCTATAAGAGTGGTGGGTGCTGCCAAAATCTGTTTGCGGCTCAAAATCATTCTGACTCAAAGCCACGAATATGGCGACTGGATTCAAATAAATCCAGTACCAGGGAGTCGATAAAGAATATTGGCTCCTGACAAATTTTGCTCTGTTATCAGCAACAGTGGAATAGTGTCCCATGTCTGTTTTAGACAGCTACACCATTTACTTTTACCAATAAATGTGTTCTTCTGTCATGTTGCATGCTTACTTAGAGATCACCAAACGCAACAAATCTCTACGTGTGACTTGATATGAAGTAGAAGGTAAAATACGGATTTCTCGACTGTTTGACTGCAGTGCAGCAGTGAAAATGTAGACACTTTTTTTAAAAGCGCTGTAAAGGCTAAAAATCTGCTTGATAAATCTAGGCCAGGATCTTTCCATAAACTTGTTCACATAGCAACCTTGCACACCGGCAAAGCTTTTTCTCATCAACACTTGCTGCTGCTCAGACAAAATGTAATGTGTGTCATAAATACAGACTTCTCACTGCACACCTGCAGCATTACAATAAGAGTAGTTCACAGGTGCCGCATTCATGGATTTCTGTACAGTGAATGATAATAGCAGAAAAAAAGAGATACTTTTCCCCTTTTAAAAATGAATATGAAGCCACTAACAGATACATCAGTGTAAATGTCATAAAATAATAACCATTCAAAATATTTTTAGCCATGAGTGGAAGAACACATTTTTTACTCGTATGGAATAGCACTTTTATATTTCTTAACATGTAACATGTACATGTGAATTAAATGAATATTGTGAAGGAAGTTGGGGGGGATTTCCATTCAATTGCATTGTAATTCTGGGTAACATTTTACACACAAGATCGCAGCATGTTTCACTGCTAAAGTGAAGGTTCTACCAAACTTTAAAGAGTGAAAATATGTTTTACGTACAACACATAACATTTTTTTTAACAAAATTTAAATACAATGATTATGCATTACCCTAGTTAAGGTCGGGGTCGGTCGGGGTCAGATGAGCGCACTATGTGCGCCCGTACAGATGTGTCTGCCGGTGTCCGTCGCAGCATAGTGACGCTTCAAATGGGCCGGCCACACGCTGTAGCACGCACGAATTGCACATGCTACAGCAGGCGTGCTGCGGATGTTTAGAAAGCCTCCCCGTCGAAGCACTACAATGCGCGTTCGACAGGGCTGCAAAGCGCGATCCTCCATAGGAGGTATCGAGCCTTGCAGCGCTGAGCGCACTAACTGCACTCAGCGAGGTGGCCTAATTGACAAACATTTTAAAACATGACGAATGACAAAAAACACTGAGTTGTTCAACTTGACATTACTAGAGCAACTTGACAAAATACTTTGCGTGTGCGGGGTGATATTTCATAGTTATTCAAAAGAGCTTGAGCATTTGTGTAGGGAAGCTGCTTCTAGGCCAGAATGACGTCAGCTCAACACGGTTAGCTTGCTGGAGCTTAGCAGACCAATATTGGACACGGTCACTTCGACCAGAATGGGCTTTCAGGTAGAAGAAATACAATTTACAATATGCTATTCACAAAGCAGTCGCTGACAACTAGAACTCAGCTGAAAACACTGAGTTCTACTTGTCAGCAATAACTCTGCTAAAGGGATAGTGAAATGTTAATGGATTCAGGAGCAGTACTCCGTGTTTCCCTGTGGGTTTAGCAGAATCGGTGTTGAGAACTCATGTATTCTAGCTGAGCTGCACTTGTCGGCACCTACTTGCTACTAAGTAGACATGTGCATTCGTTTTAGTACTAAAACGATTTAGTATGAATTTTGGGATAATTTAGTTTTAGTATGACTCAAGAGATACGAAACTGCTCAGTACAAAAAACGAAAGAAACTAAAATAAAATGCACTACATTTTAGTTTCAGTCCTTTTTGTGATATTACATTGATGAGTGAAGGAGACCAGTAATGAAGCGCAACATCGCAAAGCTACAGAAAAGGTTTGTATGCGTAATCCTTCCCAACCCCTACCCGAAAATCTGACAGTGATAGAGCTCCAGATTACTCACTCGCAGCACAGACAGCCAGCATAGGAGAGGAAACCTTTACTTAACCCTTGCATGTCTATGAGGCAGACAAGATGATAAAAGCAGCTGGAGAAGGAAAACATTCAAATAAATCACACTGAAAGCTAATGAGAGAGGAGGACTGGATAGTAAAAACCCCTTTATAACAAGCAGCGCTGGGAGAAGGGAGGGACTTTATAAAACGTGTGTTATCTCCCCTCCCGCTCTGCATAATAGGGGATTAGGTCGGATACATTTTATATTATCCAGGAGCACTATCCCCCTTTCCTCATCTATAATATACGTTTTATATAAAATCCCTCTCCTCTCCCAGTGCTGCTTGTTATAAAGGTTTTTTTTTTTTTACGTCTGATACATTTAGTATCCAGCTCTCACAGTTACTCTGTCATTATGAGCCTTCAGTGTGATTTATTTGAATGTTTTCCCTAGATTTAAAGTGCTTTATTTTATTATAAAAATCTATTTGCACCAGTCATCTCTTCTCTGAGCTTTCAGACCGATTTACGTTAATATTTTCCCTCTCCCCTGCTTTTATATTCTTGTGTCTCCCCCACAGAGATACAAAGTTTAAGTAAAAGTTCCCTCTCCTGTGCTGGATAAGCATTGCATTCTGAAGTTCTGCACCCTCCACATGCCAATGCAGTAGGATGTTCTATACAGAGAGGGGCATTAATTAATTAATGCAGGTGGATGTTGTATACATTATACAGAGAGGGGTATTAATTAATGCAGGAGGATGCTATCTACATTATACAGAGAGGGGTATCAATTAATGATGGAGGATGCTATCTACATTATACAGAGAGGGGTATCAATTAATGATGGAGGATGCTATCTACATTATACAGAGGCGGGTATTAATTAATGCAGGAGGATGTTCTATACATTATACAGAGAGAAGCTTTCTTCTTTTTTTTTTTTTTAGCCCTTTAAATCCAGTGGCTGTGAGCGCTGAGATCGGCTGCTTGGTATTTTATCTCTCAGTACAATGTATCAGGCTCAGCTGTTACAGTAACTGACTGTAACAGCGCTCAGAGTTTCAGTAAAATAAGGAAATAATATTGTTATAACCTCTTATATATAAAAATATTATTTACTAGTTTTACTGAAACTCTGAGCACTGTGATGAGCAGCAGTCAGTTACTGTAACAGCTTTGCCTGGCACATTGTGCCGAGTGAGTGATACTGTAACAAGCAGCGATCTCAGCCCTCTGAGGAGCCACTACAATAGTAATTGAATCCACTGGTTTTCGGATGAATGAAATTAGTTTTCATACTAAAGAACTGAAAACGAATTTCTTTAGCAACTAAATAAATTGCATTTTAGGACTAATCCATTAGTTCAAAGCGAAATTTTGTGCTGTGCACATGTGAATCCAGCTGTGTTGTGCACATGTGAATCCATTTGTGAATCCATTTGTGCTGTGCACATGTGAATCACTACTAAGTGAATCCAGCCTACGGTGTGAGGTGTCAGTGCCAACTCAAGGATTTGTTGTCCTTATGACAGCACATTTACTGCACTCTTTGCAGCGAAAGTCAAGAGAGGTCCTTGGTTAGCAGGGCTACCTGCCAGCTTAGCAGAAGCACCAGGTTTTAAGTGGACCTTCCCATCCACTACATCACCTCACTATCCACTTAACAGTGTAAATTTTAAAACTGGTTTGCTTTGGCTAAAAAGGACAATTATTTTACTGAAGTAACAACGCCACGCGGTCACAGCTTTATGAAATTGGGATAAAAAAAAACGGTTATTATGGCTGTAATCAACTGTGCTTATAGTAAATTAAGAACAACAAAAAAAATTCAAAACCAACACCTTACCCCATGATGTAAAGGATGGTGTGATCTGCTGCCCCCTCTCGCAGTAAACAAAGGCAAGGAGAACCCATAGCTTCCCATTGTCCTTCTGCTGACTCAGCTTGATCCTATGAGACTAGGTGCATGGACTCCAGGAGAGGACACCATCACTTAGTGGCTACAAAACATTATTAGTTGAGCTGCTAACATTGCAGGTTGCTTGAGACAGAGGTGGTAATAAGGATCTGCTAATGCTTAACAATGCTCAGTCTTTTGGCATTTGAGTCTTCAGGTTACCAGCTTGGCCAGAATAGGCAACAAAGAATACATGTCTCCTCCAAACTGTATGGTAAAGTCAGTACTGGGGTTTCACCACTGTACTATGGTCCTGGATCTGCTCTAAAAGTGCAGCAATAAGTAATCCGGTCACATGTGTTGATAATATTTGCACAACTGTTAAAAGGGTCTAAAGACTCCCGTTACACAATGTCACCTTCTATAACATAGATCTTCGTTGTATTACTTAATCTGAAGTAGCATATCCACAGTTTAGAGCCTTGCCAATAAAACCGGCATCAACAGAATTCAAACATACAATTCAATCGATTTATGAATCCAGCCCATTATTACATATTTAAGGACAAATGCTCAGCTATAAGTTATCTTAGCGGGACATAAACAACTTTGGAAATCTGTGTCCTAGTAATGAAAGCAAACGAAAGAGCGAGACTATTACCCAGAGAAAAAGCTTGTCAGGAGCTGCTTATTTATAGCTGGATGCAATATTTGAAACAATATTTGTGGATGTGCAACTCTTCCTGTATCCAGTGGGTAGTATTGATTTTCGTCTGTACCACAACTAAGACCATGTCTTTGGAGAATCGACTTGTGGCATATCTGACTAATGAAAAGACAATATTGTATCACTGAAATGGCTGTCAAGAGACAGGTAATAGGTCATTTGTAGGGTCTGAATTATTAGAATACATGTTAAAGCAAGAGGAAACATGGCAGCAAATAATTGCCTATAGAAACTTTGAAATATATTGTTTATAAACGAGTTACTCATTAGGAATTAACATTGGGTTTCTGTTTAAATTCTTTTGTTTATTACATTAAAGTGTTGATCGTATATGATCGGTTTAATATTTTGAACAAAGATAAATACCATAAAAAACACATACCAAGAATATACAGTACAAGAGATTTTGCATATGGTGGGTGATATTGTGGGGGGAAAAAAGAGTAAACTGGTCATAATTTATTATCTACATTTATGATTTGCAACTCATTCGGTAATTATCGAGAACAAATGAATATCAATTAAGGTGGAACATCAGCTGTGGCCCATGGATACCCACATAAATATTTCTAGGGCTTGTACAATTGTGACCCCACCACTAAAGAAAACATTAATTTTCTCTTAGCGTTCTTTCACTACATGTTTTGCAATGGCACAGTCTTTGGCACAATCGGCGACATTTCGGTGCTCTCTGAATAACCCCCTAAGAGTTCAAATCTCAGGATAAATCATTGTTGTATATGTCATTCACATACACTTCGGAATTTGGTTTGGATTTATAACGGTTTAGTAGCCCCCTTAGACTGTGGTTAACTTCTACACTAACATCATTTTCCATAAAACAACTGTCAGGAAAAAGTATTTTATTTTAGGAAAATCAATTTTCAATAATTATACAGTAAATAAATAAAAATCATTGGGAATATTCACAATGTATTTTTTATAGTGTTAGCTCATTTTTACAGGCAGATATCGTCATCTGCCTGTATCATTTTACCAGGAAGGATACATTGAGAATTCTCTCGTTCTCAAGTATGTCCTGGGTGGCGAGTATGTACCGTTCGGTGTCTTGCCCAAGGACACTTACTGGAGAGGTGCTCTGGCCGGGATTCAAACCTGTGTCTCCACTGTCACAGAGCAGTGATGTTACCTCCACCCATTTTCAATTTATACAATGTACCACAGCTAAACGGCATACTAGTGGTTCTCAAAATAAGCCCTTATGAACCTAGGCTGGTAGAAATAGGCATTTTGGCAATTAAACACATTTGTTTTCTGCCTCCAAGGAGTTAATCCTACTTCAGTGACTTTTGCAGTCAATGGATTCAGCAGAGAGCCTTTACTTCCTGGTTCACAGCAGAAGGTGAGAATCTCTGCTACTTTGTTCAATGTTGCGGAAGAGAGGGACAGAGATAACATTACTAAGTGAGATGGCAGGATGAAACCAAAGTCTTTCAAAAAATATAAAGAGAAACAAAGCACAGTTTGGTTGTAGACTATATGCAAGACACAAATTACCACAAGAATGAAAGAACAATGGGCGTGTCTAATACTCATTCCCGAATACCCATTAATACTCTCCACTGAAGCCATCAGTGTGAATTCTTTTGCCTCGAGTTTATCACAAACTATGTTACACGGGAAAAATGTGCTCAACAAAAAAAATAAATTATAATACCAGTAAAAGCTTTAACAGAGCTGAAGTATGATCCACTTTAAGGCTAGGGTCAGACGAGCGCAGTGTTAACGTCCGTGTTGCCGCACATAAGTACGTCCGTGATAGCATACAATTGTGTTAAATGGAGCCTCACACACGAAGTACGTCCGCACAGAAGTGCGGGGGCTGACGGACGCTGCAAACGGACGCAGGTTAGGCAAGAACGTAATACTGCTAGAACGGACGTGCAGAGTGCGCCACGTCCACAACGTCCGCATAGCTTTGTGTGTGAGTGATGGAACGTGGTCAGACAGACTGCATTTATACGTCCAGCATTTTTGACGGACAGAATGTTTTTTCATTTTAATTTATTTTCCCTGCTACATCAGTCAAAAACCGGACTGTGTGGCCACTACTTTGTCGTCAGTCAGAAAGTACGTCCGTACTGCACGGACGCACAGTCCGTACAAAATGCGCTCATCTGACCCTAGCCTAAGAAGGGGTGTGGATTCCAAAAAAATTCTGTGAAATTTTTTCGAGTGGAGTCATTTTAAGGCTATTGTCAAAAAGAAAATTACCCTAATATCATGTATAATACAAATAACATAATTTGGCTTCTTCTAGAGCCAGACAGAGGTGCCTCAGGCCACCAAGTCTCTTGTCATGGTACTGCCAGAGTCATTGAGCTCAACATCCCTGTGCCATGTCACTGAGGAAAATACCCAGCTATGGAGACTACAAATCAACTCAAATATCAAACTTCCTTCCTTCTGGCATTTCTTTCCCGAAGTCAAACAATCTTTGTTTTTTACACTATAAAATAGGAAACAGTGAAGTGATTTCCCCTTAGACTGTGCAAGACCACATTACTCAGGGTGAACAACAGCTATTAGGTTAGAAAATAACATAACTGTGTTGTCAACCACTGCTTAGTGTAAGATTCGATGACTGACGGGAATGACTTTTTTTTTTAACAGAAAAGGCTATTTCATTGTTTTGTCATTTAATCAAACTATATGTAATAACCCTTTTCCAAAAAATATGTAACAGTAGCTCCCTCCACATGCCAGTCACAACTCCTAGCCCACTGTCTGTCTCAGTCGCTCACACTACCTTTTCCTTACTTAAGGGGAATCTCTCTATGGCCCTGTAAGGAGCCTGCAGGTCACCCCTTTTTACCCTTGGCTATGGACCTGTAGCTACAGATAAGCAATGCAAAGGTTAACTTATTCAGCTCCTGAATCCAGAAACATGTAGACTGGAAAGGATGCATATTCTATTTGTATTCAATGAAGTATTACATATATTTTGTAACGAGCAGGGAACACTTGGTATAAGGGAGAATTTGACCTGAGCATTTAGGGTTCAGAGGCAGAACCAGACACAAGTTCGGGAGGAACACTAACAAATTTGGTGTTCAGTTTGCAGTAACAGACATAGCGGGCACCAGATCGCAGGCTGCACTCATCAGCTTTAGGCCCCGTTCACACTGTGCGATTTGAAAGTCGCGCGATTTTCAGATTCGCGAAATGGTGCGATAATGTCGCGCGACATCGCTGTTTTGTGCGATTTTTGCAAAGCACCACCAATACAAATCGCAAAATCACAGATAGCAAATCGCAAAAAAAGGGTCATGTACCAGCGACATGCTTCTGAGACGAGCGACGTCGCGCGGCAAGATGTGAACAGCTCCATTGAAATGCATTGGAGAAGCTACATAGTGCGACGTCGCGGCAAAATCCGCGCGATAAATCGCACAGTGTGAACTGGTCTTAATCTCCCAGAACATTGCTACACTGTGTCTGTCCTCCTGCTCTAGTGACACCTGACAGACCCACACAGCGGTGTTCCAGGGAGAGTGATGTGACTAATGCACATTCTCTTCCTGTCACTGTGAATCAAGCGCCACTGGCAATAGCACTTCACAACTGTATGGTGGCTTGCTTTTCAGATGACAGAGTGCGCTGTAACATACTGCATCATCTCCTCCACACTTTTGCTCCCAGCGTTTGAAATGAGAATAACAGGATTATTCAGAGAGAGGTGAAAACCAGGAGAATGACTGGAGAAGTGAAAATTCTACTTCAAAATAGCTGATTTGAAAAGTGAG
The DNA here is from genome assembly GCA_009667805.1 of Leptobrachium leishanense. NCBI lineage: Eukaryota > Metazoa > Chordata > Amphibia > Anura > Megophryidae > Leptobrachium > Leptobrachium leishanense. The sequence goes on from CM019067.1 coordinate 149,434,204, forward strand.
ATAAATGGAAATAAAATTCTGGTTTGGCTATTATGCCCTAGAATTTTCACTTCTCCAGTCATTCTCCTGGTTTTCACCTCTCTCTGAATAACCCTGTAAATTTCTGTAAGTGTATTGCTGCAGATCTCATTCATCCATTTAATAATTCTATTGAAACTGATATGAGTACCTTACCATTGGTAAATACTGGTTTCTAATTATGAGATGCCATTCCAGCTAGAAATATGATTATGCACTTCATCATCCTGAAGAAAATATATACAGGGCTATTCAGAGAGAGGTGAAGACCTTGAGAATGACTGGAGAATTTAAAATTCTAGGTCAAAATAGCCAAACCAGAAAAATTCTCCTATTTATCTCACTTTCCAAATTGGCTATTTGGTCTAGATTGTTCTCTTCTCCAGACAATTCTCAAGGTTTTCACCTCTCTTTGAATAGTCCTGATAATGTAAGTATTTTGCTATTACCATAATTATTAAATAAAAAAAATCCATTGCTTTGCTGTTTCCTCATAACACACAACACCTACCTAATTATACTTTTAATAGGAAAAACACTTTAATAAACTGCCAATTATTGCAATATGTTTCAATAACAAACAGATGGACACATTCAATTAATCACCTGATTAGAAGCAAACAGTGACTCAGGACAATAGGAAAAACTACAGCTCTTTAATGAAACATGCCAGGGATTTTAGTCTGTACATCTTGGCTGTTGAATAACTTTTCATAATATCACATTGAAAGTTAAAGGGCCGCTACCACCAAAAAATGAAATGTCCTTATTGTGTTTATTTTATGTTGCCGATATCTTACATGTACTTTGGTTTTCTCTTGTATGGTTAGGTCAGAAATTAATGTACTATACTATATGTGTCACTGGGTGCATCCATTTTGTCATCTTTTGTATTGTAAACACAGTATCTTTACCTCACTTGATCCTCACTTTGAGTCGACTCACATCATTGTATTGTGTGGGAAGTATTCAATGGACAACACCAGTGGGTAGATTAGAAGTCTTTTAAGATCTCTGCCATATCTCATGCAGCCTGGAGAATAATAGCCTTATCAAAACATTCCCTCCTCCACCTCAATAACTGGTAGATATTGTAGATTAAATAAACAAGAGCCACAAATCAACGCTTTTTGTAAATGTTGCATCACGGGAAAAAATTCATAAACTGGAAGTAAACTTAATTTTAACTTTCCTTTTTACATGCAATTACTTCAAAGAAAAAAAGCAGCATGTGTTTTATAAAGTGGCTTTATTTATAATTCACATAGGGATGCCCCGATACCATTTTTGTAAGACTGAGTACGGATACTTTTTTCCCCCAGGTACTCACCAATAACGAGTACCGATACCTCAGACTCGTGTGTGTGCGTATGTGTTTATGTATGTATGTATATGTTATGGTTAAAGTCTGAAGTGCGATTAATTTTAATCCATTACCCAGGCGTCGTTAGCAAAAGTCTGAAGTAAAATAAAATTTCAGACTTTATCCGTGTAATCTGCGTAGTATCCAGAGGCCTCTGGGTACTCCGGTTTTCTGCGGTGTTTTACCCCGGTAAAACGCACATTACCCTAGTGTTGTTGGATAAAGTGCGATGTGCAATGAAACAACAAACTTTATCTGGGTAAACTGCAAAGTATCCAAATGTCTCTGGGTACTCCCGTTTTCTTGAATTTTCAGCCGGTTCCAGTTGACTGAATTCCGAGGGTTACCTGGGTAAGGCTAGGGTCAGACGAACGCACTGATCACGTCCGTGTTGCCACACATTTGTTCGTCCGTGGTAGCATAGAATGATGATCAATAGAGACCCACACACGAAGTACGTCCGCACAAAAGTGCGGACGCACAACGTACGCAAGAACGTAAAACCGCTAGAATGGACATGCAGAGTGCGTCACGTCCGCATAGCTTTGTGTGTGAGTGATGGAACAAAGTCAGACGGACTGCATTTTTGACGTCCAGTATTTGACGGACAAAATGTTTTTCATATTAATTTATTTTCCCTTCTACACCAGTCAAAAAAGTAGTTAGTCACAAGAACAGACTGTGTGGCCACTACCGCGTCTTCCATCAGAACGTATATATATATATATACACACACACACACATATATATACACACATGACACATAAACATCATGTAACGCTTTAACATTCATATAAGAAACATATCCTGTTACTCTGTATATTCATTATATCCTTAATACATTTTAATGTTTGTCTTTTGCCATTTTCGTTGATAATATCCGTAGATAATAGCAAAATTCACTTTTATCCAAGCGGGGTTGGATGCTCTGGAGATTACCCAAGTGAAGCTGTGGATAGTCCTCAGATTACCCGGGTAAAGCTTCAGACTTTGAACGAGAACAAAATTCGGTTTTAACCAAACGGGGTTGGATAGTCTGCAGATCATCTGGGTAGAGTGTGAATTTTTCAGCTCCTCCAGACTGTTATCCAAGGGCAGTTGGTTAGTCCTAAAATTACCCGGGTAAAGTCTGAATTTCTAATTTTTTGCAGCATTACCCGGCGGTTTTGGGTAATGTCAGGATTACACGGGTAATCTTAAAATTAACCACAATTCGGGCTTTAACCGTAACACATATACAGTCAGGTACAGAAATATTGGGACATCAACACAATTCTAACATTTTTGGCTCTATACACCACCACAATATAGTTGGAATGAAACAAACACAAGTATTAAGAAGGGAAAGTTTGATTTATGATTATTATTCTGTCCCATTACTTTTGGTCCCTTAACAAGTGGGAGGCACATCTGCAAACTGCTGTAAGTCCTACACCGTTCACCTGAGTTGGATGTACATACCCTCAAATTAAAGCTGACAGTCTGCAGTTAAAGCACATTGTGTTTGTTGCATTCCAACTCCATTGTGGTGGTGTATAGAGCCAAAGATGTTAGAATTGTGTCGATGTCCCAATACTTCTGGACCTGACTGTATATGTGTTACGGTTAAAGCCCGAATGGCTTCTGCAATAACAAACCTTATTGGTTATTGCGTGGAGGCTTTTTATCTAATTTTTTGTTCTCCACTACAACCCAAATAAGTACTGATTTGCCCTACGGGTCCAAGCATCCAGCTGCAACTGGTCATGCCTAGCTTCTGCTGATGAGCGTCCAATAAACCCAAAACAGCGCTGTCCAGAAGTGGCTTTGACCAGTTTCATAAATCTGATCTCTGCTAAAAAAAAGCCATCTAGTATGGCATGGCATTAATTGAAGAGTTCAGTGTGGAAAAAAACGTCATGTGCATGTCTTATCCAGTGTTCCTTGCTGCATATGGGTAATGGAGCACAGGAGCTCTGTGATGCAGTTCTTTGAATTGCTGTGATGTGTAAATGGCTTCTGCAATAACAAACTAATATATATACATAAATACAGAAAAAATGGCGTCGCGCCCATACTCACTTATTTTGGGAGCGGCAGCAACTGCCAGGAGTAACAGCCCAGTCAATGTATAAAACATAAGGAAAAAGAGTGTCATCTGCGCTCGTTTCTATGTGTTCCATGTACAACAAAAATGAGGTTTTTGTTTGTTTCAATGGCCATTGCAACGTAAGCCCACTCGCCACTTCAAGGCACCTCTTTAGAGTGGGTACCTAACAATTGTAACCAAAAGGCCGCTCTACTGAGCAGCTCCAAGCCCCTCCAGCTGCTTTTCAGCGAAGGAGAGGCAAAGATGGTGGCTTTTATTTATACACGCACCAAACACTTCCCATTTGGGATCAAAAACAAAAACATGGAAAGAGGAACAGCTGCAGAACGACGGACTGGTGTTACAAGCATGATATACATAAATACAGAAAAAATGGCGTCGCGCCCATACTCACTTATTTTGGGAGCGGCAGCAACTGCCAGGAGTAACAGCCCAGTCAATGTATAAAACATAAGAAAAAGAGTGTCATCTGCGCTCGTTTCTCTGTGTTCCATGTACAACAAAAATGAGCTTACGTTGCAATGGCCATTGAAACAAACAAAAACCTCATTTTTGTTGTACATGGAACACATAGAAACGAGCGCAGATGACACTCTTTTTCCTAATATATATACAGTGCTTTTTTTTTCTGGAAAAATAGGTGGGGGTACTCTCACGCCCAGGGAAAAACTGATTATTATGACTATTTTCATGTCCTCATAAACAATAGTTGTAGTTCGCTTAAAGGAAGACACTATAAAAGGGAACCATATTTTTTAATACTGTGTTCCTTTAAATGAACAACTATTGTTGTAACCCTATGGGGGTTATCCACTAAGTGCCTCTGTTGCAAGAAAAATCAGTATTGCAGGGCAGTTAGCTGTTTTTTTGTGTGGTTTTTGCAACGATGGCACTGAGTGGATAATCCCCTAGCATTTCTGAGCACCACAACAATGAAACTTTGTTTTGCTGAGTATGTATGAACTCCACAGCAATAACACTCACAGTAATGCGCAGTGTATGAGCTCTACAGCAATAAAACTCACAGTAATGCGCAGTGTGTATGAGCTCCACAGCAATAAAACTCAATAATGCGCAGTGTGTATGAGCTCCACAGAAATAAAACTCACTACCGCCTTACAGTGCCAGCTCCTCTGATCACACCGCTTGCTTGACAATCCGCAGCTCTGGCAGATGTGTGTAAACATGCTGCACCCCTCCTACCCATGCTGTTCAAAGTTTCAGCGGCTGCAGAGAGGGGGAGCAGTCCTCCCTTGTCACTTACAGGGGGAGGGGGTTATCAGTCCCTACATACACTCCTGACAATCAGAAGCGTTCAGGAGCATCATGAGCTGCCGAGCGCTTCCGATTCTCTGCCTGCCACTGCAGGAGGAGCATCATCCTCTCTCCTGTTAGTTCTGGCTGGTGGTGAGGTGCCGGTACTGAGTAACCCCTGAAAAAAAGCCCTTCATATATACCGTATTTTTTGCTCCATAAGACGCACCTGACCATAAGACGCACCTAGTTTTTAGAGGAGGAAAACAGGAAAATAAATATTCTGAAATCAAATAGTGTAATAATGGATATACTGCCCCAGCTCATGGATACTGTCCCCCAGCTCATGGATATTGTCCCCCAGCTCATGCATATGCCCCCCCCAGCTTATGGATATGCCCCCCCAGTTTATGGATATGCCCCCCCAGCTTATGGATATGCCCCAGCACATGGATATGCCCCAGCACATGGATACTGTCCCCCAGCTCATGGATATTGCCCCAGCTCGCTCATGGATGTGCCCCAGCTCGCTCATGGATGTGCCCCAGCTCGCTCATGGATGTGCCCCAGCTCGCTCATGGATGTGCCTCCGCTCACCTGTCGCCGCCGCGTTAGGCTCTCTCTGAGCGTGCGTCTGGCGGCAGGAAGCTTGGGCACTCGCCTGGGGGAGCCACGTGACCGCCATCTCGCGAGATCGCGGTCACGTGGCTCCCCCAGGCGAGTACCCAAGCTTCCTGCCGCCGGACGCACGCTCAGAGGGAGCCTAACGCGGCGGCGACAGGTGAGCTGAGGCATATCATGGGGCATTCGCTCCATAAGACGCACCCACTTTTCCCCCACTTTTTGGGGGGAGAAAAGTGCGTCTTATGGAGCGAAAAATACGGTACATACATACACATATGGGTCTGAGATATACATATATATATATATATATATATACCGTGTTAGTCCAGATGCCAAAGTCACGAGTATAGCAGTACATAGTGATACTTTTTGTTATTTGACTAACGTTACATTTAAAAGACAAGTTTTCAAGAGTGTAACCTCTCCTCCTCAGGTCTGGAAACTGATCAGTAAGCATCCAGACCTGAAGAAGAGAGGAATACTCTTGAAAGCTTGTATTTTAAATGTAAATTAACGTTAGTCCAATAAAAAGGTATCTCTACGTACGGTTATACTCATATACATACACACACACACACATACATACATACACACTCCAGACCTCAGACTCTTGTGCGTGTCTAATGTATTATTCTTTATTTATAAAGCGCCAGCATATTCCGCAGCGCTGTACAATAGGTTACAGTATAGACAGGGTTACAATACATTGAACAACATTTGACAAACAGAACAGGAGGAGATGAGGGCCCTATTCCCGTAGGAACTCACAATCTAGAAGGGTTGGGGTTGGAAACGGGAGGAGAGGACTGCATGGTGAGAGTGATTGATGGTTGCGTCAGTGAGTTGGTTGGTAGGCTTCCCTAAATAGTAACGTTTGAAGGGAGCGTTTGAAGGAAGAGAAATTAGTGGAAAGTCTGACCGTACGAGGGAGAGCGTTCCAGAGAATGGGGGCTGCGTGTGAGAAGTCCTGCAGTCTATCATGGGAAGAGGTGATGCGGGGAGAAGCTAGGCGCAGGTCACTGTTTGACCTTAGGGAGCAGGCTGGGGTGTATTTGTTGATTAGTGAGGACAGGTAGTGGGGAGCTGAGTTAGTGAGGGTTTTGTAGGTAAGGATAATGATTTTGAACTTAATTCTGCAGTGGATGGGGAGCCAGTGAAGGGACTCGCAGAGGGGAGCGGCAGAGACAGAGCGGCGGGTGAGGTGGATTAGCCTGGCGGAGGCGTTCAGGATGGATTGTAGAGGGGAGAGGCGGGAGAGAGGGAGGCCAGATAAGAGATTATTGCAATAGTCAAGTCAGGAGATTACCAGGGCATGGATGAGTTGTTTTGTGGTGACAGCGATAAGAAATATTACGCAGTTGGTATCGGCAGGAGGAGGAAAGAGACTGGATGTGGGGGATGAAGGAAAGAGCAGAGTCAAGTGTAACTCCAAGACAGCGAACTTGGTTTGATGGGGAGATGGTGATACCCTCCACCGTGATAGAGAGGTCAGCAGGTGGGGAGGCATTAGAGGGAGGAATTAGTAGGAGTTCAGTCTTAGACATGTTGCTCTTTAGGTGGTGGGAGGCCATCCAGGAGGAGATGCCAGATAAACAGTCACTGACTTTGGAAAGGACAGGGGGAGAGAGATCAGGGGTATGTATGTATATATAAAATAAAAGGTATCACTATGTGCTTCTATAATTGTGATTTGTATATACATATATACACACACACACACCAGACCTCAGACCCTTGTGTGTGACATATATACAGTCCATAAGCATGCCAACACTCTGGGACTTCTATTAAAATTCTTTATTCCGTTTGTTTTAAAATTGCCAACGTTTCATTTCCTACAAGGAACTTTCCTCAGGACAAACATTAATTTTAATAAATTTTTTAATGTTTGCCTGTCCATGCTCTAGCCTTTCCAGTGATACCTCACTTGACCCTGTAGCTGCTATGGATTTGGAGATACATGGGTCCAAATGCAGCCCTGCATACATATACAAACACACACACACTCCAGACCTCAGATGTAGACACTGGGGTAGCTCGCGGAATGTTTGACCGGCATTCCGTCAGGCCTCTGCGGCTGGCCACGTTCCAGCGACCACCACCGTCGGCAAAGGTTTAGCGTGGTCGCTCGTTGGGAACTCCAGCCATGATCTCGCGAGATTATTCACAGTTCGAGATTGCGGCTGGAGGTTTCCAACAACGGCCACTCTAAACTTTTGCTGGCGGCCGCACATTGGAACGCGACCAGCCGCAGGGGCCTGCTAGAATGCCGTTAGAGCATTCGTACAAATGCCAGTATTGGTGCATCCCTAAATTCACAAGTAATCTAGTTACAGTTTATGTAAGTGATAGGGTCCCTAGAGGGCTTGCCTAGAGGGCTTATTTTGGGAACCAAGTCAATGGCTTCAAACGGGAAATTTACTATGAGGGCTGTGCAAGAATCGTATTGCTTACAGCTTAGTCATGATACCTGAGGCTCCTATTTTAATCCTTTGTACATGTCTGATTTGCTACTAGTTCTAAAATTATAGTGTCTGTCAGAATTCAAGAAATTTAAGTCCTCGGTACTTTCAAAGCCTTCACCACCTATCATTAAGTGCTCTCAGCAGAATATTCCCATCATGAAAAGGTGTCCTTAAAGGAACACTCTACTCAAAAAATCACCCCCCGTTTTTTTATCCTAACCTATCCCTATTCCCTTAATAAAACTTTTGTTTTTATTTTTTTTCTTGTAACTGTAATACTTACCCTAAAATCCTCTTGTTTCCAGCGGCGTTTTTTTTTTTTATACTCACCTCTCTCCTCTTCCGCTCCCGTCCTTCTTCTTGCTTCTTGGCTTCTGGTTTACGTGAGAAGCGCGCATGCGCGCCTCTCACGTAAGCCAGCCAATCGGCAGGCTTCCTCCCGGCTCGCTCTGAGGATTAGTGTTGCGCGCAAGAAGATGCGCGCAACACTAACCCTCAGAGGGAGCCGCCAGCTTCTGCGGTGAGTTGGAGACGTCATCGCGCTGAAAGCGCGATGACGTCTCCTACTCGGCAAAAGTCGGCAGAAGCGGGAAATATTATTCCCGCTCTGCTGACTGACAGCTGGGAGGGCGGAGTAAACTTCTCCGCCTCTCTCAGCTGTTTTCAGCATTTTCAGCTGATCGGCTGAGCAGAGGTAGGGGGGACAGAGGGCAGGATACTCCGGGCATCATGACCACCTAAAATAGCTTAGGTGGTCATGTTGCTTAGAGTATCCCTGTAAAGAACATCACCCACTCTGTGAATCAAACCCCATATCTTAATCCCGTTTGCATATAACTTTACTGTTAGTGGCATTCTTGTGAAGTATGGATGCTAAACATTTCAATTGCTCCATTTCCAACTGCAAAGTCTCAAATCCAAAGTAGACAAGATTTAGCCTGGGTGTCTTTTCTACACTTTATGCCAGTGCTTTCCTTTATTTTGGACTTGGACTAGTAATCAAAAAGGAAAACAAGTAAAAACGCCCTAAAAATGCACTGTTATTCATGTAGACACACAAGCAGTAAAATATAAAGTGACTTTCAGAGGAGATTCTCCCTATAAAAATAGTTAATTAAAATTACCGGACGATTACTTAATTATGCGGGGATTGGGATTGATTTTTAAATTATTAATCTTTTCTTTTATTTAATTTGTCAGTCTTCCGCATATTCAAAACTGGGCATCCCTAAGCATGTATAAAGCAAAGAAAAATGTACAATACAGGCGTAACCATATACCAGATGACAGTATATATAAGGATACATTGTTCCACAATGCTGCCAAACACCAAAAAAATCTTCCCTCTATATGACGAAAAAATAGATCCATACGATACATTCCAAAAAGGTGTAGTGCTTTGTCCTGGAGCTCCTCAACGTTTTTTCGTATGTTCTATGGTATCTCAAAAAATGGAGAGAAGATCACCACATAGTGTAACCGCTGTATAAACATGTGCACATACACAACTCAAAGGTAATTGCCAACGCACACTTTTTAGAGCCTTAGACTGGGCTCGCAGCTACGGACGTATGGGTTTAAAAGGGCATACCCATCAGCCACTCTGCATAAGTCTTCTCCACTTTCCTCCTCATTGGACCCCACATGGACATATGAAAAAAACAGGAATAGGCAAAGAATAGTGTAGAAGACAAGGACAGGTATTGTCAACCACGTACGGAGTGCGCTCAGTGAAGTGGCCAGACGGGTGTTGAATGGAAGGAACGTCCACTCTCACGGACGTTCCTTCCCCTCTCGAATGACGCTCGTCTGACACTAGCCTAAACCTACAAAAGTCTCACCCACAGTCAGTGTTTACTTGTGGATGGCAACCATGTAGAATTTGATAATGTTAACCATTTTTGGAGTATGTGATGGAAGCCCACTCCAAGTTTGAATAGACTCATTCAGCAGCTCATTAATCACTTCATGAATAATGTATGATTCACTGTCAAGATATGTGTATAATATGATTAGAATTTAACCATTGTTCTTGTGTGTACCTTATGTCTGGGAGGAATTGTTTACTGAAACGCTCAGTTACTTTGATTATTTCTTGTTAGGTTTTGTGTTTCAAGAAACTGGTGAAAAGGAATGTAAGGGAAACACAGAAATTAATAATCAGTCTTCTATTTCTACCACAAGAAGCATGTGTCTGGTTTCCCCTTGGCATCCCCATTTTAACACCGTATCATGGGGCAGGAGCTGATTCAGCAGTGGTCAGAAGTGGCGGATTAGGCCATCGTTCCGTTTGAGCCACGTGAGTATCTGATTTTTGGTGGGGGTTCAGCTGGTGATAACTGATACCACAGAAGCGGAATCAGTTAACCACAGCTTGAAACTGGTGCTAACTTTTTAGTTAACTGCAGCATTGCGGTAATTAGTGTTCGAACTTCATCCTAATAGTAATCCTATTGCTAATTACTCTTTGCACTCCCCATGTTAAGCATAGGGAGCGCAAAGTACAGTAAGCTCACGGTACGAAACGCCATTACTGATGCGCTAACGGTTGTTTTTAACCCGTTAGCGTTCAAGATGTGATCTGGGCGGAATGTGGTAACCTAATTTAAACTAGCACTAACCAATGTGAGAGCTAGCTCTAAGGAGGTGATAGGGCCCGTAATGGGCAGGATGTGATATGTCCATGTTACAAGGAGTAAAGATGCCCTTGGCATCATCGTTTTAACTTCAGTTTGTTAAGTGTTCCGGTTCTCCCTAGGATCTATGGTACTGGTCCCTATACGCAGAACATTATCTACCCTTCCGATCCTTGGATGGTCAGCAAAGCGACCTTTAGCTAGTGAGCAGGCAGATACGTACCCACAAAGGGACAGACACCAGATAATATAACAATATACGTAGTCAGTAGAATAGCAGGGATCTTAACTCCAGGAGAGGTAATCAGCCGTATGCCAAAGTCAGTACACAGAAGGGTTCTCAGAAAAGCCAGGATTGGTACACAGAGCGGGTTCTCAGACTTGCCAGGTATGATACACAGAGGGTTGTCAGGAATAGCAGAGGTCATTACACAGAGCTGGATGTCAAAAATAGCAGAAGTCGGTACAAAGAGCAAGTAGCAATAGAGAACACTGAAGGGATGTGATAACCATGTCAGGGCACTGGACTGAGACACTGGGCTTTAAACCCAGCGGGTGCCACATCATCAGGCCGCACCTCATTGACTCACCTGACCCGTAACCACAAGGGATTTTCATATCAGTCAAGGCCTGGCCAGCAAGCAATGTGCTGCAGGGTGCTGGCTAAACAGAATGGTGTGGGACATGACAAGTATGTTCGTCAACACGCACCCAATTGCAAGTGTGGGATCCTATACTTATAATAGGGATATATAATAGGGAAGAGAGAGGGAGGGAAGAAAGAGAGAGGAAGGAAGAAAGAGAGGAAGGGAAGAAAGAGGGAAGGAAGCGAGAGAGAGGGAGGGAAGGGAGAGAGAGGGGGAGGAAGGGAAGGGGGAGGGAAGGAGAGAGAGAGAGAGAGAGAGAGGGAAGGAGAGAGAGAGAGAGAGGGAGGGAGAGAGGAGAGAGAGGGAGGGAGAGAGGGAGAGAGAGTGAAGAGACCGAGTGTACCCAGCCTGTGTATCTCCCTGTCAGGACCTGCTGCTGTTGCCGGCATGGAGGGGGTCGGGAGACGCACAGGCTGGAATCTACAGCTGCGAGCTCTGCCTCTGTCGCCTGCATGGCAAGGGGCAGAGGGGGAGCATCCAGGAGCCGGGCTGGGTGCCTGTCACCTTCTACATCCCTGCTCTCCTGATTAATGTGAGCAGAGGGTTCAAATCCAGCCCGGGTGAAAAGCAGAGGGGTAGGAACCCTAGGCGTGCCCCCTACTTGTGGTATGCGTACCCCCACTGCTTCAGGGGATAGCAGAGAATACAAAATACAACAGAAGTATCAAGGAACCTAGGGGACCTGGATATTTAGCATCTAGTTCACAATAGGGACCTGAAAAAGAAACAATGATTAAGAAAACTGGAGCAAAAGAAAATCTCTACAAAACATCTGAACTGTCCACCGTAAAGTCCACAGCTTAGGCCGGGGTCAGACGAGCATCTTTGGAGAGTGGAAGGAAAGTCAATGAAAGTGGACTTTCCTTCCACTCAACGCCCATCTGGCCACCTCGCTGAGCACACTTAGTGCGATCAGCGCTGCAAGGTTCAATCCCCCTATGGAGGATCGCACTTTGCAGCCTCGCCAACGTGTGTCTAGCGTTTTAACGGGGAGGCTTTGCGCACGGATGCTTGTAGCACGCGCAATTTGTGCGCGTGCTAAAGTGTATGACCGGCCCTGTCGCAGCATCACAACTCTGCGACGGACACCACTAGGCACATCAGTACGGGCGCACCTAGTGAGCTCGTCTGACCCCAGCCTAAAGCATCATGCAATACTGAAATTAATCAATTTGCCCAGATTTGCCCAGTATTGTCAGTCAGTTGTCTCCTGGGAAGAAGAATCTGAGACAAGTAAAATCGAGTTGATCAGCAACCTATACAGGTGGATTAAACATAAATAGTTGAAAATGTCCAGTATGTCATAGAAATTGCATCATTAGACAAAGTATCTTATAATTGTATCTATAATCCTGGGTTTGGGATATTGCTGAGCCCCTAGATTGGCGCTGTTTTAGGCTGGTGTCAGAAGAGCGCACTGCAGAGAGGAAGGAACGTCCGTGAGAGTGGACGTTCCTTCCATTTTTCGTTGCCGCTGACTGCCATCAGCTGTGCAAATCGCGATCCTCCTATGGAGGATCGCACTTTGCAGCTCCGTTGACGCGCTTTCTAGTGCATCAAGGAATTCGCTCCCTAGACGGACACTTGCTGCGCGCGCACAAGCGTGTGACCGGCGCCCGTCGCTGCATCACGCGGCTACGACGGCCGCCGGTAAGTGTCGTCTGACACGAGCCTAAAGGCTAGCTGCCACCAGGGATGTTGCAGCAGTGGAAATAGCATGTCCAACACCGGACCTCCATACAACTATGAGATCTGTATAGATGGACGGTCCAGGGCTTGAAGGAAATTAGACAGGTCTTCATCTTCAGACACCATATAAAATATGTCAGAATCGGAATGCTAGGGAGGTTAAACAAGGTCTGCAGCAGTTTGCGCAAGATCTTCACTTCCTGACTCCAGTTCTGGTTAACCACGGATACGGAGGTTATTGCTCCGACCTCTATTATCGACATCATCTAATTGGCGATGAAGTTGTGCAAAAAGTCAGCAACCTGTGCCGCAAACTGGTCTACCTTGGAAAATAGGGAACCGTGGTCGGCTTCTAAATCTTGTAATGGACCCTACAAATGTCGGACGTCAGCTCCCAGGGCCGAGTGCTTTGTGTCAAAAGAGGACTGCAATATGGATAACATCTCCAGGATCTCTGTCTTGGTGGGCAGGAGGCGCAGGGCGTCTCTTACCTAGCTATGAAGTTGTTATGTGTACAACAGCTCTGGTTAAGTTTACACAAACCTTGGAATAGGCACTTTGTGTCTAACAGTGGTAACCTGGGACTGTTTGTGAAAAACTTTTCAAGGGGTCTGTTGTACTAGTGTGGGGTCAAAATATAACTCATTACTTACAGGCAAAGAAAGACACTACCCATGCAGATTCTCTCAAAGGACTATCATTGCTCTGAAGTGAAATGTTTAGCAGTGTGTTGGCTCAAATACTGATCAGGCGACAACACTGATAGAAATATTTTTATATGGCTTGACTAGTATAAAGTAATCCAAGACATTTATCAGGAAAATAAAAGGGACACAGTACACAAAAATTAGGGTAATTGCAGGTTAATTATTAAGTCCTCTTTGAGGACACTTTATGTTATTTATTTTGATCCCTATGGGCCCACCCTTGCTGTGCTTTGTTTTGCTGAGACTAGCGAGTTCCCCCCGTCCCTTCCCTCCCCTTTTTTTTTTTAATCAGAGACGCTTCGACCACCATTTTATTTTCTTTTTTCCCGCTGTCATTCCCCGGCTGGGGAAGCATTTGAGACTTTGCCACGAGGACTTATGTTTCACACCGATGTCACCTTGCTCCTTTATGGGCCTCTGCCATGCCAGCGATGGTTTTTCCTTTTTTTTTCCCCATCCCCCTTTTTTTTCTTTTTGGCACATGTCGGGATGTCCGTAGGCGCGCCACTATGGCACCTACCATGGCTCTGGTTGCCATACTTGGCCCTTGGGCTCCTGGGCCTCGTGACAATACCCTTCCACGGCCTCCCCCGGGAGTGAGCCGGGAAAGTCACAATACAGGCAGTTGCCGTTCTCCCTCTATCAAATTTATTTTGTTTTTCACTATCCCCCTTTTTTTTTTCTCTTTTCTTTCTCTCCCTCCCCCTCTCTCCTTACACCATTGATGGCATGCGGTTGGTGTAGTTCGCGTCCCCTTACCTTCACTCTTTTTATTTCTTTTCCTAAGTTGTTGTACTGCTGACCCCATTTTGACTTAATTTTTATCTAGATGAGACCCCCCTATTTGGGGAAGTTTATTGTTACTCTCCTGATGTACTTATGCTGACTGTTTATATACTGGCTGTCTTATTGCTGATGTTTTTTCAAAATAAAAGATTTGAATTAATTATTAAGTCCTCCTGAATCCCACCCAGGTGTCATCTCACAAACAACTTGTTATTTAACAAGGAACACTATCCAATAGTATTCCTTGTTAAACACATAAATTCAGCCAAGGAGAGAGCTCCAGAGATGGATCTTTACTCACTGGCTGAAGTAGAATGGATGTGTACATATTTTTGCCCAACAGAATCCCTGTTCTGTTAGGGTCGCCTTGTGTACACAACTGGCCAACTTAATATCAGAGGTGAAAGAACATCATATACAAAATATTTTGGCACTTAAGTTAAAGTAGGTACATATCAGTTATCTACACAATCTGATATGAAGACAGGCAGGTTGGACTGTATCATAAATGCACTTTATAATTACACCTTAACATGAACAGCAAAATCTCTAAACAAGTTACTAATGGTGAAGGAAGCTTCAGTTCAGTTGCTAAGGTTTACGTATGGCATCTCCTGGAAGGCTGAAGACAGTTCAAGATGTACCAAGGGGAAGTTCCAATGTAAGTTGGATGTGTTGTTACAAGTCAGGGTCTAAAGTAGGAAGAAATGGAGCCCATCGTAAGTAGAATTGTTTGCCAATTCCATCAGCATTAGCATCTAACCATGGCATGCGAAAGAAGAAAGAAATCCTCAAAAATAAGACAAAAGATGGGGCAGTAGGAATTTTCCAACATTGCATAATTGTTTTATGGCGAACTGCTGCCACTATTTTCGAAAATTGTTACATTTGAAAGTAGATGGCTACATCTTATTCTATTTTGCAAACTGTCATTGGATAAAATGAACGTAGCCCAAGTAAAAGACATGACAGACAAAAGACATAGGAGGTACCAAAATCATTTCCATAGCATGTTATCTATACATTTATGAACACCTTCGAACAGCGTTGATGTCCATCTATCTGATCTCTAGGGAAAACCATAGTTTCAGTGAGACAAGTAACAATAGTATGAATATCTTTATAATGTGGCCTATTGTGATGAACATTGAAAGCTGTATGTAGAAAGGGTTTTGGTGACAGATGCCCTTTAATTAGTGCTGAAAAGAAGTGATTCTTTTGAGAGGGATCAGATCATCTTTATCCATTCTCATGCACTGAAACGCATCATTTTACAGCTCATCTACTCATCCTGACCATTTTATCTTTTTTTTTCTTATATAAATGTCTATTATTTGGAAAACCATATCAGCAGTACAATAAACTGTAAGGCAAGACACGAGAAAGGGCCAAGCATGGCCTTCCCGAGACTGCCACAAAAAGGACACACAAGAGCAATAAAAACACGCAAGGAAAGTCATCAGAAGAATAGAGCAAAGGCCTCATTGGGTGAAAGAAGGCGATTCCAAGGAACAGGAGGAGAAAAACCAAAAATTCCACAAAGACTTTCAGCACCAGAGAAGGGGAGAGAGAAGAGAAAAAAAAAAGTTGGTGGGGCAGGGAACTGCCCTTAAGTGACATTCCCGGCTCACTCCGAGAAGATCAGAGGCTGTGGAAGAGGTCACTGGGACGGGAGAACCAGGGCCAATAGGAGTGGACAGGGCCATGGTATCCCATCAGCGCACCTGGGTCAGTCCGCGGTCCTACACTTAAAGAAAAAAAAAATGGGGGGGGACACACCCTGGAACCCCATCCGACCTCAAGAATAGTCTGCAAGAAAATAAAGAGTCAGGAAGGAAAATACAGAAATGAAGGGTATCCGTAGCACAAAAAAAGGGAGGTAAAAGTGGGGGTATACGTTGCGTCGAGGGAACATCATGGAGAAAAATCTGAAAAATATATAAAGTAAAAACTAAAGCAAAATCAAGGCTGGAGTCCAAGGTGGGGGAAGAAAATCGATCATCTGGGCTCCAGCAATGGACTCTGATGCTCATGAGGGACCGGTGCAAGTCCCAGCTGGGATAAGACATCTCGCGCTTCTTCCAAAGTCGCTGTCCAATGGGACTCACCATGCCTGGACATGGCAAGGGAACCGGAAGACCTCCATCGATAGCAAACCCCCTGTTTGCAGAGCACAGGGGTAACATCCCGGTAACATCGATGGGCCGCAAGCACCAGGAAAGGTAAGCCCCGGAAAATAATAACACAGCTGTAAGCATAAAGACTGTATACGTTGGGCCAGCAGCCACCAAAATCTGAGTATGAGCAGCCACGTCTCTGGTCACCACAAGAACATCTTGGGAGGCCTCGGTTGGAGCCGTGGCGGTTTTTCGGAGATGGCAGCCGACACAATCAGCGATCCCGCTGAGCCTTTACATGTCGGCAAAAGGTAGGCCAATAGACCTGTAACACAGATTAAGAGCCCCTCGATGGTCACCATCTAAGGAACCCCCACAGACATATATTCTGATGCTGGTGGCAGGCTTCAAGGGCCATCACTGCAGAACCCAGGAGGGCAACCAGGGACTGAAGATCGGTAACCCGGGAATCTGTGGCCACCTGCCGCGGCCTCCAGGGAGTGACTGTGCACATCAGTGATCCGAGACTGCAAGGCCTCTGTCACGGAATGCACCTCCTGTAGATCCTTACGCCAGAGACTTCGGAAGTCATCCATCACTAGACATGTGCATTAGTTTTAGTACTAAAACGATTTTGTCTGAATTTTGGGATAATTTAGTTTTAGTATGTCTCAAGAGATACGAAACTGCTCAGTACAAAAAACTAAAGAAACTAAAATAAAATGTGCTACATTTTAGTTTCAGTCCTTTTTGTGATATTACATTGATGAGTGAAGGAGACCAGCAATGAAGAGCGCAACATCGCAAAGCTACAGAAAAGGTTTTTATGCATAATCCTTCCCGACCCCTACCCGAAAATCTGACAGTGACAGAGCTCCAGATTACTCACTTGCAGCACAGACAGACAGCACAGGAGAGGAAACCTTTACTTAACCCTTGCATGTCTATGAGGCAGACAAGATGATAAAAGCAGCTGGAGAAGGAAAACATTCAAATAAATCACACTGAAAGCTAATGACAGAGGAGGGCTGGATAGTAAAGACTCCTTTATAACAAGCAGCGCTGGGAGAAGAGAGGGACTTTATAAAATGTGTGTTATCTCCCCTCCCGCTCTGCATAATAGGGGCTTAGGTCTGATACATTTTATATTATCCAGGAGCACTATCCCCCTTTCTTCATCTATAATACACGTTTTATATAAAGTCCCTCTCCTCTCCCAGTGCTGCTTGTTATAAAGTTTTTTATTTACGTCTGATGCATTTAGTATCCAGCTCTCACAGTTACTCTGTCATTATGAGCCTTCAGTGTGATTTATTTGAATCTTTTCCCTGGATTTAAAGTGCTTTATTTTATATTAAAAATTTTTTTGCACCAGTCATCTCTTCTCTGAGCTTTCAGACCGATTTACGTTAATATTTTCCCTCTCCCCTGCTTTTATATTCCTGTCTAAGTAAAAGTTCCCTCTCCTGTGCTGGAGGTTCTGCACCCTCCACATGCCAATGCAGTAGGATGTTCTATACAGAGAGGGGCATTAATTATTGCAGGAGGATGTTCTATACATTATACAGAGAGGGGTATTAATGCAGGAGGATGTTATATATATTATACAGAGAAAGGTATAAGGCTGGGGTCAGACCAGCGCACTTTTAGGCTAGGGTCAGACGAACGCATTTTCGCGTTGTCTGTGAAAAAGTGCGTTCGAACGAATGGACGCATTTTTTCACGGAGTACGCGATAGCGGTCATACGATGCGCATTTGCATCCGTGATTTTGTACGGATCATCAATAAAACACTTTGTGCATCTGGACGTTATGTTGGCCGGACATTAGCAGTGTCTGACATCTCCAATTCACGCACACACGCCTCTATGCGGACGCAGCGCACTCTGTACAACCGTACTAGAGGTTTTACGTTCGACAAAATGCGTTCGTTTGCCACTTGCGTTGCGCAGCCGGACTTTTGTGCGACCGTACTTCGTATATTGGCCGTCATTGCCCGTCATTTGCTGCTAGTGCGGCCGTGATTAAGTGCGCCTGCACGCGCGTTCGCACTGCCTCAGTCTGACCCTAGCCTTAACGTGCGTTCTGGCGCACATAATAACGGCCGCACTAGTAGCAGATGACGAGCAATGACGGCCAATATACGATGTACGGCCGCACAAAAATCCGGCCGTGCAACGCAAGAGGAATTTGAACGCATTTTTTTGAGAACGCTGAACCGCTAGTACTGACGTACTGAGTGCGCAGCTGCGGCATAGCAGCGTGTGTGCGAGATTAGGAGATGTCAGACGCTGCTAATGTCCGGCCTACATAACGTCCAGACGCAAAAAGAGTTTTATTGACGATCTGTAAAAAATCACGCCCGAAAATGCGCGTCGTCTGACCGTTTTTGCACATTCCGTGATAAAATACGTCAATGCGTTCGAATGCACTTTTTCACGTTCGCGGGGAAAAATGCTTTCGTCTGACCCTAGCCTAAATTGAGGAGGATGTTCTATACAGAGAGGGACATTAATTCGGGAGGATGTTCTATATATTATACAGAGACGGGTATTAATTAATGCTGGTGGATGTTATCTACATTATACAGAGAGGGGTATTAATTAATGCAGGAGGATGTTCTTTACATTAAACAGAGAGGAGCCTTTTTTTTAGCCCTTTAGTGGCTGTGAGTTCTGAGATCGGCTACTTGTTATATTATCTCTCAGTACAATGTTTCAGGCTCAGCTGTTACAGTAGCTGACTGTAACAGTGCTCAGAGTTTCAGTAAAATAAG
Source organism: Leptobrachium leishanense (assembly GCA_009667805.1). NCBI lineage: Eukaryota > Metazoa > Chordata > Amphibia > Anura > Megophryidae > Leptobrachium > Leptobrachium leishanense. Next base: position 149,453,375 of record CM019067.1, read on the forward strand.
GAAATATTGTTCTAACCTCTTATATATAAAAATATTATTTACTAGTTTTACTGAAACTCTGAGCACTGTGATGAGCAGCAGTCAGTTACTGTAACAGCTTTGCCTGGCACATTGTGCTGAGAGTGAGTGATACTGTAACAAGCAGCGATCTCAGCCCTCTGAGGAGCCACTACAATAGTAATTGTATCCACTGGTTTTCGGATGAATGAAATTAGTTTTCATACTAAAGAACGGAAAACAAATTTCTTTAGCAACTAAATAAATAGCATTTTAGGACTAATCTATTAGTTCAAAGCGAAATTTTGTGCTGTGCACATGTCTATCCATCACCATATAGAGGTCTGCTGTGGTAAGCGGTGATGCGGGTTGCTGCACCATCGGTTCTCCCGCTCCAGACACGGAAGACTGAGGCTGGGTTACTTCATCAGTGGATTCCGCATCCCACCATATCACCTCACATGCCAAGAGATGTTCTGATGTCCGGTAGGCGACGACCCTTGGCTGCACCGGATTTTAGATTTTTTCCCCATATACAGTTGTGTTCAAAATTATTCAATCCCCCACTGAAATTGAGTATTTTGGCCAGTTTGACATTGATTTTGATCATGCAGTCATCTTGCTTACAATTAAAAGAGGCACGTGTAGGTCAGACAAATATAACATAACATTTATAATGAAATAACCACAAATGTCTTTTCTGTGCTCACATCATTATCAGTTTTATTCAACCCCCAAGTGACATTCAATCTTAGTACAACATCCTTTTACAGTTATAACAGCTTTTAAACGTGAAGCATAGCTTGACACAAGTGTCTTGCAGCGATCTACGGGTATCTTCGCCCATTCGTCATGGGCAAAAGCCTCCAGTTCAGTCACATTCTTAGGCTTGCGCACTGCAACTGCTTTCTTTAAGTCCCACCAGAGGTTCTCAATCGGATTTAAGTCAGGTGACTGCGATGGCCACTCCAAAATGTTCCAGCCTTTAATCTGCAACCATGCTCTAGTGGACTTGGAGGTATGCTTGGGATCATTGTCCTGTTGAAAGGTCCAACGTCTCCCAAGCCTCAGGTTTGTGACGGACTGCATCACATTGTCATCCAATATCTCCTGGTACTGAAGAGAATTCATGGTACCTTGCACACGCTGAAGCTTCCCTGTACCTGCAGAAGCAAAACAGCCCCAAAGCATGATTGACCCCCCGCCATGCTTCACAGTAGGCAAGGTGTTCTTTTCTTCATAGGCCTTGTTCTTCCTCCTCCAAACATAGCATTGATCCATGGGCCCAAACAGTTCTAATTTTGTTTCATCAGTCCACAGAACACTATCCCAAAACTTCTGTGGTTTGTCCACATGACTTTTGGCATACTGCAGTCGACTCTTCTTATTCTTTGGAGACAGCAAGGGCGTGCGCCTGGGAGTTCTGACATGGAGGCCTTCATTACGCAGTGTGCGCCGTATTGTCTGAGCTGAAACTTCAGTACCCACATCTGACAAATCTTTTCTCAGTTCCTCAGCAGTCACACGGGGACTTTTATCCACTCTACGCTTCAGGTAGCGCACAGCAGTCGAAGTCAGCATCTTCTTTCTGCCACGACCAGGTAGCGTTTCAACAATGCCCTTTGCCTTGAATTTGCGAATGATGCTTCCTATGGTCTCTCTTGGTATGTTTAACATCTTTGCAATCTTCTTATAGCCATTGCCCTTCCTGTGAAGAGTAATCACCTCTTCTTTTGTCTTCCTGGACCATTCTCTTGACTTCACCATGTTTGTAACCACACCAGTAAATGTCTAGAAGGAGCTGAGTATCACAGTCATTTTAAAGCTGCCTAATTGGTGCTTATTAGGCTTTATTGCTGCTCCGTGACATCCACAGGTGTTTTCAAAACCTGATTGAAAACACTTGAATGAACCTCTGTTCTTCAGAGTGGTAGTCTTTAAGGGGTTGAATAATTGTGTCAATGAAGAATTCACAAAAGAAACATTTACTACTGTATTACAAAACCAATTGATGTCATTTTAGTTGCATATGGTTCTTTAAAAAGTCCTTGTAGGATTTCATTCTGAATACAATTACAAATGTACACTAAATTCCCTAAAACCCTTTACAGCATTGGGGGTTGAATAATTTTGAACACAACTGTAGGTGAGTAAGCTGACTCCAAGATAGGACCAGGACTAGGCCTCAAGATGGCCGCCACTGACAGGTGGCAGCGAGGGAGTGTGCCCAAAATAACACAAAGAGCGGCCACAGCAGGAATCAAGCCGGGCCAGGAGTGTCCCGGGTGTATCAGCAACTGGCCCGGGATACAGCGTTGAGGTCGGGTCACCAGAACAGCCGCATTCACCTGGTTACAGGCAGCACGGTGCGGAGCTCAGCTGAAAGGAGACTGCTCTCCGCGGGATGCGGACTTATTTTATCTTTTTAAAACGCTCAGGATATGAGGAGGGCCCTCCCAATCCTGCCCCGATGTGGCAGAAATGTAGCAGCCAGGATTTTGAATTTCCCAGCTGCCGGTCATTAGATCGATCAATAGTGACATCAGTATGCAGAGAGTGTGCTGATGTCACCTTCTCCGAGACTTCCCACATTATTGAGCGGTCTTAGGGAGGCAACAATCAATCTGTGCATGCATGCTCAGCTCTGATCCATCACTCTGTGCAGGCACTACAGAACTTGTGTACGTAAAGTGCATAAATCAGTAGCGGTGGCCAATTTGCAGTTCCCATACTGCGCAAATTGAGTATGAGCGCAAATTGCATTAGAGAGCTACAGAGACTTATGGGATGGAAGTCCCTGAGCCAAAGAAAAGGATCTGTGAGTGACAAGGAACAAAGAGGGGAGTAAAATCAACTAAAATAGCAAGGGCCGGATTAACATGGGGCGGATGGAGAGGCCCCTCCAGGCCCCTACCTGAAAATAGGCCCACAGCCAAGAGGAGGAGACGCTGGCCGGTGTTCTGACAAAATTAGCAATTTGTCAGAATCACCGGCCGACAGGCCGCTTCTGAACGCATCAGCACAGAGGCCCGTTCAATACCTCAGCAGCTGCTGAATTGCTGCAGCGCAGCAATTCAGTTTGCTGCAGCAGCGTCCTTGAGCGCTTTGGATGCGAATTTTGAATCCAAAATGGCCGACGATTTCTTAATGAAAAATTCAGATTGTTTTTCGGATCACTCGGACAAAATATGATAAAGGAAAGCAGTCAGCACAGTTGCTCCACGGAGGTAATGGAGAATGCAGGGTTAAGGGGATCAGGCTGACCCAGACCTATCCTTTTACCCTCCCTCCCTCCTAGTTCAATTAACCCCTTTCATCCCTGCACTGCTGACCAGGCCTTGGCATGGACCAGGAGTCATCCATCCGTTTTTTTTTAACACTCTACTTGCCTGCACTGTACTCTGCTAGGAATTTCACATGAAAAGGAGGGATAGCTCAACCAGGACCAAGTGAAAGCTTTTGAGTTCTGGCTGCAGGCAGCAGGGCAGGGATGCAGGGGTTAAATGAAAGAGATAGCTCAGGTTGATGAACCCTGCCTACAAGACAGCAGTACAGCAACGGGTTAAATGAAAGGAGATATTGCTCAGGGTCCATTTAACCCGTTGCATCCTTGTTCTGCTGTGTGCAGCCAGGGCTCGCCAGCCTTCACACAGCCTGAGAAAAGAAAAACTTTTATTTATTTTAAACTACACTTGAGTAATTGTTTTATTTTTTTCCCCCTCAATTAGGTTTGGAGTTACACAATCACCAAACACCAGAGCAGCACCCTGGAGATCTGAACAGGCCCAGGTAGTGCCCCATCACACAAAGCATCAGCTCTGAACTTCAGAGGATGGTAAGTATTTGAAAAAAAAAAAAAAAATGCTGTGGATTCTGTGATACACTCATACACACCGCACATTACTGGGAGTTTTATTGCTGTGGAGCTCTGTGATACGTACATACACACACTGCCCATTATTGTTAGTTTTATTGCTGTGGAGCTCTGTGATAAGCTCATACACACTGCACATTACTGTTCGTTTTATTGCTGTGCAGCTCTGTGATACGCTCATGCAGACTGCACATTACCGTGAGTTTTATTGCTGTAGAGCTCTGTGATACGCTCCTACGACAGGGCATACACAGTTGGCACGTCATTTGCTGCCGTGGGACAGCTTGAACTCAAGCCGTCCCCTGCAGCCAATGACGCGCACTGCTCGTCAGTTGTGCAGGCGGGCTGAAGGAGGGGTCTGGCGCATTGTAAGTCACGCTGTGCTTCATAGCACATCGCATCAGAGTCACCAGTCAGGTTTTCCAGTTGCTTTGACATTGGCATAGCGTGACATATGCACAGTGCGCCGTCCGACTCTCTAAACGAGAAAGTAGCGCATACCGATTGTTGGCTCATTATCTATAAAGAGGCCCACCAAAACCCTCTGCACCAGGCCCATGATACTCTTATATTACTGGCAGCATCTGCCCAATTATTAAGGACAAAAAAATTATTTCTAACAGTATCAGTTTAAAGGAACATGCTACTGAAAATAGAATTTCGGTTTTTTGCCCTTAAATCATTGGGCAGAGGCTGCTGACAGCCACTGCCCAATTCTTTTTTTACTTCCTTTTGATGATATTACTCACCTTTTGTCCCTTGGCGTGCGCAGCTCCTCCTCTTCTGCTCAGGAACTCAGAAACCACATGATTGAGTGTGCAGATATCGCATGTGATCGAAATAGTGATCGACGGCCAGGAAGTTCAAACCTCCCAGCTGCCTGATTCTGCGTGGGAGTGGGAGATGGCCGTGGGGCGGGGTGCGTGAGGCAAAATCTCCCTACATCACCACACATTTTAAGGAGTTTGTGACATCTGGGAGGAGGGGGGGGATACTCCACACACCCTGGCCACTTTAAAAAGCTAAGGTGGATACAGCTGGCCGATGAATGTCTATTGATTGTAAAGCAAAGAGTCAACTCCTGAACTCCCAATAGTTACACAAGATCAATCAACAATATGAATGGTATTTTGAATTAGATACACTGCAGCTCAACATCTATTTCACATTAAAGCCTCTTTCATTATAAAAATATAGATATTTCATTATTTTCTCTTCCTTATGGATCCAATTAACTTTGTATGTTGGGGGGGGGGTCACCTCCCAGATCATGAGATGAGCTTTAGATCGGGAAATTAGCATGGGAGATGTACATGCCAAAAATAAAACAAAAGAAACTGTATGAGATGCATAATGTTAAGCGTTATCCTGTTCATACATAAGAAACGGTTTGTGCTTTTTGCTGTACTATGTGAACCGTTTCATACTGAAATACAAGGAATATGAATGATTCAGAAAAAGTAATCCATACACAATCTTTTCATGTTGTAATTTGACAACATTTTAATTGGAAGAATTCTCAAACTGCATAAACAAAAATTATATTGTAAACCAAAAGCATTGCCTATACTAAGTAGGTCATAAGGATTGTGTATTCTTTGCAGCCTTCAACTAGCGTTGTGTGATGAACCTAGGGACCAAGCTCAGGGTGGGGGAAAACCTTATGAGAATTGCTGAAAGCGCCAATGTCACAACTTACTAAAGAAATCACTAATGAAACAGTATGAACTGTATGTACCATAAACATGAGACCTCAGCTTATACAATGAATCATAATTTTGTCACTTATGAGGTTATTCTCCACTGTTTACAGTTCTTGCAAAGAATAGTGAAAAATCAACATTGTTGCAACCACGACAAACCTTGACAATCCATGATGGGAAATTTAAACATTAGCTGGCAAGGTTTCATTGTTTGCAACACCAGTAAATAAAGTGAATAACCCCCAGAGACTGTCTATTTATGAGAATACTGCCTATTCTCTTGGTATGCACATATGGAAGATTCCAATCCAAACCAAAGAAGAATCACGCTTTTGCAGAGCTAACTAGAGGGGATCTGTTACCAAAACATTTTTCTGCATTCAACACAATTGGGCATGTTATGAAGATATCTATAAGGATGCTGCAGTTTGCCCCCCTGATTAGCTCCTTTTCCGGCAACGCGGTGCGGCCATGGCCGCGGTTAGGCGGTCTTGGGCCCTGCTGGGTTCCCGGGTCCTTCGAGAGAGATTGGGGAGCGAACGTGCTACCCGCTACCCCATGTGGATGGACATGGGCTGAATCACACAGTCCCGCTATGCTTGCGGCTGCGGACCCTTCCTTCTTTACCCACTGCAAGTACGTGTTATTGTGTTTTCCTCTCTTTGTCCCCCTTTGTCGATGTGAAGTGGCCCTGATGACATTTTCCTGTGATTTTTCCTTTTGATTTTTCTTTTAGTTGATTCTAGCAGAGCATTTTCCTTTTCCAGCTGACTTGTTTTACGGTTCATTCCATGCTTTTATGCAATTTTGATGTGATGCTTTTTGGGACTTTTGCCTTCTCCGGTTTTTAATTTTTTTATTTATACTATTATACTATTATTTTATGCTTAACTCGATGACCTGTTAAGGCCCTGCGAGGCCATTTTTTTCACTGTTGATTTATTGTTCGACGCTGCAAAAATTCTAAAATAAAGAATTAAAAAAAAAAATTGGTTCTCACCGTGTGTAAAGGGAGGACCTAGTCCTAGGGTATTATCGGAAGTGTCATCGCTGAATGTATTTTAAGGGAATTGTTTGGAGCGTCTGAGTGGTGGGAGTTTCCTGGAGTTGTGTGATTTTTATATTATATTATATTATTATTATTTATATATATATTATATATATATATATATATTATATATATATATATATTACTTTTCACTTACTAGGACATTTTTTTATTATACTTTCACCGCTTTTAATTCTTATCTTTTTGTGTAAGGAGGGGATGTTACCTCTGATGTACGTGAAGAGATGGGGTTCACTCTTCCCAGAGAGGTTCAGGGGAGCATTAACAAAGTAGTATTCTTAAGGCTAGGGTCAAACGAAAGCATTTTTACACGCGAACGTAAAAAAGTGCGTCCGAACGCATTGATGTATTTTTTCATGGAATATGCGAAAACGGTCATACGATGCGCATGTTCGTGCGCGATGTTTTACGAATCCAAACCAGGAAACTTTTTGCGTCTGGACGTTATGTTGGCCGGACACGAGCAGGGTCTGACGTCTCCAAATCACACACACACACACACCGCTAGCGGGCGCAGCGCACTCTGTACGTCCGTACTAGAGGTTCTGCGTTCTCGAAAAAATGCGTTCATTTTCCACTTGCGTTGCGCGGCCGGACTTTCGTGCGTCCGTACTTCGTATATTGGCTGTCATTGCCCGTCATTTGCTGCTAGTGCGGCCGTGATTAAGTGCGCTAGAACGCACGTTAAAAATGCGCTGGTCTGACCCCAGCCTTAGAGACTATTCTTTAAGCACAGAAATTTCAGCAACATTTCGGTGTTTTTCACTTCGGAGCAGTTTGGGGCACTTTGGCGATTCCATTTCACAGATAGTTCGGTGAATTCACTATTTAGCGATTGGTCACTGTAGTGCACCGAAGGAGGAGTTGATGAAGCTCCAAGAGAAAGTTGGAGAACATCGCTGAAGAGCACAAAAAAGCGCGGAAGTGGCCTTGGCGAATTCCACCAAACTGCAAAAAATAACAAAAAATACAAAGCTCTTCTTTTCTCCTAATAGGAATTTAAACTAATAAAAAAGGATTAAAATGTTTGTAAATAATAAAAAAGGTCCTTTAACACTTTGCCGGCGGGAGGAAGCCAGTGGGGCGTACTAGTACACCCTGCTTGCCAGCCACTGCGGTGGGCTGCTCCTCCGGCCTGCCTAGTAGCTGATGCACGAGTTCAGGCAGCACATGTCGACTGCTGGATGGGGCCGTGTAGGCCGATTGAAGTCAATGGCTTAAAGGCCCACCCACCGCAGGGACGGCATAGTACAATAGTACACCCTGAGGTGGGAAAGAGTTAAAAAATAATAAAAAGGTCGGTTACAGAATTTAAAAAAAAAGCCATTTAAAAAACTTGGGAAACAAAAATTTTGTCTAAAAATACAAAACGGTGTTATAAAAAATAAAATAAAAAGGCTTTTTGCTGAAAATGAAAATAAATGGCTATTTTTTTTTAAAAAAAATTATTACTTCTTTGCATTGAATCCTGTGGGATTCGCCTGTTTAAGCCTGTTGGTGAGAGGCGTCCCCTGGTGGTGAGAGGCATTCATGTCGGTTTTCCCGTTTTGTTTTTGGCTGTGCTGTCTGGGGCTGATCTGGGGTTCTGCTGTGATCTTCTGGTTTGAGGTCACATGGCCCAATCACACACACCCACTGCCTATATAACTCCCAGCAGCACAGTGTTTCGTTGACCGTTTGTGGAGTTCATACCTTGTACCCTGTATTTTGGTTTCTGCGTATGACCGTAAGCGTGTTCTCTGGATCTCTCTCTCTGGCCTGCTCCCTGGATTACTGTATGCCTGTTCAGTTGCCAAGTTCTGCTACTCCTGACCACGTTTATGTTTCATGTTTTATGTATCTTGTTTGTCTGAGTTTAGTTTACTCGGGGGCCAATATTCAAGGACCTCTCCAGTCTAGGATGCTGTCTGTCTTGTTAACCCTCGCTCTTCCTATTCCCTCTGGCTCTGTCATTATTTGTGAGGTATCTTCACTAGTTAGAGGCCACACAAGGACCTACCCCAGCATAGGGATCCCTTCAGCTTTCTTCTATGCCCTCCTGTCTCTCGGGTTTCCAGTTTGGTTCACCTCTTCTCTGGAATCTGTATATTGTACCAAGCCAGCAGCTCACCTGCCTAAAGGGCTACACTCCTTGTTCCAAGCCACCATGATGGCCCAAGTGGGCCCCCCAGCGTGACAATTTCAATGCCATTTAACCCCTTAGTGACCGGGCGGTTTTACACAAATCCGTCCGTTCGTGACCGCAGCTGTTTTTACGTTTCTGCGCTCTTAGTGTTTACGTCAAATTTTCCTCTTACTCGTTTATGTAACCCACACATATTTTACACTGTTTTTCTCGTCACTAAATGGACTTTATAAAGATACCATTTTTTTCATCATTTCATATAATTTACTATAAAAAATATTGTGAAATATGACACAAAAATTGAAAAAACACCACTTTTTCGAACTTTGACCCCCAAAATTTCTTATGTATCAACAACCGTCAAAAATTTTTTATTCCTTAGTAGTTTCTAAATTTAGTACTGAGTTTAGCAATACCCAATGTTTACATATTCCTCGCTTTTTTCCTTATTTTATGCAACAATAAGTGCAAGTAGCACTTTGCCATTTCCAAAGAGTTTATTTTCAAAACTAGTGATAGTGACATTGTAACACTGATATCTGTCACTAATTCCTGAATAACCCTCCACATATACATATTTTTTTAAAGTACACAAATCAAGGTATTAAACTTGGGGTATTTTGACTCTTTCCATGCAAACCATTTTACCACAAATCTATGCCAAAGTTTGAAAAAAAAAAAAATTTTGGTGATTTTTTTTTTTGAACGTAATTTAAGAATACATGTACTGTGAACTTTAAGGTTTACTGCCAAAAAGCACCCCAAAATATGTTCAGCAACATCTTCTGAGTAAATTGATACCACCCAAGTATAGGTATGTCGGGTCATTTGGGGGCTAAAAGGCCTTATTTGGGGGGTGCACATTTCAGTTTTCCAACTTGGAATTTTCACATTTCGTCATCATGCACCCATGTCCTATTTGGGACATTTTTGAAGCCGGCCAAAGTAATTTACCCCCATCAAACCATATATTTTTAGAAAGGGCACACCCTAGGGTGCTTCAAAGAGTTGTATTTTAACACTTTCCATGCACTAGCTCTTTGTCAATCTTTCAGGTAGTCACTTTTTGTGTTATTTTTTCACACACATTGTACTTTAGGCATGAATTGTCAAATCCAGTTATGGGTTACTGCCAAAAAACACCCCAAAATATGTTCAGCAACATCTTCTGAGTAAATTGATACCACCCATGTATAGGTATGTCGGGTCATTTGGGGGCTAAAAGGCCTTATTTGGGGGGTGCGCATTTCAGTTTTCCAACTTGGAATTTTCACATTTCGTCATCATGCACCCATGTCCTATTTGGGACATTTTTGAAGCCGGCCAAAGTAATTTACCCCCATCAAACCATATATTTTTAGAAAGGGCACACCCTAGGGTGCTTCAAAGAGTTGTATTTTAACACTTTCCATGCACTAGCTCTTTGTCAATCTTTCAGGTAGTCACTTTTTGTGTTATTTTTTCACACACATTGTACTTTAGGCATGAATTGTCAAATCCAGTTATGGGTTACTGCCAAAAAACACCCCAAAATATGTTCAGCAACATCTTCTGAGTAAATTGATACCACCCATGTATAGGTATGTCGGGTCATTTGGGGGCTAAAAGGCCTTATTTGGGGGGTGCGCATTTCAGTTTTCCAACTTGGAATTTTCACATTTCGTCATCATGCACCCATGTCCTATTTGGGACATTTTTGAAGCCGGCCAAAGTAATTTACCCCCATCAAACCATATTTTTTTAGAAAGGGCACACCTAGGGTGCTTCAAAGAGTTGTATTTTAACACTTTCCATGCACTAGCTCTTTGTCAATCTTTCAGGTAGTCACTTTTTGTGTTATTTTTTCACACACATTGTACTTTAGGCATGAATTGTCAAATCCAGTTATGGGTTACTGCCAAAAAACACCCCAAAATATGTTCAGCAACATCTTCTGAGTAAATTGATACCACCCATGTATAGGTATGTCGGGTCATTTGGGGGCTAAAAGGCCTTATTTGGGGGGTGCGCATTTCAGTTTTCCAACTTGGAATTTTCACATTTCGTCATCATGCACCATGTCCTATTTGGGACATTTTTGAAGCCGGCCAAAGTAATTTACCCCCATCAAACCATATATTTTTAGAAAGGGCACACCCTAGGGTGCTTCAAAGAGTTGTATTTTAACACTTTCCATGCACTAGCTCTTTGTCAACTTTCAGGTAGTCACTTTTTGTGTTATTTTTTCACACACATTGTACTTTAGGCATGAATTGTCAAATCCAGTTATGGGTTACTGCCAAAAAACACCCCAAAATATGTTCAGCAACATCTTCTGAGTAAATTGATACCACCCATGTATAGGTATGTCGGGTCATTTGGGGGCTAAAAGGCCTTATTTGGGGGGTGCGCATTTCAGTTTTCCAACTTGGAATTTTCACATTTCGTCATCATGCACCCATGTCCTATTTGGGACATTTTTGAAGCCGGCCAAAGTAATTTACCCCCATCAAACCATATATTTTTAGAAAGGGCACACCCTAGGGTGCTTCAAAGAGTTGTATTTTAACACTTTCCATGCACTAGCTCTTTGTCAATCTTTCAGGTAGTCACTTTTTGTGTATTTTTTCACACACATTGTACTTTAGGCATGAATTGTCAAATCCAGTTATGGGTTACTGCCAAAAAACACCCCAAAATATGTTCAGCAACATCTTCTGAGTAAATTGATACCACCCATGTATAGGTATGTCGGGTCATTTGGGGGCTAAAAGGCCTTATTTGGGGGGTGCGCATTTCAGTTTTCCAACTTGGAATTTTCACATTTCGTCATCATGCACCCATGTCCTATTTGGGACATTTTTGAAGCCGGCCAAAGTAATTTACCCCCATCAAACCATATATTTTTAGAAAGGGCACACCCTAGGGTGCTTCAAAGAGTTGTATTTTAACACTTTCCATGCACTAGCTCTTTGTCAAACTTTCAGGTAGTCACTTTTTGTGTTATTTTTTCACACACATTGTACTTTAGGCATGAATTGTCAAATCCAGTTATGGGTTACTGCCAAAAAACACCCCAAAATATGTTCAGCAACATCTTCTGAGTAAATTGATACCACCCATATATAGATTTGTTCTGTTGTTTTTGGGGTGCTACGCCAATCTTTGACATGTGCTTGTCAATTTTCTAATTTGACATACAGTATCTTCTTTGCTTATCTTCTTTTTAGGGGCCTTTTTACATACCCCAGTTTTATGAACGTGCATATATTTGGTAAGCTAACACCCCAAAGTATTGTAAATGGAGTGTTTTTATGCTATGGATGCATCCGTTTGCTCCAAACAAATTAGATACTGTTTGGTGGTCATTTTTCATTTTCACACCCACATCAGTTTTGGACTGTGATTTAGGAGACACTGTTGTTTTTTACTGCATGAAAACTCTCCAGGTTGTTTTCTGCAAGGTCTCCTGAGTACACCCATGCCCCCCATGCATAGGTTTGCCAGGATTTTGGGAAGGTTCAAATACAATTTTTATGACTTTGTCATTGGAGTTGAAATTGAGATTATTTCTTCAGCTAGGCCTAGCTTTGGTTTTGGGTCTACCGCATACCCCAGTTTGAATTATTGCCAGAAAATTGTTTATATTTGTTATGTTGACACCCCAAGGTATTGCATATGGAGTGCTTTGATGCCATGGATGCAACGGTTTTAGCCCAAAACATTTGAGAAGGTGTGTGGCGGTAATTTTTCAATTTTCAGATTTTTACGCCCACAGTAGTTTTGGACTGTGATTTAGCAGACACTGTTGTTTGTTACTGCATGAAAACTCTCCAGGTTGTTTTCTGCAAGATCTCCTGAGTACACCCATGCCCCCCATGCCTAGGTTTGCCAGGATTTTGGGAAGGTTCAAATACAATTTTTATGACTTTGTCATTGGAGTTGAAATTGAGATTATTTCTTCAGCTAGGCCTATCTTTGGTTTTGGGTCTACCGCATACCCCAGTTTGAATTATTGCCAGAAAATTGTTTATATTTGTTATGTTGACACCCCAAGGTATTGCATATGGAGTGCTTTGATGCCATGGATGCAACGGTTTTAGCCCAAAACATTTGGCAACAAGGTGTGTGGCGGTAATTTTTCAAATTTCAGATTTTTACGCCCACAGTAGTTTTGGACTGTGATTTAGGCTAGGGTCAGACGAGCGTAGTGTTCACGTCCGTGATCGCGCCTAAAAGTACGTCCGTGATAGCATGACATAAAGTCCAATGGAGCCCGACACACGAAGTACGTCCGCACTGAACTGCGGACGCACAACGGCCGCGGCCCACGGACGCAAGGCAGGCAAGAACGTAGAACCGCTAGAACGGCCGCACAAAGTGCGCTGCGTCCGCAACGTCTGCATAGCTTTGTGTGTGAGTGATGGAACGTGGTCAGACGGACTGCATTTATACGTCCTGCATTTTTCACGGACAAAATGGTTTTGCAATTGAATTTATTGTCCCTCCTACATCTGTCAAAAAATAAATGTCAGTGAAAAAACGGACTGTGTGACCACTACTGCGTCTTCCGTACTGACGATGTCCGTACTGCACGGACGTACAGTCCGTAGAAATCACGCTCGTCTGACCCTAGCCTTAGCAGACACTGTTGTTTGTTACTGCATGAAAACTCTCCAGGTTGTTTTCTGCAAGATCTCCTGAGTACACCCATGCCCCCCATGCATAGGTGTGCAAAGATTTTGGCAAAATACAGCACCAATTGTAGAACATAAAAATGTACGAATAAAATGTAAAAGTCTGGTGCCTGTCAAACTGGGGATGCTCTCTAGGGGAGCACAGGCTGTTGTCACTGAAGTGCATGAAACGCAAAATGTTTTCATACCTTCTACGTGACATTGATTGGAGGTAAATGGGGGTAGAGCAGATGGGGCTACTGCTCCAGCAGGAGCGAATTGAGGGCTTCTTTATGATGCCCTCAGCATAGTAAGTGCCCAGAATTTCAGAAATTCTGGCACATCTAGCGGGGTCCATTGCTGCCTTGCCAAGTAGGAGTCTGGCTTCGCAGCACAATGCTGATGGGCATACAGATTTGATTGGGCCACGATGTGGCCCAACAAATCATTCCCCATAAACACCTGCAAAAACTGTGTGGCGGTAAATCCTGCAACATCAATATTGATGCCAGGATTTGCCGTGAAAGGAGGGATATCTGGCCTCTGGCGATGAGGCACTACCCACTCCTCAGCTGGAGCTGTGCGTCTCCTGCTGGCAGGTGGTGACCCAGGATCTGCATCAGAAACATCACTAGATACATCAGCCAGCATAGATAATGTATCTAGCGACGCCTCTGAGCAGTTAGCGGGGTCGAAATGAGGGTCTGAGTCTGACGCAGATGCCTCAGATTCTGACGCCAGGATGGCATATGCCTCCTCGGCGCTGTACACCCTCTCAGACATTATATATAATAGATTATAAAATTTTATAATTATTATATATATATAAGCGGATTGTTGGTTCTTAGAAGAACCGTTGGGTTTCACAAGAAAATACAAATAAACACCTAAATCTCTCTAAATCCCTCTAAACCTGCCTCAATTCTTCTAAATCTCCCTAAAATCTCTCTAAATCTGCCTCAATTTTTCTAATCTCACTAAATCTCACTAAAATCTCTAACCTGTCAAATCTGATCTCTCTCTCTCGCTCACCAAAACACAAGTGAGGAGAGGGAGGGAGAATCACAGAGGTCAGAGCCAATATTTACAAAATATTGGCCTGACCTGACAAATTAGAAATTTTATTTTGATTTTTTCTAACTTCTGATTGATGTTGCTAGCCTGCCTCTCTGATGAGGCAGGCTAGGAACATCCCACTCAGCCCCAAGATGACCCTGCCCTTAGAACCCTAACCCTACCCTGACCCTGCCCTTAGACCCTAACCCACCCTACCCCTAACCCTACCCCTAACCCTACCCCTACCCCTAACCCTACCCCTAACCCTACCCCTACCCCTAACCCTAACCCTCCCTACCCCTAACCCTAACCCTACCCCTAACCCTACCCCTAACCCTACCCCTAACCCTAACCCTACCCCTACCCCTAACCCTAACCCTAACCCTAACCCTACCCCTAACTGTCAGTTTATTTTATTTATTTTTCTTTTTTTACACTTTTTTACACACTTTTTTTTTACACTTTTTTTTTACTTTTTTTTTCACTCTGCTGGGTGCCTTGATCCCTCGAGGCACCCAGCAGAGCACCTGATCACTGAAGTGATCGATTTTGTACTGAGTGCCACGATACCTCGTGGCACTCAGTACTTCCTGCCGCTACCGGAAGTGATCGCTCGGGGGAGCGATCACGGACGGACCGGCGGCAGGTAAGTATATTACAAGGATGCCTCGATGTCGAGGCATCCTTGTAATATGCTCAGAGCAGCTGGAAGCGATCCGATCGCTTCCAGCGCTCTGTAGAAGTGCCGGGCACCTCTCCGGTGCAACCGGATGTAGATCGCTCCCGGGGAGCGATCAATGGTGCCCCGGCACTTCTAACGGCCATTGCACGGATGCCTGGACTCCCAGGCATCCTGCAATGGCGTTTGAGCTGCTGGAAGCGATCCGATCGCTTCCAGCAGCTCAAAAACGGCAGGACGTACCATGTACGTCAGCGGGTCTAAGAGAGACCCGCTGCAATGACGTACATGGTACGTCCTCGGTCCTTAAGGGGTTAAGTAAAGGTCAGGCGTTCTGTGAATAGACGAACCATTACTTCTCTATGGGACAATTTTGCTGCCAACGAAGACAGCCGATCTGCACCATATTTCCCAATCGTTTAAGAGCTGGATAGAGTAGTGGTAGTGTCACTGCTTTGTAAAAGGGAGACCTGGGTTCAAATCCCTTTAAGGTAATTTCTCCAATAAGTGTCTCTGCGACAGGCACCTGTCTATGTGTAACAGCCTATCTGCTAAATATTCGTTTTAGAGGGGCAAAGGTTTAAAAGTAACATCAGGGAGGGCGGAGCTAGCAGCAGCAGCAGGCATCCGTGTTTCAGAGGAGCTCCGCATTGAGCCAGCATTTTACCGCCTTTTTTCCTCCTCCTACACGGCGTCTTGCAGTGCTCGGTTGCCCCGGAGTGGTCTGGGGATTGCCGTGCTCCTTACCGGCTATCGAACCGGGTGTTCCGAGGTGCTCTGCAGCGTTTTTCCCGGACTTGGGCCTAGTGACGGCGGCCATTTTTGAAGCCTCGTGCCAGCAACGAACGGACCCTCTGTGCCTGCGGTGACTGCAGCGACATGCCAAACGGCCGGACGGCGAAGGGGAGCTCCCGCCAGCGGGATATTAGGGACACGCTGACAGGTGGGTCTGTTACTGGAGGGGGGAAGGTGATTGTGCCTCTCCCTCCAAATTATGGATCGTCTGGGGAAGACGACGGTTCCTGGCCAAGCGGAGACGGAGCGGGGATGATGTGGCTCTCCCCTCAGAACCTGTCGCAAGACTTGCGCCCACTCTCCGCGGCGGCGAAGAAGCGGGCGCAGAAAAAGCGTAAGGCCGCGCTGGCGGTGTCCTCTCAGGCCCTGACTGGCGAGGACTCAGCCGACGAATCTCAACTTTCTACCACCAGCAGCGGGGCCCCGCATAGAAACCCTGGCCCGGAACTGGTGCCTCAGGCGACAGTGACTGTGCCGAAAGTAGCCCCCCTGGCGACGAGTACCGCTGACTCTGCGTCAAGAGGAGAAGATGAACATCTTCCTGCCACAAAAGGCGACTTCTACAGAATTTTAAATGAGCTGCGAGAGATACGGGAAATTTGGAAACCAGAAGTGGCTGCGGTCCGCGAGGAGGTCGCTGCGGTACAGGTTCAGGTGGTGGAAGTCCAAGCGACTACCTCCGCGATGAAGCTGGAACAGACTCGTCTCTCGGACCAGGTTGTCGCACTTCAGTCGCAGATGGAGGTTCTGACCCGCTCCGTGGAAACATTAGAATCTCGACACAGACGCCGTAACATACGGGTCAGGGGCGTCCCAGATTCGGTTTCAGCTGAGGAACTGTTGCCCTATGTCACTCGTTTGGCCCTCCAGGTCGTTGGGCTCCCATTGGATACGCCAGATGTCGTTGGCTCTGTATTTCGGATCCGGAGACCTGCATCGTCCCTAACGGGAGCACCGAGGGATGTTGTGGTAGCTTTTCGCGATGTGGCTTTTAAGGTGAAGATGTCAACCCCTGGCGCACGAGATCCGGTGCAATTCGAGGGATCTACCCTGGCACTTTACCACAACCTACCGTTTCAGACCTTGATGGCACGACGCCGTTTTAGAGAGGTGACGTCTACCCAGCGCAGGAAAGGAATTCGCTACTGGTGGGGCCCGGCGGGCACTTTGGTGGTAACGCACGCTAATGTACCTTATACAATTACGGACCCTGCTACAGCTTGGACTGACCTTGCGACGGCCGGTATTCCCCTGGACCCTCCGGAGATACAGCCGGGGTGAAGATTATCCTACCCCTCCATATGTTTTTGTTATAATTGCTTTTCCGACGAATCCCCAGGACTGTTTTGTTTCTGATTTTGTTTTTAATTTTCAGCTATACGACTTCGGCACGATTTTCTTGATTCACGCATGGTCTATTCTTTAGCCGACCGTTAAATTTGAACGCATTGTTTGTAGCTTAACTTTTCCTCATTCACGCTAGACTTTGCCACCGGACTTTTCGTCTTCGGTTTAACAGGCCATATATGGCCGCATTTTCGTTTGATTTCATGATCTTTCTTTGTACTTTTAATCTTTAAATAAAGAATTAAAAAAAAAAAAAAAAAGGAACATCAGGAAGTATTATTTTACTGAGAGGCTGGTGGATACATGGAACAGCATTCCAGCAGAAGTCGTAGAGGCTAAAACAGAGTTTAAGCAGGCGTGGGATAGGCATAAGGCTATCCTAAATAAAAGATACATCCAGAGTGAAGTATCCATAAAATTGGGTAGAGTAGATGGGCCGAAAGGTTCTTATCTGCTGACATATTCTATATTTCTATGCCAATTTGCCTATATTTGGCAAATTGACAGTTTAGTGAATAGAGAAACTGCCCTAAAATTGCACTGAAAGGTGAAATTCACCATTTGGTGCAATTCGGTGCTTAGTGAATAACCTCTTTAGTTTTGTAATATACAATAGGATTTATTGTCAGATAAAACACCATTTTAGATAATATTGGAAGACATTTTAGCCAATAGCACATGGGGAGTACGTGGTCCAGACAGACAAAACCACAGAAAAATTGTGGGAAATGTTTATCTCTGGTTTTGTCCCTGATAATTACCAATTTCCAAACTTCCACTCTCATATACCCTGTAGTAATGAGATATTCATACAATCACACATACAGTTGTGTTCAAAATTATTCAACCCCCAATGCTGTAAAGGGTTTTAGGGAATTTAGTGTACATTTGTAATTGTATTCAGAATGAAATCCTACAAGGACTTTTTAAAGAACCATATGCAACTAAAATGACATCAATTGGTTTTGTAATACAGTAGTAAAGGTTTCTTTTGTGAATTCTTCATTGACACAATTATTCAACCCCTTAAAGACTACCACTCTGAAGAACAGAGGTTCATTCAAGTGTTTTCAATCAGGTATTGAAAACACCTGTGGATGTCACGGAGCAGCAATAAAGCATAATAAGCACCAATTAGGCAGCTTTAAAATGACTGTGATACTCAGCTCCTTCTAGACATTTACTGGTGTGGTTACAAACATGGTGAAGTCAAGAGAATGGTCCAGGAAGACAAGAGAGAAGAGGTGATTACTCTTCACAGGAAGGGCAATGGCTATAAGAAGATTGCAAAGATGTTAAACATACCAAGAGAGACCATAGGAAGCATCATTCGCAAATTCAAGACAAAGGGCACTGTTGAAACGCTACCTGGTCGTGGCAGAAAGAAGATGCCGACTTCGACTGCTGTGCGCTACCTGAAGCGTAGAGTGGAAAAAAGTCCCCGTGTGACTGCTGAGGAACTGAGAAAAGATTTGTCAGATGTGGGTACTGAGGTTTCAGCTCAGACAATACGGCGCACACTGCGTAATGAAGGCCTCCATGCCAGAACTCCCAGGCGCACCCCCTTGCTGTCTCCAAAGAATAAGAAGAGTCGACTGCAGTATGCCAAAAGTCATGTGGACAAACCACAGAAGTTTTGGGATAGTGTTCTGTGGACTGATGAAACAAAATTAGAACTGTTTGGGCCCATGGATCAACGCTATGTTTGGAGGAGGAAGAACAAGGCCTATGAAGAAAAGAACACCTTTCCTACTGTGAAGCATGGCGGGGGGTCAATCATGCTTTGGGGCTGTTTTGCTTCTGCAGGTACAGGGAAGGTACCATGCGTGTGCAAGGTACCATGAATTCTCTTCAGTACCAGGAGATATTGGATGACAATGTGATGCAGTCCGTCACAAACCTGAGGCTTGGGAGACGTTGGACCTTTCAACAGGACAATGATCCCAAGCATACCTCCAAGTCCACTAGAGCATGGTTGCAGATTAAAGGCTGGAACATTTTGGAGTGGCCATCGCAGTCACCTGACTTAAATCCGATTGAGAACCTCTGGTGGGACTTAAAGAAAGCAGTTGCAGTGCGCAAGCCTAAGAATGTGACTGAACTGGAGGCTTTTGCCCATGACGAATGGACGAAGATACCCGTAGATCGCTGCAAGACACTTGTGTCAAGCTATGCTTCACGTTTAAAAGCTGTTATAACTGTAAAAGGATGTTGTACTAAGTACTAAGATTGAATGTCACTTGGGGGTTGAATAAAACTGATAATGATGTGAGCACAGAAAAGACATTTGTGGTTATTTCATTATAAATGTTATGTTATATTTGTCTGACCTACACGTACCTCTTTGATTTAATTGTAAGCAAGATGACTGAATGATCAAAATCAATGTCAAACTGGCCAAAACACTCAATTTCAGTGGGGGTTGAATAATTTTGAACACAACTGTACCTATCGTTTCTGCTATATATATTTTTTTAAGAAAATACAGAATATGGTTCAGAAATGTCTGTTCTTCCCTCATCAGAATATATTTGCATGACAGGTACAGATTCTGTTTGAACTTTTTGCTATTTGACATGTAGAAAATTGGGTCATTTTAAACCATGTCACACAAACGTTTTGTTTTAGTTGGATAGATGCGAACGCCTAAATGCAAAACCAAATGAAGATTATTACTTTTTTTATTATCAAATCAGTAGCATACCAACAGTATCAAGGATCCTGGTGTCCCGAAATACAGCTGACAGCCAACGGAAATAACAATTTTTTCATCATCTTCTGCTTCACATGAAAAATATATTATCCAATATAAAAACTCCAGGGATATATGGCCGTAAAGTACATCTCCGTGTAAATAAAAGTAAAAGCTAAACTTTCTTCACTTGTTTTGCGATAAAAATCTTAATATGAAATTTCACCCAAGTTATCAAAGAAAGAATGGCACACAGAGTTAGGTCCTCAGTCAGGCTAATAGAAGAAAATGTGTGTGCAGCCTGGCATCCGTTTTCAATTAAAAACTTTATAGGCATAATCTGGATACGCAAAGATGTATTTAGACATGGATAAGGAGTCTGTATGAAAAATCATACTATTAACTTGAATACCTACCAACATTGGCGGAATTGATGATGGCTGGGGAAAGAGCACAACTGAGCCCCATTCAATACCTCAGCAGCTGCTGAATTGCTGCAGCGCAGCGATTCAGTTTGCTGCAGCAGTGTCATTGAACGCTTTGGATGCAAATTTCGAAGTAAAATGGCTGATGATTTCTTAATGAAAGATTCAGATTGTTTTTCGTATGACTCGGACAACAGTTGAGGTATATATGATAAAGAAAAGCAGTCAGCACAATTCTGTTTTGTATGCACACACCACAAATTATAGTTTTTATTGAATAAAACTTATGTTTACTTTTCAAACAAAATATAATTGAACTGTAATATATGTCTATGTGCAGGGGTAAATAATAAATATTTTGTGCTTTGGTGAACAAAAACCTCAAAATTAACATTGCCGTACTGAATTGTTACTTGCTTCATGGCTGCGGCTGTCTTTACTACGTCACACTCAGCTTCTCGCAGCATCTCCTTGGGTCACTGCAAGTGCTAAATTAGCAGTGCTGAGCGCTGAGCGGCAGAACGGCGTTCAATGGCAAGTTGCAAACTTAGCACTTGCAGCGGCTGAGGTATTGAACGCACCAATGGGTGAGGAGCATCCGTGCAGCATGTCCGAGGAGAAACCCTGCACGCGGTCCACACTGGTTGCTGCAGCAGGAAGGGGTTCATGGCTGACCTGAGACAATCTCCTTCCTCCAAATATTGGATTCTTCCAGTTTTTAAATTCATTAGAATCTCAAATGTTCATGAACCCGAGCAATCCGGATAAGGAGTGCTCAACCTGTAAAATACCTGGGGTATTGCTAGGTCCCAAAGGCTTTAGCTTAAAGGGAAACTACCACCAAAAACGGGAATGATTTATTTGGTTTATTTTAAGTTGCTGAGATCTTACCTTACATGTGCTTTCTCTAGATGTGTTACTGGTTCTACCCATTTTGTGATATTTTTGTTATAAACTAGCCCCCCCCGTATCTTTACAGCACTTGCCCCTCATGTGTGGGATTGAGCATAGAATGGAGTAGTCTATGGGTCAGGCAGCCGACTCATTGTATTATGTGGGATGTATTCAGAAGATATCACCAGGGGGTAGATTAGAAGTTTTTTAAGATCCCTGTCTCATTTTATTCAGCCGCCAGCTTTTATTTTAAGTAGTTTAGAGAATACACTAGCCCCCTGTAGCCTTATCTAAACATTCACTCCTTCAATCCATCCATTATAATAATAGTTATACTAAACATAACGCATTTACATTTGATTATAAATATTTAATTGCAATTCTTTTGTTTGCACATATAATAAAATAAAGCATCCAACATTCATGCTTTTGAACATGTATATTATTAATGAAAGTATTATTACATTTAAAGAAAATCAATTTATCTTGAAAACTGCCATCAAAAGAAATCCCCCCAGCTCACCCCAAATTGAATAGTTTTGCATTGTCTTTTTTTCTAATAGAGAAGTGCCCAATCTAGCCTGAGCCAAACATTGATTTACCCCTTAATGACGGGCAGGCATCACCCATAGGGGTGGCTTAACGTTGACAGGTGCCGTCGCGAACCACAGATTGCGGCCCACCCCGCTGCCAATGCATGGCACATGTCATTGGCTGCAGAGGGACGGCCTGAGTCCAGCAAACAGCAATATTTCAGTCATCTAGAGATGACTTTTGTCAAGCAGTACTGCACACTTCTATCTTCATTGGATGCTGGGGAGGACCCCTTTTGCGTACATTTTGGCGAGTATTTTTTATTGTAGTTTAGGGTGGCATTATACATTGATAAAGTGAACTATCCTGACACTTTTGCTTTATACTCTGAAGTGGAAATAAATATACGTAAGTGCCAGTGCACCCGAAGAATCAAGGGCGTCCTCTGATGTTTTCTATATTTCACTGCACACTAGGATGCCGTAATACAGTGGTTGAAAATCACTGCTTTAGACTAACGACGTCATTTTTGTAGAAGCATTAACATTTACGCCTGCTTTTTTCTAATTAATTAGAAATGGCATATATGATAGAGATTTCAGAAGAAAAAAAGAAACAGGAAGCAAAATTACATTGACAATGATTCATTTGTAGTCCGTGGACATACCGTATATACTTTTTGTGAATAAAGAGCTGCATCTTTAATGGGTATTCGATTATTTAAAAGAGAGATGTGTAATGTTACTAGTAACTACAAACATGTTGAAGATTCATGCCCCAACGGATTACATTTGCCAATATATAGTGAGGGAGAAAGCACTAAGTAATTTATGAGTAAAATTGAAATATATAGATACACAAGTTCAAACACTATAACCAAGCTAAAAAAAAGGATTTGTAGCAGAAGCATTTTTAATGTATTTAATTGACCATCAACAACTTGACAGTATTATATTTATTTCCTCCACCTTGATCTAACCTCTGAACACCCTACGAATGATCAAGTCATTTAAAACTGGGCTAAATTAAACCTGAGGGGGGCGCGACCCGCCCCTCCTCTAAACCAGAAACATCTTGTCCTTTCTGGCATGAGTGGCCTCAGTACCTTTTAAAGACGCGTTTAACATTCCCAGAACATATCAATCCCCTTACGCGAGGCCTAAGGGATTTCACATAATGATGGATGAAAATACAATTTAGTAAACTAGACAAGCTGAGAAACCACACATTGAATTCAATTCCTCTACCGTGTTTCGCCTTTTACTACTTTTTTCTGTCATTTTCCTATGAAAAATTAACAAAGAACCAGAATTATATAAAATCCTGACACAAAAAAACCTGACAGCATTAGGTTATGTGGTAACATGTAGAAAAATTATACTGAATACCAAAAACACTCACAAAAATAATCTGTTTCACTACTTTTTAAAACATTCATACATATATGTACAAACCAGAAAAATCTATATAAAAAGATGGCAAATTACAAGCACTAAAAGCAAAGTGTAAGGTGAAATTCAGCAAAATAAAGCCCACAATTCTGGAGGCTCTCATATATTAACAAGCTATAAATGATCATAACAACATATACACAGCCATAATGTTGTTAATGCGAAATGGCTATAAATCAAACTGCATGTATGCATTTTTAATTTCAAACCCAAAGCACAGAGAAAAAACCCCCATAAAACATGCAAAAATAAAACACACACAGAATTTCATGAAAAGGAGAAAAAAAAAAAATCAAAAAGAAAAATCACAAGTAGTGATGAGCTAAAAGACCCATACAGTTGTGTTCAAAATTATTCAACCCCCAATGCTGTAAAGGGTTTTAGGGAATTTAGTGTGCATTTGTAATTGTATTCAGAATGAAATCCTACAAGGACTTTTTAAAGAACCATATGCAACTAAAATGACATCAATTGGTTTTGTAATACAGTAGTAAATGTTTCTTTTGTGAATTCTTCATTGACACAATTATTCAACCCCTTAAAGACTACCACTCTGAAGAACAGAGTTCATTCAAGTGTTTTCAATCAGGTATTGAAAACACCTGTGGATGTCACGGAGCAGCAATAAAGCATAATAAGCACCAATTAGGCAGCTTTAAAATGACTGTGATACTCAGCTCCTTCTAGACATTTACTGGTGTGGTTACAAACATGGTGAAGTCAGAGAATGGTCCAGGAAGACAAGAGAAGAGGTGATTACTCTTCACAGGAAGGGCAATGGCTATAAGAAGATTGCAAAGATGTTAAACATACCAAGAGAGACCATAGGAAGCATCATTCGCAAATTCAAGGCAAAGGGCACTGTTGAAACGCTACCTGGTCGTGGCAGAAAGAAGATGCTGACTTCGACTGCTGTGCGCTACCTGAAGCGTAGAGTGGAGAAAAGTCCCCGTGTGACTGCTGAGGAACTGAGAAAAGATTTTTCAGATGTGGGTACTGAAGTTTCAGCTCAGACAATACGGCGCACACTGCGTAATGAAGGCCTCCATGCCAGAACTCCCAGGTGCACCCCCTTGCTGTCTCCAAAGAATAAGAAGAGTCGACTGCAGTATGCCAAAAGTCATGTGGACAAACCACAGAAGTTTTGGATAGTGTTCTGTGGACTGATGAAACAAAATTAGAACTGTTTGGGCCCATGGATCAACGCTATGTTTGGAGGAGGAAGAACAAGGCCTATGAAGAAAAGAACACCTTGCCTACTGTGAAGCATGGCGGGGGGTCAATCATGCTTTGGGGCTGTTTTGCTTCTGCAGGTACAGGGAAGCTTCAGCGTGTGCAAGGTACCATGAATTCTCTTCAGTACCAGGAGATATTGGATGACAATGTGATGCAGTCCGTCACAAACCTGAGGCTTGGGAGACGTTGGACCTTTCAACAGGACAATGATCCCAAGCATACCTCCAAGTCCACTAGAGCATGGTTGCAGATTAAAGGCTGGAACATTTTGGAGTGGCCATCGCAGTCATCTGACTTAAATCCGATTGAGAACCTCTGGTGGGACTTAAAGAAAGCAGTTGCAGTGCGCAAGCCTAAGAATGTGACTGAACTGGAGGCTTTTGCCCATGACGAATGGACGAAGATACCCGTAGATCGCTGCAAGACACTTGTGTCAAGCTATGCTTCACGTTTAAAAGCTGTTATAACTGTAAAAGGATGTTGTACTAAGTACTAAGATTGAATGTCACTTGGGGGTTGAATAAAACTGATAATGATGTGAGCACAGAAAAGACATTTGTGGTTATTTCATTATAAATGTTATGTTATATTTGTCTGACCTACACGTGCCTCTTTGATTTAATTGTAAGCAAGATGACTGAATGATCAAAATCAATGTCAAACTGGCCAAAACACTCAATTTCAGTGGGGGTTGAATAATTTTGAACACAACTGTATATAACGGAAGTAAAAGAAATTTGATAAATGGTGAGATGTGACAGGAAAAAGGAAGAAAAAAAATCATACGAAACTCCACTTATGAATGTAATGGAAAACTACAAAATTAATAATGGATGAATTAGGAATAGATATGGATGAAATTTGTAAGGAAAAAAAAGACTACTATTTCGGTATCATTAACCCAACAATAAAAATGAAAATTGAACTTAATGATCTTCATTTCTTATATTACGATGCAGCAGTGTTAATTTTATTACTGTTTATCATGTGCTCATAGATGTTGATAACAGATTTTGACCTGACGCAGTCTGCCATACCTCTCTAAATTGTTAAGTATAGGATTGGGATAGGTTGGGCGGGCATCACTGGCACACCCGCCAAAAAAGGGGCATGTCAGACCCCATGTATCATTGATGGGGGTAGTTCTGCCTAGGCAAGAGACAGACACTCCCCAAAAGAAGAGTGTCTTGCTGCCTTGTCGATTTGCTGTTTTGACAGTACAGGTTCCAAATTTCAGCACTGGTCTATCTAAAGCAAGAAAGGTGGCAGGTATGGGTCAGGCACAGGCAAATAGGTGGTGAGGCAGTATTACCGACAGAAAAGAAGCCCAGGTCTGAGCGCCGGTCTGTTCATGTCCGAGCCAGGCGCTCCATGCAGCAGCCTTTGACAGGGCGGCAAAATGTTGCCCTTGGCAAAGAGCCGCCTGGAGCCAAAGGCACCATCTGGCTCCAAGGACAGAACGGCCCTGCTTATACCACATATAATTAACATATTAACACTTTACGGGCAATATTACAAAGTTGGTGCCAACTTAATCAGCCGTTTGTAAACTTAAATCCATAGACGATAATGGCTCTGGTAAGTTTACAACAGCTCTGGTTAAGTTAGCACCAACTTTGTAATATAGCCCTACATCTTTTGGCAATAAGCTCACTATAACTATGATACACCAGTTTGTCTCCGTCTTCTTCAACTGGTTTTGGATCACTTGTCTTTAGCTCCTTCAAGCCAAGCGACAAGCTATGACAATCACAAAGAAACTGTCTATGGGGCCGAGTACCTAATGGCACAAAATCAGCTGATGCTCACAGCACCTGGGTCACTGTTGCCAACTGCCTCTGATGTGAAGGAAGGTGGACAATACAAGTCTCTGCAGCCACGTGCGTCGACAGCACATCGATCAGATGATATTGTGACTTGAAGGATGCTCTCACTCTTAGAATGCAGAAAGACCCTGGTCATGAAGGGGTTAATCTGTATACATGTACTTTAAGTAAATAAGCTTAAGATTGTCCTCACTTGCGCAGTGCCAGGGAGGTACTATGTAACTACAATACTTTTATTACTTATATAATTTGTGCATAGTTTGTGAAGAAGCACCTTTAGTAAATAGGGTCCATAAATATATGTGTAGTGCTCACCCCCTAAGGAGCCGCTGAATAACCCAGAATTTTTCTCACCACACTAACAATTCACTGTACACCAGCACACCTTTATAGATTTTCTTGAATATACTTTACTGTAGGCAATAAATCTCAATATTTACACATGTACTTTAACTGTAAGAATCAAGCATTCTACGATATAAATGGTGGGCAATATGAGCGGGTAGCTGTATAGCAACTAAACCGTTAATATAACTCCCAGTCCATTGGTTCAAAGTCCGATTTAGAAATACATATCTACATGGTAAGGAGGATATTTTGGGCTCTTACATGGTAGCTGTTGGCATAGTTGTACAGGTTTTCATCGGGGTCACAACGCTACGGGCTGCCAGAGCGCTAATAAAATGCAAGATGTTCACCACCTGAAAAAAAAAAAAAAGAAAGGAAAAGAAAAAAAAAAGGAAATACATATCTAATAGTTTTGTCCTAGAGTAGCCGGGTACTAAGTCCACTGGCCAGTGGATGGATGAATGTCTTTGACTAGTCAATGTTGGGGCCCAAAAATGTAGTGAACTAATAAGTGTGCCATGTTAGCAATATCATAAGCCGGAGGTCTCTCACCCAACCACCGAAACAGCTGGTCCCGGACCGGCGAAACGCTGATGAAACGTCCCTCGTGAGAAGATCCATCCTCTCAGCTGTCTGGAGCCCGAAGCTGTTAAAGTTCACACTCTCGATCCTATTCTCCTCAGTCGGAATCAGAACACTGCCAGCACTCAGCTCTGCCTGCGGCCTCCTCACCCATAATCTCTCTCGAACACTCTCGGGACAGGGACAGTTCAGCGTGATATACGGCAAGGCAATTTGCACTCTCCCAGATCACTCCAGCAATGGATGTCACCCGGTTCTCCGCACTCCAACCTGCAAGATCCCAGAGAATGTCACACAAGCCGACTGCCTTCTCCCGCTGCTAACTCCATCTGTCCCTGGCGCCAGACGCACGCCTTCCTCCCTCTCCGAGGGTTTCTGGGAGACGCAGTCCATATGTCCATTACAGTCTTTGTCAAACTGTTGCACTCTGGCTCCCTCTATGGACATAACAGCTGCAGTTCTCAGAAGCCAAAGCAACCACAGGGCTACATATGTATTTAAAAAAATAACAGGGACAATAGAGGGATTGTATGCAGTATGTTCAGATGTAAATTATCCACTCACTTCCCATTAATTCATTTACCTGGCCAGGCAATTTATAAAAATGAAAGTAAGCAAAACCAGGAGAATGAATGCTATTCTATATAATATATTATTCGGCCTGAGTAATAAACCCATAATTCTTTATTTTTCACTAGGAGGAGGACAGGAATCAATTTTCTTGAAAATAACGGTCATGTAAACTAGCGCTTGTTGCAGGCAGAGAAAATATTCGGTCATAATAACTCAATCATGCAAAATATTTTACTGCCAATGACACTCAAATATCCCACTCTGGTATTATTTTCTTGGGTTAACATAATTTAAACATCTAAAATTAATTGGTTGCATCTTGTCTTGAAAAATGTGCTACCTGATCTGCGTAAAAAAAAAAAAGTCATTACAGAAGCCACTGACAACAACAACAACCCAGCTCATGCTAAAGGACTCTTACTAAAAGTTAAGTAGCCAGTCAAAAAAGGTAGCTATCATGGACTGGTATATGACCTATGACAGAGTGCATGGGTTGGGTAACAATGTCTGGGAGAGTAATTGAGAAAAGGTATTTAGGACCCAGAATCCTGCATGTCCTATATCCTCTCGCACACTTGTTGCTAATTAATCAATTAAGCAACAGGTGAATTCCCAGGCTGCTGACACCTGGACAGAAGAGTTTTAATCAGACTCCTGAGAGAAAGGCGGGGAGCAGTAAGGCTTGCTGTCCAGAGTCCTTGCTCCTGCATGGTGTGATCATCCGATATTGTCTGAAGTCGTCTAACCGATCCTACAATGTGCAGGTGAATCAGCCCTCTTCTACTGCATCAGACCACCGACAGACGATTTCAGATGATTTTATGCGTTCACAACAGATTCTTTCATTTTCAATTGATTTTATCGGACGATGCTGAGACAATCTGCTTACATGAAAAGATGCATTGTATACTTAAACTTCCCTGCTTCGGGGGAAACATGTAAAAGACACATTGTATAGAATAACCGGCGTGTACAGAGGAAACGTGAAAAGTTACATTGTATAGGAAATCCGCCGTTAGCTAGGCCCATAGGATTCAATGGAAAAAATATTGTTTTTATTAATTTTTTTTATTCAACAGTTTATTTTTTTAATCCGCAGCAAAAAGCCTATTTATTGATATTTTAAGATTTTTTTGGTATTTTTCTGTCTTTTTTAGGCAAACGTTTGGCTCCGTTTTTTAAAAATAAAAAAAAAGTCTTTTTTCACTTGTGTCTTTTATTTTTTTCTCTGCAAGTCTGCATCAGCGTTGCTCTCCCTGGTGCTGAAACTTTGGCTATAGATTGTGTGTATTTACCATATTCAGGGGTTAAACCATTTGCAAGGTGGACCACCTTTACATTTGCTAACTCGCTAATGTTTGGGAACAGTAATAAGGTGTATTACGGTACTCTTTCTTGTGAATCCACTAAAACATTTATAAATAAAAACAAATTACTAACAAGGTTCCTTTAGATGCTCTAAATTAGCAGACTGCACATCTTCGATGAAAGAAAAAGAAGACCAGTAGTTGGCTCCCAAAATCTTGTTCGCTGATACTTTTCTATGGAGACAAAATCTCAGGAGCAGCTGTATTCATTACAAAAGATAAATGTGACTGATGATCAAGATGATGTGACTAAATGTGTGCATAGCATGGTCCGAGGCACCACATGTTCATTTACAGTTGACCTTGGTTCAGTCTCTGGCTGTCTGGATTCAATTCAAATAAAGCTTTATTGGCAGGACCAAATACTTACTTATGGTATTACGGTAGTCTCAGTAATCAAGTGAACTAATTAAGCAGTTATATCAAGGGTTGACTGTACATGGCTGGTACCAAGAATTCTAGCATAGTGATTGCCAGAGAGCCATGTCACTAATTGCTTTGGGAAGGTCCTCCTTTCATGTCATTGGGTAAAAGGTCAGTTGATAAGAAACTGTGCAGAGAGACAGTTGCAGATGACCCCTTTTCACCATAATCCACACACTGAGCACAGGATTTGAGTGTTCCCTAAATTTGCCATTGTAACAACATCACTGTCACTATAAGGTTTTTCTAGACATAATTTAAAAACTCAACTGATTTAATAAAAGTCTCAATCAAAAGGTATATATTCCTTCACACCCATCTGCTTGAAAATGTGGCAAAAGGTGAAATTCTTGTGATCTCCTGATTTGGGTTTTGGAAGCAACGGTAATTTGAAATAGCTTCTGTGGAGATATCTTACGTGGGATGGATATCAGATGCTTATACAGTCTCCCTATTGATGATGGGACGATTCTAGCAGCAGTCGCTTTCATACTCTTGTATCGCAAATTTACTCACAATTCACCTGGATTTTAGAGGCTTCAACTTACTGAAGGTGGACGTTAGAAAACTATATGCTTGGACAGCTTGGAAAAAAGACAAGACAGAGGAGATATGATAGAAACATTTAAATACGTAAAGGGAATCCACAAGGTAGAGGAAGGGAGTATATTTAAACGGAAACAAAGTAGCAAAACAAGAGGACATAGTCTTAGATTAGAGGGGCAAAGGTTTAAAAGTAACATCAGGAAGCATTATTTTACTGAGAGGGTGGTGGATACATGGAACAGCCTTCCAGTTTAAGTGGTAGAGGCCAAAACAGTGATTGAATTTAAGCAGGCATGGGATAGGCATAAGGCTAACCTAAACAAAAGATAAATCCAGGTAAAGTATCTATGTAATTGGGCAGACTAGATGGGGCGAAAGGTTCTTATCTGCCGACATTTTTCTATGTTTCTATATCTCCTGTCCTCCTTGTCACCAAGGAAGAGACTTGGGATTTCAAGGAAGAAACCTCAAAAAACAAAAGAGACTCCAGGTGCAACAGCTTGTTTAATAACCTAAAAGATACATAGTCATAACCAGGTATATCTCACCCACTGCTGGATCATTTAGGATTTACCTGTGGTAGGGATGCACAGATACCGATACTTGGAACAGTGCCAATACCGGCATTTGCACAAGTACTTTGTACTCGTGCAAATGCCCCGAATACCACTGCCCGATATCTGGAAACCAGCACTCGGACCATGCAGCCAGCTGGAGGGGAATACTAGGGGAATGCTCTTAATGCATTCTGATAGCAGTGAGGTCTGTGTGGGTATACCAAGAATGGACTATATTGGCATATACTCCTTTTCTTGGCACACAGGCACTTTACGGTCCGTAGTTTGTTTATTTGTCTTTTTTGTTTTTTGCCGTCTAGTTTTTCTTTTTCTCTCCTCTGAGATTTTATCCCAATAATACTATCTATTGTGAGCACGCAAAATTGGTCTCAATTTAGCATTTAATCAAGTGCGTTATTGATGCATTGCAAGGGTTACCCCCTTGGGGACTTTTTCAGGTTTTTTTCCTACATTTTCTGTATATTGGTCTTTCCTATTTAATTATGCTGTGTGGGGTGTACAGTGAGGTCTGTGTGGGGTATACATGTATCTGAGATCTGTGTGGGGTATACATGTGTGTGAGGTGAGGTCTAATGTGTGTGTGCAGGGGGTAAATGGGGTGTCTGGCCATACATTTCAATATTAACATAAACTGGACAGGCTTTCAGCAACAATCCAAAATTATTTATTTGAAAGTGGTCACATAACATTAACCACTTTGCTGCCAAGGACACGCTCAGCGTATCCAGCCAAGTTGGCCTCCTGTGCTATGGATGCGCAGATAGCGCCCTGTCATTGCAGCGGTGATCAGCCGGTATTTCGGACGATTACTGCGGCCTCTCGATGCAGGCGGACATCTTGGTTGTCAGCTCAGCCTCTGGGATCCTGGCCGGCATGAATAGCGTCATCACGCCCAGCGCGATGACATCTGTTCCAGGCACCCCCCCCGCCAGAGCAGGGAAGGTGCCTGAAAGGGAGGTCCTTTGGATCGCTCTCCCTCCCCATCGGTAAGGGGCATGGCAAAAAGGCAGGCACCGTTTGGAAGGGCACAGCCTGCCCTTCCAAGCGGTGGCTGCCTTTAACACCTTAGGGGCTGAATCGTGATTCGGTGGCAACAGGCGCCGAATCACGGTCCTCTCCCGGAGGTGGTTGACATCTTGGATGTTGGCCAAGCCTCTGGGATCTCTCCCTGCCTACTGGCGTCATCGCACATGGACGCGATGATGTCAGTTCGGGAGCTAACCCCTAGCTGCCACCTATGGTGAAGATAGGGGGTTCCAATGACCACCATATCTCTCGATATGCGGCAGGCAGGGGTTAATGTTTGGTATCAGAGCATGGCCGTTTCAATGATATCAATCATGACCATGTTAAACCTAAAAGGAATAAAAATATAAATAATTTTTAATCTTTTTTTGTTTTATTAATGCAGCATTATTGTTCACATTTCAATGATAATGTGAACAATGAAGCTGCACAAATTTTTTTGGGGGGGGGTTTACCTAAAAATCACATAATTTCTCAGAAAAATAAAAGGAATAGGTTACAATTTTTTTTTTTACAAGCCTACCCCATAGAATATATAACCGCAAACACTTGGATGATAAAATGCGGGGGGGGGGGAAAATCACTTTATACCCTCTAGAGGATTGAAAATTCAAATTTTATTGCATTTTTTTGTTGTAATAGTTAGACAAGGCATGACGTATACATATAATAATGATATATTATGAATCTGCTGAATAAAATTATATATAATTTGTTTGGGTTGTATAATAAAACATTACTTCAAACCGCGTTTAACATGATGACCGAAACCGGTAAAAATGAGCTAAGCACACAGGGGTGAAATGGCTCAGCAGTGAAAGGGTTAAATAAAAGTATAGAAATAGAAATAGTAGTAATAGTAGATGGATAGGATCAGCGCTTCCTCCGACGGTGGTGTCCCCCTCCTCTCCGTACACTTCTATTATCCACCTCAAATAAAGTAAAAAGCTACCATAGCGTAGTAGGTTTAGGCAATATCAGTGAAAATTACAAGAAGTAAGGGAATACACTCACATTTCATTGTGTCTAAATCAGACACCAGATATATCCAGCAGCCGGTAGCATTAGAGGGAGCACCGGATCTCCCGTGCAGCCTGAGGGAACCTGTTTGCTCCAATCAATATCAGGATATTGCCGTCGGAGGAAGCGCTGATCCTATCCATCTACTATTTCTATTGTTCTGATTTCCTGGGTGGGTCTGGATATACCACCACTGGATAGTGACAGCTGCTGATCTGGCATAAAGACTTGCTCATTGCGAAAGACATTCAATGGTTACTACTGGTTGCTAAACCACTTCTAGGTGGCGCCAAGAATACAGGCTCCTTATTTCTTTAAATAAAAGTATAGATACCTGTGAGTACCTGAAAAAAAGTATCGGTACTTGTACTCAGTCTTAAAAAAGTGGCATCAGTGCAACCCTAACCCTTCCCATAAAGAATGTGAAAAACATTATAGCGGCTCTGATGGTTGGCCCCACTTCTCAGAGCTGCAGAATACAGCAACATATATTAAGATGAATATCACAGTTGCTTTGTATTAAATTGAACAGGACAGAGTTGATAGATTATTGGGAGGGGCTGGAGATGACCCAGCTGTCATGGTCCATATTGGTACCAATGACAAAGTAAGCGGAAGATGGAAGGACCTGAAGAATGATTTCAGGGAATTAGGAAGTAAATTGAAGAAGAGGTCCTCCAAGGTAGTATTTTCTGAGATCCTACCTGTGCCACGTGCTACAGTGGAAAGGCAGCGGGAGATTAGGGAGGTCAATGCGTGGCTTAAAGCTTGGTGCAGGAAGGAGGGCTTTGGGTTTTTAGAGCACTGGGCTAATTTTGCACTGGGGTACAATCTGTATAGTTGTGATAGATTGCACCTGAATGGAAGAGGGTCTGCTGTGCTAGGGGAGAGGATGGTTAAAAGGTTGGAGGAGACTTTAAACTAGTGGAAGGGGGGGGAGGGATACAGTATCTTACAAAATGGAGACAGAGCAGATAGCGGAAGGGTTTCAGTTCAGACTAAGGGGGGTGGAGCCGGGGGGATGGGTAATGTCAGAACAGTGGAGGCATGTAATGTAAAGTCGCATTCAGCATGTGTGGGTAGAGACAACATTAAATGTATGCTCACTAATGCAAGGAGCCTCAATAATAAGATGGGGGAACTAGAGGTAATAGCATACACTAAGCAATACGACATAATTGGAATAACAGAAACGTGGTGGGACGAAACGCATGACTGGGCTGTAAACTTAAACGGTTATACATTGTTTAGAAGGGATAGGAAACATAAGAAAGGGGGTGGAGTGTGTTTATATGTAAATCAGGATTTAAAGCCTAATATTACACAACTGGAAAGCGATGAGGGAAATGTGGAATCCTTATGGGTAAATATTTCGTTGGGGAATAAACAGGGAAGTCAACTATTGGTTGGCATATGCTATAAACCACCTAATATAGATAATGATGAGGAAGAACAACTGTTAGAGCAAATTAGGAAGGCTGCAGATCATGGTAGCACTTTAATTATTGGAGATTTTAATTACCCGGACATTAATTGGGATAGTGGGACTAGTAATTCAGCAAAGGGAATCCGGTTCCTGAACATTTTAAATGATACCTTCATGTCACAACTGGTAGAAACACCAACTAGAGAGGATAACTGTCTGGACCTGGTTATAAAAAAATAATGTGGATCTTTTCTCAAATATTAATGTAAAGGAACAGTTGGGAAATAGCGACCATAATATGGTGACTTTTGAAATAAACTCAAAAAACACATTCATAAGGGGCATGCTAAAATATATAATTTTAAAAAGGCCAACTTTATTAAAATAAAGGAAGCTCTCAATGTCATTGACTGGCAGAAACTCTTTCACGGGAAAAACACTGAGGATAAGTGGAATATCTTTAAACTAACACTAGAAAAGTACACGTCACAATATATTCCACTGGTTAATAAATATAAAAGAAACAGACTGAAACCAATGTGGCTTAGTAGGAAGGTAACTAAGGAAATGAAAAATAAAAAGAAGGCATTTAAAGTTTTTAAATCTGATAAATCTGAGGCATCCTATAAAGCATATAGGGTAGCCAATAAAGCATGTAAAAATGCGATTAGATGGGCTAAACTAGATAATGAAAAAGAAATAGCCAAAGAGAGCAAGACCAACCCTAAAAGATTCTTTAGGTACATAAATTCTAAAAAACCTAAGAGTGAAAATGTAGGTTCACTAAAATCTGAGTCAGGGCTATTGTTAACTGAAGATCAGGATAAGGCAGAAATTTTGAATGATTATTCAGTATTTATCAAAGAGAAACCTATAACAGGAGACATGAAATTCATTAATAAAAACTTACTAATACAAAGTGACTGGTTGACTCAGGACAAGGTTTTACAGAAATTAAACAATGTGAATGTTAATAAAGCCCCAGGGCCAGATGGAATTCATCCGCGAGTACTGAGAGAGCTATGTGTTGAAATATGTAAACCTCTGTTCTTAATCTTTCAAGATTCTTTTCTTTCAGGAATAGTACCAGAGGATTGGAGAAAAGCTGACGTGGTCCCTATATTTAAGAAAGGTTTAAAATTTGTGCCTGGGAATTATAGACCTGTGAGCTTAACATCTGTGGCTGGGAAAGTATTTGAGGGGTTACTAAGGATAATATTCAGGAATTATTGGGAGGTATAATGTAATTGGCAAAAATCAGCATGGTTTCATGAAACACAGATCATGTCAGACTAACCTAATTACGTTCTATGAGGAAGTAAGTAGAAGTATAGATCAGGGGGTCGCAGTGGATGTGATTTACTTAGATTTTGCCAAAGCTTTCGACACAGTTCCACACAAAAGGTTACTATTTAAATTAGAAAAAATGGTCTAGATGAAAATACTTGTTCTTGGATAGAAAACTGGCTAAAAGATAGGGTACAGAGAGTGGTCATAAATGGTACATTTTCAAGATGGACACCAGTGGTAAGTGGTGTCCCTCAGGGGTCTGTTATAGGACCAATACTATTCAATTTATTTATAAATGACCTTGAGATAGGCATTGAAAGTCATGTATCAGTGTTTGCAGATGACACAAAGCTAGGAAAAGAAATACAATGTGAGCAGGATGTTACTTCGCTGCAGAGGGATTTAGATAGATTGGGGGACTGGGCACTTAAATGGCAGATGAAATTTAATCTAGATAAATGCAAAGTTATGCACTTTGGAGTGAAGAACACACAAGCAATTTATACCCTAAATGGTACGGAGTTAGGGAAATCCAAGCAGGAGAAGGATTTGGGAATAATCATAGACTTCAAACTAAGTAACAATGTGCAATGTCAAACAGCAGCCGCCAAGGCCAGCAAAGTACTGGCATGCATTAAAAGGGGAGTTCACTCACGGGATGAAAACATAATTTTGCCTCTGTATAAATCAATGGTCAGGCCGCACCTTGAATATGCCGTGCAATTTGGGCACCTGTCTTAAAAAAAGATATTATATCGCTAGAAAAAGTGCAGAGACGGGCAACTAAATTAATAAGGGGATGGAAGGGTTAAGTTATGAGGAAAGACTAACAAGCTTAAACCTGTTTAGTTTAGAGAAAAGGCGCCTTAGAGGGGATCTGATAACCTTATATAAATATATACGGGGCCATTATCAACCATTGTCTGATAACCTATTCATTAACAGGACTATACACAAGACACGGGGTCATCCATTTAGACTGGAAGAAAGAAAATTTAGCTTAAAGCATAGGAAGGGTTATTTTACGGTGAGAACAATAAAGCTGTGGAATTCTCTGCCTGTTGAGGTGGTTGGGTCAGAGTCTGTACAGACTTTTAAAAAGCGACTGGATGACTTCCTGCAGACACAGAATATTAAGGGTTATAATATTTAATATGTGGGTAAAAGCTTCTTGATCCAAGGAGAAATCTGACTGCCATTCTGGGGTCAAGAAGGAATTTTTTCCCAGTATGTTGCATATTGGCGAGCATTTCAGACTGGGTTTTTTGCCTTCTTTTGGATCAACAGCAGTAGGTTATGTGGGAGAGGCTGAACCCGATGGACGCATGTCTTTTTTCAGCCTATATAACTATGTAACTATGTAAAAGACCAAACCAAAAAAGGAGCTGAAATTGAGTTTGTGCAGCCAAATCTTGGACAATTGGGTGGTTATTTATGATTATCCTTTATTTAAATAGAGCCACAAATTCTACAGCGTTTTACAAGATGAGTGTAGAAGGGGTTGATACATTACTATACC
The DNA here is from genome assembly GCA_009667805.1 of Leptobrachium leishanense. NCBI lineage: Eukaryota > Metazoa > Chordata > Amphibia > Anura > Megophryidae > Leptobrachium > Leptobrachium leishanense. Next base: position 149,490,431 of record CM019067.1, read on the forward strand.
ACACATTGATGATACAGCTGGATTCAGACACATTCTGTTCCCAAGGGAACTTACAATCTATATGAGAAGTACAAGTATTTTGTGATGAAGGTGCATCCATAGCGTTAGGTGTCCTGCCCAAAGACACATAAAGTGTTCCCGAATGAAGCAATTATATGTTGATAAAAACTCAGATCACAAAGGTAACCAGCTCTGGCCTTCTCAAAAGCACCCAGGATTAATGCAAGTATAACTGTTAAACATACATATTACAGTTGAGATACTTTGGGGTCTACAATAGTTAATAGAAAGTTCTGTTCTAAAATTTATTTTAAGAGGTCAAATGACTTCAACTTTGAGAGAGTGTGAAATAAAGGGCAGCGGCAATACTGAATTCCACAAAGGCACATAAACCACTCGAATGAGAGAATCAGAACAGATTTTACCAAATCATAAAATAAAATCAATGGCGCGGCTATGAAGTTAGAAGCACAGTAATGTAATAAAGTTGAAAGAGAGCAACTGCCTTTAGAGACGGTTACAATATTGGCATTCTGTAGATAAGACGTGTTTCTTTATTCTTTCTAAAGCAAAGCAGTTTGGTGCATTCAATAAACACGGACATTGCCGGGCATTTTCCCCACTTAAATTATCATGCTGTGGTCAACGGACACTTAGATATGTCTGAGAAAAACAAGGTTGTTAATTTTAATGAACCTTTCTTTTCAAAAAAGAATGAAACAAAAGGTTATATTCCCTAACTAATAATAAATTCAGCAGCTATAATGAAGGATTTATTCATTATCCAATGAGATGAGGAGCATTGATGACCAATTTGCAACATGAATACCCAATATAGCCACACTGACAAAAATGTTAAATGTGTTGTTTTGGAGCATATCTGTTTGGAATGGAATGAGAAGCACACAATGTTTCTCTTTATATATACAGTATATATACCTGTATGTCTGTATTCTGGACAGTTCAGAGCTTAAGGTACTGACTTTAGAGAATTAATAAAAGGATTTGGGGTTATCTGGCATGCAATCTGACATAAGGGAAAGGGATGGGGGGAGTAGAAGAACCAGATGGAAAAACGAAATCTGATTAGCTACGATGATGAAATTTTCCATGTCTACATACACTATGGGCTAAATTACGTAATGGACACTAACTGTAGCATTTGGATATGTAAGCATTAACGCCAGTATAAGTGATTTTAACGCATGCCCCCCATATAACATTCCTAATGCTAAACCAGTTAAAAACCCGTTAATGCATTGGTGATTACTAATCCTATACTTAACATGGGAAGTGCAATCAGTAATTAGCGTTAGAACTCTGTAATACATTAGCACTAATTACCACACCGATGGGTAAACAAAATTTTAGCTACTCCTAAAAGCTGGTGCTGATTCCGCTTTTGCAAATCATTTAGCACCCCCTAAAATTCACCCAATAAATCCGGGAATTCACCTCTCATTCCAGGGCAAGAAGAGTGGCCCAATCCGCTGCTTCTCCTGGCCATGGGCAGAGTGAGACTGGGAACAAAGAGTCCCCAGTCTCCCTCCACAATCACTCCGGCGCTACGCAAACTCGTGAGAGTGAGATTGCATAGGGCTCGCAGCCTGACCCTCCATGGAGTCCTAAGAATTCCAGGGGGCGATACTTGCGGCAGCGAGTATCATTGAGGGTAGTGCTGCATTCTGGGGGAAAAGGTGCTGAAGAAGCTAAAATGGGGACATTACGGGGAAACCTGCAGGTAAAGGTTTTCTGCTTTAGCATCCCAATTTTAGCGTTTGCTTCGTCATCTAGCCATATACTTTTTTCTTGGAGAAATGTCTTTCATCTTCTTTTCCACTTTTTATTCATTTTGTTTTCTCACATCAGGCAGAAACAACAAACCTATATAAAAAGGACAAAGACACGTAAGGTGCAATCGAGAGGACAAATTCTGACTGGTGATGAGCAAGGTCAGTTAAAAGACAAGGCTCTAAAGATTTAGCATACACCAGATGGTGAGTTGATATCTCTTCTGCAGGTTAAAAAAACGGCCCAAATTAAATGCAGAGGCACCAAAAAAGCAACATTTAACTCAGTGTATAGTCTATATGTATATAATTATGTTCTACCATTTTACTACATTTTAAAACCTTTCTGGATAAATAAAAATCTCTGGTAGCAGTAAATCATGTGCGTACATATGGCATTTAAAAGATAAAAATTTGTGAAATCCTGTTACATTAAAGAATACCCATCCTGTAGAACATGTTTGGCTCATTTGATACAGTTATACAAACACAGGCAATTTTTGGTAACATATACAATGAGGGAAAAAATTATTTGATCCCCTGCCGATTTTGTACGTTTGGCGACTGACAAAGAAATGATCAGTCTATAATTTTAATGGTTGGTTTATTCTAACAGTGAGAGACAGAATAACAAAAACATCAAGAAAAACGCATTTCAAAAACGTTATAAATTAATATGCATTTTGAGACTCCCCAAAGAAGTTTCCCTTGATGCTATGGCAGAGGTGCTTAATATACTTTGGCAAAAAAAAAAAGGAACCCAAAAATTCCATTAAAAAAAAAAAAAAGACAAGACAAAAAAAAAAAAGACAAAAATATGACAAGATAGGAACAGAGAACTGGTATTATCTATTTCTTCTCTTTGTAAGATATGGCAATTTTTAGCTTTTTAGCCACCCTTATTTATAGGGATTGAGTCCAAACATTCTCTCTTGTTCTATTTGATAGATATCTGCTGGCATTTTTTGTTAACAAATATATAGTAAAATTTTGAGTTATCCCTAAAGTTTCATGTGCATTCAATTCCGGTGGCATGCGGCAACAGTGAGGGACAGCTTTGAGAAGCCCTATAGGCAGCTTATTGACCGTTAATGTGCTACCGAGTCAGCGCTTGGATGCCACCAGTGAAGGCGAATCACGCAGCACTGTGCTATAAGGCTGGGGTCAGACCAGCGCACTTTTAACGTGCGTTCTGGCGCACTTAATCACGGCCGCACTAGCAGCAAATGACGGGCAATGACGGCCAATATACGAAGTACGGCCGCACAAAAGTCCGGCTGCGCAACGCAAGTGGAAAATGAACGCATTTTTTCAAGAACGCAGAACCGCTAGTACTGACGTACAGAGTGCGCTGCGTCCGCTAGCGGTGTGTGTGTGTGATTTGGAGACGTCAGACCCTGCTCGTGTCTGGCCAACATAACGTCCAGACACCCAAAGTTTCCTGGTATGGATCCTTAAAAGATCCCGCACAAAAATGTGTGTCGTCTGACCGTTGTCGCGTATTCTGTGAAAAAATACGTCAATGCGTTCGGACGCACTTTTTTACGTTCGCGTGTAAAAATGCTTTCGTTTGACCCTAGCCTAAGCAGGGCTGGACTGGGACAAAAAATCAGCCCTGGACTTCAACCAGACCGGCCCACTTTTAATATGCAAACACGCCCAAATAATTACGTATCCCCCCCAGGGCAGGCCCATATGGACCTACCCTGGGAGGGATAATTAATGATATGGGCCTGCCTGCCCTGTGGGAGGATAATTATTTATATGGGCCTGCCTGCCCTGGGGGAGGATAATTATTTATATGGGCCTGCTCTGGGGGGGGGGATAATTAATTATATGGACCTGTTCTGGGGGTTAACTAATTATATGGACCTGTTCTGGGGGTTAACTAATTATATGGGCCTGCTGGGGGGGTAATTATATGGGCCAGCTCGGGGGGGGGGGGTTATTATATCAGCCTGCTCTGGGGGTTAATTAATTATATGGGCATGCTCTGGGGGATAATTATTTATATGGACCTGCTCTGGTGGATAACCAATTATATGGGCCTGCTCTGGGGGGGTTAATTAACCCCTTAATGACCGCTGATGTACTATGTATGTCCTGCCCACGGGTCTCCCTTAAACCCGCGGACGTACATCAACAGACGCCCCCATTGAAATCAATGGAGGGGAGGGGGGCTTCTTCTGAGCCCTGATCCCCTGCATACTTTTGCTGGTAGGACATTATCTTTTTTTTGTATTTAAAAATTTTTATTTTACGATAAACAAAGGGTCACAGACCGACCAGCCAGACGGCCTTACAAGGCCTAAGAAGACACTCACAAAGAGAGCACAAAAAAACATAAGGGGGGATCTCAGAGGAAACTACAGAAGATCAAAAATCGGGGGGATACAAAAACAGGGGGGTGCAGAAACTCGTCAAAAGGGTCGATCCAGCAAAAACAATAGAGCGCAACGGAGTGCGCTGAGGGGGCACCAGGACAAGAAAAAAAAAAAGGTAATAAAAAGGGGAGAAAGGGTAGTGAGGGACTGCCAAACATATTGTGGCATTCCTGGCTCGCCCCGCAACCTAAAGGGAACCGAGGGCCATGGAAGGGGCCACGTGGCCGGGAGACCTGGGGCCAAAAGGGTGGACAGAGCCTAGGTAGCTACCCTAGCGGCTCACCCAGGCTACTTCCCAATGTCCCACACAAAAAAAAAAATGTAATAAAAAAAATTAAAAAAAAAAAAAAGGGGAATCCCAGTGCTCCAACAGACGAACAACATTAAACACACAGAATCAGCAAGCAGGACCATAAAATCGTTCAGGAGTATATAAAGAGGGTGGGGGGGGAACAAAAATTAAAAGGGTGGGAACACAGAACAGACATGTACAAAAATCACATCTAGTCTCAAAAATCAGAACACATCCTCAGGTTGCATCGAAATAAAGCAAAAGTCCTCAGATAATAACAACGGTATCCCAGAATGGGGGGGGGGATCTCATACAAAAGTCCTTAGCACAGAAAAAAAATAAAAAAAATTGGGGGGGGTCTCATCGAACAAAACAAAAAAAGACCCTCTGCATATGAGGGGGTGAATATCAGTGGAGATGAAAGAACATAGCAATGGTGACAGAAAGTGTCTCATCGAATAGCAGGGGGGGTGTCATCATGGAGGGGGTCATTTCTCAGAGAATAAAGCACAACACAGTGGGACATCATTAGGGGTGCAGGGAATGTCATCGGGGGTAAACACTTGCCGGTGAGAATGGGAAAACGGTCTCGCAGGGAAGATATCATCGGCCTGGAATCCAAACGCAGGGTCATCCAGTTGTAGCATCAGCCCCACGTACCCTCGGTGGCCTCAGCCTGTATCCCAAAGTGCAGGAAGAAACAGTGTTCCCATCCCAGCAATGGTGAGGCACATCAGGGGATGTTCCTGGGCTCTAAAGCAGTCCATCCCAACAAAGGGAAGATCCCATCCAGACTGCGTCGCAGAGAGCAGATCCACGGTAACAGCGTCACCAGGCCCGTCCTCACTCCATCGGAAGGCCAGGACCATCCCACAGCCGCCAGGCCACTCCAGCGCCACGATGGATGGCAGGGAAACAGAAGGCCCCTCCAGGCTACAGACATCCTCCACATCAGCAGGTAAGGTCTCAGGGGTATCAGGGGGCACGTCTAGTATCTGCCCGGTCGGCGAGGGTTAACACCGCTCGGATTCTCAGTGCCCCAGCCACCTCCAGCAGGATCACCACATGGCCGAACTTCTCCCAAAGGTTCCTCCACCGCCATCACATCAGGGATCGCCGCAGTGCTCCATCCAGCCTCCTGTCTTGCATGGGACCACGATGCCCTAAATTCTCTCATCATCTCGGCCAGCAGTCCCCTCGTAAGGGGCAGGGAATCCGGATCCGCCATCGGAGCAGAAGGTAGGCGCCGCACCTCGAGGTGTGGATTCAGCCGTCCCACAGATCCAGGAAACCCGAGGTGCAACGGCAGGCTTCAAAGATGGCCACCAATGTAGGCCTTATCTCAGGCCCGGGAACCAGGACAGGCTGCAATGGCGGACGGAGAGTCAGCTAGGTGTCGCAGATCCCACTTCCCAGCTCCAGGGAACTAGGATGCTTAAGGGGGGGGGGTCTCAAAAGGGACAGGGGACGCGAAAAAGTAATGAAAACAGCAAGTCTGCAGGAGAGCACATCAACACGCGTCCGCTCCCCTACAAGATGTATTTATGTGCTGGTAGGACATTATCACCCATTATCCACAGACACCCACATCTCAACTGATCCCCTGCATACTTTTGCTGGTAGGACCCCCATCACCCAGTATTCGCAGGCACCCACATTGTAACGTTACCTTGGTCTTTTTCTGTTTTTTTATTTATTTTTGTTTTTCTCCACCATTTGCTTTGCTAATTAGCATGTGAATCTCCTGCCCTATTGACACAGCCCATCCAGCTTCAGGTGTTTACATTTTAACTGCCTGAATGCAATCAGTCTGCCCTATATAACCACTAAGACTGGCTCTAGTGACCTCCCCAAGTGGCATCCTAAGTGGACGTTCAGAGTTGATTCCTGGAGTTGCGGGACTGGAGGAAGGAACTGCAAGGCCCAGTTTTTACGCCGGGTAAACACACGTCTATATCATGCTTTCTCTCACGCTTCTACTCTTTACTTGTACCTTTCTCCTTAAATGGAACTCCTGCCCCTCTACCACTGACCCCTACACTATCTGCATCTCTCCCTCCCTCCTCTCATTCCCACATGATGGCCTCACATGAGCTCCTTTGTTTCCTCAGAACATGGTCTCCCTCTAACTCTCGTGCTGCCAATCACTCCCACTCCCACAAATCCCATTCCCACCTTCTTTCTCACCCTCCTGCTGTTACTCTATTCAGGTGACATATCCCCTAACCCTGATCCCACAACACAGCCAATACTTCCCTCTCATCCTATCTCCATCGCACATAAATCACTTCCCTGCAAGCCCAGCAACCTCATTCCCATAATCCCTCAGCGCCTGTCCTCTTTCTCCTGAGCCCTCTGGAACGCTCGATCTGTGTGCAACAAACTCACAGTTATCCATGACCTCTTCCTTTCAAACTCCTTCAACCTCCTAGCTTTAACTGAAACCTGGCTAACTCCCTCTGACACGGCCTCCGTTGCTGCTCTCTCACATGGCGGTCTACACTTGAGCCATACCCCCAGACCGGGTGAGAGAAATGGTGGCGGGGTCGGACTCCTGCTCTCTCCCACCTGCACCTACCAGCATCTCCCTCCACCCCCATCCCTCTCCTTCTCCTCCTTCGAGACACACTGCATCCGCCTGTTCTCTCCTCTGGCTCTCAGGGTGGCAGTCATCTACCGCCCACCGGGACCAACCTCCCAGTTCTTTGACCACTTTGCTACCTGGCTTTCTCACTTCCTGTCTTCTAATCTTCCATGCCTAATTCTCGGGGACTTCAACATTCCCATTGACGATCCTTCCGCCCCTGCTGCCTCCAAACTTCTTTCACTCACGTCCTCCCTTGGACTCACACAATCCTCCCTCCTCCCTACCCACCGCGATGGTCACGCTATTGACTTTGTCTTTTCCAACCTCTGCTCCATTTCTGAGTTCAAATGTCGCCCTTTTCCAATCTCTGACCACCACTTTCTCTCTTTCAACCTATCTGGACTTCCTAAACACCCTGCTCCCCCACCCCGCACACACACTCGCAGAAATCTACACGCTGTGGACCCCCATCAATTCTCCAACCTACTTCACCACCTCCCTCATACCTCATTCTTCACCTGCCCTGATGCTGCCACTAATCACTACAACACTACGCTTATCTCTGCTCTAGACACTCTTGCTCCTCTTCGACTCTGTAAGGCCCCACGCCGCCAGCTTCAGCCCTGGCACACCCTCCAGACTCGCTACCTGCAAAGATGCTCCCGCACCGCAGAGCGTGCCTGGAGGAAATCCCGCTCTGAAGCTGATTTTGTTCACTTCAAGTTTATTCTCCGGTCATACACCTCTGCCCTCCACTTGGCCAAACAATCCTTCTTCTCATCTCTTATATCTACGCTGTCCTCCAACCCTAAACGGCTCTGGTCCACCTTCAACACCCTCCTCTACACACCTGCACTCCCCCCACAGCTGCCTTCAGCGCTCAAGACCTGGCAGACTACTTCCTCAGTAAAACTCTATCAGAAGCAACATCCCAACACAAGATAGTTATCTGCCACCTCCACTCCCACAGGTCCCCTCTGCCACTTCCTCCCAGCCACTGAGGAGGAAGTCAATTCCTTATTGTCCTCCTCACATCTCACCACGTGCCCGTTCGACCCCATTCCCTCACATCTAATTCCTCCCCTCTCCTCCTCCCTCACCCCTGCTCTCACACACATCTTTAACCTATCTCTCTCCACTGGCTCCTTTCAATCCGCCTTCAAACACGCGCTAGTTACCCCTTTACTAAAGAAACCATCCCTAGATCCCAACTCTCCATCCAACTACCGCCCTGTATCCCTGCTTCCCTTCACATCAAAGCTCTTAGAAAAACTAGTCTTCAACCGCCTCTCCCTCTTCCTGTCCTCCAATACCCTACTTGACCCCCTGCAATCTGGCTTCCGTCCCCTACACTCAACTGAAACTGCCCTCACCAAAGTCACCAACGACCTCCTAACTGCTAAAAAACACGGCCACTATTCTATTCTCATCCTGTTTGACCTCTCGGCTGCTTTTGACACTGTTGACCACCCCCTCCTTCTACAGACCCTCAACTCTCTGGGTCTCGGTGACACTGCACTCGCTTGGGTTGACTCATATTTATCCAACAGGTCCTTCTGTGTGTCCTTTGCTGGTAACTCCTCCTCCTCATTGCCTCTATCTGTTGGCGTACCTCAAGGCTCGGTCCTTGGTCCTCTGCTCTTTTCCATCTACACCTCCTCCCAGGGCAAAATCATCAACAGTTTTGGCTTTAATTACCACATCTACGCTGATGACACTCAGATCTACCTCTCTACCCCTGATCTCTCTCCCCCTGTCCTCTCAAAAGTCAGTGACTGTTTATCTGGCATCTCCTCCTGGATGGCCTCCCACCACCTAAAGATCAACATGTCAAAGACTTAACTCCTACTTATTCCTCCCTCCAATGCCTCCCCACCTCCTGACTTCTCTATCACGGTGGAGGGTATCACCATCTCCCCATCAAACCAAGTTCGCTGCCTTGGAGTTACACTTGACTCTGCTCTTTCCTTCATCCCCCACATCAAGTCTCTTTCCTCCTCCTGCCGATACCAACTGCGTAATATTTCCAGAATTCGGCCATTTCTTACCGCTGTCACCACAAAACAACTCATACACGCCCTGGTAATCTCCCGACTCGACTATTGCAATAATCTCTTATCTGGCCTCCCTCTGTCCCGCCTCTCCCCCCTACAATCCATCCTGAACGCCTCCGCCAGGCTAATTCTCCTCACCCGCCGCTCTGTCTCTGCCGCTCCCCTCTGCGAGTCCCTTCACTGGCTCCCCATCCACTGCAGAATTAAGTTCAAAATCCTTATCCTTACTTACAAAACCCTCACTAACTCCGCTCCCCACTACCTGTCCTCACTAATCACCAAATACACCCCAGCCCGCTCCCTAAGGTCAAACAGTGACCTGCACCTAGCTTCTCCCCGCATCACCTCTTCCCATGATAGACTGCAGGATTTCTCACGAGCAGCCCCCACTCTCTGGAACGCTCTCCCTCGTACTGTCAGACTTTCCCCTAACTTCTCTTCCTTCAAACGCTCCCTTAAAACATTCTTATTTAGGGAAGCCTACTAGACATGTGCGCAGCACAAAATTTTGTTTTGAACTAATGAATTAGTCCTAAAATGCAATTTATTTAGTTACTAAAGAAACCTGCATTAATTAATACCCCTCTCTGTATAATGTATACAACATCCACCTGCATTAATTAATACCCCTCTCTGTAGAATATATAGAACATCCTCCTGAATTAATTAATGTCCCTCTCTGTATAGAACATCCTCCTCAATTTATACCTTTCTCTGTACAATGTATATAACATCCTCCTGCATTAATACCCCTCTCTGTATAATGTATAGAACATCCTCCTGCATTAATTAATGCCCCTCTCTGTATAGAACATCCTATTGCATTGGCATGTGGAGGGTGCAGAACTTAGGATGTTCGATGTTGCGCTCTTCATTGCTGGTCTCCTTCACTCATCAATGTAATATCACAAAAATGACTGAAACTAAAATGTAGTGCATTTAATTTTAGTTTCTTTCGTTTTTTGTACTGAGCAGTTTCGTTTCTCTTGAGTCAGACTAAAACTAAATTATCCCAAAATTCTGACTAAATCGTTTTAGTACTAAAACGAATGCACATGTCTAAAGCCTACCACCCAACTCACTGACGCAACCATCAATCACTCTCCCCTTACAGTCCTCTCCTCCTGTTTCCAACCCCAACCCTCCCAGATTGTGAGTTCCTACGGGAATAGGGCCCTCATCTCCTCCTGTACTGTTTGTCAAATGTTGTTCAATGTATTGTAACCCTGTCTATACTGTGCTTATTGTACAGCGCTGCGGAATATGCTGGCGCTTTATAAATAAAGAATAATAAATAAAAATAATAATAAATCTCCCCAACCATTGAAGCTAGAGCGCTGCAAGTTGCACCGCTGGAACGGGGAGAGTCTCCCCTGTGCAGCATTAACAATATCCCTGCCGGATCGCGATTCGGCGCAAATTTGCGCCAAATCGTGATTCAAACCTGGAGGGGGCTGACATTGTGGATGTCAGCCAAGCCTCCAGGTCACCCCCCCACCCACTGACATCCCCACCATATGTGTGGGGATGTCAGTGGGCCAGTTAACCCCCTAGCTGCCAAGGGGAGATCCTTTGAATCCTGTTATCTCCCGATCCATGAAAGCTAGAGGGTCATGCTGGACATAATTGTAAAGGCCTGATCATGGCCTTTCCAATGATACCAAACATGACTAAGTTCGTTGTACCAAAAAGCTAAAAATAAAAAAAATAAACAATACAAAAACATCTAAAAAAAATAAAAATGGGGGGGGGGGGGGTTAAAAAAAATTTTGTCTGGGGGGTTTAGTTAAATAGGACCTAGGCTGTCATCTAAACAGAATTAGCATAAAACAGTCAGAATGAGCTCAGCGCACATAGGTGAACTGGCTCAGCAATGAAGGGGTTAAAAAGCAAAAACATGTAAAAATTGGGTATTTCTATTCTCGGGACAAAATTCTGAAACTATTTAGCCGGGGTCTTTTTTGGTGGTTGTAGATTTTGGGGATTAAAGTATGAAAAGTGTGTTTTTACCATTTTTTCATCATATTTCATATTTTTATATATATATAGTAAATTATTCGATATGATGGAAATGAAAGTCCATTTAATGGCGGGAAAAACGGTGTATAATATGTCAGGGTTGCATAAACGAGTAAGAGGAAAATTTGACCTAAACACGAACAGCGCAGAAACGTAAAAACAGCAGCGGGCACTAAAGGACGGATTTGTGTAAAACCGCCCGGTCACTAAGGGGTTAATTATATGGGCCTGTTCTGGGGGTTAATTATATGGGCTTGCTCTGGGGGTTAATTATATGGATCTGCCCTGAGGGGGTGAATTATTGATTTGGGCCTGCTCGGGGGGGGGGGGGGGTGAATTAATGTTTGGGCCTGCTCTGGGGGGGGATGAATTAATAATTTGGGCCTGCCCGGGGGGGGGGGATTCGACAAATTAGTTATACTGTATTTGCCACACATATAATCCCTCCTGGGACAGGATCGTATAATTAATTTGTATATCACCCCTGCTAAAAAAACAAAAAACACACAACAGAATGGCTGATTATACTCACCAGCCTGGCTCCCCTGCTCCTCTGGTCCCCCTGCTCCGGACTCTGTCAGCCTCCTCCACGTGTCTCCAGGCATCCACCATGTGACATAGTGAGTCACGCTGGAGGGGGCGGTGCCTGCAGGGTGCTGTTCCCAGACGCATGCTATGCGTATGGGAGGGAGACAGGCTGCAGCTTTGGGGCCGCGGATCGTGGTCAGACGAGCTCCAGATTCGGACTCCGAGAGTCCGAATCCAGAGCTGCTGATGAAGAAACCGGTGGTGGCCCACTGAGCCATTGGCCCACCGGGAACCTCCCGGTTGTCCCGATGGCCAGTAAATGCCTGGCTATAAGTGACGCTCACAGAGGATGAACATGATGTGATGGTACTAGCTAAATGCAATCAGCGATATCCCATTAGTACCGGCTGGGTGGAGTAGAGGTAATGTCACTGCTCTGCATGGAGAGAGCCTGTGGAGTCATGGGTTCGATCCCAGCGAGCAACCTCTCCAGTAACGGTACAGACTCGCCACCCAGGACATACTTGAAAACAAGAGAAATCTTAATGTATCCTTCCTGGTAAAATCCTTTCTCAAAAAAAAAAAAAAGAGATGAGGGGCTATATTACATACTTGATGCTAACTTAACCAGAGCTGTTGTAAACTTACCAGAGCCATTATAGTCTATAGGGGTTGTTAACACCAACTTTGTAATATTGCCTGATATATTGTGGGATCTCTATGATCAAAGAGATGTCCACCCCAGATGGGACACTATGGGGAAAGCTATTCATGGCTAAGGTTTTCCCAAAGTGTTTCGGTGTTAATAAATGAACATATGTTAACAAGTTTTTTTATTTTTTTTAAATTCTGGTGCCTATAGTTTTGCTAGACTTTCATACATTGTTGTCAAGTGTGGCAGACGACAATAGTGGTTATTCAGAGTAGCAAAATATCCGTGCACTCTCGTTCAGCGTGCTACGGCGATTTCAGTTCGTTGACCCTGCGGTGAATTCAGCATTCACTGCCGGGTCCCTGAAGTGCGAACAGGAGCCATCGATCTGTCAAACGTCGCCAATCAGGTAAAAAGAACATATAAAAACAAACCGAACTCTGCTATTTTAAAAAAAGGTGTTTAAAACAATGAAAGTGCGTGGAAATAATAAAAGTTACTATAGAAAAAAATATATAAGGTCTGTTACAGAATAGAACAACCCCTGCCATTAAAAAAGATGTGAATCAAAAGTTTTAAATTAAAAATTTTGAATACCTAAAATTTCTAAAAAAATACGCTTTTTTACAATGCATCCTATGGGATTTGCCTGTTTAAACATGGCCGAGTCACCGAAAACCTGGGCATTTCACCAACATGTCGGTGTAGTTTGGCGTTCTCTGAATAGATTAACCATTGCGTCTCAATGGGGCAATTTCACTGCCACTGAAGGTCGTCGAATTGCGGCAACTACACCGTATTTTGCTAGCAACTCACCAGTACTTGGCGAATGGACTGCTCTGTGAAAAGCTGGACTGCCACAAATTTGCACCTACGGTGAAATTCACCATTTGGCTCTTATCAAATAACCTTTAATGTCTTTTTTTTTGTTAAATAAGTGGTACAGATCTTTTCTGTCTGGACTTCCTCAGGAGAAAAAAGATCATCTGTGGAAGTCTGAACAGGACGAAATGCATTGAGCCTATACATCAGCATACACCTTCCGGCGTTCGGTCACATTTGTGAGTGGCTTATTGAAATTTATGCATACTTGGTTCTGTGGGATTTTACCCTAGGTGTTTTTTTTGTTTACTTTGCAGATTGCATCCCATGATTTGTCATTTTAGACATATCTTTCCTGTATGTCGAATCAGTACTTGAAGGTGGATCGAATTACAAATGTCACAGTTGAATGTCTGGCACAAGTGAAGCATGTGGCGCACTTTTTCCTTATTTCTCCCTTACAGCTAGAAAAAATCGTCAGTCAGAACAATTCATTGTTCATCGCAGGGTCACAGTAGTGCACCAAAGATGGAGTCGCTGAAGACCGCAAAACTGCAGAAAAAAATAAATAAAGGAACTGTCCTATTCTCTAGGCTTGTGCACCGATTTTTTTTTCGGTTCGATTCGATTTTTCGGATTTTCAAACTTTTCGATTCGGCTCGTTTCGACCGATTTCTGTTTCGATTCGGTTCGGCTCGACTCGTTTTTCGTGTACATTTTTTTTTCGGAATATCGACCATTTTTCAGATTTTCGTGTCAGCTCGTTTTTTGTATCGACTTTTCGTGATTTCGGAAATTTTCGCTTTTTCGGAACGTCTGTTCTCCTCGTTTCAAAGCAATAAATTTCGATTTGACGCATTTCAAGTCCATTCGAAAATTCTGAAAATATTTCGTTTCGGCTCGGAAAACTTTTCGGATCTGGCGTTTTCGGATCTAAAAATTTTCGGAAAATCGGCCGCATCCGAAAACACGAATCGGGAAATTTCGTGGAAATTCCGAGACGCACATCCCTACTATTCTCCTAATGTTTAAATTGATAAAAATGCGTTAAAATGTGTCTAATACAAAATGTCATTTAAAAAATAATAAAGAGGTTATAGAATAAAAAAAAAGCCTATTAAAAAATTGGGAAACAAAAATTTTGTATAAAAAATAAAGACTTTTGCTGAAAATGAAAAGAATAATTTTTTTAAAAAAAAAATTAAAATGGTTTCTTTCACTGAAACCTATGGGATTCGCCTGTTTAACCCTTTCGCTGCTGAGGCATTTCACACGTCTGTGCGGAGGTCATTTTTACCGGTTTTTGCTCATGTTTTGAAGCCTTATTTTAATATATGACCCAGACAGATCATATATCGTTCTTTCCGGCAGACTCGGCAGATTCATAATATGTCATTATTATATGTATACGTCATGTCCTCTCTGTGTATTATAACAAAAAATGCAATAAAATTTGAATTTTCAATAATTTACAAGGTGTAAAGTGTTTTTTTTTTCACATTTTAACATGCGAGCATTTGCGGTTATATTTTCTATGGGTTGCGCTTGTTAAAAAAATTAGAAATGGGGACTCGTTACATTTTTTTTGGGGGAAATTTCGCTATTTTTAACAAACGCACCGCATACAAAAATCGTTAGTGCAGCATTATTGTTCACATTACAATTGAAATGGGAACAATATTGCTGCATTAACAAAACAAAAAAACAAAAAAACTTGTTTATTTTTTTTCATAATTTTTTAAAATATATTTTATTTTTAATTTATTTTACAAAAAAACTTTTTACATGGTCAAGTTGCTCTGGCCGATCCAACGATATCAAACATTAACCCCTAGCTGCCACGGATCAGGAGATAGGGGGTTCATTGGAACCCCCTATCTCCACCATTGGTGGCAGCTAGGGGCTAACTCCAGGACTGGCGTCATCGTGCTATGCACGATGACGCCAGTCCTCAGGGGGAGTTCCCGGAGGCTTGTCCGACATCCAAGATGTCGGCCAGCTCTGGGAGAGGATCACGATCCGGCGCTTTTCAGCGCCGAATTGTGATCCGGCTCCCCAGGGGTTAAGGTCAGCCACCATTTGGAAGGGCAGGCTGTGCCCTTCCAAATGGTGTCTGCCTTAACTTTGTGCCCCCCGGCGATCGGGAGGGAGAGAGGTCCGAAGGACCTCCCCCTCCCTTTCAGGCGCCTCCTCCGCACAAGCGGGGGGGGGCCTGAATTAGATGTCATCGCGCCGCCATCTAATGGCCTCGCCGGGGTCCCGGAGTGCCGGGCTGACATCCAACAGCGCTCAGCGCGTCCATAGCACAGGAGGACCACTTGGCTGGACCCGTCCATAGCAGCCAAGTGGTTAAACCTGTCAAACTGAGACACCGAAAATCAGAGCATTTACCCGACAGTTCGGCATTCTGTGAATAGAGTAAACATTACTTCGCTATGGACCAATTTTGCTGCCGCCGAAGATCGCGGAGCTGCACTGTATTTTGCCAGTATTTAGCAAATTGACAGTTTAGTGAATAGACAAATTGCCCCGAAGTTGCACCGTACGGTGAAATTCGCAATTTGGTGGCAAGTTTATCGCTTTCTGAATGACCCCTATAATTTTTCAGTCGTTGCTCACATGCCACTTAAAGGCAGCAACTTGTAATTAATGGTAATTTGCAATGCTTCTAGTGCGTATCCTCAAAAAATAAAAGATGCATGAGCAGAGTAAGCGATAGAATTTCAGTCGTAGTTGTAAATCCGTTCCTATACAACTTGTAACAGAAAAGCAATTACAGAAGTGCTCTTCATAAGCACTACAGGTACCACTAGTATTATGTCAAATGTAATGGAGCCCATCACGTCTGAAAGTCACCAATTAAAAGATATCAGTGACTTTTGCTATATATCAAAGCTCCTATTTTGATCCAGCTGCTGATATCGAGCTGCAAAGATGTAAATTAGTCATGAGCTGTTATATCTTTGTGACTCGAACACCGGCTCATTTTTCAATCAAATGTACCAGCTGATCCCATAAAAAGTTTCAGGCAGCAAAAGAGTACACTGCCACAGTTTTCCCCTCCTAGAGTCCAAAAGGCTTCAAGAAAAGATGGCCAATTTAGTGGAATCACACGTTACAGTGGATTAACACCAAAGAATTATATTTTCTTTGGGCCCTATGCATTAGTGCTAATTCAGCACCTCGCCACAGAACTATACGCTACCTGCAGTGATACTCTCGTTAGCACTGCTGCGAGTATCACTTCCTGGAGTCCATAGGACTCCATAAAGGGCTGTGCTGCAGGGCCGCAAGATCATGCAGTGCCTGTGGAGTGATCGAAGAGGGAGACTGGGGACTATTTGTCCAAAGCCTAACTCTGCTTCCAGCGGCAGGAAGCAACAGTTCAGGCCACCGTTCTTGCTGCGGGATGAGAGGGGAGTATCTGATTCATTGGGTTGGGAGGGTTAATTGATTCTGCAAAAGCAAAATAATTTAGCACCAGTTTTTGGGTGCCTGTAAATAATTTGTTAACCCATCGGTGCGGTAATTTGAACTAGGACTTTGTAATACCTTACTTATCCTAACACTAATTACTGATTGCGCTCCTCATGTTAAGCATAGGGTTTGCAAAGTACAGTAAGCTTGTGCAAGATAGTGCAATAATTGCAAATATTTTGCCGATTTACCGTTAGGAAGGTAATACAGGAGGCATGACCTGAGGTTAACGCTTACTCATCCGAATGCTACCAATAGCATTCAGTAGTGCATGGGGCCCTTTGCGCCCTTCCATTTACATTGAGATGTGGTGGCGGTGGACAAGAGATACATGTTTATAATTGAAGGTGTTAAGAGATTTAACAATTTCTAAATAATATTGGCTAAAAGAGACCGTGACTGGAGACTTTATTAATGAGTGATGGGACCATCTATCATTATTCAAAAAATGTGGATCTTTTCTCAAATATTCAAGTAAGGGAGCAGTTGGAAAAGTGACCATAATATGGTGTCTTTTGAAATAAACTCGAAAAAGCACATTCATAGGGGGCATGCCAAAACAAATAATTTTAAAAAAGCCAACTTCATTAAAATAAGGGAAGCTCTCAATGTCATTGACAGGCAGAACCTCTTATGGGAAAACCCACAGAGGATAAGTGGAATATCTTTAAACTAAAACACTAGAAAAGTGCATGTCCCAATATATTCCACTGGGTAATAAATATAAAAGGAACGGACTGAAACCAATGTGGCTCAGTAGGAAGGTAACCAAGGAAATGAAAAATAAAAAGGCATTTGAAGTTTATAAATCTGAGGCACCCTATAAAGCATATAAGGCACCCAATAGAGCATGGAAAAAAAGGGATTAGATGGGTTAAACTAGAAAATGAAAAAGAGATAGTCAAAGAGAGCAAGACCAATCCTAAAAGATTCTTTAGGTACATACATTCTAAAAAACACAAGAGTGAAAGTGTAGGTTCACTGAAATCAGAGTCAGGGGTGTTATTAACTGAAGATCGAGATAAGGCAGAAATTTTGAATGAATATTTTTCTTCAGTATTTATCAAAGAGAAACCTAGAACAGGA
Source organism: Leptobrachium leishanense (assembly GCA_009667805.1). NCBI lineage: Eukaryota > Metazoa > Chordata > Amphibia > Anura > Megophryidae > Leptobrachium > Leptobrachium leishanense. The sequence goes on from CM019067.1 coordinate 149,508,122, forward strand.
AACATGCCAATCATTGATAAAAACTTACTAATAAAATGTGATAGGTTGAATCTAGACATGTGCACAGCACAAAATTTCATTTTGAACTAATGGATTAGTCATAAAATGCAATTTATTTAGTTGCAAAAGAAATTCGTTTTCAGTTCTTTAGTATGAAAACTAATTTCATTCATCCAAAAACCAGTGGATACAATTACTATTGTAGTGGCTCCTCAGATGGCTGAGATCGCGGCTTGTTACAGTATCTCTCACTATCAGCAAAATGTGTCAGGCAAAGCTGTTACAGTAACTGACTGCTGCTCATCACAGTGCTCAGAGTTTCAGTAAAACTAGTAAATAATATTTTTATATATAAGAGGTTAGAACAATATTATTTCCTTGTTTCACTGAAACTCTGAGCGCTGTTACAGTCAGTTACTGTAACAGCTGAGCCTGATACATTGTACTGAGAAATAATATAACAAGCAGCCGATCTCAGCGCTCACAGCTACTGGATTTAAAGGGCTAAAAAAAAAAAAAAAAAAAAAGGCTCCTCTCTGTATTATGTATAGAACATCCTCCTGCATTAACGAATACCCCTCTCTGTATAATGTATACAACATCCACCTGCTTTAATTAATACCCCTTTCTGTATAATGTATAGAACATCCTCCTGAATTAATTAATGTCCCTCTCTCTAAAGAACATCCTCCTCAATTTATACCTTTCTCTGTATGATGTATAGAACATCCTCCTGCATTAATTAATGCCCCTCTCTGTATAGAACATCCTACTGCATTGGCATGTGGAGCGTGCAGAACTTCGGAATGCAATGCTTATCCAGCACAGGAGAGGGAACTTTTACTTAAACTTTGTATCTCTGTGGAGGAGACACAGGGATATGAAATCAGGGGAGAGGGAAAATATTAATGTAAATCAGTCTGAAAGCTCAGAGAAGATATGACTGGTGAAAATTTATTTTTATAATAAAATAAAGCATTTTAAATCCAGGGAAAACATTCAAATAAATCACAATGAAGGCTCATAATGTCAGAGTAACTGTGAGAGCTGGATACTAAATGTATCAGATGTAAAAAACCCTTTAGAACAAGCAGCACTGGGAGAGGAGAGGGACTTTATATAAAATGTGTAGTATAGATGAAAAAAGGGGGATAGTGCTCCTGTTCCTGGAAAATATAAAATGTATCAGACCTAAGCCCCTATTATGCAGAGTGGGAGGGGAGATAACACACGTTTTATATAGTCCCTCTCATCTCCCAGCGCTGCTTGTTATAAAGGGGTTTTTACTATCCAGGCCTCCTCTGTCATTAGCTTTCAGTGTGATTTATTTGAATGTTTTCCATCTCCAGCTGCTTTTATCATCTTGTCTGCCTCATAGTCATGCAAGGGTTAAGTGCTGCGAGTGAGTACACAGGAGCTCTATCACGGTCAGATTTTCGGGTAGGGGTCAGGAAGGATTACGCATACAAACCTTTTCTGTAGCTTTGCAATGTTGCGATCTTCATTGCTGGTCTCCTTCACTCATCAATATAATATCACAAAAAGGACTGAAACTAAAATGTAGTGCATTTTATTTTAGTTTCTTTTGTTTTTTGTACTCAGCAGCTTCGTATCTCGAGTCATACGTAAACTAAATTATCCCAAAATTCGGACTAAATTGTTTTAGTACTAAAACCAATGCACATGTCTAGTTGACTCAAGAAAAGGTGTTGCAGTAACTAAACAAAGTGAATGTGAACAAAGACCTAGGGCCTGCGAGTACTGAGGGAGCTATATGTTGAAAAATGTAAACTTCTGTTTATAACCTTTCAAGATTCTTTTCTTTCAGGAATCGTACCAGAGAAATGGAGGAAAGATGATGTGGTCCCGATATTTAAGAAAGGTTCAAAATGTCTGCCTGGGAATTATAGACCTGTGAGCTTAACATGTGTGGCTGGGAAAGTATTTGAGGGGTTGCTAAGGGATAATATTCAGGAATTTATTGGGAGGTATAATCTAATTCGCAAACATCAGCATAGTTTTATGAAACACAGATCATGTCAGACTAACCCAATAGATCAGAGGGGCGCAGTGGATGTAATTTACTTTGATTTTGCCAAAGCTTTCGACACAGTTCCACACAAGAGGTTACTATTTAAATTAAGAAAAAATGGTCTAGATGAAAATTCTTGCTCTTGGCTAGAACACAGGGTACAAAGAGTGGTCATAAATGGTAAACTTTCAAGATAGACACCAGTGGTAAGTGGTGTCCCTTGGGGTCTGTTATAGGACCAATTCTATTCAATTTATTTATAAATGACATTGAAATAGGCATCAGAAGTAATTTGTCAGTGTTTGCACACGCTGCAACAAAACTAGGAAAAGTAATACAATGTGAACAGGATGTTACTTCTCTGCAGAGGGATTTGGATAGATTGGGGACTGGACATTTAAATGGCAGATTAAATTTAATGTAGATAAATGCAAGGTTATGTACTTCGGAGTGAAGAACACACATACAAATTATACCCTTAGGCTGGGGTCAGACCAGCGCAATTTTAACGTGCGTTCTGGCGCACATAATTACGGCCGCACTAGCAGCAGATGACGGGCAATGACGGCCAATATACGATGTACGGCCGCACGAAAGTCCGGCCGTGCAACGCAAGTGGAATTTGAACGCATTTTTCTGAGAACGCTGAACCGCTAGTACTGACGTACTGAGTGCGCAGCTGCTGCATAGCGGCCTGTTTGCGTGATTAGGAGATGTCAGACGCTGCTAATGTCCAGCCTACATAACGTCCAGATGCAAAAAGAGTTTTATTGACGATCCGTACAAAATCACGCCCGAAAATGCGCGTCGTCTGACCTTTTTTGCGCATTCCGTGAAAAAATACGTCAATGCGTTCGGACGCACTTTTTCACGTTCGCAGGGAAAAAAGCTTTCGTCTGACCCTAGCCTAAATGGTACCGAGTTAAGGAAATCAAAGCAGGAGAAGGATTTGGGAATAATCAGACTTCAAACTAAGTAACAATGCCCATTGTCAAACAGCAGCTGCCAAGGCCAGCAAGGTATTGGCATGATTTAAAAGGGAAATTCACTCTTGGGATGAAAACATTATTTTGTCGCTTTATAAATCAATGTTAAGACCGCAACTTGAATATGCCGTGCAATTTTGGGCACCTGTCTTAAGAAAGGATATTATAGCGCTAGAAAAAGTGCAGAGACTGGCAACTAAATTATTAAGGGGAATGGAAGGTTTAAGTTATGAGGAAAGGCTAACAAGCTTAAACCGGTTTAGTTTAGAGAAACGGCGCCTTAGAGGGGTTTTGATAACTTTATATAAATATATACAGGACCATTATAAACCATTGCCTGGAAACCTATTCATTAATAGGATTAAACACACTACACGGGGTCACCCATTTAGACTGGACGAAAGGATATTCAGCCTAAAGCATAGGAAGGGTTACTTTACGGTGAGAACAATAAAGCTGTGGAATTCTGCCTGTTGAGGTGGTTGGCTCGGAGACTGTACTGACTTTTAAACAACGACTGGATGACTTCCTGCAAAAACATAATATTAAGAGTTATAATATTTAGTTTGTGGGTATAAGCTGCTTGATCCAAGGAGAAATCTGACTGCTATTCTGGGGTCAAGAAGGATTTTTTTCCCCCAGTGTGTTGCATATTGTCGAGCGCTTCAGACTGGGTTTTTTGCTTTCTTTTGGATCAACAGCAGTAGGTGATGTGTGAAAGGCTGAAAAAGACATGTGTACACAGAGTTCAGCCTATGTAACTATGTATCTATATTCATCATCTCCCAGTGCATTTGTATGTCCTATACTCAAGAGCTCAGAAAATTTAGGTGAGTGCTGCTGTCTGTAAACCCAGAAGGCTGACCAGCACAAGCTGACTGACAGCTTTTAGGGCAGAGGCAAACTCTCCACTTAAGTTGTCACAACCCATTAGGACACCATTGAAAAGTAAAGCGTCAACTATGTAATATTGCAGTTTTCTGCTTTTTAAGTACAAAAACAATAAAAACAATATAAATAAAATTTAAAAAAAAGGACATCATAGGGACACATAAAGGGGATGGCGGGTACACTTGCTCACCATGACCATTTAAATTAAAAGTCAAGGGGTTATTCACTAACCTCCAAATAGGCCCAAAATTGCAACGAACGGTGAAATTCAGCGTTCAGTGCTATTTCGGCCAATTTGCCTATTCACTAAGCTGTCATTTTGCCAAATACTGGCGAATTGACAGAAAAATATGGTGCAGCTTGCCGCAACAGAAATTGCCCAAAGAAGGTTATTGTGTCTTCCATTTGCAGAAATGCGCTGAAATTCCGGCAAAATTACCTAATTTTTGGTGTTTCAGTTCCACGGGTTTAAACAGGCAAATCCCATAGGACTCAATGTAAAAACGTATCTTTTAACCCTTTCGCTGCGGAGGCGTTTCACGCCTCTGTGCTGAGGTCATATTTACCGGTTTTGCTCATCATGTTTAACCACTTCGATGCTGAGGACGCGCTCAGCGCGTCCTCAGCATTCCCGCTGGTATGCGGAGAACGCGCTGAGCGCGTCCTCCCATTGGGGTCAGCGTTCGGCCGGGTTCCGGCCGATCGCTGGCCCCTCCGGTGTGGGCTGACATCCTGGATGTCAGCCCGGCATCCGGAACAGCAGCCGCCGGAATTTGGTGTCATCGCGGCAGCGCGATGACACCAAATTCAGGCGCCCCCCCGCATGTGCGGAGGAGGCGCCTGAAAGGGAGGGGGGGAGGTCCTTCGGACCTCTCTCCCTCCCGATCGGCAGCTCTGCGGGGGTTAACCCAGGCATCATTTGGAAGGGCATAAGCCTTCAAAACACGTTTAAACATGATGAGCAAAACCGGTAAAAATGACCTCAGCACAGGGGCGGGAAAAGCCTCAGCAGCGAAAGGGTTAAATGCGTTTTGAAGGCTTATTTTAGTATATGACCCAGACATATTATATATCGTTCTTTCCGTCAGACTCGGCAGATTAATAATATGTCATTATTATATGTATACGTCATGACCTGTCTGTATATTATAACAAAAAATGCAATAAAATATGAATTTTCAATAATTTACAACGTGTAAAGTGTGTTTTTTTCACATTCTAACATGCGAGCAATTGCTGTTATATTTTGTATGGGGTGCGCTTGTTAAAAAAATTAGAGATGGGGTCTCGTTACATTTTTTTTTGGGGGAAATTACGCGATTTTTAACAAACGCACCGCATACAAAAATCGTTAGTGCAGCATCATTGTTCACATTATAATTGAAATGGGAACAATATTGCTGCATTAACAAACCAAAAAAAAAAAAAAATTGTTTATTTTTTTTTATAATTTGTTTTTTAAATATTTTTATTTTTAATTTTTATTTTTTTTAAAAACTTTTTTCACAGTCGTGTTTGGTATCGTTGGAACGGCCATGCTCTGGCCGATCCAACAGTACCAAACTTTAACCCCTAGCTGCCACGGATCGGGAGATAGGGGGTTCAGTGGAACCCCCTATCTCCACCGTTGGTGGCAGCTAGGGGTTAACTCCAGGACTGGCGTCATCGTGCTATGCACGATGACGCCAGTCCTCAGGGGGAGTTCCCGGAGGCTTGGCCGACATCCAAGATGTCGGCCAGCTCCGGGAAAGGATCACGAACAGGCGCTTTTCAGCGCCGATTCGTGATCCGGCTCCCCAGGGGTTAATGAGAGCCACCGTTTGGAAGGGCAGGCTGTGCCCTTTCAAGCGGTGCCTGTCTTAACCCCCTGCTCCCCGGCGATGGGGAGGGAGAGAGGTCCGAAAGACCTCCCCCCCTCCCTTTCAGGCACCTCCTCCGCACATGCGGGGGGGGGGGCCTGAATTAGATGTCATCGCGTCGCCGCGATGACATCTAATGTCCCCGCCGGGCTCCCGAGTGCTGGGCTGACATCCAAGATGTCAGCCCGCACCGGGGGGGCGCAGCAATCCGCCGGAATCAGGCGGATTGCTGCCTCCTGTGCTCGGACGCGCTGAGCGCGTCCGTAGCACAGGAGAACCACTTGGCTGGACGCGCTGAGCGCGTCCATAGCAGCCAAGTGGTTAAAAAAAATAAAATTTAAAAGACTGATAATTTTTTTTATTTTCTGCACAAAACATTTTTATTTTTTTAGAACATTTTAGTATTTTTTAGGCTGGCATCAGACAAGCGTATTTGAAGAGTGGAAGGAATGTCCGTGAGAGTGGACGTTCCTTCCACTCGACGCCCGTCTGGCCACCTCGCTGAGCGCACGTTGTGCGCTCAGCGCTGCAAGGCTTGATCCTCCTAGCTCTTTGACGGAGAGGGCTGCTGAATGGACGCAGCACGGCCGCTGTTGCTGTGGCTGGCCTCACAATGCTGCTACGGACACCAGAAGACATATCAGTACGGGCACACATAGACGGAATTTTAGTTTCTCAGTTCTGTAAAAGGCGTTTTGGTACAAAACAAACTTTGTAACAGACCTTTTTATTATTTTTTAAAGGAACTTTATTACTTAGATATATTTTAATAAATTTTTATTGGTTTAAACACATTAAAAATTCCTTCTTTTTTTTGCAGTTTGTTGGAATGCACAAAAACTACTTCGCCAACATTCTCCAACTTTTTCGTGGGGCTTTGTCAACCCATCTTCGGCGCACTACGGTGACCAAACAGTGAATAGCGAATTCACTGAAATGGAATCGCTGAAGTGCACTGAAGTGAAATTTCAGTGCTTTGTGAATAAACCCTTCAGCGTCTTCCTAATATCTTCTATTCCCTTTATTAGTTTTGAAGCACCCTTTACCCTTTCTCCAATTCTAAAAATGGCTTCTTAAAATCTTGTGACAAAGACTGCATCAAATATGCAAGATGGTGTCATCTTATTGCTTTCTTTCAAATTGTCCTCTTTAAGGCCACTCCAACAGTTCCTAGTGCGTGGAAGCAGGGCTTTTTTTCAGGGGGTACTCAGTACCGGCACCTCACCACTCAGAACCGGCACATCACCACCAGCCAGAACAGGAGAGAGCATGATGCTCCTCCCTTCTCCTGCAGTGGCAGGCAGAGAATCGGAAGCGCCCGGCAGCTCATGTTGCTCCTGAACGCTTCCGATTGTCAGGAGTGTATGTAGGGACTGATAACCCCCCTCCCCCAGTAAGTGACAAGGGAGGGCTGCTCCCCCCTCTCTCTGCAGCCGCTGAAACTTTGAACAGCATGGGGAGGGGGGTGCAGCATGTTTACACACATCTGTTAGAGCTGCGGATTGTCAGGCAAGTTGTGTGATCAGAGAAGCTGGCACTGTAAGGCGGTAGTGAGTTTTATTGCTGTGGAGCTCATACACACTGCGCATTACTGTGAGTTTCATTGCTGTGGAGCGCATACACACTGCGCATTACTGTGAGTTTTATTGCTGTGGATTTCATACATACTCAGCAAAACTGTGCGTTTCATTGCTGTGGTGCTCACAAATGCATGGGGATTATCCACTCCATGCCATCGTTGCAAAAAAATAAAAAAAAAACAGCTAACTGCCCTGCAATACAGATTTTTCTTGCAACAGAGGCACTTCGTTGATAACCTCCATAGGGTTACAATAGTTGTAGTTCATTTAAAGGAACAAAGTATTAAAAAATATGGTTCCCTTTTATAGTGTCTTCCTTTAAGTGAAGTACAACTATTGTTTAGGAGGACATGAAAATATTCATAATATTCAGTTTTTCCCCGGACGTGAGAGTACCCCCACCTATTTTTGCAGAAAAAAAGCACTGCGTGGAAATAATGATTAAATGGGTCATGCTTGTAGATGCTCGCTTGCAATAAACGTAGGGAGAAATGTATGGGAGTGCTGTGGCACTATGTGCTGTTAACCGTGTAATATATGGTTCATGACTACTCTTTGAGTCTGTAGCACCCTCAAAAGAGGTTTGGAACTTTTATGGCCTCCACATGTTAACCCCTTAGTGACCGGGCGGTTTTACACAAATCCGTCTTTTAGTGACCGCTGCTGTTTTTACGTTTCTGCGCTGTTAGTGTTTAGGTCAAATTTTCCTCTTACTCGTTTATTCAACCCACACATATTATACACCCTTTTTCCCGCCATTAAATGGACTTTCTAGAAATACCATTATGTCCATCATATCCAATAATTTACTATAAAAAAAAATATGAAATATGAGGAAAAAAATGGTAAAAGCCCACTTTTTTGTAATTTAATCCCCAAAATCTACAACCACCCAAAACGACCCCGGCTAAATAGGTTCAAAATTTTGTCCCGAGACTAGAAATACCCAATTTTTACATGCGTTTGCTATTTAACCCCTTCACTGCTGAGACAGTTCACCTATGTGCGCTGCGCTCATTCTGACCATTTTGTGCTAATTATTTTTAGATGACAGCCTAGGTCCTATTTAATTAAACCCCCCAGACAAAAAAACTTTTAAAAAAAACCCATTTTTTTATTTTATTAAATTTTTTTTTATTTTTTTTTATTTAATTTTTTTTAATTTTTTTTTAAAAACCAAACCTGGTCATGTTTGGTATCATTTGAAAGGCCATAATCAGGCCTTTCAAATGATGGCAAATATGACCATCTAGCTGCCATGGATCGGGAGATAAAGGGATCCTTAGGATCCCCTTATCTCTACATGGCAGCTAGATGGTTAACTGGCCCACTGACATCCTCACACATATGGTGAGGTTGTCAGTGGGTGGGGGGGACCTGGAGGCTTGGCTGACATCCAAGATGTCAGCCCCCCTCCAGGTTTGAATCGCGTTTTGGCGCCAATTGGCGCCGCAACGTGATCCGGCAGCGAAACGGTTAATGCCATACACCGCTGGAAAGGGGAGGCTCTCCCCTCTCCAGCAGTGCAAACGGCATCTCCCTAGCTTCAATGGTTGGGGAGATAGAGGGCTCCGAAGGAGCCCCCCCCTCCATTGAAATGCATGGGGACGCCTGCTGATGACGTCACCACGCAGCGTGGCGACGTCATCAGCCTCGCCTGCCCATGTAAATCACATGGGCAGGCTTCCTCCCTGCCAGATCGCCGTGGGATCCGGCGAGGGAGGTGAGTATCGGGCGGGAGGGGGATTAGGCGCCGCTGACTTACCCTGTACGTCCGCGGGTCTAAGGGAGACCCGAGGACAAGACGTACAGGGTACGTCAGCGGCCCTTAAGGGGTTAAAGAATTAAATCATATCTGCACCCCAGTATGTAAATAGTCCACAAACCATTTTACATGGGTGAGGTCAGATACAGTACACATCCACCTCCATGATAGATATTCCACACATGATGCAAATGGGTGTCCCGGGGGGTACAGAGGGAGAAACCGACATGTTCCTTTTCTTTTTAATATGGCCCACACCAGCTGCACATAGTTGAATGTTCTTTCTGGACGCAGGGTATGTCCACCTCTGTGAACTAAACATCCCGTCCAATGTCAATGGTTAGGGGCTGTGGAAGAGGACAGTTATGTGGCCTCCTTCCATATTAACATTATAGCCAACACCCACCATTTATGGCTTGGTAATGGAGCTTGGTACTGGGCTTATCCACTCCTATGAATAGGGTTCCCACCTGTCCGGTTTTGACCTCGGCTGTGCGGGTTTGGAGTCATGTGTCCGGGTTTGACACCCTCTGCCACCCGGACACATGAATCCGCGGTTATACTTACATTTCCTGCGTTCCCCCGGTGCCGCAGTCTTTTCCTCTGTCTTTTTTTTTCAGGCTGAAGAGGGATTGGCTGGTGTGCGTCACGTGTCGTCCTCTGAGCCACTGTCATGGTCGCGCAGGCGCAAAGGGCTCTCACTCTAACGTGACAACGTCGTTTCACATGGATGCTCCTGCGGGCGGCTCCCTCCCTAGTCCTCCCGGCCGGGCAGTGGGCAGAGCGAGCAGCCAAGGCGAGTAGAGGACGTGCTCAGGGCAGGCTCTGTCTTCATCCGGACCTGGATCGTCGATCATTCTCGCCAGGCCAGCACTGCAGCTCTCCATCCACTCTCACTGTGACGCCGCCGGTCAAATCAAGGCAGGCTCGCAGATCAGATCGGCTCAGCTGCTCAGCAGTCAGTGTGCCCGGCGCCAGGCCAGCCCAGCTGCGACTCACCGAGACTGAGAGATGCCGACAGGACAGTGAGTGTGCCAGCCTTTCCAGTCTGCCATGCAGCATAAATAATACCAGTGTGTGCCATAACAGTGTGCCAGTCTTTCCAGTCTGCCAAGTATTATACCAGTGTGTGCCATACCAGTTTGCCAGCCACACCAGTCTGCCATAACAGTGTGCCAGCCTTTCCAGTCTGCCATGCATAATACCAGTGTGTGCCAGCCTTTCCAGTCTGACAAGTATAATACCAGTGTGTGCCATACCAGTTTGCCAGCCATACCAGTCTGCCATAACAGTATGCCAACCTTTCCAGTCTGCCATGCATACCAGTGTGCCATAACAGTTTGCCAACCATACCAGTCTGCCATAACTGTGTGCCAGCCTTTCCAGTCTGCCATGCATACCAATGTGCCATAACAGTTTGCCAGCCATACCAGTCTGCCAGCCTTTCCAGTCTGCCATGTATACCAGTGTGCCATAACAGTGTGCCAGCCTTTCCAGTCTGCCAAGTATAACACCAGTGTGTGCCATACCAGTCTGCCATGCATAATACCATTGTGTGCCATACTAGTGTGCCAGCCATACCAGTCTGCCATGCATAAAACCAGTGTGTGCCATACCAGTGTGCCAGCCATACCAGTCTGCCATGCATACCAGTGTGTGCCATACCAGTGTGGCAGCCATACCAGTCTGCCATGCATAAAACCAGTGTGTGCCATAGCAGTGTGCCAGCCATACCAGTCTGCCATGCATTATACCAGTGTGTGCCATACCAGTGTGCCAGCCATACCAGTCTGTCATGAATTATACCAGTGTGTGCCATACCAGTGTGCCAGCCATACCAGTCTGCCATGCATAATACCATTGTGTGCCATACTAGTGTGCCAGCCATACCAGTCTGCCATGCATAAAACCAGTGTGTGCCATACCAGTGTGCCAGCCATACCAGTCTGCCATGCATACCAGTGTGTGCCATACCAGTGTGGCAGCCATACCAGTCTGCCATGCATAAAACCAGTGTGTGCCATAGCAGTGTGCCAGCCATACCAGTCTGCCATGCATTATACCAGTGTGTGCCATACCAGTGTGCCAGCCATACCAGTCTGTCATGAATTATACCAGTGTGTGCCATACCAGTGTGCCAGCCATACCAGTCTGCCATGCATAATACCAGTGTGCTATACCAGTGTGCCATGCATGTCATTGTGCCATGCATATACCAGCGTGCCAGCCATATTACCAGTCTGCCATGCATAATACCAGTGTGCCAGCCATAATACCAGCCTGCCATACTACCAGCCTGACATGCATACCACGTGCCATATTATATACACATAATGTAAATATACGCATAATGTATACGCTACAAAAAAATGGCCACCCAAGCCAAACACTAGAGTGTTCGGGTTTGGCTTGAAGAAAAGGTGGCAACCCTACCTATGAACTGTAACCTCACCTGATGCCCCAGTAGCTGCTTAGTCACGAATATTTAATTACAGTAGTAAATGGATAGTAGCTTAGTTGAAGTAGTAAACATTTACTTGATAGGGGCATAGGGTGTTATGGGGTTAATTCTGACTCCTGTATGCTCTAACCTTTTACAGTAGCAGTTGGCTAGCAAGTGTTAGTGTTGGCCTGCCACCAGTAAATTAACATTTGCATCGCCAACAGGCTTTATCCCACCATTTGGTTTGCCTAAAATGAATTTCATGTCCACTCGCAGCATTGACTTAATTCAGTTCGTATATATAGGTGTAAATTAGCAGACAAAGCAATTTTCCATGCACTTCCATTTTCCATGCACAAGCTTAACATACAATACGTTTATACTGCAATTTTAACATGTTGTTTGAATATTTGTTTCCTTTTCCTTCATGTAAGATTTAACGTGTTGGTGGATTGTTTCATTTTTATTTCCTAGATGATATATGAACAGCAAAATTGCATTCCACTTGTTACTGAATGCTGCAATCTAACATGACTCCAAGCTCATCCATCATCTATTAAAGCTACAAAGCTGCAATACTGCAAGAATAAAACAGATATTATGCAATGTTAATTTTCATGTTTCTTTGGATGCTTAGGGGGCTGTTTGGATGAAGTAAAAAAAAATAATATTTTAACAGAATTTCCAACCTCTGCCCGTGTTCCCTAAGTTTGGGGTCACACGGGCATGGAAAGAACGTTTGAGAGACATTCTTCCCACATGGACGTTCGCATGGCCACCTCACTGTGCGCATGTTTGTGTGCACAGCTCTATAGAGTGCAAGCTTCCTATGGAAGTTTGTGCTTTGTAGACCCGTTTGAAATCCATTGTAGTAGCGCAACGGGGAAATTGTCATGGACATTAAAAGTATGCATGCTACATTGTGCGTTCCGATCAATCGAAACACTACGACGGACGGTGGGAAGGGGGTCACAATGGAGGCACTTAGGGCTCTATTACATTCTTCAAAAACATTACATTCAAACATTACATTCAAAAACGCATTAACGCGAGGGGCAAAACCCTTTGCACAGAACGTCGTATTACAATGTCTGCGCAAAAAATGCACGTTAACATCTACCATGTGTGAACCTGCGCGAGCGAAATGTACTGTGCGCGTCCTATACTTAACATTGTGAGCGCAAATGCATTTGTGCGCTGGTACGCGGATGGTATTACAATCTATGCGCAAAATTTAACGCACAGCGTTTGCGGGCATAATTTTAACGTCTTTTAAAAGCTGGTGGTAATGGCAAATCTGAACGTCCTGGCCGATACCAAATACACCAGCCCAAAAAAAAATACAGCAAAGTATAGTTACACATTCTATGCATACCCAAACAATAAAATTGAGAAGATGTGCGTGTTTTTATTATTGATGCAGCATATATGCACAGATTGACTTTGACAGGAGCAGAAACTTAACGTGAGAGAATTGTGGTTCTTAATTCGGATTGGCTGAATCGCGTGAAAAAACAGTCCGCACACCGATTTCTGCGCTCAACGTTAATGTGCGGGCGTTTTTTGCACATCTTTTTTACGCTCGTTATTTTTTGACGGATGAAATAATGTGGATGAAATCGTGTGGATGAAAAAAATGTGTGAGGATTGTAATACCAGCGTTAATTTAATTTACACGCATTAACGTTTAACACTTCGCGCAAAAATTCACATGTTTACCGTGCATTTTTGCGTGAAGAATGTAATAGGACCCTTAGGGTACCTGTGTGGCTCCAGTCCAAGACTGTGCCCACAGAAGAAGAGGACTGGTTCAGTATGAAAAGGAGCTTTATCAGGAACGGTAATGTTTTGATCCCGGCACAGGACCTTTCACAGACAACAATTATAATAATTATTGCTTGACACGGAAACATAATTTCCTAATAAAGCAGCCCTTCATATGGAGACTCATGTTATCGGTCCTCAGCTTCCTTGGGAATATATACATATACTTGGATGTCAGTATATATATTTTATATAGTAGCTTTTAATCTTTAATTATTGAAATGTAATAGGTAAGAGAGGCTGAGATGTGTCATTAAGATGGCACACTGACCAGAGAGTAATCCGCGTGTAACCTATCCTCATGCCCAATGTTACCCCAACTGCACCCAAAGAGTTTGGCAGAGCTAGACCTACAGCACCATATGACAACGGAGACAGGAAAGCCTGCATCCAACTGTCCTTTGTCCCAACATGGAAGTAGATATCAAATAAATACAAATTACAATATTCGTATGACATCTGGTGTGGTACAGATCCAATTATTAAAAATAAAAAAGCAGAGCTAGCACAGAAAGGGAACTCTGAGTAAACTGAATAAAACAGCCAATGTCAAACATACTCAGGCTTCAATCACAAAATCTCAAAAAGAAGCACTGATCTTTCCTAACAAATTCATTCAAGACCATGTTGCAACAATGATTACACTGCAATGAAAGCCGCAGAAGGAAAGCTAAATTTTAGACAACAAAATCCTAACTAACAAGAATTCAACTACAAGGGAGTATAATTATTCATTAAACAGTTGTCCAGCAGACAGTTGATTATAAAAGGGTGCTACTTAAAGCAAAACCCTTCCCATTGCATGCTCTCAGTAATGGCACCACATGGAAGAGAAATGGCACCACGAGTGAGAAAGAAAAGAATTTCCTTTTTTTTGTAAATATATATTTTATTTTCAGGTAAAGAAATGCAAATAAAGTAGAGCACGTCGGTACAGTATAAAATAGAATATAAACGAGCGTTCTTGGAAAGACCAGAACGAAATTTCAGGGGAAACAGTGTTTAACACGTAGGTTCTAGATTACAGGTAACAAGCAATGAAACATTCAAGTTTCCAGTAATCCGTACCAAATCTAAAAACAAATAATGATAAGAAAGAAAGGTATGTAGGAGGGACAGGTCTAACAGTTCATGAAGCAGGCGGTGTGCCACTTGGGGACCCCGAGGGAAGCACGAGGAGTAAGGCCTGGAATGCCGGGTAGGAGTGATTAACACCCAGGCAGACCAGATGGATGTATAGTGCTGTAAGCAATCTGACGCACTAAATAACAGATGTTCTATGGAATGGAGCTCCTTCATGCGTTATTCCAAAGGGCCAATGGGGGACACGTCGCTGCTTCCCATAAAGTGGAATAAGCGTCTTAGCAGTGTTCAAAATGCAAATAGTAATGGAACGTTTATAACAAGATAAAGAGCACTCATTGTTGTGTAATAAAATCATAGCAGGTGTGAAGTCTGGTAGGAGGTTCGTAGATTGTTTGACAATATCATCGATGGTGACCCAATACGGCCGTATCAGTGGGCAATCCCACCAAATGTGTAACATGGAACCAGGCTCAAGTACACATCTCCAGCAATTCCCAGAGATATTCAGACTAAACTTGTTGATCAGGGAAGGCATACGGTACCACAGGGACAAGACCTTAAAGCCAAACCGTGATATGTCAGTTCACAGATCTTGGAACATTGTTCGTCTGACAGGTCAAGCATCATCTCCCATTTGTAGGAGAAAAAGAGAGTAGTGCGCTTACACAATAAGGTCGCCATAATGATCCCCAGAGATAATCTTCCCAAATCTCAAGATACACTATACAAGAAAAAAGTTTGGGACAGCGCTCATCTCCAATTTGCCCATAAAGGGTGGGGGAATGTCCACCACAGCGGTCTGAAGAATAGAGTGAATCATAGAGATTCCATGCTAAAGATGTTGTGGTTGAGCACAATTACATTCAAAATGGAGTCAGTCGTTGCATCAGTTGGTGTCGTTGTGGGATTTGATCCAGCACACTAGACTGTAGTTGAATGTGTGGAGAAAACGAATATGGCGGTCTTGCATCAGGTCAAAGGGACCCTCCCAGTCGTGGTGAGAAGATGCAAAATCGGGTGTATAGAAACCCCAGTCAGATGACAGACCAAATGGGGAGCCAATCCCAGGTCGAAATGATCATTATAGATCAACGGAGTCATGGGTGACGAGAACATCGTGAGACCAAACTTCACTGCCGACAGATGCCAAACTAGTAGGGTCGCTCCAACATAAGGGGAGAGTTGAGCCAGCCACCTGCTCTGTTTCATCGGGAGCCACGGGAGAATCAGAGGCACACGCACCATCACCTGTTCAACTAGTCTGTGCACCCCCTTCTTAGACCACTCCAGCACTCTCTGCAGGTGACATGCTCTGTTATAGTGATAAACGTTAGAGAGGGCCAGGCCCCCAGAAGGTTTGGAGAAGGTTTACAAGTGGTAACTCAAACGTGGCCGTTTACCCCTTTACGCGTAGTTGGTTATCAAGGACTTAATAGAAGTGAAAAACCCCTCGGCATCGTCACAGGTATAGTCTGTAGAACAGGATTTTCCAAACCTGTCCTCAGGACCCGCTGACACGCCACATTTGCTAGATATACAGCACAGGTGATATAATTTGCTGCTCAGGGATTGCAGGATTCAGTCTGTATTTCCTCAAGATGATCTGCAAACCTTGGCCAGGCTAAGGGTCCCAAGGGCAGGTTTGGGACTGCTGTAGAAGATACAGAAGGTGCGGTTGTATATTCATCTTAATGACTGGCACGCGGCCCAGCCACGAGATGTGGGGGTAATTCGAAGCATCAAGATCCCGCTGCAGCTGCCACAGAAGAGGTGGGAAATTTTCCCGAAACATGTGAGTGTGATGAGCAGCAAGTCAGATCCAAATATTTAATTTTGTCAGTCACCCATGCAAAAGAAAAGTTGCGCTTAAAATTATCAGTCCTCACAGCTAGTACGGAGATGTTAAACAGGTGTGATTTAGTAAAAAAAAGTTTAAGGTTAGAGAGCTGGCCATAGTCGTCAAAGGATTTCAACACATTCGGCAAGGACACGGAGTGACAAAAAACAATAAATCATCAGCATAAGCCAACAGCCTTTGCGACGGGTCTGTCCATCAGTTAAGTCACTTAACTCAGGTAGGAGGTGAGGGCAAAGTATATCAACATAATGTTTATAGTATCTAAGGGGCAATCCGTCGGGGCCCAGAGCATTTACCAGATTTAGAGGATTTCAACACCAAAGTCAGTTCCTCCACAGTTATCGATCCGTTAAGCAAGTCAGCAGTTGATTTGGAAATTTTCTTAGTGGAATGTTCAGTCAGGTAGGCTAAAATAGCAGCCCATTTTCATTCTTGGTCCAGAGGGGTAGAGGGGTTTGGCAAGTAATAAAGATCAGAATAATATGCATGCACAATATGTAAAAATGTGTTTGTTGGGGAGGCGGTGCACAGTGCTATGTCTATCTTGCAGTTTGGCAATGTAGGTGACAGAACGCTTCTTAGCAAGCATGCGGGCCAACAATTTCCCGCTCTTATCACCATGAAGGTGAAAGAACGATTTAGAGCGTATATTCGCCCTGTGGTGGGCCGCATTCAAAAGGGTAGGGTAGTCAAGTGAGCAGTGTGTTTTGGTCCCCGTCACTGTTATGGTCAACAGTGTGGCGCTCTATCTGCTGTAACAGCTCTTGGATATATGCGGATCTACTCCACAGTTTGCATTCTCCTCTAAATAATGGTTCAAAGTCTGCCTCCCTTCCGCAAAAACAAGTGGATCTGATAGAAGGGAGTCATTAAGGCTCGTGTCAGACGAGTGCACTGATCACGTCCGTGCTGACGCACATTTTGACGTCCGTCGTAGCATACAATAATGATCAAGAGACCAACACACGAAGTACGTCCGCACAGAAGTGCGGAAGCACAACAGACGCGGCAGATGGACGCAGGTTAGGCAAGAACGTAAATCCGCTAGAACGGACGTGCGGAGTGCGCCACGTCCGCATAGGTTTGTGTGTGAGTGATGGAACGTAGTCAGACGCACTGCATTTATACGTCCAGCATTTTTGACAGACAAAATGTTTTTTTCATTTTATTTATTTTCCCTGCTACATCCGTCAAAAATAACTTCAGTCACAAAAACGGACTGTGTGGCCACTACTGCCTCTTCCGTCAGAATGTGTGTCCGTACAAAAAAGTAGTCCAGTCTGGAGTAGGATTGCGAGGTGTGGGCAAAAATGGTAAAGTCTTTGTGAGTTAGGTGAAGGGATCGCCAGCAGTCTACTAGCCTCAAGTCATGAAGTGACCTGCGACAGGAGTGCAGGATATGCGGGGGGGGGGAATAGAGGAGCGTCCATTGGAGGTGTCCCAGGCAGGATGCAGCGCAACGTTGAAATCCCAACCCAAAATCAGTAAACCCTTAGAAAAAGTGGACAGAGTGCATAACAGTCTGGACGAGAACTTATGTTGGGCACAGTTAGGGGAATAGACATTGGCAAAAGTGTGACATTGGTCAAGTATAGTACCCTTTGCCACAATAAAGCTAACCTCAGCATCAGTAAGAATCAGCATTCTGATAAGGCACATTTTTATGAAACAATATTGCTGCTCCCCTAGATTTGGCCATCGCATTATTGCTATAATATGCCAGAGGGAAATGTGAGATAGTGAGGGATGGAGCCTTACTGGTCATAAAATGCATTGCGTGAATGAAGACAACTGACGCACACTGGCACCGGACGGCCATGAGTGGTATTTCTCTGGCACATTCAGGCCTTAGGCATTCAGGGAAACAAGGGTCAGGTCGGCTGGGCACACTGGCACCTGATGTGTAGAAGGCATGGACGGAAGTCAGATTAGGGGGGGGGGCTCAAGAAAGGGAAGGGTGAGAAAGGAGGAACACTGAAACTATGTACACAATGGAAAAAGGCAAAACGCAACGGGTGTGGATGCAATGCAAGTAGAATTCCACATGACGTTGTGCACAATCCACAGAGTCGTTCACCTCTAGCGGGAAATGCTGTCGGGCACCAGCCCTAGCATAGCACAGAGAAAGTGGAAAGTGTGGGTTGACTCGAGTATGAAGCATTAAAAATAAACATGTGAAACCAAACCAGCTTCAGATTAATAGATTAAGCACAACTCTATACACAAAACGTTGCTTGGCTGCCAACACGGGGTATTTGGCACTCAATTCTTACTGGCTCTGTAGTTTGATGCAAGTTTAGTATAGAAATTTTAATTATAACCAGTCTGCAATCAACAACACAGTTAGGTCCAGACTACTCCTGGAATCAGAGAATTGATTTGGTAACCCATCAACAATGGTCCAATAGTCTCCGGAACGCAGAAGGGAATGGGCAGAAGGCTGGTTGAGAACAACCTTTGATGCTCTCAACTGACCAACAGCACTTTTTTTTAGGTCAACTGACAAATTTAATTTATTTATAAAGGATTTTACCAGGAAGGATACATTGAGATTTCTCTCGTTTTCAAGTATGTCCTGGGTTCAAGAACATTGAGTGGTTACAGAAATACAAAATGGTAAAATGCAAGCTATAACACAAAAACAAATATACAGATTAACAGAAAAATAAATATGTAGGAAATAAAGTCATTATTTTACATGTTTACAAGTGCATTCCGTATTGAGGTATGTTAATAGGGAATTCTTAAGGGTCTTTAGACTGGGGGAATATTTGATGGCGTCTGGGAGGTTATTCCATATTTGCGGTGCTCTGTAGGAAAATGAGGATCGAGCCACTTTCTTTTGGTATTGTGGTATTGCAAGTAAGGTGCTGGTCCTGGATAAGGAGGTTATAGGATGATGGAACTGCTAGGGGAAGCAGTCTATTCAGGTAGGGTGGTAGCTTCCCAGAAAAGCTCTTAAACACCAGGTTGGAAAGGTGAAGGGTGCGTCTAGATTCCAGCGATGGCCAGTTTAGTTCTTTTAACATGTCACAATTGTGTGTCATGTAGTTACATTGTAGCACAAAGCGACAGAATGAGTTATACAATGTAGTAAGTTTCTGAAGGTGTGTTTGCGGGGCGGCTGCATACACTACATCTCCGTATTCAATGGCTGGCATAAGCATTTGTTGTACAATCTGCTTTCTTACCACGGGGCTCAGGCAGGATTTGTTTCTGCACAGGGCACCTAGTTTGGGGTAAATTTTAGATGAGAGTTTTTCGATGTGGGGACCAAAGGATAGATTTGGATCTAACCACATACCTAGATATTTGAGAGAAGTGACTGTGGTCAGCGTGTCATTTGATCTTCTCCTGACACATAGATGGGGATTTTGCAGTTTGTGTAGTTTAGGTGCTGTTCCAAAGAGCATCGTTACAGTTTTGTCAGTATTTAGAAAACGTTTGTTATCTGCGATCCACTTTTCTACCCCTGTGAATGGTTCTCGCAGCACTGCCTCCGGCTGCGGGAGATTTGGTTTACTGGTATAGATTACAGTGTCGTCCGCGTACATGTGTACAGTTGAGGCTTTGCAGACATTGGGCAGATCATATATGAATATCGTGAATAGAAAGGGGCCGAGTATTGAGCTTTGGGGTACACTGCAGGTGACTGGGAGGGAGGAGCTGCCAGAAATGGACACATATTGTGACCGATCAGATACATATGATTGAAACCAGGTTAGCGTGCTATCACCAATACCGGAGTTTTTAAGTTTTTGCAATAGGATGCCATGGTCTTCTGTGTCAAAGGCCTTGGCAAAATCAAGAAAGATGGCTCCAGTTAGGTTACCTTGTTCCATGGCAGCTTGGATATCATTACAAACTTTTAAAAGGGCAGTTGTAGTTGAATGATTTGGACGAAAGCCTGATTGATCTGGGGTTAAATAGTTCTGATATTGATAATATTCACGTAATTGAGCGTAGTCACATTTTCCCAGAATTTTTGACATTACAGGGAGCAGTGATATCGGGCGGTAATTGGATACCAAAGTATCGTCTCCACTTTTATGCATAGGTACCACCCTTGCAGTTTTCCAGAGTTTGGGTATGTATCCAGTCGTCAGTGATTCATTGATTAGGGTTGCGACAGGTTTTGCAATTGCTGGCGCACTGATTTTCAGCAGCATTGCTGGGATTTGATCAGGTCCAGACTGGTATTTCATTTTTTGGTTACGGAGAAGTTTAGTGATGACACTGACAGGCACTGGTCTAAAACTGAATTTCTCTGTGTTACAGGGTCTTTGCACAGTTGGTGGGGCCTGACCTGAGTGCGGCCTTTCTGATTGCGTGTCATTACCTAGCTTAGCAATCAGGGTGGTGGCGCTTCCAACAAAATAATTATTAAAGGCATTTGCTACATCTAGGGGGTGTTGTACAGTTTGGTTGTTTACTTAGACAGCAGGTGGTTCGGAGTGGACAGGGGGTGCTTGTATGTTACTATGATTTTCAAAAAATTTCTAGGGTCTGATATGTTATTGTTTAAATTTTCATTGAAGTATTGGGTTTTAGCCATTTTTGTTTGTTTTGCATGTTCCTGTGCATGCATTCCAGCATTTTCAGTATTCACAGTGATCGTTCGTGGAACCAGTACTCTTGAAATTTGACCACAGGGAGTCTCTAAACTGGTACATTTGCGTGAGGTCAGCTGTAACCCAGGGGAAGTGGGCCCCTTTTACTCGCACTTTACGCAGCGGGGTATGGGTATTCCAGACTTTCAGGAGCTCGGATTGAAAGTATTCAATTGCACAGTCCAGGTCTGGGATTAGGTTTAGTCTGTACCATGGGAGCTGTTTGAGATCATTTAGGAAGGATTCAAGATTAAATTTCTTGAAAGACCTGGTGATCATTACCTTT
The DNA here is from genome assembly GCA_009667805.1 of Leptobrachium leishanense. Taxonomy (NCBI): domain Eukaryota; kingdom Metazoa; phylum Chordata; class Amphibia; order Anura; family Megophryidae; genus Leptobrachium; species Leptobrachium leishanense. The sequence continues at coordinate 149,529,342 of CM019067.1, forward strand.
GGTGGACATTTTGTGGCCCTTATTTTGCGCACACAGTACACTAGGCAGTGATCACTGAAACTGTTAGCGAGAACGCCTGCCTCCTGTAATCGATCAGGACATGAGGAGAGAATCCAGTCCAGCAAGGTGTGGTTAGGGCTTTTCATATTAATGCGAGTGGGGGAGGAGATTAATTGTGTTAGCTGCAAAGCCTTAAACAGTGAGCAGTGTTTATTGTTTGTAGGATTCAGCTAATCAACATTAAAGTCGCAGAGGACCAGCAGTTCCCTTTTTTGTTTTTGAGCTAGTAATTTACTATGGATTTGGGTTATGTCAGAAAGGGAGTGCACGGGGGAACTCGGTGGGCGGTAGAATCCAGGAACAATAATTGTTTTACTGAACGGGATCTCAATAGTACCAGAAAGGAAATCAAATGTGGCGGGGAGCTAGGATTCTGCAAAGGGGTGAACCTTAGGGAGTTGTCAACATAGATAACAATTCTCCCTCCTCTCTTAGCGCTGTCCTTTCTAGAGCATGAATACCCTTGTATTGCTATGGCAGAGTCTGGCACTTTAGGGGTTAACCATGATTCTGTTAGCAAATGACTTTTGGTTTGTAATAGAAGCACCAAGCTTTAAGCTCATCCAGTTTAGGGAGTAAGCTGCGGATGTTGCAGTGCACAAAGGAGAGGCCTTTTTTAGTGGGGAGATTAAATATGGTGTCAGCAATTGGACCAGGGTTGAATTCAACATCATTTGCCAGAGCAAGCAGAATAAAAAGGAATTTGGACATATTTTTCTTTTTGGAAAATAGTGATGAGTTTTAAAGCTCTGTTGGTTGGGGGTGGGAGGGCTGGCTTTTAACACTCTCCACCAGCACTCAGCTGATAAGTTAAAGGAGCTGAGCAAGCTATGTTGTATTTGGGTTTCTTTTCCTGCTTGCTGTAATTTGTAGGGTGTATAGGGAGGGAGGGTAGATTTAGAGAGAAGGGAGATGGAAGAAAGAAGTAGCAAGAAGGGGAAGAGCGGGAAAAACATTTCTAGAGAAAGGTGGTGTGGGAGAAGGGGAGGGAAAGAAAAAAAAAGTAGAAGACAGGCAGGTAATTAAAAAGGAAGCAGAAGATGTAAGGGAGTCTGGTAGGTGAAGTTCCAGAGTGGCGTAGGTTGGTAGCTGAAAAAGCCTGGTTTGCCTATAAGATGACTGCATAGTCAAACAGGCCACCGTCAACTGCTTCTGTTCCTTGATCACTGGATCAATGTTAGGCTCTCTACTCATGTATTGCCCAGATATAGATGACATATCCTACTACCTATGAAAAATAAAGCAAACAGCACCTGGCCTTTGATATGCAATAGGTGAAAAAAAGGATCACGCCCAACACGAAAAGACAATTATTTAGCTTTCGATTATTCCCGCAAAGTCCACCTGAAAATGATTAAATATCGCATATACTGTTTTAACCTAAATAAAAAAAAAATGTATGTTGGCATGCTTTCTATTTGCAGGAAACAATATCATATTAAATAAGGGAACAGACAATGAAAATCATACACAATTTATAACAATTTAGTGTGTTTCCATTTAAAACAGCAGGTCTAAGGTTAAAAAAGTAAGCCTCGCATACAAAGCAAACCTTACCAGGCGGTTTCTGAGAAAAGATGCAGCAATTACCAATATAGACATTAAAAAAATCAGATGAGAAAACATATCCAGTAATAACTTGTTTATTTCATCAGCTCTGTGGTATCCAGAGAGGGGTGTCTTTAGCGTGTAACCAAGAGAACCACTCTTTTTGTTTTGTTTTTTTACCGATATGTTTTATGTTCAGATCCTGTTTCCACTAAAAGGAGCTATTAAGTTTAGGAGCATTTCCAGAAAAGTAATTTAGAGAATAACAAAACGTCAACTTTAAATTGTGCATCATGCAGGACTTGTCCTTCCAATACCTTACAAAAATAACAGCATTCTACATTCGACGGACGTTTTAAGTTACTTAAAGAGCAGATAAAATGTAATGAATACACAAAATAATGCTTGATGCTTCATGAAATAATATAAACAAATATGCATGAATCCAAAGCACATTTTGGGTACTTACACTGGAAGCACAAAAGCAATGAAACAAACTAAACTTACTGAAATTCTAAAAATCTAATAATGCTTTCTAGCCCTCTGCATAGCCCTTAAATAATCTGCAAACAATATCCCTCCCCCAAATAACAAAACAAAATAAACCATAACAGGAGCACAAGAGAGCAGGGCCTTAAACACCTACTGTATCTGGTTAAAAAGTTTGTAATTGGAGGGGCGTGGCTAGCGGTGGATGTGAGAGGTCGCAAGCTGTGAGAGCTCTGCTGATTTTTCGTCATTTTGGCTGTTTTACAGCGACCTTTCTACCCTACCTGGTTTTTCCCACAGACCTGATACCCACGGAGCACCTGTGGGTCATCCGTACGAGGGCATCCTGGACATATTCTGCCGCTGTTTCGGCACGGTGGATCTCGGGCCTCGTGCGGCCTAGTCGCGGCGGCCATCTTGTGGAGCCTGGAGAGTTTATTAGTTTCCTTGTGGAACCGATTCCCGGCTGCCGCTTGCTGATCACCCCAAGACATGGGAAAGAAAACCCAGAAGCAGCTACTGAGCAGGTCAGAGGGCCCCTGACAGAGGGATATATGTGATTCAGTGCGTGGAGGTAGCCTTTCTGGAACAGTGGCTCCCTCTCCCGTCATGTCCCAGGGTTACGGCACTTCGGAGGATGATGCCTCATGGCCTACGGGACGTGGTCCTGGTTTTGACTGGCTGACACCGACCTCCCAAGTACGAGATGGGGCAGCGATGAGCTCCGCGGCAAGCAAAACGGGCCCAGAAGAAGAGGAAGGCGGCCCTGGCGGAGGCCTGTCGTGGCAACGGTGCCTACCTCTGACCCCTCCTCTGGGGTCTCAGAGGAAGACATTTCTGACTGACACTCTGATGAGGGTGACCTGTCCATGCGGCCCGCACACCCTTTCACTACTGTGGACTCCAACCGTCCCTGGGCGTCTCTGGGAGATCTGGGACCCCACCGGTTGCCGCTGGGACACCCTCTGCCCACCTTGCCCCGGACCCTGTGGCTGCCTCCGATGACGGACGCCCCACCACGATGGGAGATTGTCTGTGCTTTATTTCTGAAATAAAAACACTTTGGTCTACAGAAGTTTCCGAAATCCACTCTGAGGTGGAGGGGGTCCGCTCCCAGGTCGTAACAGTGCAGGCCCAGACAGCGGACCTAGCTGGTAAACAAGCAGTCCTGTCTTCTCAGGTGTGCGCCCTTCGGTCACAGGTGGATTTGCTTACCAGCACAGTGGAGGCTCTGGAATCCCGCCAGATAATTACCCATTTTTTTTTAATTATAATAATCATCATCATCAATTATAATCAAAAGCATGCTTTTCTTGAGGAGAATGCATTTTTAGTGGGGGGGGGGGGGTTGAGCTTGCATCTAAACAGACAGTCATAAAATTACCCCATTATGGTTTACATGACTTTGGCTCATATAGGCCTCATTCTGGTCGAAGTTTACCAGTCTCAAATTCATGCTTCCCGGTAGCATGTTACCAGTTGGATGCTGTATTATTCACCAGACACTGCCACTTACATGAACGGTAACTAGATTGCCTGTACATTACAAATAAAAGCACTTTATAAAACACATGCTGTTGTTTGTTTTTCTTTGAAGTAATTGCATGTAAAAAGCAAAATAAAGTTACTTTTTTATCTCCCGTTTCCATTTTGTTTATTTTTCCCATGAAGCAACATTCACCAAAATTTGTGCAAAAGGTTTTGCTTTACTTCTGTGACTTATCTAATCTACAGTATTTAACAGTTAATGAGGTGGAAGAGTGAATGTTTAGATAAGGCTGCAGGGGTCTGTTGTTCTCCAAGCTATGCGAGATAACAGATGGCAGCTGAATGAGATAAAACAGGGAGCTTAAAAAGACTTCTAGTCTACCCCCTGTTGATGTCCTTTGATTACATTACACAGAATACAGTGAGATTGAAGCCAGTAATCAATCCTTAGTAGTGGTGCACCGATATGGAAATTTCCGTCCGATACCGAAACTGAAAATCAGACATGAGAACCTGGGCCTGGAGACCAGGCCGAGGACTCCCCTGATCCCAAAGACCGGCCGAGCAAGCTGCTCAGCCGGCCTCCAGGCTCAGGCGAGCCTAGGGACCCTCTAATGAACATCGGCAGGATACAATAGACAATGCTGGTGGAAGGACATGGGAGAACTATTTGCTCTCCATTACGTTTGCTCTATGGAGACAGCAGACTAATGAGGGGGTATGTATTACATGTTATATATTTTTCTTCATACTGAGTGAATGTGTACCTGCAAAATCACTTAACATCAGATTTTGTGAGATGGCTTTTTTTGGGGGGGGGGGGTTGCTTTTTTCCCCGCCACTCTACTGAATAAAGAGCAACTGGGAATCACTTATTAAATCAACAGCTCCCTCATACGTTTCCTATAAAGCGTATTTTGTAAGCTAGCACAGAAGTCGAACAGCAACAGACGTTGCCGCACAGCTTGGAAGAAGACGTGAGTCTCTAGTATCGACAAGTGGGACTGTTATACTTATTGGCTGACTCATTGTTGTCAACAGCCCACTGGTATATATATTGTCTCGGTTCGTAATCAAACACTAAGGACATATAGTGATTTTAAGCAATTTACTCGCACACCATTCAATAAAATAAATGTTACAGCAGCCTTTGCAGACCATTGAGAGCCTCTTTAGAAGTCAGTGCATTTTACATCACTTCAAAAGGGAAAGAATGTATATTACATCAAACTTGTAACAGAATCTGGGCACTATTTCATAATTGGCGCTACTGTTAGTCAATATGTAAGCATTAGCAACAGGATAAGAGTTTAGCGCATGCCCTCCATATTACAATCCTGATGCTGCCCCATTAGCAATCCATTTGTTTTTTGCGCTAGCTTCTGCAAGCTTATTGTACTTTGCACATCCTATACCTAACATGGGGAGTGTAAACCTACATTATCGTTTCAATAAATTATTCCATAGTGCTACTGCTAATTATCGCAGGGATGCGGACACCCAAATTTTAACACCATCTAAAAGTTGGCGCTACATGATTCTGCATTTACAGAATCACGTAGCACCCACTAATCCCCCCTAATAAATTCAATGCTCACTTCTCATTCTGCGGCGAGAAAGTTGGGCGACCCGATCCACCAGTTCTTGTTGCCGGGAACAGAGGGAGACTGGGAACAAATAGTTCCCAGTCTCCCTCTTTGGCGCTTCAAGATCTCACAAGAGCGAGCTCGCGGGCCAAAAGCACAACCCTCCATGGAGTCCTATGGACTCGAGGTGGTGCTACTTGCGGCGGCGCGAAAGGTATCCCAGCACTGCGTTGTGCCTGCCCCGGAATGTCGTGCTACCATGGGGACACTACGGGCAAACCTGCAGGTGCAGATTTTCCCCATTAGCGTCCCCATGTTTAGTGTGAACTAGGGAATAGTGCCCTCTATATATATAATTTAATGGAGACATTTTTTCTAGAAGCCATGGTTCTTTAGCTGTATGACTACAGATGCCAGAGATAATTGCTGATCAAGAAACCTTAGTGTACAAACCTCTGAGTGAAAGTGGCAAAATTAAATTATTTCAGAAATTCAGTTAAAATGATTTGACAATAATATAAATGAATAATAAAGGAAAAGTTTCAGGAACGGATTTTCCAAAACACAAAATTGCAAATCATTACTTTTGTCCAATAACTGAATAAAAATGTTGAAGTGAACAAATATACAGGCCAGGATATTTGCATAGAACTCAATAGGCAAAATGAGAGAACTTACTTTGGATGTATAAACTGGTCAACTAAGGTCACTTCCTCCACGAGGTCTCCCCCAATGCTGCGGACGAGGTCATAAAAGTCATTTTCTGAGTATCCTTCAGTGGGCAGCCAAAAAGAGATGTCGTTGGTCAAAGCAGGGTACTTGCTAAGTTGCTAGAATTCAAATAAAATAAACAGTGTTGTTACATATACCATAATAATACACAGTTCCATTTAACAGTTTCAAAACAGGCTTCCATGCACTCCAAGTTGAGTAGCAAGCACTCTGGAATCCACAAGTCTCATTGAGTGTTACTGCAAGATGAACGAGATATTGCATCCCAGGTAAGCCAGAGTCCAGGCAGAAGGACATTAATTACTTGACTATAATGTCGTTCCGATAAAAGTAAGAAGCGCTGGAACCTGCTCTTCTCTTCATCAGGGAATTAGAAAGGAGTATGTTATTGTTTAATCATATCAATATCAGAAAACATGTATACAATATTTCTGCATTGAAATGCAGTGGGAAACAGAAATTAGTAGGGATGCGCCAATACCAATTTTTTAAGAGCGTGTAAGAGTATCAATACTTTTTTCCAGGTACTCATCAACACTGTGTACTGACAGCCTACACACACCCGGACCACACACACATACATATATATATATATATATATATGTAATTATATACTCTGAGAACCAGACCTCAGATACATGTATACCCCCAACAAACCTCAGATAAATGTATACCCCACACAGACCTCAGACACGGCTGCTTGCAGAATGCAGTAACAGCATTCCAACAGCATTCCCCTCCAGCTGGCTGTTTGTTCCTCCGACCACCAGCTGGGCACAATCCTCCAGACGGCTGCCGGCTTCTAAAGGTTGTGACGCAGTCTCACAGGATCTCGCAACCCCCGTAAGTGCTGTAAACACACTTGATTGATAATAAATAGCTTCAGCCAAATACTAACCATGAGTGAAATTTATGTTTTTGTGTTCTCATTCATATTCTCTGAATAATGGCCAAGATATATAGATATATATATATACACACACACACACACACACACACATATATACTTATATAAAGGACAATTGAATTAAAAGGAAATTTTAAATCCGATTATATAATGTAATTTATGATGAAACCAGCTAGCTACAAATACATTAACCACTTCGCTGCTGAGGACGCGCTCAGCGCGTCCTCAGCAGTCCCGCTGGTGTGCTGAGGACGCGCTGAGCGCGTCCTCACATTGGGGTCAGCGTTCGGCCGGGTTCCGGCCGATCGCTGGCCCCTCCGGTGCGGGCTGACATCCTGGATGTCAGCCCGGCATCCGGACCAGCAGCCGCCAGAATTAGGTGTCATCGCGGGGGCGCGATGACACCTAATTCAGGCGCCCCCCCCGCATGTGCGGAGGAGGCGCCTGAAAGGGAGGGGGGGAGGTCCTTCGGACCTCTCTCCCTCCCGATCGGCGGCGCACAGGGGGTTAACCCAGGCATCATTTGGAAGGGCACAGCCTGCCCTTCCAAATGATGCCTGGCATTAACCCCTGGGGAGCTGGATTGCGAATCGGCGCTGAAAAGCGCCGGTTCGCGATCCTTTCCCGGAGCTGGCCGACATCTTGGATGTCGGCCAAGCCTCCGGGAACTCCCCCAGAGGACTGGCGTCATCGTGCGTAGCACGATGACGCCAGTCCTAGCGTTAACCCTAACTGCCACCAACTGTGGAGATAGGGAGTTCCAATGAACTCCCTATCTCCCGATCCGTGGCAGCTAGGGGTTAAATTTTGGTATGGTTTTTTTTTTAATTTTTATTTTTCATTTTTTTTAATTTTTTTTACAACATTTTTCACTGTAGTGTTTGGTATGGTTGGATCGGCCAGAGCATGGCCGTTCCAACGATACCAAACACTACAGTGAAAAATGTTGTAAAAAAAAAAAAAAAATGAAAAATAAAAATACAAAAAAAATTAAAAAAAAAAAAAAACACTTTTTTTTTTTTTTGGTTTGTTAATGCAGCAATATTGTTCCCATTTCAATTATAATGTGAACAATGATGCTGCACTAACGATTTTTGTATGCGGTGCGTTTGTTAAAAATAGTGTCATTTTCCCCAAAAAAAATGTAATGAGACCCCATCTCTAATTTTTTTAACAAGCGCACCCCATACAAAATATAACCGCAATTGCTCGCATGTTAAAATGTGGAAAAAAACACTTTACACATTGTAAATTATTGAAAATACATATTTTATTGCATTTTTTGTTATAATATACAGACATGACATAACGTATACATATAATAATGACATATTATGAATCTACCGAGTCTGATGGAAAGAACGATATATAATATGTCTGGGTCATATACTAAAATAAGCCTTCAAAACACGTTTAAACATGATGCGCAAAACAGGTAAAAATGACCTCAGCATAGGGGCGGGAAAAGCCTCAGCAGCGAAAGGGTTAAACATTTTGTCAAAACACCCAGATATATTCATAAGCCACAATTTATGTGTTGTGCGTATTGAATCTATCAAGAGAATGCTTCATCTTTTGAAATGTTCGCACATAAACCATGCTTTGTTCAGTACTTTTCAAATGTTTCAATGAGCATCTATAAAGGTCTGTGTTCTTCATTTTATATTAATGAAATCCTCAGTGAATCGGTTCAGAAATCAAAGGCATCTCACAGCCTGTTATGTGAATAAACCTGTCAAACTAATTAATTTCTGCAAAAAGAGATGCAAAATAATATGAAGGAGCTACCAGAGCACATACATGTGTTTATTACGCTAGTGATAAATTGATGCTGAATGGAAAAACCAACAAACAATGAATAATAATGAGAATAGTATAGAACAATAGTACATTTTTGAGTATTATCTTTTAATGGCTACTATCAATTAAACACTGTAACATAAAAGATTATACAGTCATGGCCAAACGTTCTGAGAATGACACAAATATTAATTTTCATAAAGTCTGCTGCCTCAGTTTTTATGATGGCAGTTTACATATTCTCCAGAATGTTATGAAGAGTGATCAGATGAATTGCAATTAAATGAAAAGTCCCTCTTTGCCATGAAAATGAACTTAATCCCAAATACAACATTTCCACTGCAATTCGGCCCTGCCACAAAAGGACCAGCTGACATCATGTATAAACGTTTATGGCAGGGATCTCAATTGCTGCCCCCCCCCCAGATGTTTCTTAACTACAGAAATACATGGCTGGTGGAGCCATGAGAGATTGGGAAAGAGCAAGAAGGTGTGGGAGATGTCCTTCGCAGCCATGGGGCTATATTAATATTAAATTACTGATCAATAACTTTAGAAAGGGAACCCCCCAATCATATCACCTACTAGTACGATTACGATATTACCTTCTGACCCTGCAAAGATTGGTGGACAGGTAAGGTGATTATTAAATTTACAAATGGCAAACGCTTTCATTTTCAAATACATCCTCAATGGCTAATTGAAAAATGGATGAGATACATAAGGGTATAAAACAAAAGATTGGAAAAGAAAGAAAAAGGAGGAAGCGAAAAAGAGAGGCAGAAAGACAGACGCACAGACAGATCAGATCACACAAAACACGCTTTGTGAAAAGTAAACCCCTGATAAACTATCCAGTAAAATACTTTTTTGTAAAGTAAATATTATTAAAAGTGATATTTCTTGTGCTTTTTGCGCTGTGTTGTATTGGATAATTGATAGAATTATTAGATTATTTTAAACATTTGTGTTAGCAAAACAAAGTCATAATTTATACTGCAGAAGAAATATGGGATTTGCCTACATACCGTAAGGATTTCTTTACTATTTCTCCCTAGGGCAGAGAATTCTGTAAACCATCCTCACAGTGTTAAGTTATGATTGAACAGGGTTATAAAGATTGACAGAGACTTAGCCTCTGCGCTACGTTGGTACATATACCACACTTAACCATGTTCTAGTAATTTGTTTTGTAGCCGGGTGATGATTTTGGTATCCGATGTGGTTATACTCAATATCTTGCAAGGAATCGTTTATATTGAATAATTTAATCTCTGTGCATAGGCATGTGATTGCAGTGTATTTCAGAGATTGGCAGTAGTCATTGGTAAATAGTTTGCTGAAAATAAACAAATACTGTATTCTTTGTTTAATTGTTAACAAGATGGTGACTCAATTATTGTGATTGTTATACATAATATTGTTGTAGTGTAATCAACCTTATATAGCGGGCAGCAGGAGAAAATTAGTTTGCACTTAATATTGTTTTGATTTGAACAATATTGCATTGATGTTTTTAAATATTTGTTTATTATTATGTTTTTATATTAGTACAAATACTTGTGTGTATAGCACCATCTACAGAAAATAATTTATGCATAGTATGATGGGCAGCATAGGAAAGACACATCGAAGAGCAAGGAACTGGCAAATGGCAGACAGGCAGAGGCACCACTGGTAAATATGTTATTCAGTAACTGCTAGTGTTGCAAACACTGGTATTTCACAAACGTTAAATCCGAAGAGCTGCAGTAGAAGTGTGCAGTAGAAGTGTGCATGGCATCACCTTAAAGACTCATGAATATACAATGTCATCAGATTGATGCCCAATGTATGTGTTTTATTTATTTATTTATTTTATTTATAAAAGGATTTTACCAGGAAGGATACATTGAGATTTCTTTCGTTTTCAAGTATGTCCTGGGTTCAAGAACATTGAGTGGTTACAGAAATACAAAATAGTAAAATGCAAGATATTAACACAAGACCAAATATACAGAAAAATAAATATGTAGGAAATAAAGTCATTATGTTACATGTTTACAGGTGCATTTCGTATTGAGGTATGTTAATAGGGAAGTCTTAAGGGACTTTAGACTGGGGGAAGATTTGACGGTGTCTGGGAGGTTATTCCATATTTGCGGTGCTCTGTAGGAAAATGAGGATCGAGCCACTTTCTTTTTGTATTGTGGTATTGCAAGTAAGGTGCTGGTCCTGGAGCTGAGGCTATAGGATGAGGGAACTGCCGGGGGAAGCAGCATATTCAGGTAGGGTGGTAGCTTCCCAGAAAAGCTCTTAAACACCAGGTTGAAAAGGTGAAGGGTGTGTCTTGGTTCCAGCGATGGCCAGTTTAGTTCTTTTAACATGTCACAATGGTGGGTCATGTAGTTACATTGTATAACTCATTCTGTCGCTTTGTGTTACAATGTAGTAAGTGTAGCGCTCACTCCCGGAGGAGCCGCTGAAAATGAACCACGGGTCAGTCTCCCCGCACTAGGGAATAAATATACTCCAGCACCGTTGTGGATTTTATAAATTATATAGTTTACTAAAGTAAAAGGCATATAATGAGACACGGTGTTCGTAGATATATTTACAGTATTTCGTATTGCGGTAAACGCGCAGCGGAAAAAGAAATGCGAGACTGCGTATTTCTGAAAATTGCGCGACCGAACAGAAAAAAATACAATGCTTCGTAATTACGAGTAACGCGCAGCGGAAAACAAAATAAGATGCGAATCTTTGCTCCTTTTTCGGATACTAGGGAGTGAGTCCCGAACAGGTTAAGTCCCGAACTGTGAGTGTATGTGCGTGTTATGGTACCCGGGTACTATTCAACTGGCCAGTGAATCTTTTAAGCGATGTCTTCGACTAGTCAAGTTGGGGCCCTGTGGGTTTCAGAAATAAACAACAGCGTGCTTGCTTGAGCTTTTGTAAAACCGGCCTTGGAGGCCTCTCACCCATCCGTTCGATCACCAAGGCTCCGCTGACCCAGGACGTCTCTCCGCTCGTTTCCTCGCTGGGATACCGGCTACTGGATAGGTGGTCAGGCTTTCTGTGCTCCGGCCCGGACTTGTCCAGCTACCGCCTGCTCTCCCATCCAATGGACTCACGGTACTCCTCACTCGAGGTCCTCAGCTTGTCTGGACAACAACTTGGGTGATGTCTATCAATGAGTAAGGCTCCTTCTGGCAAGGCAGGATGACCCCACTCGAATCCTGATAGGCCACACTTGCGCTCCGGCCTAGTCACGGTTCCGCTCTGCAGCACTGCGTCCTCTCTCATGCACTCCCTGGCGCGCTCTGCCGCGCTCTCCACGAGGCTCAGGATGTACCGCGTCTGTGTCCCACCCACTTCCTGTCTGTTTGCAAAGCATGCCGGGAAACGTAGTCCCAATGTTCAGTGTCTTCTTATCGCGCTTGTCTCCCTCCGGTGGCCAAAAATAGGTACTGCCACAGTAAGAGTTTAAACACAGCGCTACATAAGTTTCTGGAGGTGTGTTTGAGGGGCAGCTGCATACACTACATCTCCGTATTCAATGGCTGGCATAAGCATTTGTTGTACAATCTGCTTTCTTACCGCGGGGCTCAGGCAGGATTTGTTTCTGTATAGGGCACCTAGTTTGGGGTAGCGTTTAGATGAGTTTTTCGATGTGGGGGCCAAAAGATAGATTTGGGTCTAACCACATACCTAGATATTTGAGAGAAGTGACTGTGGTCAGCATGCCATTTGATTTTGTCCTGACACATAGATGGGGTGTTTGCAATTTGTGCAGTTTAGGTGCGGTTCCAAAGAGCATTGTAACAGTTTTGTCAGTATTTAGAAAAAATTTCTTATCTGCGATCCGCTTTTCTACCCCTGTGAATTGTTCTTGCAGCACCGCCTCCAGCTGTGGGAGATTTGGTTTGCTGGTATAGATTACATTGTTGTCTGCGTACATGTGTACAGTTGAGGCTTTGCAGACATTGGGCAGATCATTTATGAATATAGTGAATAGCAGGGGGCCGAGTATCAAGCCTTGGAGTACACCGGACGTGACTGGGAGGGGAAGGGAAGTGCTGTCAGAAATGGACACAAATGGTGACCCATCAGACACATATGATTGGAACCAGGTTAACGTGCTATCACCAATACCAGAGTTTTTAAGTTTTTGTAATAGGATGCCATGGTCTACTGTGTCAAAGGCCTTGGCAAAATCAGGGAAGATGGCTCCAGTTAGGTTTCCTTGTTCCATGCCCGCTTGGATATCATTACATACTTTTAAAAGGGCAGTTGTAGTTGAATGATTTGGACGAAAGCCTGATTGATCTGGGGTTAAATAGTTCTGACACTGATAATAATCACGTAATTGAGTGTAGACACATTTTTCCAGAATTTTTGACATTACAGGGAGCAGTGATATTGGGCGGTAGTTGGATACCAAAGTATTGTCTCCACTTTTATGGATAGGTACCACCCTTGCAGTCTTCCAGAGTTTGGGTATGTATCCAGTCGCCAGTGATTCATTGATTAGGGTTGCGACAGGATTTGCAATTGCTGGCGCACTGATTTTCAGCAGCATTGCTGGGATTTGATCAGGTCCAGACTGGTATTTCATTTTTTGGCTACGGAGAAGTTTAGTGATGGCACTGACAGGCACTGGTCTAAAACTGAATTTCTCTGCGTTACAGGGTCTTTGCACTGTTGGTGGGGCCTGATCTGTGTGCGGCCTTTCTGATTGCGTGTCATTTCCTAGCTTAGCAATCAGAGTGGTGGCGCGTCCAACAAAATAATTATTAAAAGCATTTGCTACATCTAGGGGGTGTTGTACAGTTTGGTTGTTTACTATGACAGCAGCCGGATGGGAGTGGACAGGAGGTGCTTGTATGTTACTTATGATTTTCCAAAAATTCCTGGGGTTTGATATGTTATTGTTTAAATTTTCATTGAAGTACTGGGCTTTAGCCATTTTTGTTTGTTTTGTGTATTCATTCCGGCATTTTCGGTATTCACAGTGATCGCTCATGGATCCAGTACTCTTGAAATTTGACCACAGGGAGTCTCTAAACTGGTACATATGCGTGAGGTCAGCTGTAACCCAGGGGAGGTGGGTCCCTTTTACTCGCACTTTGCGCAGCGGGGTATGGGTGTTCCAGACTTTCAGGAGCTCGGCTTGAAAGTATTCAATTGCACAGTCCAGGTCTGGGATTAGGTTTAGTCTGTACCATGGGAGCTGTTTGAGATCATTTAGGAAGGATTCAAGGTTTAATTTCTTGAAAGACCTGGTGATTATTGCCTTTGGTGGACATTTTGTGGCCCTTATTTTGTGCACACAGTACACTAGGCAGTGATCACTGAAACTGTTAGCGAGAACGCCGGCCTCCTGTACACGATCAGGACATGAGGAGAGAATCCAGTCCAGCAAGGTGTGGTTAGGGCTTTTCATATTAATGCAAGTGGGGGAGGAGATTAATTATGTTAGCTGCAAAGCCTTAAACAGTGAGCAGTGTTTATTGTTTTTAGGATTCAGCCAATCAACATTAAAGTCGCCGAGGACCAGCAGTTCCCTTTTTTGGTTTTGAGCGACTAATTTACTAAGAGTTTGGGTTATGTCAGAAAGGGAGTGCACTGGGGAACTCGGTGGGCGGTAGAATCCAGCAACAATAATTGTTTTACTGAACGGGATCTCAATAATACCAGAAAGGAAATCAAATGTGGCCGGGAGCTAGGATTCTGCAACGGGGTGAACTTTATGGAGTTGTCAACATAGATAACAATTCCCCCTCCTCTCTTAGCTCTGTCCTTTCTAGAGCATGAATACCCTTGTATTGCTATGGCAGAGTCTGGCACTTTAGGGGTTAACCATGATTCTGTCAGCACAATGACTTTAGGTTTGTAATAGAAGCACCAAGCTTTAAACTCATCTAGACTGATGAATGATCAAAACATCAGTATAGGAAACAGGACCAGGTGAGTACAAGGATCCCCACTGCTTGTAACATAACCTCTTGTCTGTCTATGCGGACAGTGGCAGCCTGTGAAAGTAAAAGGCTTACGTCCGCCCAAATAGTCTGTCAGTCAAGACAATCTGCTCTTGCTGGAATAGCATACCAGGGTTCCAATCAACATTGCGCAGAGGTGATCAGCCAATGCCTCTCAATGCTTTTTCACAGTGACTGGCCAAGCGATATTGTCCTGCTGATAGTATCTGGTAGAGGAAGCTGTAGACACTATCATCCTGGACCTTGCCAAGTGCCAAGGGAGAATGCAACACTTGAAAAGAGGCAAATTTTTTCCAAAGAAATTATAAATCAAGGGTGTTGGGAGGATTTTCTCTCAATGCCTCCACGCATATCCTGCAGAGCTGAACAATGTGTTACAATGCATTGAGACCAAACAACATTTGACAAACCAACACAGGAGGAACTGAGGGCAACTATTCCCATGGGAATTTACAATGTAACAGGGATGGAGGGTGAGAAACAGGAGGAGAGGACTGCAAGGTGAGAGTGATGGACTGGTTGATGCAGTGGGGTGTATTAGTGAGTCGGGGGTAGGCTTCCCTGAATAGGAAGGTCTTAATGAAGGGAAATTAGGGGAATGTCGGACAGTAAGAGGGAGTGCGTTCCAGTGGATGGGGGCTGCGCATGAGGAATCCTACAGTCTGGCATGGGAAGAGGCGATGCAGGGAGAAGCTAGCCGCAGGTCACTATTTGACAATAAGGAGAGGGCTGGGGTGTATTTAGTGACTAGTGGGGACAGGTAGTGGGGAGCTGAGTTAGTGAGAGCTTTGTACGACAGGGTGAGGATTGTGAATTGAAATCTGCAGTGGATGGGGAGCCAGTGAAGGGACTCGCAGCGAGGAGCAGCAGAGACAGCAGCGTGTGAGATGAATAAGCCTGGAAGAGGCATTTAGGATGAACTGTAGGGGGGAAAGGTGGGAGAGAGTGAGGCCAGCTGGAAGGTTATTACAGTAGTCAAGCTGGGAGATTACAAAGGTGTGGATGAGTTGTATAGTGGTGTCAGCAGTAAGAAATGGCAGAATTTTGGAGTTCTGTAATTAGTTGCGGCAAGGGAAGAGCGAGAATGGATGTCATGGAATAAGGACAGAGCGAAGTCAAGTGTAACTCGGACAGCGAACCTGGTTTGATGGGGAGATAGTGATGCCATCATCCGTGATAAGGAGGTCTGGAGGTGGGGACACATTAAAAGGGGGGGGGATCAGTATGAGCTCAATCTTTGACATGTTAATCGATAGGTGGTGAGAGGCCATCCAGGAGGAGATGCCAGACAAACAGTCGCTGACTTTAGAAATGACAATAGGAGAGACATCAGGGGTGGAGAGGTAGATTTTTTTTTTAAATTACATTTTTATTGGATATTTCCAGACAGACAAGAAAAAAAGAGAAAAGAAAAAAAAAGGATCAAGAAATATACATCCATTCAAAACCTTGAGGGAAGGAGGGAGAAAGAAAGGGGAAGGGGTTTGCAGCAGAGGGTATATAGCTCAAACATAGACTTCTACTAGAGACCGCATGCCTTATATATTTTGTGTACATCCCAAAGTTTCCATGGATCCCATTTGGGAGATTGTAATCCTTCCGCCATTGTTATCCTAGAATCAAATCTACGGTATTGTTCCAATAGGACGGTCACTTGTTTGCAAGTGGGAACCAACATCGTTCTCCAATTTCGTGCGAGAAGTAGGGCGGTTGTAGAAATGAGGATAAATAACATCCGTAGCTGAGGTCGTGGAAGTTTAATCATGCCCAGTAATATGACTTCAGGTGAGTGCGGAATCTGTGTACCCAAAATTTCTGTCGCCAGTGACGAAATGTCTCTCCACAAAGGGGCTATCCGAGGGCAGTACCACCATATGTGGCTCATAGAGCCAGTCTCCAGGGAACACCTCCAGCAGAGATCCGAATGTTGTGGAGCAAATCGTTTGATCTTGTCCGGAGTGAGGTACCACCGATACATTATTTTTCTTTGAGTCTCTATCAGAGTAACACATCTAGTCGCCCCCACAGCGAACATGAAGGCAGATGCCCATTGTGTAGGTGTAAATTTTCGACCAAGTTCTTTTTCCCAGGTGTTTTGGAAGGACCAGACCACAGTCCGTGTTGGCGTGTTAAGTACTCTATAAAATAACGAAATCGGTCTAGCGGTTGCAAGAGGGTCTAAGCAAAAAAGTTCAGTTTCAGACAACAATGGCAAAGTGGCTCGCAACTTAGATAATACCGATTGTGACCTAAGATAGGATTGTAATTGTAGAGAAGACAAAAACATTGTTTGTGGTACTTTAAATTTAGGGCATATAGTCTCGAAAGGAAGAATGGCGGCTGCGTCAAAGAAATGGTGGAGATTCGTAACTCCATATTTTAGCCATTGACGGCATCCCCCTTGTGGAAGAATGTAGCGGAGTGCTTCCAATGGCATCGCCATGGAGATGGGGTGATGGTTCGTAAAAAGGGGAAAAATTCGGTCCCAAATATACAGGTGCAGAGACGTGGTAGCCAACGGTGACAGGAACCGCGGTCTGTCTTTTGGAGGGACCCATAACACTTTGGCCAAGTCATGTCCATCCATGTATGCTGCCGCAATGGTGAGCCATTGTGGCGTAGGACGGCTATGAAACACCTCTGACAAGGAGGCAAGGCATGATGCCCAGAAATAATGTTGGGTATGGATCATGTTCAATCCCCCGTCTCTTTGTCTGTAGCATAACAGTCCGCGCGCTATTCACGGTCTCTTATTATTCCATACATAAGAGACCAATATAGATTGCAACATAACTAGAAATGACCTAGGTAGTTTAAGCGGTAGAGCTCGAAACACGTAACGTAATTTCGGTAAGATCACCATCTTTGCTGCCGCCATCCTTCCCATCCATGAGACTTCCCTCGATCTCCACAGATGTATTAGTGACCTAGTCTCAGAAAGAACACGTTTATAGTTGTGTTTATATAGACCGTCTGGATGTCCCGTGATTCTAAGTGCCAAATATACTAAACAAGTTTTGCGCCATTCAAAGTTATAATGCAGTTTAAGATTGTCTAGTGATTGGTGTGGAATATTAAGCGGGAGGGCTTGTGTTTTAAGCAGGTTCACTAAATGGTATGAGACTCTACTGTACAATTCAAGTTCCCTATAAAGGGCGGATAGGGAAGCCTCCGGTTCTGTCAAGGTCAGAAGAATATCGTCAGCATACAGATGTATTTTATGAATCGTCGGACCAACGGCGATGCCTCTAATATCATCATTTTGCCGTATAGCCTGGGCAAGTGGCTCCAACACTAAGGCGACAAAAGGGGAGAGAGGGGGCATCCCTGTCTTGTGCCATTCGTTATCTTAAATTCCTCCGAGAGGAATCCCGAGTTAACAACTCTAGCGGAAGGGGAATCATATAGGGCCTGAATTGCAGCTAATACTGGAGGTGGAAAACCAAACTTTTGAAGAACCTCGCGAAGGAACAGCCAGCTCACCCTATCGAACGCCTTCTCAGCGTCTAAGGACAGGACCAGGCAGGGCTGTCCCGATCGTCTTAACACGTCCATCAGATTGATCAATTTTTTCGTACGGTCTGGGCCTTGTCGGCCAGAAATAAATCCTACCTGGTCCTGTCCTATCAATGAGGGCAGAATACGCTGCAGTCTGTAAATCTTTATATCCACATTAAGCAACGAGATAGGACGAAGGTTACGACAGATGTCAGGGGTCTTTCCCGGTTTAAGGAGCGTGATAAAATGAGCTCGTAACATGTCTGGTGGAAAAGAACCTTGTTCTCGTGCATCCTCAAAAACTTTACTTAAGTGTGTGAAAAGTTGGGGAGAGAAAGTCAGATAATATAAACCCGTCAATCCATCTGGGCCTGGGGCCTTTCGTTTCGGTAAAGCTTTAATTACTTCAGAAAGCTCATCTTGGGTGATGGGAGAGGCCAATTTATTTGCTTGTGTAGCCGATAATTTTGGGAGGTTGATATTGCGTAGATAAGCGTCAATAGTATCGGACGTGGGATGAACATTAGTGTCATCCACCTCCAGATTGTACAATTTTTCGTAGTAACTCGCAAATTCATTTGCCATTGCCATAGGATTGTAAATAATTCCGCAATCTGTTTTAAGATGTGAGATCCCAACGTTTGGAGGGGAGGGTTTAAGTCTGCGGGCCAGGAGTCTGCCCGGTTTATTTTGAAACGCATAAAATTTGGCACGCATTCTAGTCATGGCTATGCGATATTTATCAGCCTCTAAATCCGTCAGGGAACGTAGCGCTGCGTCTAATTCGTCTGCTAATTCTGGAGTCGGAGTCGCTTTGTTACGTGTGTCTATGTCATTTATATTTCGTAGTATAGCTAAACGTTGCGTCATGTATAATTTCTTAAGTCTAGCCCCCCATTGGATACACACCCCCCGAACCACCGTCTTATGGGCTTGCCAAATTGTAAATGGGCTCATTTCGGGGGATACGTTTTCTTTAAAGTAATTAATTAACGTTTCCCGAATCGCTGTCAGCGCCGGTTCATGTTTAAGTAAATGTTACCCAAATCTCCAAGGTGATCTAGTGTACGATTTATAGTCATCTTGTAATACAATAGTCATCGGGGAATGGTCAGACCAAGTAAAAGGGAGTACATTGCAGTCAGTAATGCGTGGAAGTAGGTTGGTTGGAATTAGAAAGTAATCAATGCGCGAATAACTATTATGCACGCCTGAACGAAAAGTATAATCCCTCTCTGTGGGATGAAACACGCGCCGAGCGTCATACAGTTGGTGTTGTCTGAGAAGGGAATGAAGTTTGTGTGTCTGTTGTCTCGAATGGGTCCCTGAGGGAGTCGGTCTTTAATTGGATCCAAACAAACGTTAAAGTCTCCACACATTATTAAGTCACCTGAAAGTATATCTGTAATTTTGTTCATTAGATGTGTCATGAATTGAGCCTGGGAACTATTCGGAGCATATGCTGACACAAGCGTATAAAGTCTACCGTCAATAGTGCACACTAATATAATATATCTGCCTCTGGGATCCGTAACAATACGATGAGTTTGTAGCGCAACCCTATTATGAATCAGTATTGTCACCCCTCTAGATTTAGCTCTATAGCTGGAGTGGAATTGAGTGCGATATTGTGGTGCATAAAGTTTTGGGTGGTCTAGTCTTCTAAAGTGTGTCTCCTGGAGGCATACAATATCAGCGTCGTAGGTGCGTAAATCCCTGTATAAAGAATGCCTTTTAACGGGCAGGTTTAGGCCCTTTACATTATAGGTAACTACTTTCATAAAATTCTATACAAACACTGCCATTTATATTCATGTACGTTACATATGTATATCCATCTATTACCAAAGTATGATAGGGGCTGCATCCCCCTAGGATTAAAGAATGGGAGGAAGGGAGGGTTAGGAATGAAAAAAGAACAAATAAACAAGTTATGAACATTAACAAAACAGAATGCGTTCAAGAACGCCATACTCTCCATCGGGAATTCCCTATAGTGGGAGGTTCCCGTACCCTTATACAAAAAGGGGGAGAAACAGGAGAGCAAAATAAAAAATAAAACCAAAAGATGGGGGGGGGCCATCTGCAACCAGCAGCGAAACGATAGTTGGCTGAAATAAAGACAGCAACATTACCCAACTGATATCGTGGAGCGATCCAATTCAAATGGGACTGCTCTGTTTCGGAGGAACCAGATGGGGGCGACTTTGCATGTGGAAGTCCCAAAAAAATGTACCATTCAGCGAACACGCCATTCAGGCAGCAATTTTGGCACTTGTGACAGTCGCTCTTGGACATCGGGTTCTATTTGTAATCCCCAGGATTCCAGAGTTTTTCGACCTTCCTCTGTCGAGTTGAACACCGTAGTTGTGCCATCCCGGAGAACAACAAGCTTGGTGGGGAATCCCCAGCGGTATAAAATTCCGGCCGAGCGTAATGTAGTTGTGATAGACCGAAACAATCTACGCTGTTGCAGGGTTGCTTTCGAAAAATCAGGATATACAGCAAGGTGATCGTATTGGGATCCCAAGACATCCGGCTTACGTAGTGCACGTAATATATCCTCTCGTGGCTTGTAGTAGTGTAGTTTCAATATTACATCCCTGGGTGCTTTCTGGGGTGCCGATGGCGGTTTCGGCAGTCTGTGGATCCGATCCATGAGTATCGTTTATGGAGTGACCCCAGGGAGCAAAAATGAAAAAAAATCCGCTACATATGTCTCGAGATCTCGGGGGTGTATTGACCCTGGGATCCCTCTGATTTTTAAATTGTTTCGGCGGGACCTGTCTTCAAGATCTGCTACTTTATTGAGACATTGCTGTAACTTAGCTTCAAGCGTCTCCACCACACCAGCCATATCATTATGCGCTGTCGCCATCTCGGACATTTTACCCTCCAGATGAGAGGTTCGCTCACCAATATCCTGAATGTCTTTCCTTATGTCCGCAGACACCGTGTCTAAGCGCGTTGTTAATGTCTCTGAGAATTCTTTAAACAGCGTCTCCATCCGGAAGGTGAATGTGGCCAAGTCAACCTCCGAGTTCGTGATCGTTTTCACAGGGGAATGAGGTGTAGATCCGCCGCCATCTTGAGGATCTGCATCCTCGCGGCGTTTGGTGGGCCGGGAGTAAAAAACTCCTGTTTCCCTGCGGTTTTCTTAGTTTTAGCGGTAGCCATCCCGATGACTTCAATTTCCCAGTATGTGTAGCAAGTTTTGGGGTCTGTATGAGTGCGATGTCCGCTTTAAATCTCTTGCTGGAGCAGGAGCTGAATTAAAGCACGTCCACCATGCTCGGCAGTCGGCCACGCCCCCGGAGAGGTAGATTTGAGTATCATCACCATATAGGTGGTAATTAAAGCCAAAGCTGTTAATGATTTTATCCAGGGAGGAAGTGCAGATGGAGAAAAGCAGAGGACCCAAACCAGAGCCTTGAGGTACACCAACTGATAAAAGCATTGAAGAGGAGGAGACAATAGTCCAAGAATTAAAAAAAGCGAGCAATTATACAGAATTAAATACTTTCACTAGAAAAATGTATGGGAAACGTCAGTTTTCCTAGTTTTGTGCAGACGATGTACCCCCCCTCCCTGCTGTCCAGTATACTTCCCTTTCATTCTATCCCCTGGGCGATCGGCAGTGTCTCCCACTACCGCCTGAGAAACCCGTCAACTTTGCTCATGCTCAGACAGACAGTCCACATTTAAAAAAAATCCAGATTCTACAAAGGAAAAATTGAGGTTCACCTTAAACACGATTTAACCACTTCAATGCTAAGGACGCGCTCAGCGCGTCCTCAGCATTACCGCTGGTGTGCTGAGGACGCGCTCAGCGCGTCCTCAGCTTGGGGTCAGCGTTCGGCCGGGTTCCGGCCGATCGCTGGCCCCTCCGGTGCGGGCTGACATCCTGGATGTCAGCCCGGCATCCGGACCACCAGCCGCCATTATTAGGTGTCATCGCGGGGGCGCGATGACACCTAATTCAGGCGCCCCCCCCGCATGTGCGGAGGAGGCGCCTGAAAGGGAGGGGGGGGGAGGTCCTTCGGACCTCTCTCCCTCCCGATCGGTGGCACACAGGGGCTTAACCCAGGCATCATTTGGAAGGGCACAGCCTGCCCTTCCAAATGATGCTGGCATTAACCCCTGGGGAGCTGGATCGCAAATCGGCGCTGAAAAGCGCCGATTCGCGATCCTTCCCGGAGCTGGCCGACATCTTGGATGTCGGCCAAGCTTCCGGGAACTCCCCCAGAGGACTGGCGTCATCGTGCGTAGCACGATGACGCCAGTCCTAGCATTAACCCCTAACTGCCACCAAGTGTGGAGATAGGGAGTTCCAATGAACTCCCTATCTCCCGATCCGTGGCAGCTAGGGGTTAAATTTTGATATCGTTGGATCGGCCAGAGCATGGCCGTTCCAACGATACCAAACATGAAAGTTAAAAAATTTGTAAAAAAAAAAAAAAATGAAAAATAAAGAAAAAAAAAAAAAATTAAAAAAAAAATAATAAAAAAAAAATAAACACTTTTTTTTTATTTTTTTGGGTTTGTTAATGCAGCAATATTGTTCCCATTTCAATTATAATGTGAACAATGATGCTGCACTAACGATTTTTGTATGCGGTGCGTTTGTTAAAAATAGTGTCATTTTCCCCAAAAAAAAATGTAACGAGACCCCATCTCTAATTTTTTTAACAAGCGCACCCCATACAAAATATAACCGCAATTGCTCGCATGTTAAAATGTGGAAAAAAACACTTTACACGTTGTAAATTATTGAAAATACATATTTTATTGCATTTTTGTTATAATATACAGACATGACATAACGTATACATAGAATAATGACATATATGAATCTACCGAGTCTGACGGAAAGAACGATATATAATATGTCGGTGTCATATACTAAAATAAGCCTTCAAAACACGTTTAAACATGATGCGCAAAACAGGTAAAAAATGACCTCAGCACAGGGGCGGGAAAAGCCTCAGCAGCGAAAGGGTTAATTGAAAAAGTTATTTTTTTTATAATAATATTAAAAAAATAATTCAAAAAATTGCCCAGCCATAACTAGACATAAACTAAAGAGGTTCAGGTTGCACTTTTTGAAGTACTACTCATCTTTCAGTAACAGCGAGGAATAACATATCTGAATGCTGGTCACACTTATACACTAAAGATATACTTAAAAAGGGCACTCTTATAAAAAGTGCCCCCTTTTAGGTCTTTAAATAATTGGTCAGATGCGGCTGAGAGCATCCGCCCAATTATATTTACTTTCTTAAATTTTATTTTAGTAGTAAATACTCACCTTTTCTCCCACGGCTCGCTGCTTGTCCCCGTCAGCTCAAGGCTTCTGAAATGCAGAAGTTCATGAAGCTTTTCTACTCAACTTGCGTTGTATGGTAGGATACACAAATGGTGCATCACTTGGAAGTTGCATACGTTTTATGCTAATTCCATAGCGCCTCTGCAGAACGATGTACTGAAGTTGCGATGCACGCGCATAATCAATCCATTGGCTGTCTTCTCTCAAGACACTCGCTCAGCGTGCTGACACCATTAGTGACCAATCAGGCTACCAACAGCCAGGAAATTCAACATCCCGGCTGCCTGGTGACACATGTTTGGCACTCATTCCAGTGCCGAAAATGTCAGAAATATGCCCGTGACATGAGAGGAATATGACCATGACATGAAAAGAATAAATTTGGTTTTAAAAAGGTTTCTCCTAGGATTTACAGATACTATATAAAATTTCAAATTGGACATATTTAAAAATTTCTAAGTGGATGCAGTGTGCGCCTCATTTCCTAATCTTAGTCAATTTGGAGAAACACTTCATTTTTCGATATAAACTTTAAAAATATTGTCTCATTTCAAAATTTACATTTGTAAATAAAGGTTTAAACTATATCTATAAACGTATATTCTACAAAGATTTAGATAAAGAAGCTACTGTAATAGTTTTGCAAGTATGAAGATTCAATTTCCACTGTGGCCATGATTAACATTTTAATTCAGTTTTAAAGTATTGGAGCATTTAAATTAACTATTTTTAATTTCCTCTTGAAGTTCATAAAAAGTCATAAAACATGTAGAAAAATTCTGCCAACCTTATTACTCATTTCTAATTTATTGGACTTATTAATATTAAAAAGTCTATTTATATATTTAAGTAATGAACTTTTGGTAACATTATTGGAATGTTTTTAGTACAAACATTGTTTTAATGTGTAATTCTTCAAAGAAATAATACAGAATATCTGTGTAAATAAGGGGTCGATTAGATATTCTTTGATTATAGACTTCATTGCATGCTTATAGCAAATGCATGAGGTCTTGATCATTACTGCTTATCTTAATATTACGAGTAGAGTCACTTCTGATTAACCTCTATGTATTTCCTTCACTGTTTCTGTACTTTTGAGAATTGTATACTTTATGTTAGTGAAGAATTATTCTTACTGTGCAAAATATTAAAATTGTACCCACTTAATGTGGACTGAGAGAGGCTGTCACGAATCCCCCATGGGTCTATGATACTGGTCCCTACACACAGTATTATATCTACCGCTCTGATCCTTAAGTGGTCAGCAAAGCTAACTATATTCAGTGAACAGAACAACACGTACCCAGCAAGGGTTATCAGATACCAAAATACAATGAGATACTTGGCTGGGATAACAGGGATCTTAGCACCATGAGAGGTAGTCAGCTGTATGCAAATATCGATACACAGAGCGGGTTCGTCAGAAATAGACAAGTTGGTACACAGAGCAGGGTTGCCAGGAATAGCCAGGTTGTTACACAAAGTGGGTTCGTTAACCAAGTCGGTACACAGATCGGGTTTGTCAGAAATACCCAAGTCAGTACACAGTGTGGGTTCATCAGAAATAGCCAGGGTCAAAAACAGAGAAGCCAAATATAACAATAGAAATCACTGAGGGATATGAGAACCACGTCAGGGCAATGAATCTGCCTGTGCAGACTGGCTTTAAACTTGGCGGCGCCGTGTCATCACGCTGTGCTTCCCCTTTGCCACCCACGTGACTGCCAAGGGCTTGCATATCACTCGGCGACTGGCCAGCGAGGACGGCGCTGCTGGGCACCGAGGCCGATCCTCGCCACGGGATGTGACAGGGACTAACACAAAGGAAGAATTTTGCAAAACTTGCAAAAATGTTTATTATATAGAATACACACGTGAAATCTGCTGAAAAAATATACACTTCCTTATGTTACCCATGGTAACATGTTAGTGATATGAGTGAAAGTAAGTTCCAAAAGTCATAGGGTGGATATTGAGAGGGCACCTTTTATAAGTCACCCTACCAATATAAGTATTCTTAATGTTCATTTTTATCTAATTATTTTGCTTCAACATCCCTTTCATTTAGTTTCACTAAAGAAGACATTAATATTCTACTGGAGTATAGATGGACTGTAAACCATGAAAAAAAAATATCAAAGAATGTCAGGTGCTATTAAAAGTGTGATACATCAAGGTTCACACATGTTGCTATATTAATAAGACACATCTTATTTTAATCAGTTTGTGGATAGTGGATATTAATGTCAGTGTTTCAAAATATTACCTAAATAGGAGATGTCAAGTAATGTAGACTTCGCTTGAAAGCGTGATTTGACGAGACAGTTAGCAAAAAAAGGCTTGAGATCTACTGTAATGAAAAAAGCTTGATGTAATTAAAGCAAGCATACATGTTTGTCCATGGACCCAGAGAGGAAATCTTTAAGAAAATTTAAATTAAAAAATATTTATATTTTCCATTCTTATTGAGGTTACCTGTTCACGTTGTTACAGTTTGGTTGCATGTTTGTCCTACACTTCTGTACCTTTGTACCATACACGATATATTAATAAACCATTTTTTCTCTTTTTAAATGTATATGTCGTGCAAACTTCTTAGAGATGCACCTGCTACTTTACATACTCTGCTATTTACCCTCACCTAGTGTGTCACCCCTCTTCCCTTAGGCTGGGGTCAGACGAACGCAGTGCGAATGCCAGTACAGCCGCACTTTATTACGGACGTAGTAGCAGCAAATGACGGCCAATATACGAAGTACGGCCGCACGAAAGTTCGGCCGCGCAACGCAAGCGGCAAAGGAATGCATTTTTTCAAGAACGTAGAACCGCTAGTACTGACGTACAGAGTGCGCTGCGTCCGCTAGCGGCGTGTGTGATTAGGAGACGTCAGACGCTGCACATGTCTGGCCAACATCACGTCCATTTGTTTTTAATAGCTCCGTCAAAGATCACGGCCGAAATTGTGCATCGTATGACCGCTATCGCGTCTTCCGTGAAAAAGTGCGTTCGGACGTATCAACGCACTTTCTGACGGTAGACGTGAAAAATGCGTTCGTCTGACCCTAGCCTTAGATTGTAAGCTCTTGAGCAGGGTCCTCTCTCCTACTGTTCTGTGTGTTTGCCTTGTATGTATATTTGTTGTTCTGTCTCATTCATTGTACAGCGCTACGGAACTTGTTAACGCTTTATAATTAATTATAAATGTACCTGTAGAGATGAGAGAAAAAAATGTAAAAGGAGAATACTTTGAAATATAGAAATGTTCATTTTTTTATATAAATTGTGTAAAAAATAAAGTGGTTAGTCCTATGTATGCTACTTTGCTATTTTTTAGGCAAGCATAACAAAGAAATCTATAATGTAATAATGCCTTCAAGCATAAAATTGTTAATAGTTTATATTTTCTATTGAATAATAAAATGTAAAGTGAAGGAACATAAACAAGATAGAATCAATATTTGGTGTTACTAAATATTGTCTTTCAAATTGAATCAATCCCACTAGGTAGATTTGCCCAAATTCACTGTAGTGAATTTGAAGTGACTTTGAAGTCATGTAGTGAGATACATACTGTAAACATCCATTCCAAACAAGTACTAACGATCACCAATTTAATCTGACTTGAAACTAGGGATGGTTTTGTGTCCCCGATCCTAGTCATTTTATTTTTTGTAACGGCCAATAAAGAATCCCATCAGATACTTTTATTGTCTGCTGGAGCTTTATGTTATGGGGGGGACTGGAGTCCAGTGAGGGAAGGAAAGAATCCACATTCATTTGTTAGAGTAACCAGATTCTGCACAGCATGACCCTCCTCGGACAGAGAAATCCCTGATTTATGTGATAGGATTACTGTCTATGTGTACCTGTCTGAGGCTCAGGGCAGCCATGTTCCTGATATCTACTGCAAATAGAGCGTCAGGTGTGCCAGAGGACTCCCAGCCTTTTGCCTGAGCACCATACATGTCGCCCTTTGATTGCCAAAATGCCAGCGGTACCGCGTACGGGGGACCAGACCTGAACAAAACCATGTGAACCCATGTCACGTGCACCAAAGACTTGACATTGTAGGACAAGGGGACCAGATCGACTTAGTAAAGCTAATAACTTGATCCCTGATCAGTAAGGATAAACTCTAACGAGGTGAGGTCGCTGAAGATAATGCAACGTCAAACGTTATAAACCATGGCAAAACTGAGCATAGCAATAATAAGATTAATGTAGCTATACTGCAAAGTTATCAGCTAAATCTCTCACAGGCATATTTGTGAAAGCAGACAAAAGGTTTCCAGATGATCTGACCAAGAAACAGGCACTTTTGAAGACTGTAGAAGCCATGATTAGTGAAGGAAACCCAGTGCACCGGATGAAAGACACATTGTGCTTAATTCCTTTTCGCAACTGGCAGATGTCTAGAGTTGCCATCTGCTCAGAATTGGCAGAAACCACAGGGACCTAGTCAGAAGTGGTCTTCATGGAAAGCTTGCAAGTAAAAAAAACATATCGCTGATGTATAAACAACACAAAGCAATCAACTATGTCAGAAAACACTGGCACCGGTGTGCAAAAAAATGGCAATAGGTACTCTGGACTGAGGAGTCAGTTTTAGTCCGTCAATATTTGGCTTTAGCAAAGGGCATTTGTTCGGAGCTGAAAAGCGATAAAAGGGATGAGCGACTGCAAGAAGCACTGAAGTAGGGTGGAGTTTTCCTGCAAGTTTTGAATTGCATTTTCAACTTGGTCTCTTTGAAGATTTAGACTTGTCCGTTCTCCTTTCACCTTTCTTACTCCTGAGCTACATCCCATACTTCCCATGAGGGAATTACCACCTATGTATTATTATATACTATTATTACTACTATATTATATACTATTGCTACTTAATTGATGGGAATTATCTGTGTAAGGTAAAGGGACAAAGATATGATTTCACACATAACTATTTAGGACACACACAGAGGACTGGATTTATAATTAAAGTAGGCATATGCCTGCAGGTGCCTTCCACGGGGAAGGGGGTGGGGCACCTTGCTTTGTAATTTTTTTTAAAAAAAATTATAAAACCCTTTGGACCCCTATGTCTCTGAAACTATACATGCAAGAGGTTCATATGAGGTATTGATGGGAAGGCCAATATATGGCCTTTCCGGTGATACTAAACATGTATTAATATAACGAATAAAATACAATTATTATTTTTTCTCTCTCTAAAGCAGCACTATCGTTCACATTTCAATTATAAAGTGAACAGTAATGCTGGACTAACTCAGCTTCTAATTTACCATACTGCCAGCAAGTGTGCAGGCAATGCAAAATGCATTATTATGTATTGTTTCATCTAAAACTTAAACTGCTGCACGGCAGTGGGCTTTTGGATCAAAAGTGCAAGGGAGGCAGAATCTGGCCTTTCCAATGATACCAAATATGACCATGTAAGGTGTAAAAATAATTTTTAAAGAAGAAACCAAGGGTTAAGGTTAGGTTTCTATTTGTGCTTGCTTTAGGGTTAACCCTAGCCCTAACGCTCTGCTCCAGTTTTGTGCGATTTTAAGGCGACATATTCTGCCCCTTCAATTGAGGCGAGCGCAAAGATCAACGTTTTTTCAATTTGCAAAAAAATAAATTTTTATAAAAACAAGGGGCAATTCAATAAGCATTGAACTTGCCACTGTATTGCACCGGAGGTTAAATTTCACCATACATTACAATTTCGTGGTAGTTATCTAGTCACATAGCTGACAATTCTCCAAATATTGGCAAACGCAGTGCAGTGCATTGAAACGCAGTGCAGGTCACAACAGGTTGCTGCAATTCGACAATCTTTGGCGGCGGCTAAATTGTCCCATAGAGAAGTAATGGTTAGTCTACTCAGAGAATGCCAAACTACACCGAAGTGTCAGAAACAGGGGCGGACTGACCGGTCGGGCATTTCAGGCGCCGACCGGGGGCCCGTGGGGTGGGGGCACGGATCTCCTTGATCTCCTGTGTGGAGCAGGGAACTGGCCCTGCATGTCCCTGTGCAAGCAGCACATACTGCAGGGATTTCAGTTTCCTGAAGGCACAGGGGTCCAGCGGCATCCCCTGTGCTACAGCTGCAGTAACTCCGAAGCAGGGACTGGTCATGTGACCGGAAGCCCCTGCTCTGCTCATGGCGGGGAAACAGCCTGCACGAGGAGCAGCTGCCTGGGAGAGCTGGAAGAAGCAAGAATCTGGTGAGTATGGAGGGAGGGATGAGGTTTGTCGGTCTCTCCTTCTGTTAATCCACTCTTCTCTCTTCCTAACTGTCCCCATTTTTGTTTCTCATTCTGAATATGGGTTTATCTATTTTCCATCTGTCCTTATATTTCATATTTTCCTCTATCCATTTATCAAATTTTCACTTTCTCTATGTCTCCTCATTTCTGTCCTCTTTCTCCCCATCGCACTCTCCCTTTACTTATTCTCGATCTTCTCCTCTTTCTTTGTGATTTCTTCACTATAACTCTTTCTCATTATGATTCTTTCTGACTGTATCTCCCTCCCTAATTCCTAACCCTAGCTTCTAACCCTAATTCCTAACCCTAGCTTCTAACCCTAATTCCTAACCCTAATTCCTAACCCTAGCTTCTAACCCTAATTCCTAACCCTAATTCCTAACCCTAGCTTCTAACCCTAATTCCTAACCCTAATTCCTAACCCTAATTCCTAACCCTAATTCCTAACCCTAATTCCTAACCCTAGCTTCTAACCCCAATTCCTAACTATAACTTCTAACGGACATTATTGTAACTTTTATTGCTGTGGAGCTCTGTGATACGCTCATACACACTGCACATTACTGTGAGTTTTATTACTGTGGAGCCCTGTGATACAGTAATATGCAGAATGTGTATGAGCGTATCAGTTATGTGGGTCCAAGTGAATTTTATCTTATTAAAACATTTAATTTGAAAATAGTTTGAAGAAATAAAATCTGTAACAGCAATGTACATCTGGGTGTAGCATTTAGTGGTTTGAGTTTATGTGGGACTGACCTACTGTGGGCAAAGCACCAGGGGGCCCCATTATCTTCTACTACCCGGGGGCCCCACTAGTTGTCAGTCCACCCCTGGAGTGAAACGCAGAGATGTTCAGTGATTCAGTTTGACAGGTTTCAACAGGCAAATCCCATAGGATTCAATATTGAAAAAAAAATTTTAATACATTTTTCTATTCAACCGTTAATTCTTTTCATTGTCAACAGTCTATTTTTTGGAACAGCTTTATGTATATTTATTATACACAAAAAGCAGTTTCTCACACTATTCCCTGCCTGGGCAGCTGCGTCAACCAGGAAGTATCCAGCCCACTTCATGTATAAAACAAACAATGTTGCCATTTAATTCATTTTTATTTGTTTATAAACACCTACAGTATTAGAATAGCAGAGTTCTGGGGGGGGTTCTGCAGTTCGGCGGTCTGTATGGTGCATCTCAGGACCCTGCGGTTAGTTGACAAAATGGAATTGCAAAGAGCACGAAGTGCGCCAAGCCAGAATAACCCTTATAGTCTTTCTGAATAACCCTTATAGTCTTGTTTCTTTTACACTTCTTGCCTCAAATCCTTATCTCAGTGCTGGGTATGTAGAGACACGCAAGTACAAACATAGACACTTTTCCAGAAGAAGAAAAAAAAGCAATATTCCCAGAAAAATGTATCGATTGTATTGTCATAACCCTCGGATACTCACCTCACCAGCTCTTAGGTGTCCCTGCAACAATTTTCTAGGGCCTGATAGGCCACCATTATGGCATATTTGGAGCCACCAACATGTCTGCTCCAAACATCAGGTGTCCGCCATCATGGTGCACGAGGACGCCATATCGATGCAATGGATGCTTCAAAATAATGCAGCTGCAACAATCCAACCAAGGGCGTCCATAGAAATTTTTCCAGGGGAATTTTAATGGCATCCATATTCTGCCCTTTTGACAATGTCATGAAGGGTACAGTCCTAAAATAAAGCTTAGTAATACAGAGGATGCGAAAAATGATGCAAGTCTAATAGAAGAATAAAGGTGTAAGTGTCTGATCTGAGTGTTGCATTTTCTAGTCTGTTAACGCCATTCAATGCACCGCACTAGTCACACACCCAGGATCAAGGCAATCCTTATCCAACTCCCATTGGCCAGAACAATGTCATTGTCACTCCAGCTCCACAATCTAACATCGTTTTTGTGTCACATTCAAGGCCGCAATGATAAGATGTAGATGCGTAACAAAAATGATGCCGCAGCTACAGACACTCCCATTGGACACTTGGACACTGTGGTGGGAAGTCCAGCATTCACTGTTGAACCTCCCCTGAATCGCCTTTTAAAAACCCATCTGACCAGCCCTTGAGCGTTTAGTTATTCAGTAGTCTCTGTGTCTGTAACTCAGTGTTTCTCTGTTTCAAAGGTTCCTGCTCTGTTCCTTACCTGCCCTATACATGTGTGGACTTCCCTGCTACCTGACCTCAGCCACGATTCCTGTCTTCTGTTCCTGAGTTTTGAATATGTAGTACTGATCTCTGGTTTGCTGTGAGGATCCTGCATTCTACCTGTGCCCTCCTAATCCCTGTTCTGCTCCTAACCAGCTACTGACCTTCCAGAAATGGCCTTTGGCTTGTATTTACAGACACACCTTCCCTATCTGGGCCCTTCTGCCTGTATCCTATTCCAATTACACATAGGGTTCCCACCTATATGGGTTTTGAAACCTCTGTATTGGTTTGTGATGAGCCTAGCCCCAGACATGCGTATGTCCGGGGCTAGGATTTCAGTCTGGTTTTAATTGAATTGTACAGTTTTTAGCAGGGATGTCCAAACTCCAACCTCCCAGATGTCCATGAACTACAACTCCCATGCTTCTCTATCCATCAGAGATGAACGGTCATTTTAAAAAGGGGTGTGTAGACATTTGCTATCCACTGTATAGCTTTCAATCAGATGCCATTCAGACCCTGTATATTTTAAAGCGGAGTTAGCGATGGATCAGATCTGCGCATGCATGCATAGCGCTGATCTGTCGTTCTGCACAGGTGGTACGGAACTTGTGCATGTAAATGTGCAACTCCTGTAGCGGTGCACAATTTGCGGTTCCTATGCTACACATATATAGGAGTGCAAATTCCGCAGAAAAGCTTAAGGAACTTCCGGGATCAGCAGTCCCTGAGCTGCTCATGGAGAAAATCACCTAAAAAGGAAAACGATTATAACATCTAATTAGGCAGAGGCTGTCAGTAGCCTCTGCCCAATTATTTAAGGGTAAAAAGGTCACAATTTTTCAGTAGAGTATCCCTTTAATATTTAACTCCTGTTTCCTACCTTCTGTCTTAGCCTTATAGGATTCCTTTAATAGAAGCAGATCAAGTTATGAATGTCGCTTTAATAAATATTAAAAGCCCTTTTAAAAACAATAGCAAAGTACAGTAGGTGCAACATGACATGTAGAGCCGAAGGTTCCTTTCAGCAGTAAACAGAATGATGTAATGCAGCAGCAGTCCAGGCAAGACACAGCTGTGTATTTTGGCGCACAAGATGTCTTTTAAGTGACTACATTTAGATAGTTACAAGCAAAAAAGAAATAATCCCAGTTCCATAACTGTTGCAGGCTAAAACGCATTAGAGGCATGAAATAACCGTGTACCCGGCTGGGACATGAGCATAGAATCTAACAAAGTGCACGAAAAGAAGATAAAGAAAATAATAATCCGTTGATATCAAAGTGCCAAAACCCCCCCTGAAAAATAGTACTTTATCATTCATCTACCGTCAAGAGTGATGGATCAATTCAAGCACCAAGCTGCAGCATTACAAAGGACTAGCCAAACACATATTGTAAAAAGAAGACATTGTGTTCCTTCACCAGACTTGATTTTCACACTTTCTAGCTCATTCTGTCACATCATTTTCATTCACATCATGCAGGAGGCTTCTGTACGCAGCCTATATAAGCATCACACATACCCAGGGAGGTGCGGACACACAGCTGAACATCATATGGGTCTGTAAATTACAAGCTCACAGCATCACGTCTTTGACGGATCAGCATCTGCATGATCACCATATTTATGGGGCTTTTTACTGCATCCTTTTAATGCTAGATTGGAATTTAAGCAAGGCAAAAATAGACATTTCTAGGGTAGGGATTATTACTACTACTATACTGCTAACCAGCTTCTTGCAATCTGTTGGATAGCTGCACGTGTTTTATCTTGGCTAAGACGGTCATGACCGCAGGACCCTTGCATTACTCAATTGTGGCACTGAACAAAATCCTAATATTTGTGACTTGCCAAAGGAACACATAGCCAACCATGAAGTCATCCCATTGCATTTTATCCAAAAAGATGGAAACGTGACATAAATAATTGAAATTGTAGAGAATGCCAGACTCCTCTGAGATCAAAAATGCAGACTCAAGGGACTGCAGACACCGTGGCTTACTGTCATGACAATAAAAGGCATACAGGGTTATTCAGAGAGAGGTGAAAACCAGGAGAATGACTGGAGAAGTGAAAATTCTAGGTCACACTAGCCATACCAGAAAAATTCTCCCATTTATCTCACTTTCCAAATCGGCTATTTGGTCTAGATTTTTCTCTTCTCCTGACATTCTCCTGGTTTTCACCTCTCTCTGAAGAGCCCCCATAATATATGTTCAAATGTAGGTAATTACTGTGAAACTATGATTACATACCATTACATTGCTATCATAAAAATAATGATAGTAACCCCAAATTTGAGAGGGAAAGGATTCAACGGTTAAGGCTGCCGGCACACAAGTGTATTTAGTGCTCGTGTGCACCCGCTCTTCCCTGCGTCTGTGCCTTTTTGACAGGGAGGGCCGACCACCAGACGTGAAAAAGCCCTCCCCGTCAAAAAGCTAAACGGACACCGACAGGGATACAAAGCATGATCCTCCATTGGAGGATCGCGCTTTATACGCTGAGCGCAGACAGTGGAAGAAACCCCCACTCTTACGAACGTTTCTTCCTCTCTCTCAAAACGCTTGTGTGCCGCCGGCCTTATTCAGGCATATGAGGATTTCATACTTTGTGGCCAGAAAATCTGACATAAACGTGAAATTCAAACATTGATAAATGGTATATGTAAGGTACATGGAGGAAACATAAGATATGCTTCCATTTGTGTGCTCTTGAATGTATTACCTTTAATGCATTCTCAATATGCCTTTGTGAATTATATCAAGAAATCACAAGATCACAAATTGCTATGGGCTGAAAATGTATTACAAATTTGTGGATTTTTTCTTGGGGGGGGGGCGCATCAATAGGAGAAGTATGCAAAATATCAATTTGGATTATACCCATAAGGACCGTGTTAAAAGCTGAAGGTTTATTATTATCTGGCTACCGTTTAGTGTGACAGCAGTCTGATTTGCATATGGTATAGCGTTGTCTGTAATTGCACCATCACACTAATACCTTATGGAACCTGAGAAGGGACAAACCATAAAGCAGGCCACTACAGGGGCTGCCTGTTCTCACTGATCACATGACCTTGGTTTTGCTGATAATCAGAAAGATGCCTGTTATTTTCTGCTTGCCAAAATAACGATTACAAAATGAT
Source organism: Leptobrachium leishanense (assembly GCA_009667805.1). Lineage (NCBI taxonomy): Eukaryota > Metazoa > Chordata > Amphibia > Anura > Megophryidae > Leptobrachium > Leptobrachium leishanense. Next base: position 149,564,354 of record CM019067.1, read on the forward strand.
GCATTTCAAAAAAGGAAGCCTAGACCATATCGGTAATTACGATGGACAGTTACAAGTTTTTATAAAGCGCTAGCAAGTTCCATAGCGCTGTACAATGAGCAAGGCAGAATAATAAATATACATACAAGTTAAACACACAGAACAGTAGGAGATATATAAATATGGATTCTATTTAGATATTGTTTCTGTTCACTCGCTTTACATTTTATTAATCAATAGTTTATATTTTCTATTAACATTTCTATGCTTGAAGGCATTATTACATTATATATTTCTTTTTTATGCTTGCCTAAAAAAATAGCAAAGTAGCATACATATACATTTCTATATTTCAAAGTACTCTCATTTTACAAAAAAAAATTCTCAACTCTACAGTTAGGGTAATAAGCATCTATAAAGCGCTAACAAGTTCCATAGCGCTGTACAATGAATGTCAGGATCTGCACCTGTGCAACTGTCTAGATCCGTACATGAGCAGCACATGTAAAGTGCTGCCCGTGCTCAGCACCAGTAGCCAGTCCAGAAAACAATTAATCCCAGCAAACACACACCACACCACTACCTGCCTGAATAAAGGTTAATTTCACTCTATCAAACTTGACTCTGCGTTGCAGGTCAAACGCTGTGACTGTTCAGACCGAAAAAAGGAAAGAAAAGGTGATTGGTACACTAGGCACCATTACCAAATGGGGGCCTAACCCCGAGTAGTTCTCGTATATAGAGACAGAAGGAAGGTTAGGTATACCATCTAACGAAAAGGTAATGGGAAGTACCATTTAAAACATAACTTTTAATAGTTAATATTATAAACTCAACCTAACACACATACAGTTGTGTTCAAAATTATTCAACCCCCAATGCTGTAAAGGGTTTTAGGTAGGGATGCACCGATACCGACACTAGTATCGGTATCGGGGCCGATATTGCCGTTTGCACGAGTACTTGTTACTCGTGCAAACGGCCCGATACATCCCGCCGATACCGGAAGCCGGCGCTGGGCCGGCTTGCCGGTATCCGCGGGGCTGGGGAAGCTGGCCGCGTGCATGAAAAGCACGCGGCCAGCGTTCCCCTTCGGCGCGCCAAATACTCACCCTTCCTGAAGTTCCGGTCTCTGGGCAGTGATGCGGTCACGTGGCCGCCGGGCGCTCCTGTGACGCGGCCTCTCGGCTGGAGGCAGCGTCACAGATGCGCCCGGCGGCCACGTGACCGCATCACTGCCCAGAGACCGGAACTTCAGGAAGGGTGAGTATTTGGCACGCCGAAGGGGAACGCTGGCCGCGTGCTTTACATGCACACGGCCAGCTTCCCCAGCGTTCGAGCTGGGGGCCAATCCATGAGAGCTGCGGGGCCAATCCATGAGAGCTGCGGGGCCAATCCATGAGAGCTGCGGGGCCAATCCATGAGACCTGGGGGCAAATCCATGAGACCTGGGGGCCAATCCATGAGAGCTGGGGGCCAATCCATGAGACCTGGGGGCAAATCCATGAGACCTGGGGGCCAATCCATGAGACCTGGGGGCAAATCCATGAGACCTGGGGGCAAATCCATGAGACCTGGGGGCAAATCCATGAGACCTGGGGGCCAATCCATGAGACCTGGGGGCAAATCCATGAGACCTGGGGGCCAATCCATGAGACCTGGGGGCAAATCCATGAGACCTGGGGGCAAATCCATGAGACCTGGGGGCAAATCCATGAGACCTGGGGGTAAATCCATGAGAGCTGGGGGCCAATCCATGAGAGCTGGGGGCCAATCCATGAGACCTGGGGCAAATCCATGAGACCTGGGGGCAATCCATGAGACCTGGGGGCAAATCCATGAGAGCTGGGGGCAAATCCATGAGAGCTGGGGGCCAATCCATGAGACCTGGGGGTAAATCCATGAGAGCTGGGGGCCAATCCATGAGACCTGGGGCAAATCCATGAGACCTGGGGGCAAATCCATGAGACCTGGGGGCCAATCCATGAGACCTGGGGGTAAATCCATGAGAGCTGGGGGCCAATCCATGAGACCTGGGGGCAAATCCATGAGAGCTGGGGGCCAATCCATGAGACCTGGGGGTAAATCCATGAGACCTGGGGGCCAATCCATGAGACCTGAGGGCCAATCCATGAGACCTGGGGGTAAATCCATGAGACCTGGGGGTAAATCCATGAGACCTGGGGCAAATCCATGTGACCTGGGGGCAAACCCATGTGAGCTGGGGCAAATCCATGTGAGCTGCGGTCAATCTCATATAAATTTTTATGAGGTCTGTTCCTATTGGAAAGCGTCACATGACATTAAATAAAAGTATCGGTACTCGGTATCGGTGAGTACTTTTAAAAAGTATCGGTACTCGTACTCGGTCTTAAAAAAGTGGTATCGGTGCATCCCTAGTTTTAGGGAATTTATTGTACATTTGTAATTGTATTCAGAATGAAATCCTACAAGGACTTTTTAAAGAACCATATGCAACTAAAATGACATCAATTGGTTTTGTAATACAGTAGTAAATGTTTCTTTTGTGAATTCTTCATTGACACAATTATTCAACCCCTTAAAGACTACCACTCTGAAGAACAGTGGTTCATTCAAGTGTTTTCAATCAGGTATTGAAAACACCTGTGGATGTCACGGAGCAGCAATAAAGCATAATAAGCACCAATTAGGCAGCTTTAAAATGACTGTGATACTCAGCTCCTTCTAGACATTTACTGGTGTGGTTACAAACATGGTGAAGTCAAGAGAATGGTCCAGGAAGACAAGAGAAGAGGTGATTACTCTTCACAGGAAGGGCAATGGCTATAAGAAGATTGCAAAGATGTTAAACATACCAAGAGAGACCATAGGAAGCATCATTCGCAAATTCAAGGCAAAGGGCACTGTTGAAACGCTACCTGGTCGTGGCAGAAAGAAGATGCTGACTTCGACTGCTGTGCGCTACCTGAAGTGTAGAGTGGAGAAAAGTCCCCGTGTGACTGCTGAGGAACTGAGAAAAGATTTGTCAGATGTGGGTACTGAAGTTTCAGCTCAGACAATACGGTGCACACTGCGTAATGAAGGCCTCCATGCCAGAACTCCCAGGCGCACCCCCTTGCTGTCTCCAAAGAATAAGAAGAGTCGACTGCAGTATGCCAAAAGTCATGTGGACAAACCACAGAAGTTTTGGGATAGTGTTCTGTGGACTGATGAAACAAAATTAGAACTGTTTGGGCCCATGGATCAACGCTATGTTTGGAGGAGGAAGAACAAGGCCTATGAAGAAAAGAACACCTTGCCTACTGTGAAGCATGGCGGGGGGTCAATCATGCTTTGGGGCTGTTTTGCTTCTGCAGGTACAGGGAAGCTTCAGCGTGTGCAAGGTACCATGAATTCTCTTTAGTACCAGGAGATATTGGATGACAATGTGATGCAGTCTGTCACAAACCTGAGGCTTGGGAGACGGACCTTTCAACAGGACAATGATCCCAAGCATACCTCCAAGTCCACTAGAGCATGGTTGCAGATTAAAGGCTGGAACATTTTGGAGTGGCCATCGCAGTCACCTGACTTAAATCCGATTGAGAACCTCTGGTGGAACTTAAAGAAAGCAGTTGCAGTGCACAAGCTTAAGAATGTGACTGAACTGGAGGCTTTTGCCCATGACGAATGGGCGAAGATACCCGTAGATCGCTGCAAGACACTTGTGTCAAGCTATGCTTCACGTTTAAAAGCTGTTATAACTGTAAAAGGATGTTGTACTAAGTACTAAGATTGAATGTCACTTGGGGTTGAATAAAACTGATAATGATGTGAGCACAGAAAAGACATTTGTGGTTATTTCATTATAAATGTTAGGTTATATTTGTCTGACCTACACGTGCCTCTTTGATTTAATTGTAAGCAAGATGACTGAATGATCAAAATCAATGTCAAACTGGCCAAAACACTCAATTTCAGTGGGGGTTGAATAATTTTGAACACAACTGTACATATACGATTGTGGAAAACATGTGGGGTAGGGTGTAAGAAAATTATTGTTAGCCCATATATGGTCTCTCAATATGTATCAATGATTAGTGAAGAAGGTGGCTACCATTGCCAATATTAAATATAGACAAATGATACATACATACATACATACATACATAAAGCAGGAGCGATGTCCCATATAGACACAGGGGAAGGAAAAATTCCAAAAAGAGGTACAAAGCCAGGATAGTGATTAGAAGTTTAGGAGTAAATTCTCATACATATATATCACATACCACTCTATGCTAACCTCGGCGGTTCTTGCCGCCTACATTACCCAGCTATTGCTAAGAGACATTCGCTCAGAGAGATTGGGCAGCACCCATACAGACCACGATCAGAAAAGAAAAATCAGTTAAAAGCAACCAGACATAACACTCAACGCGTTTCGCTGTTCAGACACAGCTTTTTCAAGAGTGGAGATGTCTCCTACCTAAGAGGTATTTATATACTGAGGATCCTTTGAAAATGCGAGAGAAGACGCGTTCGTAATTTTCCCCTGGTGTATCGATTCCCACCATTCGACATGAGCCTCGCGATACGTCATCACTAGGCGTTGGTAACTGCTGTATTGTTATAGGGACAGTTATTGCAATCTAAAAATGCCGTCCCAAGCGCCACCTAAGAGGGGAATGTATAAAGATAGTGTTGGTGGAGGACTTGATTTTTGCTGCAGTTCTTTTGATAAGGGGAATAGATGCAGGGATTGGCACATAACGATCTACGCGTCATTATAGGGCGTCAATGTTGGTTGTCATAGTGATCCGTAAACTTAGTATGAGGGCAAATTGGACTCGACTGGTTGTCATGGTGACTAGTATACAGAAGATGTTAACCAATCTAGGAGTCTTCGCCCCGTGCTATGAGGATTGACTCTAAAGACGTTAATTATTGTCAGGTATTTAGATGTAACAGCTCTCCTGTTTTCTATATGAGCTCTTCAAAAGAATTCCCACATCGAGATATGTGTCTCGATGCGGGAAAATCAATATGGAATAGATCCATAAATAGCAATAATATAATGTATGTGCCACTACTTGCGTAAGATTGACATATTAAACAAAGGTGTTCTTATTATCAAGGGATGCTTGAATAAGTGGTCCCGTGTGTGTGTGTGTATATATATATATATTATATATATATATATATATATACATACATACATACATATACATACAGAGGGCTGAATACTACACAGAAGAACTCCGATTATCTATTATAGAGCTACTGACAACATGATAGGGTAAAGGATATATTGGGACCCTCCGTATAGTTGTAGGGATTAAAATAGGTAGAATAGATCTGTTAATCTGGTGAGTAAAGAATAAACAATAAGGAAGTGTAAGGATGAGAATAGGGTCAAATGAATGAGGGGAAGCCTTCGTTTAGTCCGTTTGGATATAAGGTATAAAGTCTATGTATCCAGAAGGCTTCACGTTGACACAAATTTTTGTCTATATTTCCCTTTCTGGGACCCAATGTAATCTGTTCGATTCCGATGAATTTGAGGTTCGTGCTTGATCCTTGATGACATAGTTTAAGATGTCTTGACACCGATGTATCTGTTGGATATCGTACTGAACGTAAGTGTTCTAGAATGCGAACTTTCAATGGTCTGATTGTTTTACCAATATATTTGAGTCCGCATTCACAGATCAGTTGATAAATCACTCCGCTTGAATTACAGTTAAAAAACTGTTGGATCGGAAAATGGAGGGTATTGTTGTAATTGTGGACAGTTTTTGAATCTTTACAGACGTGAGAACACGCCTTGCATTTGCCACATCTATAGGTGCCTCTGATGTCTTTGGATAGCCAAGTGTTTTTTTGAAATCTTTTAATTTGGAAATGGCTGTGTGTCAGATGATCTCCAAAATTCGTACAGCGTCTTGCGGTCATCATGGGTTTGGGTTTAAGAGCCTGTTTTAAATGGGGATCTTGTAGAAGAATAGGCCAGAAGCGTTCACAGATATTTCTGACAGGCTTCCAACCTGTATCATAGTTTCCTATAAGGCTGATTAATTTGTCATTTTTCACATTCTGCGGAGGTAATAGAAGGTCCTTACAGTCAGTTGTTAGTGCCTTTTTGTATGCCATTTTCAGGACTCGATTGGGATAACCTTTTTCTTTAAATAAGGATCTCAGTGATTTTGCTCTGTTCTTAAAGTCTTCAACTGAGCTGCACGTTCGTCGCAGTCTCAGATATTGGCCAATTGGAATTCCTCCACGTAATGGTGGAGGGTGATAGCTCTTCCAGGTTAGCAAATTATTAGTGGAAGTTGGTTTTCGATATAAGGAGGAAGAGATATTACCACTCAAAGTTTTGTAGAGTGTAATGTCTAAGAAATTAATGCTTGTTTCTTGTATTTCGTGAGTGAATTTTAGGTTTAAATTAATATTATTAAGGTGCTGTATTACTACTGATCTACTGTGCACCAGACCCCAGCTTGCCTACTGATTGCCGCTCTGTACAAGCCCCTTGATCACAGATTGCCCTCTGACTATTCTCCCTGGATACCCTTTTGTACTGTGCCTTGGATCTCCCGGTGTCGGTCTATCCAAAAGGTACAATATGTGTGTCCCTGCACACTGGGCTCAGAACAACTGAACTTAGATCCCACCATGCCACATGCCGGGTAGCAGAAAGGACCCGGCTTGTGAGCTTATAATCGAAGATAGTGTTTCCCAAACCTGTCCTCGGGACCCTCAACCAGGGCAGGTTTTGCAGATCACCTTGGGGAAAAGCACACTGAATTCTGCAATCACTGAGCAGCAAATCATATCACCTGAGCTGTGCTTCAGATATTTGTCAAACCTGGCGAAGCGTAGGGTCTCGAGTAGGGATGGGCTGACGGTTCGAATCTGTTCAAAGTTCGAATCAAATATCGGCCGTTCGACAGTCCGGCGAACGAACTTTTTGCGATGTTCGCCAAAAGTTGGAAAAGTTTTTTTTTTAAAAAAAAATATAAAGAAAATTAAAAAAAAAAAAAAAAAAAAAATTAAAAAATCCGAGAAAATTTAGAAATAAAGAGACTCTTTAATGCAGACTATTATAAGCAACAGTCTATTAGATATCGAATTAAAATGGAATATTTTTAACCCCTTAGTGACCGGGCGGTTTTACACGAATCCGTCCGTTCGTGACCGCTGCTGTTTTTACGTTTCTGCGCTCTTAGTGTTTACGTCAAATTTTCCTCTTACTCGTTTATGTAACCCACACATATTTTACACTGTTTTTCTCGTCACTAAATGGACTTTATAAAGATACCATTTTTTTCATCATTTCATATAATTTACTATAAAAAATATTGTGAAATATGACACAAAAATTGAAAAAACACCACTTTTTCGAACTTTGACCCCCAAAATTTCTTATGTATCAACAACCGTCAAAAAAAATTAATTCCTTAGTAGTTTCTAAATTTAGTACTGAGTTTAGCAATACCCAATGTTTACATATTCCTTGCTTTTTTCCTTATTTTATGCAACAATAAGTGCAAGTAGCACTTTGCCATTTCCAAAGAGTTTATTTTCAAAACTAGTGATAGTGACATTGTAACACTGATATCTGTCACTAATTCCTGAATAACCCTCCACATATACATATTTTTTTAAAGTACACAAATCAAGGTATTAAACTTAGGGTATTTTGACTCTTTCCATGCAAACCATTTTACCACAAATCTATGCCAAAGTTTGAGAAAAAAAAAAAATTTGGTGATTTTTTTTTTTGAACGCAATTTAAGAATACATGTACTGTGAACTTTAAGGTTTACTGCCAAAAAGCACCCCAAAATATGTTCAGCAACATCTTCTGAGTAAATTGATACCACCCAAGTATAGGTATGTCGGGTCATTTGGGGGCTAAAAGGCCTTATTTGGGGGGTGCGCATTTCAGTTTTCCAACTTGGAATTTTCACATTTCGTCATCATGCACCCATGTCCTATTTGGGACATTTTTGAAGCCGGCCAAAGTAATTTACCCCCATCAAACCATATATTTTTAGAAAGGGCACACCCTAGGGTGCTTCAAAGAGTTGTATTTTAACACTTTCCATGCACTAGCTCTATGTCAAACTTTCAGGTAGTCACTTTTTGTGTTATTTTTTCACACACATTGTACTTTAGGCATGAATTGTCAAATCCAGTTATGGGTTACTGCCAAAAAACACCCCAAAATATGTTCAGCAACATCTTCTGAGTAAATTGATACCACCCAAGTATAGGTATGTCGGGTCATTTGGGGGCTAAAAGGCCTTATTTGGGGGGTGCGCATTTCAGTTTTCCAACTTGGAATTTTCACATTTCGTCATCATGCACCCATGTCCTATTTGGGACATTTTTGAAGCCGGCCAAAGTAATTTACCCCCATCAAACCATATATTTTTAGAAAGGGCACACCCTAGGGTGCTTCAAAGAGTTGTATTTTAACACTTTCCATGCACTAGCTCTATGTCAAACTTTCAGGTAGTCACTTTTTGTGTTATTTTTTCACACACATTGTACTTTAGGCATGAATTGTCAAATCCAGTTATGGGTTACTGCCAAAAAACACCCCAAAATATGTTCAGCAACATCTTCTGAGTAAATTGATACCACCCATGTATAGGTATGTCGGGTCATTTGGGGGCTAATAGGCCTTATTTGGGGGGTGCGCATTTCAGTTTTCCAACTTGGAATTTTCACATTTCGTCATCATGCACCCATGTCCTATTTGGGACATTTTTGAAGCCGGCCAAAGTAATTTACCCCCATCAAACCATATATTTTTTGAAAGGGCACACCCTGGGGTGCTTCAAAGAGTTGTATTTTAACACTTTCCATGCACTAGCTCTATGTCAAACTTTCAGGTTAGTCACTTTTTGTGTTATTTTTTCACACACATTGTACTTTAGGCATGAATTGTCAAATCCAGTTATGGGTTACTGCCAAAAAACACCCCAAAATATGTTCAGCAACATCTTCTGAGTAAAGTGATACCACCCATGTATAGGTATGTCGGGTCATTTGGGGGCTAATAGGCCTTATTTGGGGGGTGCGCATTTCAGTTTTCCAACTTGGAATTTTCACATTTCGTCATCATGCACCCATGTCCTATTTGGGACATTTTTGAAGCCGGCCAAAGTAATTTACCCCCATCAAACCATATATTTTTAGAAAGGGCACACCCTAGGGTGCTTCAAAGAGTTGTATTTTAACACTTTCCATGCACTAGCTCTATGTCAAACTTTCAGGTAGTCACTTTTTGTGTTATTTTTTCACACACCTTGTACTTTAGGCATGAATTGTCAAATCCAGTTATGGGTTACTGCCAAAAAACACCCCAAAATATGTTCAGCAACATCTTCTGAGTAAATTGATACCACCCATATATAGATTTGTTCTGTTGTTTTTGGGGTGCTACGCCAATCTTTGACATATGCTTGTCAATTTTCTAATTTGACATACAGTATCTTCTTTGCTTATCTTCTTTTTAGGGGCCTTTTTACATACCCCAGTTTTATGAACGTGCATATATTTGGTAAGCTAACACCCCAAAGTATTGTAAATGGAGTGTTTTTATGCTATGGATGCATCCGTTTGCTCCAAACAAATTGGATACAGTTTGGTGGTCATTTTTCATTTTCACACCCACATCAGTTTTGGACTGTGATTTAGGAGACACTGTTGTTTGTTACTGCATGAAAACTCTCCAGGTTGTTTTCTGCAAGGTCTCCTGAGTACACCCATGCCCCCCATGCATAGGTTTGCCAGGATTTTGGGAAGGTTCAAATACAATTTTTATGACTTTGTCATTGGAGTTGAAATTGAGATTATTTCTTCAGCTAGGCCTATCTTTGGTTTTGGGTCTACCGCATACCCCAGTTTGAATTATTGCCAGAAAATTGTTTATATTTGTTATGTTGACACCCCAAGGTATTGCATATGGAGTGCTTTGATGCCATGGATGCAACGGTTTTAGCCCAAAACATTTGAGAAGGTGTGTGGCGGTATTTTTCAATTTTCAGATTTTTACGCCCACAGTAGTTTTGGACTGTGATTTAGGAGACACTGTTGTTTGTTACTGCATGAAAACTCTCCAGGTTGTTTTCTGCAAGATCTCCTGAGTACACCCATGCCCCCCATGCATAGGTGTGCAAAGATTTTGGCAAAATACAGCACCAATTGTAGAACATAAAAATGTACGAATAAAATGTAAAAGTCTGGTGCCTGTCAAACTGGGGATGCTCTCTAGGGGGGCACAGGCTGTTGTCACTGAAGTGCATGAAACGCAAAATGTTTTCATACCTTCTACGTGACATTGATTGGGGGTAAATGGGGGTAGAGCAGATGGGGCTACTGCTCCAGTAGGAGCGAATTGAGGGCTTCTTTATGATGCCCTCAGCATAGTAAGTGCCCAGAATTTCAGAAATTCTGGCACATCTAGCGGGGTCCATTGCTGCCTTGCCAAGTAGGAGTCTGGCTTCGCAGCACAATGCTGATGGGCATACAGATTTGATTGATGTGGCCCAACAAATCATCCCCCATAAACACCTGCAAAAACTGTGTGGCGGTAAATCCGGCAACATCAATATTGATGCCAGGATTTGCCGTGAAAGGAGGGATATCTGGCCTCTGGCGATGAGGCACTACCCACTCCTCAGCTGGAGCTGTGCGTCTCCTGCTGGCAGGTGGTGACCCAGGATCTGCATCAGAAACATCACTAGATACATCAGCCAGCGTAGATAATGTATCTAGCGACGTCTCTGAGCAGTTAGCGGGGTCGAAATGAGGGTCTGAGTCTGACGCAGATGCCTCAGATTCTGACGCCAGGATGGCATATGCCTCCTCGGCGCTGTACACCCTCTCAGACATTATATATAATAGATTATAAAATTTTATAATTATTATATATATATAAGCGGATTGTTGGTTCTTAGAAGAACCGTTGGGTTTCACAAGAAAATACAAATAAACACCTAAATCTCTCTAAATCCCTCTAAACCTGCCTCAATTCTTCTAAATCTCCCTAAAATCTCTCTAAATCTGCCTCAATTTTTCTAATCTCACTAAATCTCACTAAAATCTCTAACCTGTCAAATCTGATCTCTCTCTCTCGCTCACCAAAACACAAGTGAGGAGAGGGAGGGAGAATCACAGAGGTCAGAGCCAATATTTACAAAATATTGACCTGACCTGACAAATTAGAAATTTTATTTTGATTTTTTCTAACTTCTGATTGGATGTTGCTAGCCTGCCTCTCTGATGAGGCAGGCTAGGAACATCCCACTCAGCCCCAAGATGACCCTGCCCTTAGAACCCTAACCCTAACCCTACCCCTAACCCTACCCCTACCCCTACCCCTAACCCTACCCCTACCCGTCAGTTTATTTGATTTATTTTTATTTTACTTTTTTTTTCACTTTTTTTTTACACTTTTTTTTACTCTGCTGGGTGCCTTGATCCCTCGAGGCACCCAGCAGAGCACCTGATCACTGATGTGATAGTTTTTGTACTGAGTGCCACGATACCTCGTGGCACTCAGTACTTCCTGCCGCTACCGGAAGTGATCGCTCGGGGGGAGCGATCACGGACGGACCGGCGGCAGGTAAGCATATTGCAAGGATGCCTCGATGTCGAGGCATCCTTGTAATATACTCAGAGCAGCTGGAAGCGATCCGATCGCTTCCAGCGCTCTCTAGAAGTGCCGGGCACCTCTCCGGTGAAACCGGATGTTGATCGCTCCCGGGGAGCGATCACATGGTGCCCCGGCACTTCTAACTGCCATTGCACGGCTGCCTGGACTCCCAGGCAGCCTGCAATGGCGTTTGAGCTGCTTGAAGCGATCCGATCGCTTCCAGCGCTCAAAAAACGGCAGGACGTACCATGTACGTCAGCGGGTCTAAGAGAGACCCGCTGCAATGACGTACATGGTACGTCCTCGGTCCTTAAGGGGTTAACATTGAAGCCTATGGTATAAAACACTCTTGTTGCTAAAACATCAGGCAGACACGGCCCTCTAATGAGGCACTGTAAGGGCTGCCTGCTGGGGTCTCCCAAGGACTCCCTTGAGGAGCATGCGGCCGCCGGATGACAGAGCTGGGACTGTGCGGGCTAGCGGGCCAGGTGCATGTGGCAGACGGGCGGCACAGGGAGGGAGCCACTGCAACTGCGGCCACGGCAGCCTGCCCCCCACAACCAGGATCCAGGGAGTCGCCACTGACTGACCACCAGAATAAGGTAAGGTGACACATTTTTAAAAAAAATTAAATCTGAGGACATTTTTAAAGGTCTCCGGGAACATAAAACATTTTTTTTTCTTTCCAATACTCACCTGATTTCTGGATCCACCAACATGCGCAGCCTCCCGTCTCCCACGCTGTTAGAAGCTGCATACACTGGCGCGCTGTGTGCAGCTTCTTAAGAAGATACGCCATTAGTGTAGCGGGAGCGATGCAAAATGCGCAGCCGGCTTCCCCGCTACACTAATAGCGTATCTTCTCAGAAGCTGCACACAGCGTGCCAGTTAAAGCTAGCGTCAGACTGTAGAGGTACTGCCCGGCAGTGTGAGGATTCATATGCTGCATTAATTCTTCTTCTTACAAATTTGGTTACTTAACCCATTTGCGTTTGGATTGCAACATTGTGACATCCAGGGCCCCGGGTGGCGATCGGGGGGGGGGGGGCAGACGCATGGTGCCGCCAGCTGGCCGAATGCCAGGAGCTCCGGTGGCACCCGGCGCAGCTGTGAGTGAACAAGGGGCAGGGCGCGGCGTGATGACGCGGAGCCGCCCGGACCTTTAAATCAGGAGCGCGCGCATTGAGCCCTCGCCTTGCCGTGGAGTTTCATTCCCGCGTCGCTGGCTTACTGAATCAGTTCGTATACTTGTTACTGACCCTGCTTGTTCTGAGGACCCGATCTGTTGCCGACTTTGCCTGCCATTTGACTATTCTCTCTGTGTACTCTCTGCCTGTTCGGTTTGCCTCCTGTTGCTACTGGTGTGACTGTGCGCCGATTCTCACCATATACAGTAGCATAGTACTAGTGCCTAAACGTTGTTGACCCGGTTTTGTTATAAAAACTACTCTCGCTTTGTGCCCCTGTGTGGTATATTCCGCTGCTTGTTACTGTTGGTGTGTGCTACAGATCCTGCCACATATAGTAGCGCAGTACAAATGTCTAAACGTTGCTGACCCGGTTTTGTTATAACCCACAAGTACTCTCGCTCTGTGCCCCTGTCTGGTATATTCCGCTGCTTGATACTGCTGGTGCGCTTCCATCCTGCCATACACTATAGCACAGTACAAACTTATATTGATCTCAGTCTGTGGTGTATATTGTTGGTGCTGTTTCCCTGGCCTGTGTGGCTGCTAGAGGTTAGGTTTAGTGGTCCCGACCATCCTAAGAATCAGAGGGTTAGAGGTCCGTTACCAGGGATCCTACCAGGTCTATCCTGGGGAATCCTTACAAATATGCGGTGAACACCGCAGCAAACAATGCTTACGCAAGTGAGCGTTAACGTTTGCGTTAAGATTATAATTTTTCCCACTCATTGTTGCTCAAACATTTCCCATGGCTTCAAATTGCATTTAATCATGAGCAAAAGTGGTAAAAATTAGCTAAGCGCACAGCGGTGAAATGGCTCAAAAAAAAGTTTTTTGGGTTAAAAATGCTTTTTTTAAAACTTGTTTTTCATGGTTTCCTGTCCCCCAGGGCAGTACCCGGACCCCCATACACCTTTTATGACCAATATCTTGCATATATGCCCTCTTGGAGGGCACCTTCATTTTTGAACGTTCGAGCCCCATTGACTTGCATTGCGTTCGAATTCGAACTTTTTCAAATGTTCAAGTTCAAATGCGAGCCGAACATGGGGGTGTTCGGCACATCCCTAGTCCTGAGGACAGGTTTGGGAAACAATGATCTAAGAGGAGAGGGGTGACACTGTAGGTGAGGTTAAGTAGAGAATATGAAGTAGCGGGGCGCATGTTGCCTGGATGGGAAGATGGCGTAAGAAATTAACAGTGGGGAATCATGGAGTGGGCCGATAGGCTTCTCTAAAGTAATGTGTCTTCAGAGACTTCTTGAAGGACTGGAGAGACGAAGAGAGTCTAATGTTACGGGGAGGGAGTTAAATAGAAAGGGGGCAGCTCGAGAGAAGTCCAGAAGGCGAGAGTTGGGGTGCGGGTACGAGAAGACAATAATGTCAGATCTTTGGCAGAGTGAAGTGGTCGGGATGGGATGTACCTGTTAATAAGGGAGGAGATGTAGGCAGGGGCGCGGTTATGGAGAGCTTTGTACGTGAGGACCAATATTTTGAATTGGATTCTAAAGGAAAAAGGGAGCCAGTGTAGAGATTGACAAAGGAGCGAGATGCGGGAAGTGAGGTGGATGAGCCTGGCACAGGTGTTCATAACAGACTGCAGAGGAAGAATCTGGGATCTCTTAGGGCCAGAGAGAAGGAGGTTACAATAGTCAAGGCGGGGGATAATAAGAGCTTGGATGAACATTTTTACAGAGTCCTGATTAAGAAAAGGGCGGACACGTGCAATGTTTTTAGGTGGAAATAGCAGGATTTTTTTAGCAACTAAATGTGAGGAGTGAAGGAGAGATCAGAGTTTAAGAGGACACCGATGCACCGAGCATGTGAGGTAGAAGTAATAGTGGCACCATTCACCATAAGGGAAATGGGTGCAGGAATGTTGGTTTTATAGGGAGGGAAGAAGAGAAGTTCAGTTTTAGAGAGGTTAAGCTTTAGGAAACGGGAAGACCTTAAACATAGAAAATGTTGTGAAATGGGTCCAGATACAATGTGAAAAATTATGAATAGATGTAAGCTACAGTCATGTAAACACAATATGAAAAAAGTAGAGAGTAGTCCTACAATAAATTTGAAATTACTTAGAAGTGCATGTTAAATGAACAAATAGTATTTGAATCAATTCACGCACATCAAGAAATAAGATCGTTATCACCGTTCCATGGGTGCCTGGGACTTGGGATATGATTTCCTCCACAGTCGGCGCACTTCAGGATCAGTCAGCCAAGACCAAAGTTTTTCCAGTCAAAAACTTTTATTAATAAAAATAAATATAAAGATAAAACTGCTCACGCTCGACGCGTTTCGTCAAAAGACTTCATCAGGAGCAATATGTGCAGTCATAAGTATATGGTTAAAAAATAAAAGTGTATAAAAATCAATTCTGAACATCGCCATTTTATAATCACATTCATTAACATAATTCGTCAGCTAAACCCTAAACAGCCCTCCCTTCTCCGTCGCGATCGCGTCAACCTCGTTCTCGCGAAATTTTCTCCCTCCACCGAAAACATGGCGCTCGGGATCTCACTTCCTCCACACCATCCGACCGCCCATTTCCTCAAAAATTTATTTCTCATGTGACGCCTTTCACTCCAATTTAACAGCGCATCCATATCACGGCATTCTTCTGTAGAAGACCCGGCATATATTTTCTTCATATTATCCTGATGAAGTCTTTTAACGAAACGCGGCGAGCGTGAGCAGTCTTATCTTTATATTTATTTTTATTAATAAAAGTTTTTGACTGGAAAAACTTTGGTCTTGGCTGACTGATCCTGAAGTGCGCCGACTGTGGAGGAAATCATATCCCGGGTCCCAGGCACCCATGGAATGGTGATAACGATCTTATTTCTTGATGTGCGTGAATTGATTCAAATACGGTTTGTTCATTTAACATGCACTTCTAAGTAATTTCAATTTTATTGTAGGACTACCCTCTACTTTTTTATCATATTGTGTACTGTTTACGGGTTTTACCGGGAGCCCGCAGAGGGAAGATCCTACCCTTACTAAAAAGTGATTCAGTGTTTTTTTTCTTTGCATATTAGTTATGTATACACAGGTGGTAGGAAACCCAAATTGTTAGTAAGGATTGGAACCTAAATTATCTTCCGAGTTAGGTAAAGGACTTTCCTCTTGCACGGTTTCTACATGTTGCAGGGCAATCCTTCTTTGCCTGGTCATAGTGATGGATTGATGCTGCTTGCGTAGCTCAAGCCCATGTCTGCAATCTCTCCATTGAAACGCTGTTACGAGTGCTCAGATAGATGATGTCAGAATGCAAAGCAGGGTTAGAACATGGGAGGTACTCTACACAGATAAAATGTTATGTCAGACTTCCCAGAACCCTTGGTCCCACATCTCCCAGCAGTAATGTCAAGTCCAGGTACCCACAGTCCAAAATGACTCGTCACATTCCCAACTGTAAAGGGAAAGGCGTTTGTCTTGCCTGTAGTGTGTAAAATTAGGTATCATTTACACAAATGTTTACAAATTTTTGCTCAATACATTATGGTGGCTGAAACATAAGACCAAGGAACTTCTTTGAAACAAGTTTGGCTCTAGGTCATGACAGGTAGGTTAGGCAGTTCTGAGAAAGATGACTTGTGAGCCTTGCACAAAATCTATCACCAAAACTGGTATGGCTGCAAGGTCATGTGACCCAAGACCTTTATAATGCATACAATTTGGCGCAATATCCATCTCTGTCACCATGCCAAATCTTAAGAGTTTTGGACATAATCTTTGTGTTTCATTTTGCTTAAAAAAATATGTTTTAATAACAGCAATCGACCAGTAGCAGTAAGTAGTCCAGCAGGTTCGTGCTTGGCCACCTAACGAATTATAAGTAGGATGCGCTCATTACTAATGTCATTGCTATACACACAAGAGAAAAAAGTAAACAGAAATTCATAGTCACAATCCATTAATCTAGAGACAACTAGAACACAGAAATCATTATTAAGCACTGTATCTGTTTCTATGACAACCGTTTCTACCAAGTGAAATTGTTTTATCATACCTCAGCATTTCTACTTCTTAAAATACTGTAAATTATTGAATTTTGTATCCATTGAAGAAAAATAAAGACATGCTTTCAGCTATTAGTAAAAATGTGCTACATGCAAGAAGTTCCATAACAACGCTAGGAAAGTTTTAATAAATAAATTGGGGTGTACATAGGAAGTAACAAAACAATAGGACAGATTTTACCTGAGTCAGCGTTTGCACCTAGTTCATTGACTGCTATTTGATTGTTTTTTCTTTCCATGGTCCTACTTTCTTTTTATTGCTTCACAGAAGGGCAAAATTTACAATAAATATCTATACAAACACACTGCACAATCGGTTTGTGACCCATCTGCAAAGTCTGATCACAGCAATTGTGTGGAGTTAATGAGGACATGTAAAAGGAAAGATTAAAAGGTGATGGGAAGGCATTAGTTTGACATTAGATCAGAAGATAGAATATTTTTTCCCAAAATGTCAGTGTCATGAGAGACACTGTACAAGGAGTAAATCTCTTTCAAAGTGCTTTTTCTTTCTTTCAATAGAAATACTGTAGAATGTCAAAGCCGCTTAGGAAGCAAGAAGGAATGAGACCAACACAAAGGAAACATATCAGCCGAGTGTGCAAAAGATAAGGAGTCATGGCTGACCCACAGACACCACTTTCAAATAGAAGGCACAGTAGAATATCTTTCTAAATCTACAGTCGGCATTTAAAGGGGACTTTTCATACCAATTTGGTGCATAAGGTAAAACACACATATGTTAAAGATTATTACAATCTCCTGAACACAAAGGTCAAATATTTCTGATTTTAAAACTTCTTATGCAGATTCAGATCATTATCCATCATGTCTATATACAGATCGAATGCTTTTCCAGATTACCACATGGGGTGGAGAATTTTAACCCACCACTTTGTGACGGAAGCCCTTCTGCCTTTAAGCAGACCCTTTGCATGTCCTAACACACTTACTGGCACAGTTAACTGCAGCCTTGGCAACACTAAAGACAAATTATTTTCCCATGGGGAAGTGTGGATTCTGGCCTCCTACCAAGGGGCTATGGGCCATTGTAGTTAATGCAACTCCCAGGCAGTAAAGGGGTTAACTCTGAATTTTCAGATCCGCAGTCTGTTTACTGGATGTAAAATGTTTGCATTCACCTTTTTGTAAGGAGTGAAAAGGGTGTGAAGCTAGATTGCTATATATTCTCTTTGGGAGTATCAGTCTTTTATCATGTGTATTAGTTGCTTACGCCCTTTTTGTTCTTCTGTTTTGTCAGATCTAATCCTAGTGCCAAATGTGTGCGAGCTAATTTTCTTATTATTTGCCATTCAGCTTTTGTTTAGATTGTCTAAGTAATATTTTGACTACAGTAAAATAGACTTATTTTTCTGTTCCAATAAGTGTGGGTTGGGCAGTTAGTTGTGGGAACTTTTGTTTCTCATGTTAGTAGCTACATGTCAGGCAGTCTGAAAGCTGAATGCTGGTCCCTTGAGTGGCTCTTTGTCTGACACAGAACAGACGAAGTATGGGTTGGGTCTGATCCAAGAGCCTTAGACAGAACCCAGTGTGCTCCCATTACACCTCAGTTCTAGGTGAAAATGATATTCTCAAAAACAACACACAATGGTGTACACGTTATATAAAAGCCATGCCTCTCTAATATGAGAATTTGTCTTCAGGCTGATAACAATCAAGTAAATGGCAAGTAGAAGATTCAAGAAACTAGCAAACAAGCTATTATTTATTACACTTTTGTATTTGAGAAATTATATATATATATATATATATAGTGTTTAATATTGCAGAAGCCACCTGCACATCATAGCAATTCAAAGACTTGTATCCCAGAGCTCCTGTGCCACATTCCCCATATGCAGCAAGGAATTCTGGGTAGGATATGCAAATGACCTCTGTCTCACTTTTATGCATCCTGGATCTGTTATTACACAGAACCCTAAAATCAACGCTATGCCACACTGTGGCTTTGTAGCAAAGATAAGGTTATGCAACTGGTCAAAGCCACTCCTAGGACAGCGCTGTTTCAGGATTGTTGAACCTTCATCAGCTAGGAGGCAGGCATGACCAGTTGCAGTGGATGCTTGGACCATAGGTAAGTAAGTGTCTATAAAGGTTGTGGTGAAGGACTAAAAGTGAGATAAAAAGCCTCCACGCTATAATAAGTGTGTTTAATATTGCAGAAGTCACCTGCACATCACAGCAATTCAAAGAATTGTATCCCAGAGCTCCTGTGCCACATTCCCCATATGCAGCAAGGAATTCTGGGTAGGATATATATATTAGGGATAGACCGATATATCGGTTTAGCCGATTATCGGTGCCGATATTCAGAAAATTACTGATAGCGATATCGGCATTTTATTTGCCGATATTTGGACAAGTTTGCTCACTGCAGCTGCGACCCGCAAGATCCCACAGAACTGTGTGTATCCGGGGCTTCTCCCACATCAGGCTGTAAGCCCTCACTGCAGAATGACCCCTGCTCACTGACCGTATTGCGCATGAGCGTGATGGCAACATAAATGGGGCTTCCATCCCATCTGGCAGGGAATTCCCTATACAGGAGATATATATATATATATTCCTACAGCAGGGTCCAGCAACCTAGGACCTCCAGATGTTTTGGAACTGGATTTCCCATGAGGCTCCAAGAACCTAATGAGAAGATGAGCATCATAGCAGATGTAATTCCAAAACGTGGGGCAATATTACAAAGTGACTGCTTAACCAGAGCTGTAATATAACTTTGTAATATAACCCTTGGAGGGCCAAGGTTGCTGAACCCCTTACATACAGGGTCATATGAGGGATCTTTAAGAAAGCCAAAGACACGTCTGATTGTTTGTAAAAAATAAAAGATTAAATAAAATAAATCTTATTAAATTGAATAAATGAAGTGGACGTGGTGCAATGTTTACATGTTAAACACATTGGGCTATATTACAATCTTTGCACAAAACGCTCGCACAAAGCGTGAAGTTTTGCACCAAGCGTTAAACGTTTACGTGTGCAAATCACCACTGGAATTACAATCCTCAGGCGTTTTTGACCCGATCAATAACCCGCGTAAACCGGATGCGCCCAAATGCTCGCACAGTACCGTTGATCGCAGAAATCAGTGTGCTTACTGTCATTTTTTTTCACGCAATTCAGCCAATCAGAATTAAGAACCACAACCACAAGTCAATCTGAGCATATATGCTGCAGCAATAGTACATGCACGCACAACTTCTCTATT
Organism: Leptobrachium leishanense; assembly: GCA_009667805.1. Taxonomy (NCBI): domain Eukaryota; kingdom Metazoa; phylum Chordata; class Amphibia; order Anura; family Megophryidae; genus Leptobrachium; species Leptobrachium leishanense. The sequence continues at coordinate 149,584,423 of CM019067.1, forward strand.
TTATTGGTTTGGGTATGTGTAGAATGTGTAACTATACTTTGCTGCATTTTTTTTCTTTTTTTTTTGGGCTGGTGTATTTGGTTTTGGCCAGGACGTTCAGATTTGCTGTTACCACCAGCTTTTAGGAGTTGCTAAAATTATATGCGCAAACGTTGTGCGTTACAAACTGTGCATAGATTGTAATACCATCCGCGTACCAGCGCGCAAATGCGTTTGTGCGCACAATGTTAAGTATAGATCGCGCGACGTACAGTAAGCTCACGCAGGTTTCGCAGGTTCACCCGCGGTAGAATATTACGTGCGTTTGTTGCACTGACTATGTAATATGGCATTCGGCGTAAAGGGTTTGCCCCTGGCGTTAAATGTTTTTTTGCACCGGTGGAAAACCGGTGGATTGTTGTTTACGCCATTGAGTTCATGGCATAGTCAGATTTGTTCTGTTTTTTTTCAGAACTTTAAATTTACAGAATATCGGCACCAAATATAGGCTATCGGCCAGAAAAGCTGCCGATAATCTGTATCGGTATCGGCCCTGAAAAAATGATATCGGTCTATCCCTAATATATATATACATATACACTTGTGTTCAAAATTATTCAACCCCCAATGCTGTAAAGGGTTTTAGGGAATTTAGTGTACATTTGTAATTGTATTCAGAATGAAATCCTACAAGGACTTTTTAAAGAACCATATGCAACTAAAATGACATCAATTGGTTTTGTAATACAGTAGTAAATGTTTCTTTTGTGAATTATTCATTGACACAATTATTCAACCCCTTAAAGACTACCACTCTGAAGAACAGAGGTTCATTCAAGTGTTTTCAATCAGGTATTGAAAACACCTGTGGATGTCACGGAGCAGCAATAAAGCATAATAAGCACCAATTAGGCAGCTTTAAAATGACTGTGATACTCAGCTCCTTCTAGACATTTACTGGTGTGGTTACAAACATGGTGAAGTCAAGAGAATGGTCCAGGAAGACAAGAGAAGAGGTGATTACTCTTCACAGGAAGGGCAATGGCTATAAGAAGATTGCAAAGATGTTAAACATACCAAGAGAGACCATAGGAAGCATCATTCGCAAATTCAAGGCAAAGGGCACTGTACCTGGTCGTGGCAGAAAGAAGATGCTGACTTCGACTGCTGTGCGCTACCTGAAGCGTAGAGTGGAGAAAAGTCCCCGTGTGACTGCTGAGGAACTGAGAAAAGATCTGTCAGATGTGGGTACTGAAGTTTCAGCCCAGACAATACGGCGCACACTGCATAATGAAGGCCTCCATGCCAGAACTCCCAGGCGCACCCCCTTGCTGTCTCCAAAGAATAAGAAGAGTCGACTGCAGTATGCCAAAAGTCATGTGGACAAACCACAGAAGTTTTGGGATAGTGTTCTGTGGACTGAGGAAAGAAAATTAGAACTGTTTGGGCCCATGGATCAACGCTATGTTTGGAGGAGGAAGAACAAGGCCTATGAAGAAAAGAACACCTTGCCTACTGTGAAGCATGGTGGGGGGGTCAATCATGCTTTGGGGCTGTTTTGCTTCTGCAGGTACAGGGAAGCTTCAGCGTGTGCAAGGTACCATGAATTCTCTTCAGTACCAGGAGATATTGGATGACAATGTGATGCAGTCCGTCACAAACCTGAGGCTTGGGAGACGTTGGACCTTTCAACAGGACAATGATCCCAAGCATACCTCCAAGTCCACTAGAGCATGGTTGCAGATTAAAGGCTGGAACATTTTGGAGTGGCCATCGCAGTCACCTGACTTAAATCCGATTGAGAACCTCTGGTGGGACTTAAAGAAAGCAGTTGCAGTGCGCAAGCCTAAGAATGTGACTGAACTGGAGGCTTTTGCCCATGACGAATGGGCGAAGATACCCGTAGATCGCTGCAAGACACTTGTGTCAAGCTATGCTTCACGTTTAAAAGCTGTTATAACTGTAAAAGGATGTTGTACTAAGTACTAAGATTGAATGTCACTTGGGGGTTGAATAAAACTGATAATGATGTGAGCACAGAAAAGACATTTGTGGTTATTTCATTAAAAATGTTATGTTATATTTGTCTGACCTACACGTGCCTCTTTGATTTAATTGTAAGCAAGATGACTGAATGATCAAAATCAATGTCAAACTGGCCAAAACACTCAATTTCAGTGGGGGTTGAATAATTTTGAACACAACTGTAATTATATATATATAGCGGAGGTTTAATGGACTATGTGTGTACTGTACTATTGTGTTCTCACGGTGTCTCAGGCTTGGACAGAGACACACAGCCTGTCATCGCTGTGGGGGAATCCCCCTCCGTCCTTTCTAAGCCTATTGTATTGCAGAAGGAAGCTGTTTAAAACAGGAAGTCTGGAAGGTTTGCAAAGGATGCTGGAACATGTAGTTCCAAGTACAAAGGGCTTGATGCAGTGATACAGGAGGAAAACTACATCTCCCAACAGTACTAGGAGCACGCTGTCACGGGATGGCCCAGCACCCTCAGCCAGGGGCGGTGCAGTGACAGTGGGGACATGGACACTTGGGTGTGGTGGCACGCACCCCGTTTACCAGTTTTTATTTAGATGTGACATTGTGTGGTGTTAATAAAGTGTTCCCCGTTGGTTTATGGTGTAATGACTTTTCCCTTTGTTTGCCTTGCTCGCCGCCATTTTCCGATCCTTGTGGCGCAGTTGGAATTCTCGTTTCGGAAAATGGCCGATTCGAACCATCCGGTTCGAATCGTAAAATGGCCGATTCGGACCATCCGGTCCGAATTGGTGACTCCCTGAAGGCCAAGGGCCAATGGGTCCTGGGAGGGCGGGCAAGGAGTCCCATTGTATTCTAATTGTGTGCAGAGGTAATAAATGCTTGGACTGTAAATAAAAAAGCCAGATTCTGCAGTACATTCAGCTTTGACTGGTGTGACTTTATTCTCCACCGTATTTTCGGATCTGAGTGTCCCCCGCGGCCTCAGAGTACGGTGCCCACTCGGATACGATCCGAATCGAGCGCTCTGACCCTGCATCGAGTATCAGGGCAGAGGCGCTGCTCAGGAAGATTCGGTCGGAGGAAGACGGAGATCCGAACCGAACGGCCCCGCCGGGAACCGCGCTTCGGCATTGCGGTAAGACCCGAACTCTCCACTGGTCCCGCCATATCCGAAACTCCCTCCCATACCGATCCGAAGCCCTCCAGTTCCGATCCGACCCGCCATCCCTTCCCGACTCGAAACCTTCACCGCCCAAGATCCGAAGAGACACCCGCCCCCGGATCGGAAACGTTTCCCGCATAAGATCCGAAACGTTTCCCCATAAGATCCGAATCTTTCTCCGCGGCTGCTAGGGCCGATTTCCACAGGCGTCCCACACCCGCCAGGTCAGGGAACCAGTTGCTCGGGACGCTGAGTGCTGCGCGCCTCAGTGGTCGGACTGGTGGTCCCCTCCACCGCCCGCTAACCCTACCCTAGGGTCACGCCAGGCCGCACGAGACGCCGAGTGGGCGTCACTCGGTAGTCGGGCCAGCGGTAAGCGACGGGGTCACGCAGATAGAGCACACCCGCAGGCGGAACAACATCTCCATTCCGTCATACTGGTGGCAGCGGTGGGATAGCTCTCTGCAGACCCCAGGGGGACCCTCATCATGATCAAGTATACTGCCTACAAGCGGGACGTCCTGCGTGGGATGCTGGAGAATCGGGGCGGTGTCCCGGGCTCCAAGAGTCGGGAGACCCTGATAGAGGAGTTGAGGAGAATAGATCAGGAGGAGGCGTTCGCGGCGTTGCCCGCGGACCCAGTGCCGGCTGCCGTTCCCGCTGAGGCCGAGGATAGCGAATTCTGCCGGAAGATGCGGGAGCGGATCTCCATGATGGGTCCGGCCCCATCGGAAGCTGAGATGAGGAAGCTGGGTCGGGAACTCGGTCAGGAAGAGGAGAGGGAGAGAGAGCGGGTGCACGAACTGCGGCTGGCCGAAGTGCGAAGCCGGCGCGGAGTAGCCGCTCGCCATCGGACCGATACGCCGGGCGGAAAGTGCCGTTCCAGGCGTTCAAGGAGTTCCGGGAAGCCGAGGAAGAAATCGAAAGCTATCTCCAAGACTTTGAGCGCCTGTGTCGGGTGCATGAAGTGCACCGGGCCGACTGGATCCGGATCTTGGCGAGTAAGCTGACCGGTCGGGCCGCCGAGGCCTATCGTACGGTGCCGGACGACGAGGCCACCAGCTACTCGCACGTCAAGCAGGCGCTGCTGAGTAGATATGCCGTGACCCCGGAAGCTAGCCGGACGAAGTTCCGGAATTCTCGCCGGCCCAGTGGCGCCACCCACGTGGAGTGGGCCCATCGGCTGCAGAGGGACCTGCGCACCTGGCTCTCGGGAAGCCAAGCGGAGACGGTGGCCGAGATCACCCAACTGCTGCTGCTCGAGCAGTTCTTCGAGCACACACCCTCCGCTATCCGAGAGTGGGTGCGCGACAAGAAGCCCCATACGGTGCAACAAGCGGCCACCTGGGCCGACGAGTACACGGACACCCGGAAGTTGCCGGGGGGGGGCGGACGACCCTGGCCAGCCGTCCCGTTTTACCCGCCCCACTACCTCCACCACCTCCACCACCAGCGGTCCGGGCGCCTGTAGCACGGGCTCCCAGCCGGCCCACCAACATGGCTAACGTCCGCTGTTACGGGTGCAACCAGGAGGGGCACTACAAACAACATTGCCCCAACCGCCCGGAATTGACCCGGCCGGCCGGCAGGCCATCGCCGGCGGCCCATTGTTGCGACGCCGGAGCTCCGTGGCCGGAGGCCCCGGAGGAATGGTGGGAGCAGTTGCACGAAGCCGACCCCGTGCAAGCCGCCGCGGATGACAACCGCCGACACCACCGCCAGGCGGTGTGGATAAACGGGCGGCCTGCTGAGGGGCTGCGAGACTCCGGGGCTACCATCACCCTGGTCCGGCCTCACTTGGTCCCGCCAAGCGACCGCCTGCAGAGCACTGTAGCAGTACGGGTGGCGGGAGGAAAAGTGCTCCGGCTCGAGACGGGCCGGGTGCACCTGGACTGGGGGAACGGGGAGAAGGAGGTGCGGGTGGGGTTGCTGAGACAACTGCCGGCCGAGGTGCTCCTGGGGAATGATTTGGGGCAGCTCATTTCCGCTTACTCCACAGATGCAGCTACCCCGGTTACCACTAGGCAACAGAGCCGACGACAAGACAGGGGCGCTCCGAATGGGACCCAGGTGAGACCTCCACCACCATCCCGACCTCCCAGGCTCCCCAAACCTCCCAAACCTCCCGACCTCCGCGACCCCCAACCATTACCGACCTCCCCGACCCCCCGACAGCCAAAACCCCAGGCCCTTCCCAACCTCCCAGACCGCCATCACCTCCCCGACCTCGACGGGACCCGATTCTTTCCCCTCCGCCTGTCCTCCCTTCCCCGTGGAGTACCCCGGAGACGCTGCGCCACCAGACGCAAACCGACCCCACATTACAGGGCTACGGGACCGAGCTGGTCAGGGCCTGGACGGTCAGGGGAAAGACAAGGTGGAGTGGGAGGATGGGCTGCTGTACCGTTACACCGTGAGGGAGGGGGCCAAGAAGAAGCAGATTCCGCAGAAGCAGCTGGTGGTGCCGCAGGGACCCAGGCAGGAGCTTCTGCGCTTGGCCCACGACATCCCCTTGCAGGTCACTTAGGCCAGAGTAAAACCCGGCACAGGTTGGCGCGCGCGTTTTACTGGCCTCGCCTTAGCAACGACACCCGCGATTATTGCCGCACCTGCCCAGTTTGCCAGAAAGCTGGGAAGGCTGGGGACCATCCGAAGGCGCCCTTGCGGCCCATGCCCATTATCCAGGAGCCCTTTAGCCGGGTGGCGGTTGACATCGTAGGGCCGTTGCCACGGCCCAGTGCCACCGGTAAGAGGTATATTCTTACCGTAGTGGATTATGCCACCCGGTACCCCGAGGCTGTGGCCTTGGCCAACATCCAGGCGGACACCGTAGCAGACGCGCTCCTCAGGGTGTTCACGAGGGTAGGGTTTCCCCGAGAAATCCTATCCGATCAGGGTACCCAGTTTACCGCTGAGCTCACCCAACAGCTCTGGCGTCTCTGTGGCGTTAAGGCGCTGCACAGCGCCCCGTATCACCCCCAGACCAACGGGCTGTGCGAGCGGTTCAATGGGACCCTGAAGCAGCTCATCCGGGCCTTCGTGCATGAGAACAGGGACTGGGAGAAGTATCTTCCCCACTTGCTGTTCGCCTACCGGGAGGTTCCGCAGGAATCCACCGGGTACTCACCCTTTGAGCTGCTATATGGACGCCGGGTGCGAGGTCCCCTGGATCTGGTTAGGGCTCAGTGGGAGGGGGCGCCGGAGGAGGACGGAGTTCCCGTGGTGGAGTACGTCCTGAAGCTGCGGGAGCGCTTGGCGGACCTCCAGGGGTTCGTGCAGGAGAACATGGAGACGGCCCAGGCTCAGCAGAAGGCGTGGTACGATCGCGCTGCGTGCAGCCGCTCGTTCTGTGTGGGACAGAAGGTTCTGGTGTTAAAACCACAGCGGCAGAACAAGCTGCAGGCGGCCTGGCAAGGTCCCTACAAGGTGGTAACCCAGCTGGGGGATACCACCTATGTGGTTGTGAGCTGCGCGGACACCAGAATCCAGCGGACGTTCCACGTCAATATGCTGAAGGCCTTCCATGAGCGGCCAGAGTCGGTGGACGCCATATGCGCGCCGGCGGCCGAGGAGATGGAACCCTTTCCCTTGGAGGAACTCCCGGGGGTAGCCAAGCAGCCTTCCGGGGTGGAGCAGGTGCAGTTGGGGGAGGAGCTAGGGCCCGAGAAACAGGCGCAGGCGCGGCAGCTGCTTCTCGCCTATCCGGGGGTTTTCTCGGCCCTCCGGGATATACGGACCAGGCCGTCCATCAGGTGGACACACCCGGTCAGAAACCACTCCGCCGACAGCGCCTACCGGATCCCGGAAGCAGTCCGCGAGTCTATGCGGGCCGAGATCCGGGAGATGTTGGAGCTGGGGGTCATTGAGCCGTCGGCCAGCCCATGGGCGTCGCCCGTGGTCCTGGTGCCCAAAAAGGACGGTACACACCAGGTTCTGCGTCGACTATCGGCGGATAAACGACTGTACTGTTACGGACGCTTATCCGATGCCCCGAGTCGACGAGTTGCTAGACCAGATCTCCGGGGGTCATTTTCTGACCACGGTGGATCTGTGCAAGGGGTATTGGCAGATTCCCCTTGCCGAGGAGGCGACCCCGAAGTCGGCCTTCATCACCCCGTTCGGCCTGTACCAGTTTCGAGTCATGCCGTTCGGGATGAAGAACGCCCCTGCTACCTTCCAGCGGTTAATCGATCGCCTCCTCGATGGCCTCCAGGGATTCGCTTGCGCGTACCTGGATGATATAGCCATCTATAGCCAGACCTGGGAGGAACACTGGACCATGTAGGGACTGTCCTGGGCCGGATTAGGGACGCCAACCTGACCCTGAAGCCGGAGAAGTGTAGGGTGGGGATGGCCGAGGTGCAGTATCTGGGCCACCGGGTGGGGTGCGGGATACAACGGCCGGAGCCCGCGAAGATAGAGGCTATCCTGGATTGGCCCACCCCGGTGACCAAGACCCAGGTCCTGGCCTTTCTGGGTACCGCGGGGTACTACAGAAAATTTGTACCCCATTACAGTGACCTGGCCAAACCCCTGACTGATCTGACCAAGAAATCCCTGCCCCGCCAAGTCCTGTGGTCCCCGGAGTGCGAACAGGCCTTCCGGCAGCTGAAGGCCGCCCTGACCCAAGCGCCCCTGCTGGCAGCTCCCAACTATAATAAACGTTTTATTGTCCACACAGACGCGTCCATGTTCGGACTGGGAGCTGTCCTGAGTCAAGTGGGGGACGACGGGGGGGACCATCCGGTGGCGTTTATTAGCCGGAAGTTGTTGCCACGAGAGGTGGGGTATGCTGCAGTGGAGAAGGAGTGCCTGGCCCTGGTCTGGGCCCTACGGAAGCTCCAACCCTACGTCTACGGTCGGTCCTTCACCGTGATGACCGACCATAACCCCTTGGTATGGCTCAACCGAGTGGCGGGGGAGAACGGCCGCCTGTTGCGGTGGAGCCTGGCTCTCCAACCCTTCAACTTTTCCATCCAATATCGGCCCGGGTCGCAGAACGGTAACGCAGATGGGTTATCGCGACAGTCGGCCCGGGAACCAGGGGATTGGGGAGCCCCGACTACCTCGGTACGACCCGGTGGGGTCCAACCGAGTGCGTCGGACCTTGGGGAGGGGGAGGAGTGTCACGGGATGGCCCAGCACCCTCAGCCAGGGGCGGTGCAGTGACAGTGGGGACATGGACACTTGGGTGTGGTGGCACGCACCCCGTTTACCAGTTTTTATTTAGATGTGACATTGTGTGGTGTTAATAAAGTGTTCCCCGTTGGTTTATGGTGTAATGACTTTTCCCTTTGTTTGCCTTGCTCGCCGCCATTTTCCGATCCTTGTGGCGCAGTTGGAATTCTCGTTTCGGAAAATGGCCGATTCGAACCATCCGGTTCGAATCGTAAAATGGCCGATTCGGACCATCCGGTCCGAATTGGTGACTCCCTGAAGGCCAAGGGCCAATGGGTCCTGGGAGGGCGGGCAAGGAGTCCCATTGTATTCTAATTGTGTGCAGAGGTAATAAATGCTTGGACTGTAAATAAAAAAGCCAGATTCTGCAGTACATTCAGCTTTGACTGGTGTGACTTTATTCTGAACCGTATTTTCGGATCTGAGTGTCCCCCGCGGCCTCAGAGTACGGTGCCCACTCGGATACGATCCGAATCGAGCGCTCTGACCCTGCATCGAGTATCAGGGCAGAGGCGCTGCTCAGGAAGATTCGGTCGGAGGAAGACGGAGATCCGAACCGAACGGCCCCGCCGGGAACCGCGCTTCGGCATTGCGGTAAGACCCGAACTCTCCACTGGTCCGCCATATCGAAACTCCCTCCCATACCGATCCGAAGCCCTCCAGTTCCGATCCGACCCGCCATCCCTTCCCGACTCGAAACCTTCACCGCCCAAGATCCGAAGAGACACCCGCCCCCGGATCGGAAACGTTTCCCGCATAAGATCCGAAACGTTTCCCCATAAGATCCGAATCTTTCTCCGCGGCTGCTAGGGCCGATTTCCACAGGCGTCCCACACCCGCCAGGTCAGGGAACCAGTTGCTCGGGACGCTGAGTGCTGCGCGCCTCAGTGGTCGGACTGGTTCCAGGCAGGGGTCCCCTCCACCGCCCGCTAACCCTACCCTAGGGTCACGCCAGGCCGCACGAGACGCCGAGTGGGCGTCACTCGGTAGTCGGGCCAGCGGTAAGCGACGGGGTCACGCAGATAGAGCACACCCGCAGGCGGAACAACATCTCCATTCCGTCATACACGCGTTTTTTCCTAAGGAGAGTAAGAGCACATGCAGAGCAGAGAGAAGTCCGGGAGGGTGAGACTGGCAGCGTGAACGGTCCTATGTTGCGGATCGTGCATGCAGCTGCCCTTGTGCGTTCAGCGAAGGAGAGATCCAGTTGCCCTGACGTGTTGCCAGTACCAGCGGATCGTGCGTCCGGCTGTCCTTGTGCATCCAGTGAAGAAGGGGTCCGTCTGCCTTTGTGTGTGTGTTCCAGCGACAGAGGGAGCGACCGAGTACATTCTGTGGAGAAGAAATCCAGCTGTCCTCGTGCGTCCTGCGGAGAGGGATCCGTCTGTCCTTGAGTGATTCCAGCGCTAAGAGATAGCGATCGAGCTACCATCCAGCAAGGAAGGGGTGAGCGTATCAAACGGAGAGAGGTATTCGGCCATCCTGCATGAGTTGATATTGCTAACTTTATTGTCTGGCCTAGTTCTACTGCCCATGCAGTTGCAGCTAAAAGGAGGATCGCTGTAGTTACAAATCTTGTTGTTCTGTGACACTTTGCGAAAATTTCTTTCTCACTTTGTGGAATACAAATATGGTTTCATGTTAAAGGTACCCAACGATAGAAGTCAAGGGCCCCAATGCTAGCAGTCTTGAACCCTTGTATAATTTCCACTGGCCAGTGGTTAGGCAGAATGTATAAGGTTTAGACAGGTTACTGATATTGTTTACGTTGATTATAGTTGATAATCAAACTGCACTGAAGTATGGTAAAGATTACTGTTTTGTTCATTCACCATTGCGTTGAATAGTAATGCTAAATTAACTCTTTCAATACTGTTATACTGTTGATTACTTTGTCCTACAAAGGGTTTACTCGTTAGTCCTAATAAACCCCTTTTTATTTAAAGTAACCTTGTCCCGGTATTACTTGGCGCCGAAGGTGGAGGTGGGTAATCACAGGAGTGAGACAAAAGGCCTGTCAAATACAACGGCTCTCGCGGGAGTAGCGCTACATATACACACACACAAACATAACGTTCGGTGGTTACGGGCCAAGGCAATTGTGACGTTTGTCACTTTGGATTCTGGGTACATGGGCTTAGAAATATATTTTAGAGGTGAGAGCCTGAAGTTTCATATTATTTCTCTGCCCTTTCCTTTGTTAAAGTCCCCCTGTATCTACAATTTTAGATGCAAGGTCTTTGTGTTTTCTGTGCCCTATTCCCTGATGTCTGTGTTCTATTAATATTCCCTTATGTATTTATTGTGGCATCTCCTGTGGTATAACTCTATATGCTGTGCTGTTCTTTTCCTTTGTGTATTTGTGAGTAATATATTCCTTTGTTTTCACATGCTTCCATCACACCCCCCTTCCCCCAGCAACTAGCTTGAACCAGATCGCTGTGTTACTTCTGAACCTTTGTTTCAATGCTGGGCGTGTTTCCATTGTTTCTGTACATTCCCCCTGTGTGTGTGTGTGTTTTTCTAAATTGTAAACTAAAAAATAAAGGCAGTTTAGTTTTCACCCTGAAAAAGATCTCCAGTGATTGCCTGGGTTCTGTGCCAGTACTCCTGTGGAATACTGACGGCAAGGGGAACATTCTGCACGTGGGCACAAGACAGCAATGATGACATGTGTTGTAACAGCATTATAAAAATACATACATGTGTGACCTCTTACTTTGCAAAGGCTGTTCTTATTCACCTTGTTTTTAAGCACATTTTCCATCATGCTCACCCAGACTAATAAAAGGATGAGCATCACAGAAAAAGTTGTTCCAAAACATCCAGGAGACAGTTTGCCGAGTCCCAGCTAAAATATAAAAGCTTTTTGATCAATGTTCTCAATGACCGAGAAGAAAGGTTATATTTGAGCATTGCATTATTTTAAACAAATCTAGCATCACTTATTACTATAAATACTGGGTCATATTTTCATGCTACAATGAGTCAAATCACAACATTTGAAGCCATCAAGAATCCATTAGATCCGTTGCAAATATTTCAATCTGATAGAGTTGCACTTGTTTTGCATGATCAACGCGCGCGTTTCTTACCTGGAACTGTACACTTTCATTGATATCAGATACATGGAACTGCTTCAGGAAAAGCTCATTTTCACTCCAGAACAAACGGATGTCAGGGATACCATATAAAATCATGGCTAGCCTCTCTAATCCCAGTCCAAAAGCCCAGCCAATTTTTTCTTGAGCACCAGCTGTAATGAAAAAACAAGATGAAAATCCGAGGCTTAGTTTGAAAGATTTCAAATAAAATAAAAAATAAAAAATGTCCTCTACAATTCCAAGGGGTGAGCTAAAGAGATATGAAAATCTGTCTGTAATTGCCATCTGATGGCTCGAAGACCTTTGTAAACAAAGGATTCTACATCTAATCAATAGAATAGACCTGAAGTGGAGAAAGTACTGAGACTGCCATGAGTTAAAACTTGGATAGAGAAGAGGTACTTTGTAAACTATAGCAACAATACGTCTCCAATAAAATATTTATTTTTAATATTCTGCAAAGAAAAAAAAAAGAGAAAGGAGTCTGAGGTTTGATAAGTGAAGTACATCATGCACACATAAACTGTTAAGCATATACTTAACCCCTTCACTGCCGAGCCATTTCACCATGTGCTGAGCATATTTTGAGTGATTTGTGCTCAACATGTTTAAACGCGGGTCTGGGTAAAAGCCGGATCAATGCTCTTTTCATCACAAAACGTCGGATCCATGCATTTTGTTTTGAGAAATCACATCGGATCTTTGCATTTTTCAATAAAACACAATATTATCCTTTAGGATCCACAACTTTTTCCCCAAAAAATTGCTGCAATCTAGTGGATCTGTGGATTTCTTCATTAAAAAAACGCCGGACCCTGCCGGATCCATGCATTTTTTTAAGAAATCACATCGGATCTTTGCATATTTCAATAAAACACAATATTATCCTTTAGGATCCACAACTTTTTCCCCCAAAAATTGCTGGAATCTAGTGGATCTGTGGACTTTTTCATTAAAGAAACGCCAGATCCAGCAGGATCCATGCATGTTTTTGAGAAATCACATCGGATCTTTGCATATTTCAATAAAACACAATACTATCCTTTAGGATCCACAACTTTTCCCCCAAAAAATTGCTGGAATCTAGTGGATCCGTGGACTTTTTTTATCAAAGAAACACCGGATCCTGCCGGATCCATGTAATTTTTTGAGAAATCACATCGGATCTTTGCATTTTTAAGGACATCTCTCTTTAACTTGTGGGGTGTGGATAATGGAGATACAGGAATCCAAAGTATATCTGCCTCTCCTCACAGTGGTTTGGTGGTGTTACGAATCCTGGTACCCCAGGCTCCCCTTTCTACTGAAATTAGGAGGTGATCGTACGAACACACAGAATAGCTGACACAGAAACTGTGAGAGAAGTCTTTGCAGATGAAACACCAAACGTAGAATGCTTTATTTACAGGTTTTCAGGTACAGAAACAATGGAAACACGCCCAGCCGTGGAACAATGGCTGGAGTCAGATAACAATCATGTGCTATGCTGTTGTTAAAGTTTGTATCTGTATGATACAGTTATAAGTTGTTATATTTTGCACTCACAAAACAGTAGGAGAGGACACTGCTCAAGAGCTTGCAATCTAACCTTTTGTCTGCTTCCACCCCCCCATAAGTAATGGATTTGTTTGTCTTTACATGCTCCCATCAACCCACACCTTCCCCCAGCAACAAGTCAATCACATGATTGTTATCTGACTCCAGCCATTGTTCGACGGCAGGGCGTGTTTCCATTGTTTCTGTACCTGAAAACCTGAAAAATAAAGCTTTCTATATTTGGGGCCCTATTACATTTTCGCTGCAAAAACGCACGCACAGCGCAATAAATGTCGCGCACAACTTTCAGCGTTAACGCGCAAAAAATAACGGTGGTATTACAATCCTCGCATATTTTTACACCCGTCAAAAAATAACGCAAGTAAAACGAACGCGCAAAACGCTAATAAATACGCGCGCAGTGACGTATCGCCGGAAATCAGTTTGCAGACAGTTTTTTTCACGAGATTCAGCCAATCAGAATTAAGAGCCTTAAATGACATTAATTTACCTTAATTGACTCACTTAAGTTTTTGGGCCTGTCAAAGTCAATCTGAGTATATATGCTGCAGCAATAATAAAACCACGCAGAAATTCTCAAATTTATTGTTTGGGTATGTGTAGAATGTGTAACTATACTTAGCTGTATTTTTGTGCTGGTGTATTTGGGTTCGGCAAGGACGTTCAGATTTGACATTAACACCAGCTTTTCAAAAACGTTAAAATTATGCGCGCAAACGTTGTCCGTCAAAATTTGCGCATAGATTGTAATACCATCCGCGTACCAGCGCACAAACGCATTTGCGCTCACAATGTTAAGTATAGGACGCGCGAAGTACAGTAAGCTCGTGCAGGTTCACTAGCGGTAGACGTTAACTCGCATTTGTTGCACGGACATTGTAATATGACGTTGTGCGCAAATGTTTTTTCCCCTTGCGTTAATGCGATTTTGCGCACGCGTTAACGTTTGCGCGAAGAATGTAATAGAGCCCTTGGTGTTCCATCTGCAAAGACTTCTCTCACAGTTTATGTGTCGACTATTCTGTGTGTTCATACGATCACCTCCTAATTTCAGCGGAAAGGGGTGCCTGAGGTACCAGGATTCGTAACACCACCAAACCACTGTGAGGAGAGGCAGAGATACTTTGGATTCCTGTATCTCCATTATCGAAACCCCACAAGTTAAAGATAGATGTCCTTAAAAATGCAAAGATCCAATGTGATTTCTCAAAACAAATGCACAGATCCGGCAGGGTCTGACGTTTCGTTAATGAAAAAGTCCACGGAGCCACTAGATTCCAGCAATTTTTTGGGGAAAAAGTTGTGGATCCTATAGGATAATATTGGGTTTTATTGAAATATGCAACGATCCGATTTAATTTCTCAAAAAAATGCATGGATCCGGCAGGATCCAGCGTTTCTTTAATGGAAAAGTCCACAGATCCACTAGATTCCAGCAATTTTTTGGGGGAAAAGTTGTGGATCATAATGGATAATATTGTGTTTTATTGAAATGCCATCAAATCTTCCCCCAGTCTAAAGTCTCTTAAGAGCTCCATATTAACAAACCTCAATAAGGAATGCACCTGTAAACATGTAACATAGTGACTATATTTCCTACATATACAGTTGTGTTCAAAATTATTCAACCCCCAATGCTGTAAAGGGTTTTAGGGAATTTAGTGTACATTTGTAATTGTATTCAGAATGAAATCCTACAAGGACTTTTTAAAGAACCATATGCAACTAAAATGACATCAATTGGTTTTGTAATACAGTAGTAAAAGTTTCTTTTGTGAATTCTTCATTGACACAATTATTCAACCCCTTAAAGACTACCACTCTGAAAACACTTGAATGAACCTCTGTTCTTCAATCAGGTATTGAAAACACCTGTGGATGTCACGGAGCAGCAATAAAGCATAATAAGCACCAATTAGGCAGCTTTAAAATGACTGTGATACTAGGCTCCTTCTAGACATTTACTGATGTGGTTACAAACATGGTGAAGTCAAGAGAATGGTCCAGGAAGACAAGAGAAGAGGTGATTACTCTTCACAGGAAGGGCAATGGCTATAAGAAGATTGCAAAGATGTTAAACATACCAAGAGAGACCATAGGAAGCATCATTCACAAATTCAAGGCAACGGGCACTGTTGAAACGCTACCTGGTCGTGGCAGAAAGAAGATGCTGACTTCGACTGCTGTGCGCTACCTGAAGCATAGAGTGGAGAAAAGTCCCCGTGTGACTGCTGAGGAACTGAGAAAAGATTTGTCAGATGTGGGTACTGAAGTTTCAGCTCAGACAATACGGCGTACACTGCGTAATGAAGGCCTCCATGCCAGAACTCCCAGGCGCACCCCTTTGCTGTCTCCAAAGAATAAGAAGAGTCGACTGCAGTATGCCAAAAGTCATGTGGACAAACCACAGAAGTTTTGGGATAGTGTTCTGTGGACTGATGAAACAAAATTAGAACTGTTTGGGCCCATGGATCAACGCTATGTTTGGAGGAGGAAGAACAAGGCCTATGAAGAAAAGAACACCTTGCCTACTGTGAAGCATGGCGGGGGGTCAATCATGCTTTGGGGCTGTTTTGCTTCTGCAGGTACAGGGAAGCTTCAGCGTGTGCAAGGTACCATGAATTCTCTTCAGTACCAGGAGATATTGGATGACAATGTGATGCAGTCCGTCACAAACCTGAGGCTTGGGAGACATTGGACCTTTCGACAGGACAATGATCCCAAGCACACCTCCAAGTCCACTAGAGCATGGTTGCAGATTAAAGGCTGGAACATTTTGGAGTGGCCATCGCAGTCACCTGACTTAAATCCGATTGAGAACCACTGGTGGGACTTAAAGAAAGCAGTTGCAGTGCGCAAGCCTAAGAATGTGACTGAACTGGAGGCTTTTGCCCATGACGAATGGGCGAAGATACCCGTAGATCGCTGCAAGACACTTGTGTCAAGCTATGCTTCACGTTTAAAAGCTGTTATAACTGTAAAAGGATGTTGTACTAAGTACTAAGATTGAATGTCACTTGGGGGTTGAATAAAACTGATAATGATGTGAGCACAGAAAAGACATTTGTGGTTATTTCATTATAAATGTTATGTTATATTTGTCTGACCTACACGTGCCTCTTTGATTTAATTGTAAGCAAGATGACTGAATGATCAAAATCAATGTCAAACTGGCCAAAACACTCAATTTCAGTGGGGGTTGAATAATTTTGAACACAACTGTATATTTTCTGTTACTCTGTATATTTGTTTTGTTAATATCTTGCATTTTGCTACTTTGTATTTCTGTAACCATGTTCTTGAACCCAGGACATACTTGAAAACGAGAGAAATCTCAATGTGTCCTTCCTGGTAAAATCCTTTATAAATAAATAAATAAATAAATGTGCAAAGATCTGATGTGATTTCTCAAAAACATGCATGGATCCGGCGTTTCTTTAATGAAAAAGTCCACGGATCCACTAGATTCCAGCAATTTTTTGGGGAAAAAGTTGTGGATCCTAAAGGTTAATATTGTGTTTTATTGAAATATGCAAAGATCTGATGTGATTTCTCAAGAAAATGCATGGATCCGGCAAGATCCGGCGTTTAGTGATGAAATGAGCATTGATCCGGCTTTTACCCAGACCCTTTAAACGCAATTTGAAGTCATGTTTTATTATAGGACCCAAACAAATTATATATCCTTTTTTCAGCAGACTGTGCAGATTCAAAGTATATTATTACTATGTGTATCTATGTATCATGTCCGGTCAGAAGTCTAGAAGAAAAAAATGTAGAAAAATAAATATTTCCTTTCAGATTTCGAACTTTTATAGCTTGTAAATCATTTTTTTCACATTTGATCATCCAAACCTTTGTGTTTATATATTCCGTGAGGCACTTTTGGTAAAAAAAACAATTAGAAATGGGAACTAGTTTCAGCATTTTTCTGAGAAAAAAAATATAAAAAATAAAAAATAAATATTTCACTTGTGTTTGGAGGATTGTGTTTTATGAATAATATGCAGATGTATAAAATACTGAACTTGCTCCTGGCATTGGAAATAAGAAGGTGAGTAATGGCAGAGGTATTTCTCATTTTATGGGTGACAAATGGACAATGCCATTGATTTAGGGAAACATTTTTTTAAAGATTTTTTTTTTTTTAATTTTACATGAACAAGTTTAATATTTTTAACAGTCATGTTTGGTATCCCTTTACCTTTTGCAGTGTAAACATCAGAAATGCAGGGTTCCAAAGGAGCCCTGGCACCCCTTTGCAGCAGTGAAGGAGGTTTAGGTTTTTGATGAAACAATGCATAATAATGCATTGTGTCATAGACTCCACACTTGCTGGAATCGTGGGAAATGAGAAGGTGAATAAATGTAGCCTCATACTTCACTTTATAACTGAAAAGTGAACAATAGTGCTGAATTAGAAATAAATATATATATATATATTTATATTTAGTTTTTGGGAGTTCTACATAAAACTTGGTCAAGTTGGTATCACTGGTAAGGCCTTGATCTGGCCTCTTATTCAGACAGTTATTCCTCCCGAGGCTGTTCTTCAAGGAAAGGCTCACGTAAATCCAACTGGTGCCAGAACCTTTCCACAGCAGTGGGGAGGATCTTTCCATTATAGTCCTTCTCTGGTTGGAGAGCATCCCTCCAAATCTCCAGGTGGTTAAAACCCCTGCATCCCACCTCATCCTGTGCAGAACCCGGTCTGTCAAGCTGGGTCAGCACATCTTTCATTTGCAGATAGAACTCCACTGCCATCATTCTTTTCTGCTGGATCAGAAACAAGCTTTTGATCCCAGTGCTGCCAGCCTCGGTCATGTGTGGATCAGCACCCAGGATGGGTTTCCATATGCAGCAAGGCTCCCCTTGCCGTCAGTATCCAGAAGGAGTACTAATTCTGTCCCAATTCCACCCTGTGAAATTGCTGGAGCTCCTTGTAGGCGGAACACAAAACTTAGAATGACTTTATTTTTTATTTGGAGTTTACAAATACAAAAGAAGGTAGAAGACAATGGTAAAATACACCCCAGCGTTTACATACTAAATAGCCTCCCATTAGACTCCAATGTCACTCAAATGCCCTGGTGTAACAATGGCTAGAGAAGGGGGCAAAAAGATCTGGTTTAAGCCAGATCCTGGGGGTTACATGGAATCATAGAAAAACAAAAGGATTTTATAGTATATACAACATGGCACTACAATAAATACATCAGGGGATAATAATACAACACAGACATCAGGAGATAGAAAACACAAACACACTGTACCTAGAATTGTAGGTACAGGGTGTCTTTAACATAGGAGAAGGCTGGGGAATTACATGAAACATCAGGCGCACACCTTCCCAAAGAATCTTCAGGTCCATGTATCACAATTATCAAGTGACTACCGTTGCATCTTCCATTAGTGATATTCTTGCCGTCTGCTGCTGACTTCTATTACTGTACAGTAAACTGATTTAAGAGTAATAATACAGCACCAACAGTGAAAAGATACCTGGTGATTTTATGATACATCTGTTTAAGACTGCAGATTTTATTGATATGTAATAGGCACACACTACCATCTGCGGCCTCTTTGTACCACTGGTGGCATTCATAGTATTCATTTGCCAACACTAGTAATAGTAAGCACATTAATAAACTACAACTTTGAAAAGCTCTCAGCAAAAATCTGCAATGCTCCCCAACACAATGAACCCTCCAAATTCATCTAAATGTCCTGGATGATCATCATAAGGGGACAAGGATGTAAGTGTGCTTTTTCTTGTGAGAAATTCTTATAGCCAGGCTTGTGAAGTATTGTAGAAACTAAAAAGCAGGCAAAGCACAGAGAATGATTGAACTCCTAATACAAGATATTAACAATGAGAAAACATTGCTGCTAAAGGACAAGCAGAACACAGAATCATTTATATTCAATCACTGTACAGTGTAAACCTGGTGAGAAGAGAAACCCTGTATGCTATACTTTTTTTGCTTACTGGTCCCCAGCCAAATGAATCTATAGGAATATTTGATGTCATTATTCACCTTGAGCATCCACACGTGTGTAGCAGACATAGAACACTGCTG
The DNA here is from genome assembly GCA_009667805.1 of Leptobrachium leishanense. NCBI lineage: Eukaryota > Metazoa > Chordata > Amphibia > Anura > Megophryidae > Leptobrachium > Leptobrachium leishanense. Next base: position 149,603,484 of record CM019067.1, read on the forward strand.
ATGATGCACTGCATCTGTTTTGGATGCAGTAGCAAGGGAGATAACAGAGTGGTCTTTTTTTCTTACATAGAATAGTTGCCCGTTATGGTACTAAAATATATCAGCTATTAAACGCTGAGATATACAGTTGTGTTCAAAATTATTCAACCCCCACTGAAATTGAGTGTTTTGGCCAGTTTGACATTGATTTTGATCATTCAGTCATCTTGCTTACAATTAAATCAAAGAGGCACGTGTAGGTCAGACAAATATAACATAACATTTATAATGAAATAACCACAAATGTCTTTTCTGTGCTCACATCATTATCAGTTTTATTCAACCCCCAAGTGACATTCAATCTTAGTACTTAGTACAACATCCTTTTATAGTTATAACAGCTTTAAAACGTGAAGCATAGCTTGACACAAGTGTCTTGAAGCGATCTACGGGTATCTTCGCCCATTCGTCATGGGCAGAAGCCTCCAGTTCAGTCACATTCTTCGGCTTGCGCACTGCAACTGCTTTCTTTAAGTCCCACCAGAGGTTCTCAATCGGATTTAAGTCAGGTGACTGCGATGGCCACTCCAAAATGTTCCAGCCCTTAATCTGCAACCATGCTCTAGTGGACTTGGAGGTATGCTTGGGATCATTGTCATGTTGAAAGGTCCAACGTCTCCCAAGCCTCAGGTTTGTGACGGACTGCATCACATTGTCATCCAATATCTCCTGGTACTGAAGAGAATTCATGGTACCTTGCACACGCTGAAGCTTCCCTGTACCTGCAGAAGAAAAACAGCCCCAAAGCATGATTGACCCCCCGCCATGCTTCACAGTAGGCAAGGTGTTCTTTTCTTTATAGGCCTTGTTCTTCCTCCTCCAAACATAGCGTTGATCCATGGGCCCAAACAGTTCTAATTTTGTTTCATCAGTCCGCAGAACACTATCCCAAAACTTCTGTGGTTTGTCCACATGACTTTTGGCATACTGCAGTCGACTCTTCTTATTCTTTGGAGACAGCAAGGGGGTGCGCCTGGGAGTTCTGGCATGGAGGCCTTCATTACGCAGTGTGTGCCGTATTGTCTGAGCTGAAACTTCAGTACCCACATCTGACAAATCTTTTCTCAGTTCCTCAGCAGTCACACGGGGACTTTTCTCCACTCTATGCTTCAGGTAGCGCACAGCAGTCGAAGTCAGCATCTTCTTTCTGCCACGACCTGGTAGCGTTTCAACAGTGCCCTTTGCCTTGAATTTGCGAATGATGCTTCCTATGGTCTCTCTTGGTATGTTTAACATCTTTGCAATCTTCTTATAGCCATTGCCCTTCCTGTGAAGAGTAATCACCTCTTCTCATGTCTTCCTGGACCATTCTCTTGACTTCACCATGTTTGTAACCACACCAGTAAATGTCTAGAAGGAGCTGAGTATCACAGTCATTTTAAAGCTGCCTAATTGGTGCTTATTATGCTTTATTGTTGCTCCGTGACATCCACAGGTGTTTTCAATACCTGATTGAAAACACTTGAATGGACCTCTGTTCTTCAGAGAGGTAGTCTTTAAGGGGTTGAATAATTGTGTCAATGAAGAATTCACAAAAGAAACATTTACTACTGTATTACAAAACCAATTGATGTCATTTTAGTTGCATATGGTTCTTTAAAAAGTCCTTGTAGGATTTCATTCTGAATACAATTACAAATGTACACTAAATTCCCTAAAACCCTTCACAGCATTGGGGGTTGAATAATTTTGAACACAACTGTATAAAATAACATGAAATCCGACTGTAGGATTAGAGGCCAGGTGCCGATATGGCAATAAAACATTTCTTGCAATATGGACGTAATGCTTTTTATTGTAATAATTGCAATTTCTTGGATAAATGTGTTGTCTTTTGGACTAAAGGGAGCCTGTATAATTTCTAATATATTCCACGATTGTTTTAGCCGGAGTGCGTTTAACAGCATAGATTTAAATGATGTTGTTATAAAGCGCACGCCACTTTCATCTGTCATTGTCTCCTTTTCAGGAATTCAGTTTCCATGACAATGCTTGCTCCTCTGCTATCCTTTCACTGTCTGTTGCTTTGACTTTTATATTTGTTTTCAGTCTTTTCATATCACTTTGCTGTATCTTAGTTTGTGCCCCTTTGTTCTGCTTTGACCATTCCTCTGTGCACAGATGTTTTATTGTACGAGTACAAAACAGAGCCATGTTGGAATATAGGTAATACAGTGCACTGTTTCCCTTTCCTTGGCATTCTATTTAACAGGAACCATGACTAAAACATATTACAAGAGTATAAAATTTACAATTTCAAAAAATTTATTATTGGATTAAGAATTTGTGGGTTTTCCAAAAGACTTCTTAAAATGTTAGGGTAAAATGTCAGTCCCTAAAGTTAACTTAAAAAAATACTACGTAGGAAGACAAATAAAAAGAAGTAGGGAGTTGAAGAATAACTCCTGGTGAACCACATCTTGTTTTATTTTACCCCCACAGAGGGCCCTATTCCGAGGTTTGCGCAGTAAGGAGACTTAAGTAAAAAAAAATCTGCACCTGTAGGTTTTTCTTACTGTCTCCCTTTTAGCATGCCTTGAGTATTAGCTCCAGGAGCCCATAGGTCTCAATGGAGCCCTGCGCATCTCGCCTGCAAACTCTGCTTGCGCTTGCTCTCTCAGGATCATGCGCCGCTGGGGGTTACCAGTCTCACAATGCACCCGACGAGAGGAAGTGGCAGATCACGCCACCTTCTCCACCGTAGGATGAAAAGGGAGTAAGGGTTTGCGGGGGGGGGGGTTTAGTATGTTGTGTTAAGTGATTTTGGAAAAGGAAAATCACATAACACCAGCTTTTCCATCTCCAAACGGAAGAACAAAATTGCCAAGGTTGCACCGATAACGAAACTAGTATCGGTGCCGATACTGGGCACTTGGAGACTTGCAAGATCTCATGATAACGTGGACTCAACTCTTCGAGTCGCATTTAACTTATACATGCTGGCAGTCGCTCGATGGAATGTGGCCAGCTGGCGAACGAGGCAGAATGCTAGTAGAGCATTCTGGCAGCCCTGTACAAATTATGCATGTGCGTGTGCTAGTGGTAATATATGTGTGAGTGTGTGTTATTACAGAGGAGCTCTATGATACTCTCATACACACTCCACATTGTTGTGAGTTTTATTGCTGTAGAGCTTTCAACAAAATCATATTAATTAGAAAGCTGTCACAAGCCATCTCTTGATCTCATCTACCTCTCTATCATCCCATCTCTCTGCTCTCCTTTGCCTCCAAAATCTTAGAACGCCTGGCCTATAAACAGCTCACCGGTTATCTCACCAATAACTCTACTTGATCCGCACCAGCATGGCTTTCGCTCCCAGCACTCCACTGAAACTGCTCTGACCAAGGCGATTAATTATTTAGTTGCTGCTAAAACCAACGGTCACTTCTCCCTCCTTATTCTTCTCGATCTTTCTGCTGCATTTGACACTGTTGACCACCCTCTCCTACTCCTCACGCTGCGACAACTTGGTGACTCAGTGACTCCGCTCTCTCCTGGTTCTCTTCCTACCTCTCTCTTCGCTCCTTCAGGGTCTCCTTCACTGGTGCCCCCCCAACTCCTATCTCAGTTGGTGTACCTCAATACTCTGTTCTGGGTTCCTCCTCTTCTCGATCGAAACCGCCTCTCTTGGCAACCTCATCTCTTCCTATGGAATATATCATCTCTATGCTGATGACACCCAATTCTACCTTTCCTCTCCCGATCCCTCTCCTCATGTGCTGGACCGTGTTACTACCTGCCATCGGCTGTCTCCGACTGGATGACTTCCCATTTCCTAAAGCTTAATCTCTCTAAAACTGAACTTTTCGTCTTCCCTCCCTCTGAAACTAACATTCCTGCGCCCATTTCCCTTCAGGTGAATGGTTCCACCATTACTTCTACCTCACAGGACCAATGCTACGATGTCCTCCTAGACTCTGATTTCTCCTTCACTCCTCACTTTAAATCACTAACCAAATCCTGCGGCTTCCACCTAAAAAAACCATTGCACGCATCCGTCCCTGTCTTAATCAGGGCTCTGCTAAAATGCTCATCCAAGCTTTTATCTCCTGCCTTGACTACTGTAACCTCCTTCTCTCTGCCCTTAAGAGATCCCAGATTCTCCCTCTGCAGTCTGTTATGAACGTCTGTGCCAGGCTCATCCACCTCGCCTCCCACACATCTCGTACCACACCCCTTTGTCAATCTCTACACTGACATCCTGTGTCCCTTAGAATCCAATTAAAAATACTGGTGCTCACATACAAAGCTCTCCATAACTGTGCCCCCCTGCCTACATCTCCTCCCTTATTAACAGGTACGTCCCATCCCAATCACTTCACTCTGCCAAAGATCTGATGCTGTCAGCTTCACGTACCCGCACCCCCAACTCCTACCGTCAAGGCTTCTGCCGGGCTGCCCCCTTCCTTTGGAACTCCATCCCCCACAACATTAGACTCTCCCCATCTCTCCAGTCCTTCAAGAAATCTCTGAAAACACATTACTTTATAGAAGCCTAACATCTCACTTCCTAATCCCTCCTGTTCATTTCTTACTCCATCTTCCCAATCAGCTCACATGCACCCCGCTATTTCATATTCTCTATTAACCCTCACCTAGTGTGTCACCGCTATCCTCTTAGAATGTAAGCTCTTGAGCAGGGTCCTCTCTCCTACTGTTCTGTGTGTTGAACCTGTATGTAAATTTGTTATTCTGCCTTTCATTGTACAGCGCTATGGAACTTGTTTGCGCTTTATAAAAACTTCTAACTGTAACTATAACCTTAGTAAGTGAGAGAGTGGAAGGTAATAGAGACGTATAATGGAATTGGGTGAAAGAATTATGAGGGATAGAGTATGAACTGAGGCAAGGGGGGGGGCTGAAAAGGATCCAGGGTTGATTGACCTTATATACAATGAAGAGATAGAACACAGAGGTTGTGGTGGTATATAGGGGAATTTAAATAATGAAGGGGGAAGGCAGCTAAGTTTTGAAAGGGCGGAGAAGGAAGAAGGCAAATGTCAAACTATTATGACACATCCTCAAACAGGACACACGTGATGATACAGCGAGAGTCTACACCCCCCCCCCTGTTAAATTGTCAGGTTTCTGTAATGTAAAAAAATTAGACAAAGATAAATAATTTCAGAACTTCTAACACCTTTAATGTGACCTGTAAACTGTACAACTCAATTGAAACCAAACTGAAATCTTTTAGGTGGAGGGAATAAAAACCCTAACATAATATGGTTGCATAAGTGTGCACACCCTCTTCTAACTGGGGATGTAGCAGTGTTCAGAATTAAGCAATCACATTTAAAATCATGTTAAATAGGAGTCAGGAATTACACACCTGCCATCATTAACCCCTCAGATTAACCCCAAATAAAGTTCAGCTGTTCTAGCATGTCTTTCAACATTTTCTTAGTCGCATCCTATAGCAAAAGCCAAGGTCCGCAGAGAGCTTCCAAAGCATCAGGTCTTTGGCAGTGTTCGGCTATGGATTTCAGCGGTCTTCTCGTCGGTCGATCCAAGTCGTCCATATACGCTTTCAATATACGACCCAGATCTTCCAAAAAAAAAAGTTGTCTGCAGTCGGACGGCCAAGTCGGCCGTCAGACTACGGACCCAGGGGACAGCCAGCAAAGGGTTTGTATTACAGCTTAAAAGGAACACTCTAATCAACCCCTCCCCCCTGTTTTTTAACATTAAACTATACCTATTCCCTCAATAAATAGGTAGGGATTTTTTTTTTAAATGTAATCCTTACCCTAAAATCCACTTGTTTCCAACGGCGTCTTTTTTTAATTTTTTTTTATACTCACCTCCCTCCTCTTCCGCTCCCGTCCTTCTAACTTTCACTTGGCTAAGGTTTACGTGAGAAGCGCGCATTCGTGCCTCTCACGTAAGCCAGCCAATGAGCAGGCTTTCTCCCGGCTCCATCTTCTTGGATTAGTGTTGCGCGCAAGAGGATGCGCGCAACACCTATCCTCAGCCGCTGCCGCCAGCTACTGCGGCGAGTTGGAGACGTCATTGCGCTGAAAGCGCGATGACTTCTCCTACTCGGAAATAGTCGGCAGAAGCGGGAAATACGAATCCCGCTCTGCTGACTGACAGCTGGGAGGGCGGAGTAAAGTCCTCCACGTCTCTCCGCTGTTTTCAGCTGGTTCAGCCGATCGGCTGAGCGGAGGGTGGGGGGACAGACAAGGGCATACTCTGGGCATCATGACCACCTACAAAAGCTTAGGTGGTCATGTTGCCTAGAGTATCCCTTTAATCAGATTGGGGGCAGGAAGTGTTTAAATTGAATCCTAGAATATTCCATTACAGGTGTAACAGAAAAATATAATGGGAAGAAAAATTTTAGGTATACACAGAAAGGAGTATAACACGACCATATGAGCATGTTCCACAGATTAAACAGTTAAAAGTAAGCTGAATATCCGAATTCTTCGAAATACCATAAACATGCACACCTCCTGAAGAATGGTATAAAACAGAATTCGATATAATAATAAATCTTATCAGCGCTGAGTGGGTTTTTGTAGTTATTATTTGTATTAATTATCTTAGTACTTTAGAACAGATAAAGGCAACCGCTCTAAAACTTTTCAAAAGATTAAGAAAAAAAAAACTATATGTACTTCGTGACATATTTTGTAAAGAGCCTAAGAAAAAGTCAGAATACTGAAGGCAAAGATGTGTCATAGCTGGAATTTTCCTTTCATTAATTGGTTCCTTCATAGTATATAAAGAAGAAGGGGAGGAAAACCCTTTCAGTAAAATACGCAGGCACTTGTCTGTTAAATTGCTGTAAATGACATGAAATGTGCAATGTGATAAAAGCAGATGCACAGCTGAGTGAAAAGACCAAAGACAACACACAGGAGCTTAACCTAGAGACACAAGAGTATAGAATTTATGATTTTTGAACTTATTTTAAGACTCTTATTGCACTACCTATTAAACTTTCTTTGGCAAAAAATGGCAATAGAAATTGCTTGTAGAGACTGAGAAGGTATCAAATTCTGCCTTTAAAACTAAGTGCAAGTGATCACTTTTTAATAATTGTTTTTGGATATTTGCCAACACAGTTACATTATTACATTGCTATGTATAATTCGCCTTTGTGAAAAGGAGATTGCCATTTTGCCACAAATGCTATAGTTTTCTGAAATGATCAGAAATGTCCTTGGGCTTAGAATCTGATAATGTCCTGGTAACTGCTAAGGAACAAAATATGAGAAAAAGAGAGAGAACTCCTTGCAATGACCTCAGTCATTCTAGCAGGGTTATTCAGAGAGAGGTGAAAAGCAGGAGAATGGCTGGAGAAGTGAAAATTCTAGGTCAAAATAGTCAAACCAGAAACATTCTCACTTTTATCTCACTTTCCAAATCGGCTATATAAAACAGGTATCCTAGCAACGGAAAATACAAAGCTAGTAGCGGTCTTGTAATCTCACTAATGACATCAGCGAATGCGCGCGCAACTCCAGAACCCGGAACCGGCAAAAAACCTTTCACCTGAATGTGAGATAATTAATCTTATGAAGACCACTATAAATACTGGTGGGATTCGAGAGGACTCTCTACTCCTGATAAAGCCGTGTCAAACGGCGAAACGCGTCGCGTAAGCTTGCTGGAGTTATTATACTCCCATTTTAACAGTAATTTTTTTTCCATTGCCTTAGTTTCAATCCTAGCATATGGTGTTAAGTAGGCGGCATGAACCGCCGAGGTATAGATAGGCATCGTACTAACGGATTTTTCCGTAGAATGTGGTCTCACCGTAGGTGTTAATACCGGTCTTACTCATTATACCTTATGGGTGCTTAAATTCTAGCAAATACTTAGATGCATTAACCCCTACTCTTATGGAATCATAGTAAATTTAGCTACGCATGTACGCCTATACCTAATAGTCATCTCGGGCTGGAGTGACAAAACTGTTGTTGAAAAATTCTATTATTCATTATAATTACCATAAACCTTTTCCAAGTTTCTTCTTATATATCAAAACCAAAGTAAGAGCTGCGCTACGCCATGGCGGAGACCCCCAAAAAGAAGCAATCACAAAACTGTGTTGGTCTTTCTCAGAAGTCTGGCTTTCCTCGTTAAGCCAGATCTATTTATTAAAATACACAGAATTTATAGCCAATCAGTGTACAGATACATTACAACATCAAAGTTTAGCCACTCAGTTAAAGTACTACCATATATGGTTCACGAGACCCTTTTCCCATCTTCCCGCTTCTGCGCACATTTTCCTGCACTGAACATAACAGGAAATCGGCCACAGCTCATATCCTATAGAAGGAACAACGGTCTATTCAGTATAGACACTAACAAAAATGGAGGGGGGGAATTTCACAGCCCATTTATAAGAACCGGCTTTTTAAGACTAAATATTTATTATATTTACAGGAAATTAAAATCTAACAGTTGTAATCGATTGATTGTCTGCTCGTACCTTCGTCAATCAAAACGTTACACTGGTTTTGTATTGGTGAAACTTCCCGTAAAGTATTTCTGAGTGCTACTCCTTAAATATGTGATAAGAATCTAGCAGATGTACATCATTCTGTTCTAATGACACCTTATTTAAAAGCTATTAATATATACTCTGCGCGTTCAACTATTTCAGAGTTACCTCCTCGTATTTCGTTTTAGGAGTTGGCTGACTTATGGGGTAATGTTTTGTGGATATAACGTTCCATACGCAAATAATCATTGATTACAACAGCTTAATTATCATAGACGAATTGCTACAAATTATCGTAATTATTAACAGCTATCTATACGAATTATCGATTTGTTTTCTATTTGCATCAAACTAATTGAAAGCGCCTATATCCTTCTAAACACCTCTTTGAAAATACTCATCTTATACCCGATTAAGATCTATGTACAATTATTTGCCAACAGAGTGCCTTGACCTAGAGACACTCAATCTTATTGGTATTTAGAATCTTCAATGATATAGGATTGACAACAGGCAGGTTTTCCACTATTCGTATACATGTTTTTTATCTTGTTCTAATTATGTACCAGTGTTTCTTATAAAGTAATTATCAATATATTTATTGTCAGTATCAGCCTAGTCTGGCTACTGTATCTTATCTGTGTGATTCATTGTGCTGGGGAAGACAGTACCACTGAAGTGCCAAAACGGTTTCAAACCTATTCAAAAGAAGAATCGGTGGCAACTAGGGAATAGGGCTGTGCAATTAATCGCAATCGCAAAGAAAAAAAAAAAAAAAAAAATCGCGATTTAAGCACATGCAATTTCTAAATCGCATAAGGCTGCAATTTTATCTATTCATTTTATCGGCTCCCTGTAAGCTTCCGGCGGCATGGAGCTTTGGCGCTCGCAGGGGGAACCATGTGTACAGCCGCGTTCTCGCGGCTCGTCACGTGGTTCCCCCAGGCGAGCGCCCAAGCTCCATGCCGCCGGAAGCTCACAGGGAGCCGAACACGCGGCGCAAAGAGGTGAGCTGGGGCAGTATCCATAAGCTGGGGCAGTATCCATGTGTGAGCTGGACAGTATCCATAAGCTGGGGCAGTATCCATAAGCTGGGGCAGTATTCAATATGTTGGGGCAATATCCAAGAGCTGGGGCAGTATCCATGTGTGAGCTGGGGCAGTATCCGTGAGCTGGGGCAGTATCCATGTGTGAGCTGAGGCAGTATCCATGTGTGAGCTGAGGCAGTATCCATGTGTGAGCTGAGGCAGTATCCATGTGTGAGCTGAGGCAGTATCCATGAGCTGGGGCAGTATCCATGTGTGAGCTGGGGCAGTATCCATGAGCTGGGGCAGTATCCATGTGTGAGCTGGGGCAGTATCCATGAGCTGGGGCAGTATCCATGAGCTGGGGCAGTATCCATGAGCTGGGGCAGTATCCATAAGCTAGGGCAATATCCATAAGCTGGGGCAGTATCCATGTGTGAGCTGGGGCAGTATCCGTGAGCTGGGGCAGTATCCGTGAGCTGGGGCAGTATCCATGTGTGAGCTGAGGCAGTATCTATGAGCTGGGGCAGTATCCATGTGTGAGTTGAGGCAGTATCCATGTGTGAGCTGAGGCAGTATCCATGAGCTGGGGCAGTATCCATGTGTGAGCTGGGGCAGTATCCATGGGCTGGGGCAGTATCCATAAGCTGGGGCAGTATCCATAAGCTAGGGCAATATCCATAAGCTGGGGCAGTATCCATGTGTGAGCTGGGGCAATATCCGTGAGCTGGGGCAGTATCTATGAGCTGGGGCAGTATCCATAAACTGGGGCAGTATCCATAAGCTGGGGCAATATCCATAAACTGGGGCAATATCCATGAGCTGGGGCAGTATCCATGTGTGAGCTGGGGCAGTATCCATGAGCTGGGGAAGTATCCATAAGCTGGGGCAGTATATCCATGTGCTGGGGCAGTATATCCATGTGCTGGGGCAGTATATCCATGTGCTGGGGCAGTATATCCATGAGCTGGGGCAGTATATCCATGAGCTGGGGCAGTATATCCATGAGCTGGGGCAGTATCCATGAGCTGGGGGCAATATCCATGAGCTGGGGCAGTATCCATAAGCTGGGGCATATCCATGTGCTGAGGCAGTATATCCATGTGCTGAGGCAGTATATCCATGTGCAGGGGCAGTATCCATGTGTGAGCTGGGGCAGTATCCATGTGTGAGCTGGGGCATATCCATGTGTGAGCTGGGGCAGTATCCATGTGCTGGGGCATATCCATGTGCTAATCGCAAATAAAATCGCAATATTCATTAAAATAAATCGCAATATGATTATTTTGTCCATATTGCACAGCCCTACTGGGGAATGAATGTCCCACAAAAAAAAGGAGCACCTTAGAAAAGCAGTTATTATATGGCTTTTTAATCAAAGAACAGAGGGATATACTGAGAATATAAAAATTCAGTTTGGATGCCAAACCAAAGGTTAAGAACTTCTTGTCTAGGAGATTCCATAACAGACCTCGATTTAAAATCTTTAAATATTAAATAAATCCTTTGCCTTTATAAACGTGCTTACCATGCACTCTGTAACACATTGGATTCATTCTTAACTGAATTTCATCAAGTAGCGTCTATAAACTTTATACGGAGAAAAGCACTGCAGTAGATTCATATTAGTTTAAAGTCAAATCAACAAGTTTATAAGAGTTGACAAGCCCGACCACCATGAAACGTGGGTTTGAAATGGATTTTACATTAATGTATAATACATTGGGAGTAAAAGAATACGTAACGCTTAGAGAAAATATCTATGTACATATAAATTACAGCGCACAGTTAGAGTTCTCCCTCCAGGCACACGGTTGAAAACCGAAGTCAGCAAAAGATTGCACATTCCACAATAATGAATATAAACCACTTTGACACAAGAGTACAAAGACTTCCCTTATGACCTCTCTACCTATTCCTCTGCTGATTTCCAAATACCTCTAATAGAGTCACGAGAAGAGTGGAGGCTCCTTTTTCAGCATCTTAAGTGTTACTCTTTTCCTATAGAGACATCTCCTTTATTTCCACATAAACAAAATGCACTTTTAACAACCAGTAAAAGAATAAATTACTCCAAAACAATCTGAATAGGCCATTATTGGGCAGCAAGTAAGAGATATCCTCAACAGTTATACAGGTTTGATAAAAACTGCAAAACTGCTAGAAGTTATAATCTAGGAATGAAACATGTATTGAAATATAAGAAGAGACAGAAATTTGAAGGAACTGCATACAATACACACCCAGTTATAAACCCAATAGTAAGGGTAGGCCCTTTGCCTTGTTCTCAGTGGAAATGATTACTTAATTTTAAAAACTGTTCATTTGACAAATGTTCAAAAGTCAGTATCTTTGATTTCTGTATTTGAGTGTGATTGGTATAAACGCAGGTATAGAATATACGTCAGGGATATATTGCCTGAAAGATACCTAGATGATATGTTGATGTTCCCTCTAGATTGTAAGCGATGAGCAGGGCCCTCTACACCTCTCGTTTCCATCATATGTACGTTTTATCTCGTTCCCTTTTGTTATTGTAAAGCGTTGCGGAAACTGTTGGCGCTATATAAATTATTATTCTCATCATTTATATAGTGCCAACAGTTTCTGCAGCGCTTTGCAATAACCAAAGGGAATGAGATAAACGGACAAATGATGGAAACGAGAGGTGTAGAGGGCCCTGCTCATCGCTTACAATCTAGAGGTAACAATAATAATGTTCTACATATTGATACATACACAGAACATCATAATAATTTAACCAAAGCAATAGAAAGCATTTTCACATTATAAGGCTAGCATCAGACGAAAGCAGTCATCACGTCCGTGTCGCCGCACAGTTTAATGTTCGTCGTAGCATCGATTTGTGATCAATAGAGACTAACAAACGCAGTGCGCACGCACCACACAGGTGGCAAAGGACGCCATGTAGGCCTCGACGTAAAAAGTGACGGATGCCCAGAGTGCGCCGCATAGCGGCCTGTGTGCGAGATGACGCGACGTCAGACGCAGCGCATTTGCGACGTCCATCGCGTTGACGCTCAGATGTTTTTTTGGTCTAGCTGACTGTACCGGTCTTTTAATTTTAATTAATTTTGTTTCCCTATTTCCCTTTGTTTTCTACATCCGTCAAAAAAAAAATAAAAAAACGACCGTGTGGTGTCTGCAGTATCTTCTGTCAGTATGTACATCCGTTATGCACGCACGCAAAGTGCGCTCAGACTGCGTTCGTCTGACATTAGCCTATATGGTTTACATATTATTCAGTCTTTGGGAAATGTCTGACTACAAAAGCATGGCAGAGAAATTTCAAAAGGGGGGGGGACAAAAAAATAGCATGACAGAAGTGTGGATAAGCACCTGTGAGTTTTATTGCTGTAATTTTTGTATTCAGCTCACAAATTGTCATGTTCTTCAGGACTATCCGTTAAATGGAGTAGGAGGCCCTGAGCCCCTCAGCAGCAGTGATGCAGCGTAGCTCTGTACGGAAGACCAGCTTAGCTGAAGAATGTGCATGAAGTTTAGGCAGGGAGGGCCACCCATGTATTGTGACACACATGGAGGAGGGTGGTCTTTCCCATGCCTTCCACAAGACACCAAGGAAGAGTTACAGTTATCAGTGACTTAACATTTTCTCCTCTATATGAGATAAGAAAAACAGGGAGGAGGTGACAAAGAAAGACTGTATGAGTGAGTGAAGGTAGCGATATACACTACGTGTGTATGAGTGAGCGATATTATATGGCTCAGAATAAAACATCTGTGCCTTGAGCTCATACTCATGAATTCACGCAGGAACTGTGGATGTACTGCAGAGACTCACTGGAAATTATTTGTTCTCATTCTCCAGCTGCTGGTGGTGAGAGATTGCATTGCCCTCTCTGCAGTGGGTTGAGAGTATGTTTATTGTAATGTGTTAACCAATCTTTTGTTTTTACAAACTCCAGGTTCTTTGAGTAAGAATTTCTAGAGAAATACTGGCTCCAGAATAGAAGAGCTCCAAGGCAAAGTTCATTCTTCTACTCCCGGGCAAAAATTAACACCTGCTATGTAAGTGTAGGAGCAGGGCCGGATTTATAACTAGGCATGTTCTTACAGGTGCCTGCCACAAGTTGACACCTTTTTTCTTTTTTTTCTTCTACAATTTACAATCATTTTAGACCCCTCTATCTCTAGAGCCCTAAAAGCTAGAGGGACATATGAGGTGTCATTGGAAAGGCCAGATTATGATAATCAGGTTAGATACAAAAATAAAAATAAAATAAATAAAATAATATTTTTCTCTTTTTTCTAATGCAGCACTATTATTCAGTTTAGAATTATAAAGTGAACAGTGATGCTGCGCTCACCTTATTTCCTACACTGCCAACAAGTGTAGAGCTGATGATGTAACGCATTGTTTCATCGACAACCCCTAGACCGTGGCACTGCAGTGAGGAGAGACCGGGGGAATTTGCAACCTGCATCTCTGAGTTGTACACCGCACAAGGTTAACTGAGGTGTCATTGGAAAGGTCAGAGTCTGATCTTTACAATGATACTAAGCATGACCATGTAAGTGTGTAAAAATAAAAACATTGGAAAAAAAGTAAATGCTATTTTTTTTCCTCTGTTCTACCGCAGACGCAATACAGTATATGCTTTTACGTATAAAACAATGTTACTGTAATAACTCAACTAATGCAACAGATTCTGCCCCTTCTTTTGATTTGAGCACAGAGAGAGAAACTGTTTCAGTTTTTTAAAGTTTTTTTTTTTTTTTAAGTTTGCTCCAAAACAAAAACGTAAGAAGTCATTTTGGCATGTTTCTTTTCTTTTTGTTGGGGGCGGCGGGGGAAGGGGGTAGGGGCGCTTCACATTTCTGTGCCTACAGGCTCCTAAGATGCAAATCTGGCACTGTGTAGGAGACGTTGATTTAGAGTAGGGACACACTACATGTGACAAGACTGGAATAGTGAATAGTGTTTCCAGACTTTTAAGTGAACCTCTTGAGCCGTTATGTGTAACAGCTCCCACCAGTGATCTTAACATGAAGAGGGCCCAATGTGTATAAGTGGGGGTGATTGAATAGGACTGTTGTAGAGACTCCATGTGTGTAGTGGTGTGATTTACAGGGTTATTCAAAGAGATCTGAATTGTGACCGAAAGGTAACCGAAAAGTGAAATTCAGCGTACGGTTACCTTTCCTGGCCATTCAGCTATTCAGAGAGCAGGCAGTTCGCCAAATCCTGGCGAATTGCCTGCACATACGGTGCCTGTTCGTTGCCTATTCGAGGGCAGTGAAATCCCCATAGAGAAGCAATGCTTCGTCTATTCAGAGAGCAAATACCAGCAGTGAAAAGTTGCCGAATTTCCCTGCTGTTCGGTGGTTTCATTCGACAGGTTTATTCAAGGCGAATCCCATTGGCTTCAATGCAATATCTAATAAACCGTTGATTATAATATTCTGCAGTAAAAAGTCTCTTTATGACAAGAAACTGTAAATGGTAGTGCGCTTACATCACGAATGGAGATCGCTATATGAGCCCAAACAGGGGATACTCTTCCCAGTATCTCAAAAGGACAAGATAAATAAACACACATAGGGCAGCGCTTCTCTGTGTACCATAAAAAGAAAATAAAAAAAGGTGGTACGCATACGGAAAAGAGGGTATGGTTCTTTCCTCAAGTTTTCTCAGACCTTCAAAAAGGAAAGTTGAGCGTAGCGTCTTACATACACTTCAAAAGCAAATTAGCATAGCACATAGAATAATATTGTACAGACTACACGTTAGTGTAAATCCGAACAGCTCGCTTTGCGAGAGCTTCCAGCTCTCATATGGTAGCTTCTCAAGTTGTTTGTAGGCCAACATGACTGCCCATAACCTCCAGATCAGGGGCGGACTGGGCTGGGGGGCAGGGTGGCAAATGGCCCCTGGGCCGGTCCTCAGCCCATTAAAATGTCAATTGCGGCAGCTGCTCTGTCTCTTTGTAATGAGACCGGCCGGCTTTTACACACCGCGGCCAGCCAGACTCATTAGCAGGAAGTGCAGGGCCAGAGACACCGCCCACAGCCCTCCTTAGCCAATCATAGAACAGTGCTCCCAGGGGAAAGAACCCTCATTAGGCAGTTTTGTGGACACTTTAGTGTGTTACCTCTGTGGCTCAAATGGTAGCAGCACCTGTTTAGTGGGCAGGAAGGTCATGAGTTCAATTCTTAGCTGGTAATGCATAATTTTTTTTTTAAAAAAACATCTACCTCTGCACAATTATTCTAATGCTATTATTAATAACAGAACAATAATAGCATCAGCATTATAACAATATTATTATTGTGCTTGCAGAGGTAGAAAAAAAAAAACAGTTGACCAGCTGAGAATTGAACTCAAAACCTCCCTGCTTATTAAACAGGCGCTGCTACCATGTCAGCCACAGTGGCAAGACAAAAAACTTCAACAAAGCTGCTTAAAGAGGGATCAGCACAAAGTGCTGTGGTTGGCTGAGTAGCCCCACCTTTTATTTTCCTCATAACACTCTGCTTCCCTCCTCTGCAGAAGCAGCGCTGGAAGGAAGTGACTGTTTAACCTGTCACTTCCTCTCAGTCCCACAGGAGGGAAGGAGAACACTGGCCACAGGTAAGGGAGGAGACGACTATATGAAGGGGGGAAAAAGAGAGGGAGATAAGCTGAAAATGAGGGGGAGAGAGAAGCTTAAAAAAGGTGGGAAAGAAAAGACATGAAGAAGGATAGAGAAAAGCGGGAAAGACCAGAAGAATATGGAATGGAATGTGGAGAGGGAGAAGTTGAGCTGAGAAAGGAGTAGAGAGAAAATGAATAGAAAAGAGAAGAGAGAGGAAAGGAGTATGGAATGAGAATGGACATAGGAGAGGAGTGGGAAGATCTGCATAGAAAGAGGGAGGAGCGAAAAGGAGATTGGAAGTGGAGAGAGAAGGAGAATGAAAGAAAGGGAAGAGAGAAGTGGATAAAAAGGAGAATGAAGGGAATAATGGGGAGAAAAGGTGTGAAAAAAGGCAAAGAGGAAGGGGGCATGACATGATAAAATGTGTGTATTTGTATCTGTGCGCGTGTGTGTGTGTGTGTGTGTATGGGAGTGGCTTTTACAAGTAATAAAATTGGTCACGGGTACATTAGTGTGGGGTTCGGGTACATTAGTGTGCGGTTCGGGTACATTAGTGTGCGGTTCGGGTACATTAGTGTGGGGTTCGGGTACATTAGTGTGCGGTTCGGGTACATTAGTGTGCGGTTCGGGTACATTAGTGTGGGGTTCGGGTACATTAGTGTGGGGTTCGGGTACATTAGTGTGGGGTTCGGGTACATTAGTGTGCGGTTCGGGTACATTAGTGTGGGGTTCGGGTACATTAGTGTGCGGTTCGGGTACATTAGTGTGCGGTTCGGTACATTAGTGTGGGGTTCGGGTACATTAGTGTAGGGTTCGGGTACATTAGTGTGCGGTTCGGGTACATTAGTGTGGGGTTCGGGTACATTAGTGTGGGTTTTGATTTTAGGGAAGTGGGCAGCGCTGGATTTTAAAAGGTCATCTGTGTAATGTGAATGGGGTATTGTTCTGATTCATGGGTTAGTAGTTATGGGTAAAAGGGGGCATTGCTATGAACTAGGGGGTAATGTGAGGAAAAGGGACATTGCTCTGATATAGGCAGTATTAGTTTGAGGTAGGTGGGACATTGATCAGAGTTAGGTGGTATTGAAAAGAAATAATTATTTATTTAAAACAGTCTGAAAATGTCATTTATTATGTAATTTGTTAACCATGCCTTTTTCAAATTTATTTATTTTTTTAAAATTTAAATGGGGGACCGGGTTGCTGCTCCATGGGCCTATGGGTTGTACTTGCCCCCTGGGCCAAAAGTTGCCAGTCAGCCCCTGCTCCAGATATTCTGCTATCCTTGAGTTTCGATTAGATCATCCCCAAGTTGTAGACAGATGGTAAATCTCATATATTGGATATGATGATCCTTATAATGGGGGAAAGCAGGAGGCAGAGAAAAAGTTTTCAAATGTAAAATATTTATTCCTCATAAAAGGGAGGTAAACAATTAAAACAGGATAAACAACAAAATAAAAGCAAATGGCCAGACGCATTTCGCGCTTTATCAGTGGGAGAGAGAAAAGCAGAAAAGATTTTCCCCCTTCCAACAGTAGTTCTATAGTCCTCGTGTATTAGTTCATTCGTATCCATCCTTTCGTTAATTGTTGTCAGCCATATGGGCACTTCCGGATTCCTCTCAACGTCTGTTGGAATGCACCGCATCTCCGTGTGCGTTTCCGGGCACCTCCCATCCTTCAATGGAACGCACAGAAGCAACGCCATTCCCCCAAACCTAACGAGCCGGCTCTAAGCCGTCCTGCCCTCCATCCAATCATCTCCCAAAGGTGGAGAATGGTTCCCGATCCGTATTAACGGCAGATTCTTCAATTCATTGTATGTCAGTTCTTATACCCTTACAGAAGCTCATAATATATGAACAAGGAAGAGGAATGATTAAGAGAAAGGAATGATTAGTTTCATGCACAAGTCAGTCATAAATACGGAACTAGGGACAATTCCTCATTTATGACTGACTTGTGTATTAAACTAATCATTCCTTTCTCTTAATTATCCCTCTCCTTTTTTGTCTCACTCCATTCATCTGTGGTGTTGGCTTTTCCCGGCGGCTGCTCTTCGCTGTGATCGGTGGCTGCTCGGGTTTTCTCCGTCGTGTTCGGTGGGGTTAATCCAGATGTTTTTGCGGGTTTCGGTGTGCCTTCGCCGGGTTTTGCAGTGAGTGCTCGTCGGGTTTGCAGCGGCTTTTCCCTGCACTACGGCAGCCCTGTGGTGCTTGCTGAATACATCGCAGGATCGCCGAAAAGGGATCGCCAAATCACACCGAATTGAAGAGAACGAAAAGTCACCGAACGTGCAGTGACTTTTCGATTCTCTTTGAATAATCCTGTAAGTATTGAAAATTGTAATCTCTTACGACTGGCTACACCACATGTCCCTATAATGCACAGAGGTGCATCATGGAGGGTGGAGAATAAGGGACTCCGCTTGGGATCCCAGGACCCAACAAACATGGTGTATAGCCCTAATGCGGTTATGTTGAGATTTGACAATTAGATGAACAAAGAATGAGAGATAAAGCCATGTGTGCCGCGCAATCCAATGTTCCTTTCATGACAAAAGAATGAACATTGCAAAAACTACTGTATACAACATAGAATAAGATCCCCAATGTACACATAATCTAAAGATCAATTAAATGAACATCTCGGTGTTTTACCCTGCAGACATATTAATGCTGTGCTACAGCCACTATTAAATCACAATCCCATTCAATGCCACTAACAGTGCTTTCATATTAGAAGTCTGAAGTTACCAAAAGGAATCTTGGCAAAAGCCCTTTCCAATAGACTTAATATCAAAATAACTAAAACAATAGAACATGACAAAATAAATTATTTTGTTTGTTCGGAATGACTAGGGAGACATGAGTGCCTGAGGCACAGCTCAAGGGGTCTATAGCCACAGTGAGAAATTGCCTTGGACAGGCCACATACTACCATAAAAGGACTTTACTTGATTCCGTTTGCGTTGTTATCGAGAACAATAGTTACAGACACTTAAAATGAAAAGGCTCCAGACACTGCATTTACGTGCTGATGTTAGCGATCCCAACGCAGCAGTTACAAGTTAATTAACGAGCATTAAATGAAAAGTGAACTAGTGACAAATTAAAATAAATTGAAGAATAAATGAAACAAAGTATAAAACGAAGGCTCTTCATATGCAAATAGTATATATATTTTATTTTATTTTGCTTGCAGTAAGGGGAGGTAGCAGGTTGTGCGCTCCCTGCACTGCGGGATCAGGGGTAAGCAATTTTTTTTGGTGGGTTTATCTTTCGCTGTTAAAGGGCCACTACCACCAAAATATTAAACGCCCTTATTTTGTTTATTTTATGTTACCGACATCTTACATGTACTTTGTTTTGCTCTTGTATGTTTAGTTAAGAAAATGTTTTACTCTATGTGTTACTGGGTACAGGCATTTTTTGATCTTTTGTGTTGTAAAGTGTGCCCCCCCCCCCAGTATCTTTCCATCACATGCTCCTCACTATGTGGCAATGGCCACAGAATGAAGTCTATGGTTGATCACTGTCTCAAATCTCATTGTATTGTGTGGGATGTATTCAAAGGAGCAGATTAGTGGTCTTTTAAGCTCTCTGCCTTATCTCACTCAACTACCAGCTCTTAGGCCGGTGTCAGACGAGCGCACTATGTGCGCCTGTACTGAAGTGCTTACCGGCACAGCGTTGTGACGCCGCAACGGCGCCAGTCACACGCTTGTGCACGCGCACAAAATGCGTGCGCAACAAGCGTCCGTTATCAAAGCCTCCCGTTGATGTGCTAGGACGCGCGTTGACGGGATGCACTTTGATGGCAGCACTGAGTGCACAGAGGGCGCTCAGCGAGGTGGCCAGACAGGCGTCGAGTAGACAACATGCTCTCCACTGATGCTCATCTGACCATAGCCTTATCTGGAGTAGCCTGGAGAGCAATACACCCCTTCTAACACTATGTAAACATTCCCTCCCACACCCGATTAACTGTTACAGAGGCCCTACCACTTACATAAGCCATAACTAGATTACTTGTGCGTTGCAAACTGTTGTTTATTTCTTTTTCTGAAGAAACTGCAGGTAAAAGGGAAAAGTAAAATTAGGGGTTTTTATCTCCTGTTTGCATTTTGTGCATTTTTCCCATGGTGCAATATTTACCAAAACCTAGTGGTGAGTTTTACTTTGTCTTCTACAGTATTTAATGAGGTGGAGGAGGAAATGTCTAGATAAGGCAGCAGAAGGAGTATTGTGATTCAGGATACTCAAGAGAAGAGCTGGCAACTGAATGAGATAAAACCAGGAGCTTAAAACCCCTGGTTATTTTGAATACATCCCACACAGTACAATGATTTTAGTCAGTGAGAAACCCATAGGCTCCACAGAGTGAGTAGCAAGTGAAGTAAAGCTAGAGCTATGGGGGGGGAGGGGGCAGTTTACAACACAAAAGATCTCAATATTGATGCTTCCAGTGACGCATATAGAGTAAAATATTTTATTAACAAAGAGAAAAACAAAGCATATGTAAGATATCAGAAACATAAAACAAAATATGGACAATTCCTTCTTTTGTGGTAGTGGCCCTTTAAATACTGTAGAAGAAAAAGCACAGTCACTAAGTAAAACTCATCATTAGATTTTGATATATGTTGCATCATAGGAAAAATGCACAAAATGAAAATAGGAGATAAAAAAAACAAATTTTATTTCTCCTTGTTACCTGCAATTACTTCAGAAAAAGAAAAAAAACACAGCATGTATTTTATAAGGTGGTTTTAGGCTGCGGTTACACGAGCGCACTAAGTGCGTCCATGTGACCGCACTTCCCTGCATCCGTCTCAGTTTTTGACAGGCTAGAAGGGGAGGGCCACACGGGGTAGCGTGCGCACAAATTGCACGCGTTACCACCAGATGTGATTTCAGTTTCCCTGTCAAAAAGCTACAATGGTGCTGACGGGGCTACAAAACGCGATCCTCAATAGGACGATCATGCTTTGTAGCACTGAACGCTCTAACTGGCTCAGTGAGGTGGCAAAACGGGTGCCAGAGTGGAAGGAACGTCCACTCTCACGGACGTTCCTTCCGCTCTGAAAAACACATTATGTGCCCACAGCATTAGGCATTCTTCAAAGAGCACCAACTTGGCCCTGAATTTGCACTGAACAGTGAATTTCCCCATATGGTGCAATTTCGGAGCCATTAGGCTTTTCGAAGGGCTGGCAATTCGCCAAATATTGGCAAACTGCCTGCAAAATACGGTGACCTTCAGCAGCAATGAAATCCCAATAGAAAAGTAATGGTTAATCTATTCAGAGACATCGAACAGCACCGAAATGTCAGTGAAATACCCAGATTTTCAATGGTTTCATTTGACAGGTTTAAACAGGCGGATCCCACAGGTTTCAAAGCAAAAAGAAAAAATATTTTTCTTAAATATTTATTCAACCATTTATTCTTTTCATTTGCAGCAAAAGGTTTATTTTTTGAGATTATTTTTAGGCATTTCTCAGCAAAACATTTCCCCCCGTTTTTTTAAAATGGCAGTTTTCTTTTCTGTAACAGACATTATTATTATTCAAAGGACCTTATCTATTATTTCCAGGCATTTTCATATAGTAGTTTTTTAAAAAAAAGCCTTTTAAAAGTTGCTTTTTTTTTTAACCCAGTTTGGCGGCTTGTTGGCTTTTTCCAGCGGCTGGTCAGAGGTCTGTTCAGCAGCTCGTTGGCTTTTTTCGAATCAAATCGGTGGTTTTGTGGCGGATCGTCTGTTGCATTCGCGGTTTCTCAATTCGTTCGGCGAGTCGATTCGCCGCAGTTCTATGTTTCTGGGACCCTGCAGTGAATGCTGAATGAAACAGCTCATTGTTCTCTTGCTGCTCTATACAAAGTGTAGGAGTCATTAATGCACAATATCCTGTTGCTAATTCTGTACTGCAAGTGAAACCTGCGGCAAGGTTGGGAAGGTCTGCAATCGTTATATGTAACGAGTCAAGCCATTAGCTTAATGACGGGGTCAGAATAGGGCCCCCGGAAAATCAGTTAGCTCTGCAAGTACTGGGGATTTATTCATCATGGTGGCCTGGTGATCCATTGTGGGAACGCTTCCAGAGGTGGGGAGTGAATTCGTGCAGCTGCACTTGAGCATCTGGGCATAAAGTAGAATTTTTAATTCTGTAACCATGTTTTGCCAGGCCCTTAACAATCAAATCAAAGCAAAAAAATGTGTAATTTACTTGAGAAAATGGTTTTACCTCAAGGGGCATTTGGCGGAAATTAGATTTCACATGTTTCAGGTATGCAAGTTCTTTTTGAGCTAAATGAGAGTTAGTGTTGGTCTTGAGAATTGAATAACTTAACATACGAGGATGAAAATAAATATCCTCTTACCAGGAGGTAAGAAGAGATTTTTGAACATCTGCACTGAGTTTAAAGTGAACCTTTAGCAGACAGATTAACTTTCTTTGCAACATAAAAAAAACAAAAAAAACAACAGCATGTTTGTCACATGTGCTCAAAATCCTATTAACCCGATCACGCCAGGCAGGTGGTGCCCAGCAGGAGGGCTTTAACGCCGACAAGGGTGTACTTGTACACCGAGCTAGAAAGCTGCTGTGGTGTCCCTCCTTCAGTCCGCCCACGCAGGGGACACACACTGTGCAACATTGGCTGCTGGGGGACGGCCCGAACCAGAATAGGCCTGAACCAGGCTGTCCCCGCAGCAGCGACTGGCGCACGGCATGCGTCAGGTAGTGGGCAGGGCCAGAGGAGGGTCAACGAAAGCAGCTTTCTAGTGAGGTGTATTAGTATGCCCTGGTCGGCATTTTCTTAGTAAAATATATTATAACCCCTTCACGACAAGCAGGTGGCGCCCGTCGGCAGGGGGGTTAACGCCAGCGGGGCGTACTAGTACAGAGCACACCGGCTGAGCAGAGGGGCCGAGACAGCCCATAGAAGTCAACAGGGCGTACTAATACGCCCTGTGTCTTCTAAGCCCACCCACCGCAGGGACGTCATGGTATGCCATGCAGTGGAAAAGGGTTAAACAAATCCGATTAAGAAGTACCATGCAAAATGAATGGTTATTTGAAGAAATAAGGGGTCAACCGATTATTGGTACCACCGATAATCGTGCCCGATATGCATTTTTGTAGCAGTTTTCAACAGTAAATCCATAATTATTTCAATAAAACAACAGCGCTTAGTGAATAACCCCACTAGTACTGACCCATAATAAATGAAACTAATGCAGGATTTAAAAAAGCAAAATAACTAAAAAACAAAAGTAAAAATAAACTACAACAATCCAGGCAGAATCTTAATGTTTATGTAGAAAGAAACATGGGAAACCTGTTTATTGACTTAACTTAGTGTAGAGGTCGGCAGGGCTGGGTCCTGGATGGACACTATGTTTCACCCCTATTTGGGTTGTGGTCCCTTTAAGTGCAACCACAGGGTTAATCTTCCTATCCAGGAAGATCTTTAAAGCCAGCAACTCCCAGATAGGTTTGTGGGAGTTTTTAGGAAAAAGGAAAGTAATCAGTGGAAGCTGTATGTGTTGGTGTTCCAAAAGCAGGAGACGTGCTGTGCCTTGCTGGAGAGGCTTCTACATACTGGGGAAAGGATTCCCCAGGTTTGGGACGGTTTAAAGCGTTGGTGACCCATCATTATTTTTTCTGTTTATTTGTGCTGAAGATCAGGACTTTGCTTTAATTTCGCTAAATCCAAGCGTGTACTTATTATGTTGCCTTTTCGACTGCCCTGAAAGGGTGAATAAAGCTGTTTTGTTTATGAAAGACATTGTGCATGTGCTCTGTGGGCCCCAAACGTCACAATTGTTGGAGGATGCGGGCAATCTGCTACCCCTCACACGCCAAGCAAGAGGAATTTTTGTGGAAAAAAACCTGACGTTTTTAAAGGACAGTGTTCTGATTGCATGTCCTGGGCTAAGGCTGCACTGAAGTCCACAGCTATGGAGGAGCTGGTTAAGCAGATGGTCTTTGTCAATGTGCAGGCCCAGACTCGCCATGAAGAGGCGATGGCTCAGCAGCAACAAGCTCTGGCACAGGCTGTTGCTGACCAACAAGAAAGCACCCATTTGCTGGCTGCACAACTTGCAGCACAGCAGGTAGCCACACAGACGCAGATCAATGCCCTGCGGGAGGCCATGCAGCAACTTGCACCTGGACGTGATCAAGCAGTGGTCACTGCTGGTAACCATGTCTCCATAAGGGCCAGTCATTTCCTCCAAAAACTGTCTCCCAGTGATGATGTGGAAGCATTTCTCACCATGTTTGAAAGGACTGCTGAGAGAGAGGGGTGGCCCCAAGACCAATGGGCCATTCTCATTGCCCCGTTTCTGACAGGAGACCCTCAAAAGGCATATTTTGACCTGCCCCTAGAAGATGCAAAGAATTATGACTGGCTGAAAGCTGAGGTTCTGGCCCGCCTTGGGGTAACTGTTGCTGTCCGGGCTCAACGTGTTCACTGCTGGAAGTACTGCCCTGACCAGCCACCCTGGTCCCAGATGCATGACTTAGGACAGCTGGTTAAAAAGTGGTTGCAGCCAGAGACCCCGACTAGAGAGCAAATGGTCGAAAGGGTTGTGATGGACCACTACCTGAGGTCTCTACCAAAGGATCTACAGCGCTGGGTCAGCCATGGGGACCCCAAGACTGCAGCACTGGTAGTCGAGATGGTGGCGAGATACACCGTGGTGGAGGACCTGCTCAGACCAATCAGTCGTCGAGGACCAGTCTTGCCACCGCCTGTGAGGCCTGCTTCAGTTCCTCGGAGGGAAGCGTCACTGGACCCGGGAACCAGCACCCCAAAATCATCTTCCTCGGTTCTGCAGAGGCCTGTCACTACCCGAACTGCTGGCGATATACAGTGTTGGAGGTGTCGCGCCTGGGGCCATACCCGGGCGCAGTGTCCGCTACAGGAGGAGCCCATGGAGTGTGGATCCGCTCGGAGAGTGTCCTTCTACACCCTCACAACGTGCACTACCCACCTTGACCTAGAGGGGGGTCAGTTTGAATGTACTGTGTGGGTAAATCACTGCCCAGCCAAAGCTCTCCTGGACTCTGGGAGTATGGTCACCCTGGTGCATGCCTGGGTAGTCGGAAGGCTCGGTCCAGTACAAAGAACCCTCCGGGTTGTCTGTATCCATGGGGATACTCGGTAGTATCCGCTGATCCCTGTCACCATTTCCGCCAGGAATACTTCGGTCACCCAAGAGGTCGGGTGGTGAGTACTCTGATACATGATGTGATTGTGGGACGGGACTGCCCCTTGTTTGCTGAACTGTGGTGCTTGGCACAAAGTGAACTGCCCATCGAACTGGGGAACAATTCAGGGTCACCCCCACCAAACATGACTGTGGACACTGTTGATGAGGAGTTGCTCAAATGTGTTCAAAATGAGAATGTTGTAACTGATGTGAGTGTCCTAGCTCCTCAACCTGAGTTGACACCCAAGGAGGGGGAATCCTCTCCCGTGCCGGTTATGGTAGGAGAGGATGAAGAGGAATTATCCCCTGTAGATATTACACTTGGGGTGGATGAGGGGGAGGGTTCTTCTTATCCAGTACACCCTGACTTAGATGTGTCCAGAGGTGCATTTGGCAGGGCTCAAATGGGTGACCCGATGTTGATAAATGCTCGCGAACAGGTAACTGTTGTCAGTGGGGTACCTCAAGCACCAGATGCAGAGAAACGATTTCCTCACTTTGCGGTCAATAATGATCTGTTCTACCGTGTATCAGAAATTCGGGGAGAAATTGTGGAACAATTACTAGTACCCCAGCCCTACCAGAGAATGGTGCTGGATCTGGCTCACAATGATGCTCTAGGTGGTCACCTGGGAGCTGAGAAAACTGAGGCCCGGATAACGGACCGGTTTTACTGGCCAGGGATCGGTGCCACGGTTAAGAGGTACTGTTCCTCCTGCCCGGTTTGCCAGTTAACTGCCCCAGCACCCCATTATAGGAACCCCTTGGTGCCTCTGCCAATAATTGAGGTGCCCTTTGAGTGCATCGCTATGGATATAGTGGGTCCCTTAGAGAAGTCTGCTCGGGGACACCGATATATCCTGGTGGTTCTTGATTATGCCACAAGGTATCCAGAGGCGGTTCCTTTAAGAAACCCTACATCAAAGGCCATTGCGCGGGAGTTGTTTTTTATGCTTTCGAGAACTGGCCTGCCAAGGGAAATTTTGACGGACCAGGGGACCCCATTTATGTCCCGGGTGATGGCAGATGTGTGCAAGTTGTTCCAAATCAAGCAGTTGTGAACATCTGTTTATCACCCTCAGACAGATGGTCTGGTAGAAAGATTCAACAAAACTCTGAAAATGATGCTTAAAAGGGTTGTGCAGAGAGATGGAAGAGACTGGGATCATTTGCTTCCCGCGCTGCTGTTTGCTATTCGAGAGGTTCCTCAGGCCTCCACAGGGTTCTCACCTTTTGAGCTGGTGTATGGTCGCAGACCCCGGGGATTGCTAGATTTGGTGAAGGAGACATGGGAAAGTGAGTCCTCTCCACACAAATCGCTCATTGAACATATCTCTCAGATGAGAGAGAGAATTTCTAAAGTGATGCCTTTGGTACAGGAACATTTGCAGAAAGCTCAGGAGGCCCAGAAAAGGGTGTACAACCGGTCAGCCAAGTTGCGGCAATTTCAGGTTGGGGACCAGGTAGCAGTACTTATACCCATGGTGGAAAGTCGGTTCCTAGCGAAGTGGCAGGGACCATATGAGGTGGTTGAAAAAGATGGGGAAGTAAACTACAGAGTGCATCAGCCTGGGAAAAGAAAACCATACCAGATCTACCACATAAATTTGTTAAACCCCTGGAGAGACCGAGAGGGGGTGTCCACCATGGTTGGGGTGGGTATAGAGTCTGATGGTGTTGACGCAGTACACATTGCTGCCACCCTGTCCAAACCCCAAACCCAAGAAGTTAAAGAGTTTCTGCAAAGAAACAAAGGCATGTTTTCAGGACTACCAGGACACGTGTCCGGGATTAAACATGATATTGTGACGGAACCCCATGTAAAGGTTCGGGTAAAGCCGTACTGCATCCGAGAAGCCCATAGAAAGGCTGTTTCTGAAGAGGTTAAAAAAATGCTTCAGCTTGATGTCATTGAGGAGTCACAGAGTGAATGGTCGAACCCCATCGTGTTGGTACCGAAGCCCAACGGCACTCTGCGATTCTGCAATGACTTCAGGAAACTTAACGAGGTGTCAAAATTTGACGCGTATCCCATGCCAAGGGTGGATGAATTAATAATGAAATTGGGTCCGGCCCGTTATATCACCACCCTGGACCTTACTAAGGGATACTGGCAGATACCCCTGACTAAGGAAGCCAGGGAAAAGACTGCTTTTTCCACTCCAGAGGGTCATTTTCATTATAAGCGGATGCCTTTTGGGTTACACTCAGCCCCGGCCACCTTCCAACGAGCAATGGATAGGGTGCTCCGCCCCTACCTGAGATATACCTCGGTCTACCTGGATGACATTGTCATCTTCAGTCCAGATTGAACCCGGGGAAGATGGGACTCCCAGACAGTTTTGGACGGTTTGAGGAAAGCGGGCTTTACTGTTAACCCTGAGAAAAGTGCGGTAGGGATGGAGGAAGCTAAGTACCTGGGATATGTCGTAGGCAGGGGTCTGGTAAAGCCACAATTTAACAAAGTAGAGGCTATCCAGAACTGGCCACACCCCCTCACGAAAAAGCAGGCTCGTGCTTTTCTGGGTATAGTGGGGTATTACCGGCGGTTTGTCCCCAATTTTGCCTCTATTGCTGCACCACTGACTGACCTGACGAAAGGTAGGAAGTCAGTGATGATTCAATGGAATGCCAATGCTGAAGGTGCCTTCGAGAAGCTTAAAAATGTGTTGTGTCAGCACCCAGTGCTGGTAGTCCCTGATTTCATGAGGAAGTTCATTGTACAGACGGATGCCTCAAGTGAGGATTTGGGGGCTGTGCTATCCCAAGAAGTCAATGGGGAAGAGCACCCCGTGGTTTTTCTTAGTAGGAAACTGACGGCAGCGGAGAAAAACTATGCTGTGGTGGAAAGAGAGGGCTTGGCCATAAAGTGGGCCTTGGATTCTTTGAGATACTTCCTGTTGGGCAGGAAGTTCCGTTTAGTGTCTGACCATGCCCCATTGACCTGGATGAGGCAGCACCGCCACGCTAATGCCAGGGTAACCAGGTGGTTCCTGTCTCTCCAGGAGTTTAACTTTGTGGTGGAACACAGGCCTGGGAAACAGCACCAAAATGCTGATGCCCTGTCCCGGATGCATTGTGGGCTGTCTACTGTTGCCTCAAACACCTCCGCGTTGAGACAGAGGGGAGGGATATGTAGAGGTCGGCAGGGCTGGGTCCTGGATGGACACTATGTTTCACCCCTATTTGGGTTGTGGTCCCTTTAAGTGCAACCACAGGGTTAATCTTCCTATCCAGGAAGATCTTTAAAGCCAGCAACTCCCAGATAGGTTTGTGGGAGTTTTTAGGAAAAAGGAAAGTAATCAGTGGAAGCTGTGTGTGTTGGTGTTCCAAAAGCAGGAGACGTGCTGTGCCTTGCTGGAGAGGCTTCTACATACTGAGGAAAGGATTCCCCAGGTTTGGGACGGTTTAAAGCGTTGGTGAGACATCATTATTTTTTCTGTTTATTTGTGCTGAAGATCAGGACTTTGCTTTAATTTCGCTGAACCCAAGCGTGTACTTATTATGTTGCCTTTTTGACTGCCCTGAAAGGGTGAATAAAGCTGTTTTGTTTGTGCACGTGCTCGTGCTCTGTGGGCCCCAAACGTCACATTAGTAACCACACCTATTACTTCTTTTTATGTGTACCGGTTCTACCTCTCTGGTGCTGTGTCTTCGACCTCTCCTATAAACGGGGCTGCCATCAGATATCTTGGAGCTCCTTGCTGCATCACTGGTTGGGTCCACTGTCCCTTAGCGGTCCATTTCAGTAAATTAAACCTTTTGCCTGCTTTTGTGCTTACCTTATTTTGTCCAACAAAAAGTGTTCCCTACAGGGAGAGTGTTCAATCTGTACCTAGTGCAGACTGTACTAATAAGAGTCAGAGGGTTCTTACCAGACCCTGATGCTGCAGCCTACTGGGAAATTAGTTGGTGTCTTTGTTTGCTGGACCTGGGTAGAATGGAGGGTCCCTCACATCTGTGGCATTTACACAAGCTGCACAGCGTTAGGCAAGAGCCCCTGGAGTAACAGGCTGCTATCATGGACTGGCAGCCACGCCTATTGTTAAGAGGCTGACTTACCTATATACTGCATGTGACGGATATAGGGTTATGTTCTGCTTATATTTGGCCAGGGTGTTAATTTTTTTTTTATGTAATTTACCCTTTCGCTGCTGAGCCATTTCACGCCTGTGTGCTGAGCTCATTTTTACCTGTTTCGCTTATCATGTTTAAACGCGTTTTGAAGCTATATTTTATTATATGACCCAGACATATTATATATTGTTCTTTCCCGCAGACTTGACAGATTCATAATATATCATTATTATATGTATACGTCATGTCCTGTCTGTATATTATAACAAAAAATGAAATAAAATTCAAAATTTTCAATAATTTACAATGAGTAAAGTGGGTTTTTTTCACGTTTTAACATGCGAGCGTTTGCGGTTATATTTTCTATGGGTTGCGCTTGTTCAAAAAATTTGAAATGGGGACGTTACATTTTTTTTGGGGGGAAAATTACGCGATTTTTAACAAACGCACCCTGTATAAAAATCGTTAGTGCAGCATCATTGTTCACATTATAATTGAAATGGGAACGATATTGCTGCATTAACAAAACAGAAAAATAAAATTAATTTTTTTATTTTTTTCAGATTTATTTTTTTTCTTAACATTTAACGTGGTCATCATTGGAAAGGCCATGCTGTGGCCGATCCAACCATACCAAACATTAACCCCTAGCTGCCACGGATCGGGAGATAGGGGGTTCATTGGAACCTATCTCCACCATTGGAGGCAGCTAGGGGTTAACTCTAAAACTGACGTCATCGTGCTATGCAGGATGATGCCAGCCGTCAGGGGGAGATCCCAGAAGCGTGGCCGATATCCAAGATGTCGGCCAGCTCCGGGAGAGGATCGATATCTGGTGCTTTTTGGTGCCGAATAGCGATCCGGCCCCCAAGGGGTTAAAGCCAGCCACCGTTTGGAAGGGCAGGCTGTGCCCTTCCAAACGGTGCCTGACTTTGACTGCTGCCCTGCACGGAAGGGGAGGGATAGAGGTTCAAAGGACCTCCCCCCTCCCTTTCAGGCACCTTCACCGCACTCGCGGGGGGCGCCTGTAATAGATGTCATCGCGCCGCCGCAATGACATCTATTAGTGCCCACGCGGTCCCGGATGCTGGGCTGACATCAAGGATGTCGGCCTGCACTGGGGGGGGGGGAACAGCGATCATCCGCAATCCGGCCAATCGCTGGCAAAGGGGGATGCGCTTGGCGTGTTCTCTGCAGCCAACGCTTCCTGCGGCTGGACGCGTCCTCCACAGCAAAGTGGTTAATGTACAGTGCTACTTCATATGCAGGCATCATTTGTTCCTGTGGGGTTCGTTAAAAGATCTAAATCTTGGGCAATGCAATGAAGCTTTTTTTGAAGCCATTGAAGGGGTGGATGTTGAATATAATTAAGAGATCTGGCCGAAGCCATTTGGCCCCAGAAGGTCTCAAAGCGTAATCTGAATTAGTGGGTAAACTTCCCAGTCCTGTGTTCCTCCACAGCATGGGGGCCAAGCTAACACCTTTGAAATGCTAACGGAATGCCAATGGGCACACCAAAGACCGTTTGCACACCCTAACTAAAATGAATATCAAAAAGGAGCAAATGTGTTCTCTGACAGGATACGCAAGTAGGATTTATTGTGCTTGTTCTATGGAAAGCAACACCTAGGCACATAACTTAAATAATCAAAGGGTATCATAAAAAAATTGACTGAGAAGTGTACTGAGCATGCCTGAGAATTACAAGGCAAGTGGGTGGGCCGTGCAGCCTCTGTCCATGAAATCTGAGACTAAGAAGCAGGGTATAAATCACTGACCCAAATCCCAAAGGGCGCGCATTTTTCTGCGGTCCATGCGAAGAGGAAAATGTTGCCATATTTCAAACCCAGCCTTAGGGGGACAGATCTCTTAGCTTGTTCGTAAGTATTGGTTCTACTTTTATTTCCATTTTCTGTTTGAGCATGTAAATCTTAACTGTAATATCTTTTTATAAGCATTGTGGTTATTTTTCATCATAACAAATATAGAATTTATTAAGCTCTGCCTTTGTCTGATATAAGAACCTCGTTAACTGAAGAGACAAGATTAGAATAGCCTTGGGTTTCGCCGAACAAACTACTAAAGAGAGTTCAGTCTACCAGAATGTTTTCGGTTTTGGGATGCATAATTGAACGAAGTCTCAGGTCAGCTCCGTTTCAGATATTAGCCATACTGGATATATCTATATTAGACCTTTGGTGGCGGCATTTGAATTAAGGGAAGTGGGTGTGGGGATTGTGTGCCACGTAGTCATTATTCAGGGTCTAGTGCAGAGGGATAGTGATTTTTTTTTTAGTCATGCATCCCCTTCACCAAGTCATGAGCCCTTCTGGAGTGAAGCAATTATGTGACACTGCATTCTCCGGAGTTTTTTCCCCCTAATGTCCACTGCAGCTGTATCGGTCATGAAAGACCACTTGCTGCAGTTCTTCCAAGTTCCTGACTATAAATTATGGACAATTTCATCTGTTCCTCATCTCATTTCCAGCTTTCCTGACATATGAACCAGTTGCCCTTTGGTATTCCTTCAGACTAAGACCCTCTGGAATAACATGGTCTGCATGGTGGGCTCCTGCCCTCCATGACACACAGATGTTTGCATGATTGATTTTTCTGCATTGTTTCTATCGGAGGCTGGTAATACTCAAGCTGAAATTTAATTGAATATGATTTATAGTGCATGAATTTAAAGAACGTCCGGTTGGCATAGAAATCACTATGACCTGAATATTTTCGGCTGCAAAATATCTGCCTGCCCCATAAGCAAATGGTAGTTGTGTTGCCTAGGAACTGAAAGAGAATGCATGGAGAGAAAAAGTCAGTTTAGCTCAGAATTTAAACCACTGCCTCAGAAAAAAAAGCAGTAACAATTCCATGTAATATATAATTGGACACTTGGTCACTTTCTTGCATAGCACAATTAGCACTGCGCACAAATAGTGTGTAAAATAGACTGTTATATAAACATAATAAATAATAAGTTGAATAGGGCGTAGAGTGGTAAAATAAATTTACAAAAAAAACTATTGAGTTTACTAGATTTAGAATACTTATTCTACACACAATCCAATAGAGCACGCTGAAATTTTATTTTTAACGGTGAATAACACATTTACCATTCTCTTTGGGTTACATGCTGAGACTTAACCTACTGAAAAAAGGTGTTATTCTTTTATCGAGTACAGAAAAACAAATTACTGTATATTCAACGCAGCGGCACAGCATGGTAATGCATGCAATAAATATAACAGAATTAACAAGCCTGGTGCATATGGCAAAGATAATGTTCTTAAAGGGACACTCTGGGCAAAATTACCATTTAACCCCTTCACTGCTGAGCCATTTCACGTCTTTGTGCTGAGCTTATTTTTACTACTTTTGCTCATCATGTTTAAACGCGATTTGAAACCACGTTTTATTATATGACCCAGACATATTATATATCGTTCTTTCCGGCAGACTCCGCAGATTCATAATATATCATTGTTATAGGTATACGTCATGTCCTGCCTGTATATTATAACAAAAAATGCAATAAAATTAGCATTTTTAATCATCTACAGCGTGTAAAGTGATTTTTTCACATTTTATCACACGAGCCTTTGCGTTTATATTTTCTACGGGGTGCGCTTGTTAAAAAAATTAGAACTAGGGACTCGTTACATTTTGGGGGGGGAATTACATGATTTTTAGCAAACGCACCCCATAGAAAAAAAATCATTAGTGCACCATCATTGTTCACATTATAATTGAAATGGGAACAATATTGCTGCATTAATAGAAAACACACACAAAAAAAAACACGTTATTTTTAAAAACATATTTATTTTATTTCTATTAATTTGGTGTTAAATTTAACATGCTCAGGTTTCATATTATTTTAAAGGCCATGCTCTGGCCTTTCAAATGACTCCATGAATGACCCTCTAGCTGCCAGCTTTCTGGAGATATGGGGGTTCAAAGGAACCCACCAGCTCTACCAGGGGATTTCCTTGGGAAATCCCTGGGCATATAGGGGTTCCCCGGCTAACTGACATCATCACGCCATGTGTAATGACATCCGGTGCTGAGGGGGGACCTGGAGGTGGAGCCGCCTTCCAAGATGGCGGCCTCCACCAGAGCTAGATCGCGATCTGGCACTTAAAGTGTTAAAGACAGGCATCGCTTTACAGGGCAAACACTGCCCTTCAAAGCGGCGCCTGTCTTTTTTTGGCAGACCCTCCCGATCGGGAGGGAGAGAGATCCGAAAGGGGGGGGGGTCGCCTGAAAATGACATCAACGCGTCCGACGCAATGACGTCATTACGGCGGGGGTCTATAAAAGCGGTGTCTGACTTTGAGTAAGTCAGAACGTCACGGGACCCCGGATCAGAGAGTTGAGCATATCTCTGGCCCCCGCTGAGCGGAAGACACGTGGGGAATGTCCTCTGCATACAGCGAGAGACAATGAGGACGTTCCCCACACGTATTCTGTAGTGAAAGGGTTAGGCTAGAGTCAGACGAACGCAGTCTGAGCGCACTCTGCGTGCGTGCATAACGGACAGATGTACTGACAGAAGATACTGTAGACGCCACACGGACCGTTTTTCTTGACAGACGAAAAAAAAAAAAAAAGGGGAACTATGGGAAATAAAAATATGAAAAATGATAAAAATTTGAAAAGGATATGAAAAGCCATTGTGTGCGTCAAGGTGCTGGACGTCGCAAATACGCTGCGTCTGACATCTCACTCACACAGAACGCTACGCGGACGTGGCGCACTCTGCGCATCCGTGGTAGTGGCTTTACGTTGCCTAACTTGCGTCAGTTTGCCACGTGCGTTGTGCGTGCGCAGTTCGGTGTGCACGTACTTTGTGTGTGGGTCTCTATTGCGCATGATGCTCTGCTACGACGGACGTTAAACTGTGCGGCAACACGGACATGATCACTGCGTTTGTTTGAAAATCTCGTGACTTTCCACGCAATTTTCATATTCGCGACATGATGCGATAATGTCGCGCGACACTGTTTTGTGCGATTTTTGCAAAGCACCACCAATACAAATCACAAAATCGCAGATAGCAAATCGCAAAAAAAGGGTCATGTACGCGCGGCATGCTTCTGCGTTGCGCCACAAGATGTGAACAGCTCCATTGAAATGCATTGGAGAAGCTACATAGTGCGACGTCGCGGCAAAATCCGCGCGATAAATCGCAGTGTGAACAGGGCTTTAATGTGAAAGGCCATGTTGAGCCTGATTGAGGGCACTGGTGAGCAGCAGCTGGGAAATTCAAAGATCCTGGCTGCTGGTGGGTTGGAAGAATCTTCTCTACTTCACCCTGAGATTTCACCAGATTGGGGGAGCATCCTGATCACTTTAAAACTATAAAGTGGTCAGGATGAGTAGAGTGTCCCTCTGAATAGATGGGCAGATGCTGTTGACAGTCTGTGTTGTTTCTTTCTTTAGTGTTGCCTATGCATTAAGTCCAATAACCGTAAGGATCAGTAACATGCATTTATTTTATTCCACAGTATCCACATCTGAGTTACATTAATCATGCAAAGATTAATAACATTTTGACCACTGAAAAAAACTGAGGGCCCTGTCACCTGTTGGGAGCTAAAACGCCATCGCTAAAGGAAAGATTTAGAGCGAGTGACTAGAACTTAGCCCTTGACGACCTACTAACAGATCACCTTGTCGCCGGGAGACCATGTACAAGGTCGTTTAGCACACGCTAGGGAATCGCTAAGACTTGGGCTGAGACCCAGCAATAATGCGATTGTGTACAGGATGGAACTGTTTTTTTCCAGTGCAGAGTGCCGGGCCATACCTATCCCTCACCCTCGCAAGCTTGTATAAGTATGAACACATCCAGCAAAGAGCCCTCACACCCCTGCATTATTAAAATACTCCATGGTGGCCGTATCATCCATGTTTCGATGCACACATATATTAATTAAGGCTGATGGACATTGCATGAAAAACGCCACCCACCAGCATGTAGAATCATTACACTGCATTTAATAGGTCCAAAAGAAGGCCAGGGGAGAGACCGTAATTTCCCTGCTGCAGCATATAAATAATACCTGTTTCAGGGCAAGACGTATCCATGTGTCCCTTTAAACATGTTCCACAAGGTCACTGTAATAATCATACGCTTCCATACTATGAATAACCCCCAGCATAAAATGTTTAGAATTAGGAAATATATTAGAATTAGGATATATGTGGATAAAGGCTACTTTTATAATAGAGCCTACTGCAACAGCAGTGACATTGCTGACTAGATCCATTACTTGGTGTATGGGGCAAAGAGAACACCTGTGCTGCATTCCTTTCAATTACCTGTTAATTTTGGGCGAGGAACGTTTTTTTC
The DNA here is from genome assembly GCA_009667805.1 of Leptobrachium leishanense. NCBI lineage: Eukaryota > Metazoa > Chordata > Amphibia > Anura > Megophryidae > Leptobrachium > Leptobrachium leishanense. The sequence continues at coordinate 149,639,288 of CM019067.1, forward strand.
TGTTTTTTGGAGTTAATTGCACGATATTTTTTTGATAATATATATCATGTGAAGATGGAATAGCTATGTGCACGGCTGCCTAATCCGTGCCAAGGCACCCTACCTGGTGAGGAAGAAATTTTATTAATCAATAGGTTTTCATCAGTGCAAAGCATACATGTACATGAAGTGGTCCGGTCAGCAACACAAATTGTGAATGAAAGATTCATTTTAATAGACGAGAGGTGTGATTCATATAACAATGACACATACATCTATACAAGCATAAAACATTCAGCAGTATGGCATGAAATGGCTTTTCTCTGATATAGAATGAAATGTATTTCCTATGACGCTCAGTCAGCCCTTAAGGGCATGTTCACAAAATCCTAGACTGATATTTTTAAGTGAAGAGGAGACTGGCAAGTGATAACCTGAAGAAAGAATATTAGTATCATACTAAGACTAATGAATTAAGTTTACTGCCAATATTCATTAAATGCAATTACACGACTTGCAGTAATATTACTGGTAACAATATTCCAATGAGTAGAGATGTAACAATCACGTCGTTGAGCTCCGATTCCATTTGAAATTGGCCGATACTGCATGCCCGCTGGCCGGATTCACAGTGAACTATCGAAAGGGAATCCCAGTGTCAGGAATGGGAGTGCGATGGTGGGTGAAGTAAGCCCAGGATGCAGTGATCGTAGGAGCCACACAGGTTGCTGGGTACTGAAGGTTTATTGAAGAATAAACAAAGCAAACAGTAAATAATATGAGCACTAGCAGGCAACAGACTGTATGCAAGTTTCAGGGTTCAGCTTGGAAACAGGGGTTCGAGAGCAGGGTATACTTGAATGAGGATTCTTGGGAGCGGGGTACACTTGAAGGACGAGGATTCTTGGGAGCGGGGTACACTTGAAGGAGGGTTCTTGAGAGCGGGGTACCTTGATGAACGAGGGTTCTTGAGAGCGGGGTACCTTGGTGAACGAGGGTTCTTGAGAGCGGGGTACCTTGATGAACGAGGGTTCTTGAGAGCGGGGTACCTTGGTGAACGAGGGTTTCTTGAGAGCAGGGTACCTTGATGAACGAGGGTTCTTGAGAGCGGGGTACCTTGGTGAACGAGGGTTCTTGAGAGCAGCGTACCTTGATGAGGAGATTCTCCTTGGTAGCAGGGTTCCACTTGGGAGTATCACAAGAGGGATACAGGTACAACGGTAGGGAGCTTCAGGAACAGGTCTGCACTTCCAGGGACGTTTATGTTGAAGCCGTGATGGAAGGGTGGATCCCTCTTTTAAGCAGGCTTCATTTAGGTGAAATAGTATACACCTGTAGGTACCACAACAGAAGCTTAACAGCCAGATAGGGGAATCTGTAACCTGCATACAAACCTAGGCAGGTGAATAAGGGTTTGCCAGGGATTAGGTGCGGGCACAGGCTTGATTCATGACACCCAGAGCCTCTGCATTGACTTGTGGTGTCTTCCCTGCCTCTGCCATGACCTGTACGCAGGGAAGATGCGAGTCAATGCAGGGGCTCTGGGGTTCCAGTTGGGCAGCAAGTCTCCAAGCCTCCCTGTATTTCTCATACTCGGGCAACGGATCCGCTTTAATAAAGCTGATCCCCGAAATATGGAGAAATCCAGTCCCAATCCTAGGGTTTGGATCAGGATATCCTTACCAATGCATTGTAAGTTTTGCAGTAACACAAATTTCTATCACAAAGATACAGTGGGACAATATAATGGGAGTGTCATTGTAGCAGTGGCAATATTAGATAACATATCCCACTGGTCCAGCACACGAGAAATGTTTCCACGATTTTGTCTTTGAAAAATCATTGAACCGCTTTTTTCTTTAAAAAAAAGAACAAATGCAAGAATAGCAAGCAACTTGCAAACACTTACCCTTCACTCTAGTTGTGCACTTCTGCTTACAAAGCAGAGAACGTACAAAAATATCTTCTAGTAATTAGACATGTACAATTGTTTTTGGAGGAATTAAAGGAACACTGTGGGCACTGTGACCACTAACGAATGTGTTGTGTGCTTATTAAATTACTATATCCTGTGAGTGCAACAAGCGTGGCCCACATTTGCTTGACACTAAGTAGTGTCTCATTTTGCGCCTCTGTTCTTTACTATTTTACTTGATTGCTGATGTATTCGGAGTAGACATTGAGAAGCGTTAAGAGACTAAAAGATATTAATCAGGAGTGTATTCAACATAGTTTTTATTTACGGTGATCATTCAATGTAATTTGAGTGGCCACAAAGACTTGATTGACCTCCCACTTCTAGAGTTTAGCTCCACCCAGGAATCCAGATCACTGCACATATATAAGCTTCATGATGAGTTACCAGAAACAGGACTCTGTTTAGGACTACGCTCCAACCAATGGCTGCCATTGAGAGCTGCTGGATTGGCTGCAGGGGTGTAACTACTAGGGATGCAGAGGGTGCCACTGCACCCGGGTCCTTCAGTCCGGGGGCACCACACTCACCTGCCTGGGCGCTTGCCTATATTTTATATATATAATTCCTTTTTATATTTATTTTATATTTATTTGTGAGTTTTACTTTGGAGCTCTGTGATACGCTCATACACACCACATATTACTGTGAGTTTTGTTGCTGTGGAACTCTGATTTGCACTGATACACACTGCACTTTACTGAGTTTTATTGCTGTGGAGCTCTGTGGTACGCTCATACACCCCACACATTGCTGTGAGTTAGTTTTATTTCTGTGGAGCTCTGTGATACTATCATACACAGCGCACATTACTGTAAGATTTATTGCTGTAGAGCTCTGATACGTTCATACACAGCGCACATTACTGTGAGATTTATTGCTGTGAAACTCGGATACGTTCATACACAACGCATATTACTGTGAGGTTTATTGCTGTGGAGCTCTGTGAGATACAAATAGTGCACATTACTTTAAAAAAATGGGATGGATTGAAGAGGTCATAGTGGAACTTGAAAAAAATGGGACATGTTGTCTGGAGTCAACATTGTGGACCTGGAGGGGACCAATGCATGTTGACGGGAGGGGGGACAAAATGTTTTTGCCTGGAGAAGCAGTCATGGCTCCTGCACCTGGGCCTTGAGGTTTCTAATTATGCCTCTGATTGGCTGGACCTTTCTTTGAGCATCCTGTCCATCCGTTGTCATATGACAGCTGCAGCTTCAAGGAGGCTGGCAGCAGGTCAGGTCTGTACCAGCTCTGATGGAGTCTATCGCGGCAATGAAGATGTGTTTATACAATAGGATTTTAAAATGCGAGGGTTGGTTGCAGAGAGTGTCAGGAGGGGGTTCTTGTTCAACCCCACCATTTTTCCCTTTTTCCATTTTACCTATAGAGGATCCCTTTATAATTTGTTTGAATTTTGGACGATTTGTCAGAATCTCTAGTCATTGAAAAAAACACCTCAATTAATTAAAAAATTATTTGAACTGAATAGTGAGATTCATGTCAGTGCACCCACAATTACAATTTGTAGATACATTACATTAAATTAAATCAAAATGAGAGCGTATGGGCTGTGTGGAACATCTGAGGTGCCAACAATAGACTCAGGGATCTAATATGTAATCTCAAAATCAGGAGTTAAAAAAAAAACCACATTCAGAAAATGATGAAAAACTACTAGTGGGTAGGGCCGGATTTATAACTAGCATGTGCATACAGGCATCTGCCACAAGGGGGCACCTTGCTCTGTATAAAAATATATATATTTTTCACAATCATTTAGACCACTGTATCTTTGGAGCTCTAAGGGCTAGAAGGAAATATGCAGAATCATTGGAAAGAGCAGAGTATGGCCTTTCCAGTGATGACAACTATAACCATAACTTAGATTTAAGTAAAAAAAATATATAAAAATGCTTCTCTTTTTTTTAACGCAGCACTATTATACAGTTTACAATTATAAAGTGAACAGTGATGCTGCTGTAACTCACCTTCTCATTTCCCACAGTACCAGCAAGTGTGGAGCTGATGATGCAACACATTGTTTCATCGACAAGCCTAGACCGTGGCAATGCAGTGAGCAGAGTCAGGGGGACTTTGGAACCTGCATCTCTGAATTGTACACCGCATAAGGTTAAGTGAGGTGTCATTGGAAGTTCTGAGTCTGGTCTTTACAATGATACCAAACATAACCATGTAATGTGTAAAAATTCAAAATGGAAAAAGTAAATGCAAAATGTATCTTTTTCTCTGTACGGTAGAGGCAATATATGCATTTACATATAAAACAATACCACTGCACTAATTCAACTAAGGCGACAGATTCTGCCCCTTTTATGGATTTGAGCGCAGAGACGAACCGTTTCAGTTTTTTTAAAAATTTTTTTAGTTTGCTCCAAAACAAAAATTTAAAAAGATATTTTGGCGCGTTTCTATTTTATTGTTTGAGGGTGAGGCGCTCCACATTTCCAGGCTCCTGAGATGCAAATCCGGCGCCGCTACTGGGTAAAGTAGATTGGTATTCTACACTACACAAAGCTGAATTTAAAATTAAATCGGAATGCATACTATGTGGGGAGGAATTCCTCCAAGAAAATTTTGATAACAAGGAAATATTGGTTTATCATATCAAACAAGTACTCAAGTGCACAGATTTGTAGAATTATTTTTGATATAATAAGCAGCTAACACACAGGAGCGTTGGAAAGACTGATGATTAGAAACTGATGACGGAAGCTCAGTTCATTTAGCAAGTACAATATGCCAGGCATCCCTCCTGACAATTCCCTGGGCCTACAAGTCTGCCTCATAAATCAGGGCCTGCTACTTAACACCTTGTACTGTTTTACGGTCTCCTCCCTCTCTCGGAAAAAAAATTAATTTGAAGGGTTTTCAACAGTTTCACACGGATAGCAGATAGAACTGACTGCGCGCAGGCCACCACGACAAATTGACCTAATGTCAACCCAGGCATGTCAGTAAGATGGAAATAATTGTGGATCACTCTATGCTATCCTTATCACGGCTTCGACAATTAATGTCAGCTTTGGCTCCCACGGGGGACTGAGCCACATCTGTGGTCCTGGGTTTAAGATGGGATTGGTAGTATACATGTAAATGTGATATAAATCTAACTTGATTATATGTATGAGCCGAGTTGGGGAATTAGAAAGACATATTGATGTATGACAATTGTTTAGCTATTCCACACAAGCAGCTGTCAACAATTACGTGCTTGTAGAAAGGAACCTTTTGTCCTCAGATCAACAAAGACTGGAATGCACTGTTTTGCCTGCAAGCTAGTGAGTAATAATCATTAAATGGTTAATATATATATATATATATATATATATTAGTATCTGATTAACATGAACAGGAAAATCAGTTAAACATGCGTATTGCTTTCCCCCCCTCTTCGGTGTGATAGTCTGGTTTTGAGTTATTGAAGGTATGTAGCAATGGATGCACTGCATGTAGGCTGTGGGCGCAGGCCATATGGTCTGGCTCAAGCTATTAGCAAGCATTGCACAGTATTATTCTTTATTATGAAATATTTTTAGGGTCTGGAGGAAGTTGTCTTTACCAATTTGCGGTTTCTGATGGTTGAACTGAAGCAAGATTCGTGATGCTTGGGTTCAGCTTGTGCTTTAACCTTGCTTTGAATTTCAGGGGTTCTTCTTTTCATTATATCTTTTGTCTTTATTTTAAGATGTCCTATGCTCTAGGTAATAATTCTTATGTAACTACGTGGGTAGGATCTCCCAGTACAAACCATTCTGAGCTCAAATAACGCACATGCATACAAAGGTTACAGAAAGGGACACAGATATTGGCAAGGAAGGTTGCCAATAGAAGATGCATAAAGGGTAGCTCTGCTAAATCCAATTCCCAATTTTCCATATTTATTTAGTCTCTGGGTTCTAGCTGTACTTGTTTGGGTCTGGAAAAAAGAAAAAGGCAGCATGGTAGAACAGAAGTGCCATTTTCATGTCTGGGGAGCCGGATATTCCTATCCAAAGTGAAATTGACCACTTTCATTAAGCCCTTTTCAACCGCATGTCCGCTGTTAAGTGGCGTAGCGTGGGGGGGCCTCGGCGGCGGTCACAATTTTCTTAAGGGAGCAAAATTTCAAAAGAAATTTGAACCACTAATATTTTCCAGCAGGGATCAGCGAGGTGTCTGCTCACGGACACTGGCGTCTGTGAGAGGCCCTTGCACGGGCAGCCTCCAGTTTTGCGGCGCCGGTGGTAACTTAGCACTCAGCGTCCAGAAGGGAGGACCAGGACAGAAAATTCTGGTTGTGTCCCGACTCCTCCTTAATGCGGACATGAGTCACGTGAAGAAGCGCAGCATTATCTTAAAGAACACCCTGTACCACACTTGTCAGCCCCCCCTTGAAGCCCTGTGCCAGCCCCCCGCCGCTGGCAGCTCTGCAGCCATTGAACAGGAGGGAGGGAGGCTCCTGCCCTGCAGCACATTTAAAATCCCTTCTCCACTAAGCCCCCTAGACAGCTCCCCCACCCAGGCCACCAGCAACTTCACGCAGGTAGGCAACACTGTGACACCAGAGCACTGTGACCAACACACAGTGAGGGCGTACTGGGGGTACGGGGAGAGGGTGACTGGAGGTTCAGGGATATATTGACTGGGGGTACTGGGAGAGAGTGACTGGAGGTACTTTGAGAGAGTGAGTGACTGGGGGTACTGGGAGAGAAAGAGTGACTGGGGTACTTGAGGGATAGAGTGACTGGGGGTACTGGGAGAGGGTGACTGGGTATAGTATGAGAGTGGAACTATGTTAGGGTATACTGGGACAGGGTGACTGGTAGCAGTGGCGTAGCGTGGGGGCATGTGTGTGTTTAATTTTTTTATTAGATCAGTATTTTGTTAATATACATGTGCTTGTGGGGTAAGGGGGTCAATACTCTACTGGTAGAAGGGAATCAGGGTGTGTTACAGTGTCCACAGGTTGGGGGGCACACAATTATTTCCTTGCCCCGGGCGCTGACAACCCATGCTACTCCGCTGCCTCTGATACATCGTAATTGAAATAGAAACTGTCGGTCCACTGTTTTTCCAGTGATAAAATGAGAACCATCCATGTTTCACCTCTGGGTTCAACTGATGCACTGAACACTGTCCATGAGTCTAGCATAGAAGCTTGGTACTGCCCTACTTTGCATGATGGCAGGGTGTCCAAGCTGGATTGTAAAATGATCACCATAAAAATTTATAAAAACTAAAAAGGCCAACATCCTTCTGTGGGGAGTAAAAGTAATCAGGTGTTGAATATTTCACACAGATTTTACAGTCAGTCAAAAATAGGAGTGAATGGGAATTGAGGGAACTGATGTTTATTCATACATGTCATGGACTAGGTGGCCAGAAGCTGACCAACAGACGTCTCTGCTAATGCTTACTGTGGAATTCTATATTCTGCGAAGTGACCAATTGTCCATATAAGAATTTTAGTAGTAATCAGAAGTGGATTAGTTTGCACAACTTTTAGTATTTACGTTACTGGGTTCTATGCAATGAGGGCAGACCATCTCTGATTGAGATACCATGGCCACCTCCATTTCTGCCTGCATGCAAAGACTTCTTGTCACAGCGGTTACCATCATTCTGTCTTGACACTCTGTCTTTGGAGGAAGTCATTATGAATAAACCATAAAATTTTTTTATAATTCTCGTCTGCAAGTATTTTTACATCGCGCACTGATGTACATTTTTAACCGGCAATCTCACAGCGAGCCATTACCCAGAAAACACAAATGTACACAAGAAAGAGAGATAATGTACCCATTATTCCTGGAAATTCCATTCTTCCCATCATGTGTTTTAAAGGTGCAAAATCAAGATGTTGGGACGCAATATATATGACGAACTATTACCTTAAGATATAAGGCTGTATTTTAACCCTGTATTTTAACCCTGTTATAAATTTATACCAGTAAGGCCGGGTGCACACGAGCGCACTTAGTGTGCCCGTCGCAGCTATGTGATGCTGTGACTGGGCCGGTCACACGCTTGTGCGTTGCACCTAGAGATCCTCCCCGTCGATTCACTAGGATGCACGTCAGCAGGGCTTCAAAACGCGATCCTCCATAGGAGTAGCACGCTTTGCAGCACTGGGGGGGGGGCAGGCAGGCGTCGAGTGGAAGGAACGTCCTCTCTCACGGACGTTCCTTGCACTCTGAGTGCGCTCGTGTGCACCCGACCTAAAGTTTATACTTCTATTTAGTTAACTATGTTACCCATTTGATAAGGTGTTATATTCTACTATACATGGTCCACACACATATTTAGTAGTTGACTTTCTTGCTCCATATTTTCAGTGTTTCTGACTTATTAGCCAGGCCACCTTGTCTCAGTTTTCTAGCATTAACAAGAGCTATTGTAATCTTCCCAGAGCCAATATAGTCTATGGAGTTCCTAGGTTTACAACAGATCCAGTAAACTCTTACCGCTGGGTGGATTGTGCCCAGCAGGGGCCATTAGCGCCAGCTAGTATACCCCACTTGCCGTCTGCTGCGGCAGGCCCCTCTGGCCTGCCTATACAGCCGAGCGTGTCATTGTTAGCAGCCTGAGCTCAGGCTGCCCTGTGGAGGCAAATGACGCGCGCCAACCGGTGAGCGGAGCTATCACGTTCCATAGACGCCAGTGGAGTGTGCTATGCTGCCCCACGGCATTCAGTCCCACTTGCTGCAGGGACAGCATAGTACACCCAGCGGCGGTAAGAAGTTACCTTTACACCAGGTTTGGAATACAGGCCCATTATAAGTAGGCAAATATGAAAAACAAGTTTCTTGTATTTCCTCTTATAAGTTCTTTATTGCCCAAAATTAACTATGACAACAAATCAAATTTAGCAAGTAAAGGATTTATAGGGAATCCCCAAGTAAGTCTTGGTGATTTATAAATAATGTAGCAGTGACACACTGCTCTTTATCCCCGATGTATACACCAGGGGGTCTGCCACATATTACAGACACACATCCCTGAACACATCACAGAATCTTTTCCAGTAATAAGTCAAATATATATTCTGGGTCATTCAGCTGTGATACAATTGGGAATTCACGCCAAACATGAATAGGAGATTTCCGTATATTCTTTACTGAATAATTGATTGAAAGACCACCTTAAAGAAAAAAAAATAGTCGCGCATGCAGGGATTTTTTTTTATTTATAAACAAAAGCCTGGACGTGAATTTAATCTGTTATGCTTTTTTTTGTCCTCACGGAAGAAATTAAAATCTAAATAAACAGGCTGTGAAGCCGGTACTATTAGGCTTGGTTTAATCTGAGTGTGATTAATTCAGTGTCAGCTAAAAATTGATTGAGCCAGCTGTATCATATCCATTCTGCCGCACTAGCCAGTCCTTTCAATTTCGCCTTCCCCTCCCTTTTCTTTTTCTCATAAAATAACATCCTCTGTGAATAAACCTTCAGGAGAGTTAATTGTCACATACATGGGTTTAATCACATTGTCCAGTGTGTTTGGGGTCTTGCCTGCAGCCATCCGTGACTAATTGTGCTGGTAATTTTTCAATCATTAGCAGCAGCACATATGCTCCCAAGGAATCCCAAGACACTCACTAAAACCCTTGAGGCGAGAAGTATGCCTGGTTCAATAAAAGACCACCATACAGCCCCATGGACCTTTAACATGGACACGTTCCGTTTGATGACTTCATTAATATACATTTATGAGTTTTTCACACCCCTTTGAGGTTTGCCCAATTTTTTTTTTTCTTTTAACCAGTTTATTGGTTAAAATGAATGCATAAACAGAAAGGACACACATATGGGCCAAACCTCCACCTGGGACATCTATTACCACAGATTTTTCTGCATTCTGCTTGTTTTTCATTAAATCTCTGCTGTGTCCCTGCGCTTCTGCGAGTGGCCTTTCTTTGAAATTCATCTGTATTAAAATCTCTATGGCAACCGTAGGAACTCATCTGCCGCACTGTACCGCAGTCCCTGTAGCTGGATTCGAATCACCTCCATGTCAGACGGGTCAGGTTGTATGTGCTGGTGGGACAAAACCTTGCCTGAGGGAATCCGTTAACTGATTGAAGTCCTGCTCTAATCACCTCATATTACCAGTGAACAAGATCACATAAGAAATGTGTTTTTTTACGTTTCAGGAATTAAAGAGGCAGATTGATACTTTGTAATAGTAAAGTGAAATATAAATTCTATCCATGTATCCAAATGGTATACAAACTCTTAGCATTGGAATTTCCCTTCTGGAGTTTATAAACATTATAGAAACCTGACATGTAGATCTAAAGACTATAGTGTCTATTCACGAAGGACAGAAATTGCATGCAATTTCTGTGCTTTGCGTTTTGGCACATTTCGTCTCAATCTGGCGATTCCATTTGGCCGAACATATGGTGAATTCACTATTTAGTGAACGGTCACCGTGTCTTCCCAAAATAGGAGTCACCAAACCAGTTATTGGACTTTGACGAAAACCGACGAATTGACATCGGCAAATTCCATTGAATTGAAGAAGAAAAAAAGTTGAAAAGAAAAAAAGAGGAAGTCTCCTATTCTCCTCATTGGAGTTTAAATTAATTTATTTATAAAGTATTTTACCAGGAAGGATACATTGAGATTTCTCTCGTTTTCAAGTATGTCCTGGGTTCAAGAACATTGTATTTCTGTAACAACTGTAACACTTCAAAGTAATACAATGCAAGATATATACAGATTAACAGAAAATAAATATGTAGGAAATAGTCATTATGTTACATGTTTACAGGTGCATTCTGTATTGAGGTATGTTAGTAAGGAGCTCTTGAGTGACTTAAGACTGGGGGAAGATTTGATGGTGTCTGGGAGGTTATTCCATAACTGCGGTGCTCTGTAGGAAAATTAGGACCGAGCCACTGTCTTTTTGTATAGTGGTATTGCAAGTAAAGTGCTGGTCCTGGATCAGAGGTTATAGGATGAGGGAGCTGCTGGGGGAAGCAGTCTATTCAGATAGGGTGGTAGCTTCCCAGAAAAGCTCTTAAACACCAGGCTGGAAAGGTGAAGGGTGCGTTTAGACTCAAGTGATGGCCAGTTTAGCTCTTTCAACATGTCACAATGGTGGGTCATGTAGTTACATTGTAATGCAAAGTGGCAGAATGAGTTATACAATGTAGTAAGTTTCTGAAGGTGTGTTTGTGGGGCGGCTGCATACACTACATCTCCGTAATCAATAGCCGGCATAAGCATTTGTTGTACAATCTGCTTTCTTACCGCGGGGCTCAGGCAGGATTTGTTTCTGTACAGGGCACCTAGTTTGGGGTAAAGTTTAGATGAGAGTTTTTCGATGTGGGGGCCAAATCATTAAACATTTAGTGAAAATGTGTCCAAATAATAAAAAAGGTCCTTTAAATATTTTTTTAAAAAAATGTCTGTTACAAAATAAAAAAATACAAGAAATTCAAAAAGGTCTACTTAAAAATAAAAAAACATTTCTTGCCAAAAATAAAAATAATTAACGTTTTTTTTTATATTAAAACCTATGGGATTTGCCGGTTTAAAGCTGTTGAATTGAACCACCGAAACCTAGGGCATTTCACTGGAATTTCAATGCAGTTTGCTTTCTGTGAATAGAAGACACTATAGTTTTCTATGGGACAATTTCAGTGCTGCCAAACACCGAGGAATTGCACCGAATTCAAGTCACCAGTATTTGGTGCACAGCTTAATGAATAGACGAATTGACCTGAAACTGCACCAAACGGTGAAATTTACCGTTTGGTGCAATTCAGTGCCAATTCGGAGGTTAGCGAATAATCCCTTATGTCTTTCTGGGAACAGGAGAATTTGTGTCATAAAATGGTTTATTAACTCCATATAAACTTTTATTAATATCAAGCAATTTTAGTATTGATGTGTATGTTGTTGTAGCCACACCAGCAATTAGAATGGTTTATAAGACATTATTATAAGTTTTTGTGAAATGTTCCTGTGTGTTGCTCCATCACAATGAAGGTAAAGCATAATATGGAAATAGATAAAATGAAGATATAAGGCACAGAGAATAGAGAGAAAAGGATTAGGATTCAGCAGACAAATATTTAGCACATATACAGTTAACTCATAGTCCTGGCCCGCTGCAGCCCATGACAGCCATGGGCTGCAGGGAAGGGAGGCAGGCTGGAGGAGGGCCAGAAAGCCATGGGGCTGCTGTGCCACCCTGCGGTGTTTAAGCCCACTTGCTGCCTGGACGAGCCGCTGTTTTAAGGGAGTAAGGATTACCTTGTAGAAGCACACGCTGAACCCTGCAATCACTGAGCAAGAAATAATATCACCTATGCTGTGCTTCAGATATCTAGCGAGCCTGACCTGTTACAGGTATCTGAGGACTAGGGTTGGGAACCACTGGTTTAGACAGTTTGCGGCTGTAACCTTGAAGCCTGTTCCTGCAGAAGTCCTGTATACTGACTCCTGTGATCTGGCTCTCTCAATAAACTCCATTCAGAAAAAACAGTTAACACCAAGTGCAAGTCTGCTGTTGTTCTCATCACTGTTAACTTGGCTTACTGCATAGGGAAATATAGGCCAATACTCCAGATTCACCTGACATTTTCCTATGTGGTTAGCGGAGCTTGTCAGCCCGGCTTTGGCTTTAACTGATTGGAGGCCAGAGTGCTCTGCATTTACTAACTTTGTACTCTAAAATCGGAAGAAAAATAACTGAATCGTTTAATAATTTGTATTGTACGTTCAGATGAGTGCATTACTGTTACTCTTAATAAAAATATATGTATTAGTGCAAGGAGTATCTACTAGAAGCATTTTTACAAGCTATAGCGAAAATAATTTGCATAATGTTTTTGATTTAAAAAGGAATACCGTAATGTGTTAAAAGCGCCATTTATTCAATTGCAAAAAAATCTTTATATATAACTACCAATACTCCGTGCTGTAATGATGATGCAAACATTGCACAGACTCCCAAATCAATGTATAGAATTAGAAGAAAACTTACAAAAAAAATCTCAAAGCGCACCATGGTCTAAGGCTAAGGTCAGACGAAAGCAGTTTTAACGTGCGTTTAGCCGCACGAAATCACAGCCGTGCTAGCAGCAAATGACGTCCAATGCCGGGGAACATACGACGAACAGCCGCACGAAAGTTCGTCCGGGCAACGCAAGTGGCAAACGAACGCATTTTTTCGAGAACATCAAACCGCTACTACTGACGTACAGAGTGCGCTGCGGTCGCATAGCGGCGTGTTTGCGTGATTGGGAGACGTCAGACGCTGCACACGTCCGGCCAACATAACGTCCAGACGCAAAAAGGGTTTTATTGATGATCCGTACAAAATCACGGACGAAAATGCGCATCGTATGACCGCTATCGCGTATTCCGTGAAAAAATACATCCATTCGTTCGAACGCACTTTTTCACGGACAACGTGAAAAATGCGTTCGTCTGACCCTAGCCTTACTCTGCACCTTACACTGTGATCAATTATGTATAATTATTTTTATCTAGTGTACATGCACATCCAACAGTGAAACGGAAAAAGGAGGGAATACTTATTTGCACATCTGTAGCCGTCCCCAAATCATCCATAAAAAAAGAACAAAAAACGAGGAACAAGGAAACTAATTGTGCAGCATACAAATCCACAATCCAGAAAAATCCTTCCCTCTCCCTGAAATAACACTCACTTTTTCATGAGCCTATAAGCAACGGCTCAATAACGCTCGCATGAGGTAAAAAAAAGTAGCAACACTCATTTCTTATATATACAGGGGTAGAAAAGTGGATAGCAAATAACAAACTTTTTCTAAATACTGACAAAACGGTTACAATGCTCTTTGGAACAAAACCTAAACTACACAAATTGCAAACACCCCATCTATGTGTTGGGACAAAATCAAACGGCACACTGACCACAGTCACCTCTCTCAATACCTAGGTATGTGGTTAGACCCTAATCTATCTTTTGGCCCCCACATCGAAAAACTCTCATCTAAACTTTACCCCAAACTAGGTGCCCTGTACAGAAACAAATCCTGCCTGAGCCCTGCGGTAAGAAAGCAGATTGTACAACAAATGCTTATGCCAGCCATTGAATACGGAGATGTAGTGTATGCAGCCGCCCCGCAAACACACCTCCAGAAACTTACTACATTGTATAACTCATTCTGTCGCCTTGTGCTACAATGTAACTACATGACCCACCATTGTGACATGTTAAAAGAACTAAACTGGCCATCGCTGGACTCTAGACGCACCCTTCACCTTTCCAACCTGGTGTTTAAGAGCTTTTCTGGGAAGCTACCACCCTACCTGAATATGCTGCTTCCCCCAGCAGTTCCCTCATCCTATAACCTCAGATCCAGGACCAGCACCTTACTTGCAATACCGCAATACAAAAAGAAAATGGCTCGATCCGCATTTTCCTACAGAGCACCGCAAATATGGAATAACCTCCCAGACGCCGTCAAATCTTCCCCCAGTCTAAAGTCCCTCAAGAGCTCCCTATTAGCATACCTCAATACAAAATGCACCTGTAAACATGTAACATAATGACTACATTTCCTCCATATTTATTTTTCTGTTAATCTGTATATTTGGTCCTGGGTTAATATCTTGCATTTTACGATTTTGTATTTCTGTAACCACTCAATGTTCTCGAACCCAGGACATACTTGAAAACGAGAGAAATCTCAATGTATCCTTCCTGGTAAAATCCTTTATAAATAAATAAATAAATAAATAAATAAATATGGAGACTAAAAAAAGAATCCTCTCATAGTGCATATTAATATATTCATATACATTTCATGACACAAGTGTAAGAGAACCTTACTCATATTATACGGAGCCCTCCTTGGCTCTCTTCTCAGCGCATGTGACACTTGGTGGTGTCAGACCTTCTTCAGGGACACTTCTATTCCTTGTTTATTCCCAAAAGTTTCTCCAAATCCCATAAGGGAAGAGGAAAATAAAGCAAATGGGAAGTGGGAATCAATATGAATATAAAAAGAGAGGCTACACTCACTCCTTTCAATAAGCCAGTTATTAAGTCAAAAGCGTTTCACCCAGGCAGGCTTCTTCAGTTGGAAAAAAAATGTTTTTGATTTAGGCCCCATTCACACCTGGGCGTTTTACAGTGCGTTCCTGTGTGCTGTAAAACGCCTAAACATGGAAATCCCATGATTTCCTATGGGGCCTGTTCACACCGGGCGTTTTACATTGCATAGGAACGCGCTGTAAAACATCCTACGCCCAAAGTACAGGAGCTTCTTTGGGGCGTATTGCAGCGCATTCACGGCCATAGACTGCAGTTTTTTACGTTTGCGCTATACACGCGTCAAAAAACGTGCGTATTACGCGTGTCAAAAAACGCGCAAGTGTGAACCCAGCCTTAATAAATCAGTTATTGTCTTCTTTGACAACACACAATAAACCAATGTAAACCCCCACTGAAGGCTGTTGTCTAACAAAGGAGTCAAAACAAACTCAGAAGGTGATATTAAAGCACTGACAGAAAACAGCAACCACCCAGTATTGTGTTAGGCAAGGTACGAACCTTATTAGCAGGTTTCTCCTTAGCGTCCCCGTTTTAGCGTGATATTACGGTGCAGGCGCTAATCCAGCAGCCTAACCTGTAACGCGGCGCTAAACTTCGGGATGCTTGCGGCAACACTAAGCGCCTCCGCAAGCATCCCCTCCATGGAGTCCATAGGACTCAATCGAGGCTTCAGCTGTCGGTCACATGACCTGCAGGATCTTGCATCGCGAGATCCGGCAGGTCGGCAGAGTGATTTGCAGAGGCAGACTGGGGGGAATTTTTTCCTCCAGTCTCCCTCTGCTCCCGGCAGCCAGAAGAGGTGGATCGAGCCACGGTTCTCACCGCGGGATGAGAGGTGAGTATCTGAATTTTGCTGGTTTTTGTAGCTGGCGTTGAATGATTCCGCAGAAGCAGAATCAGTTAGCACCTGGTCCTAGCTGAGATTAACGTTTGCGTTAACTGCAACGGAGCGTTAATTAGTGTTAGGATTTTGTAATCCTAACGCGAACACTTTGCGCTCCCCATGTTAAGGATAGGGAGCGCAAAGTACAGTAACCTCACGCTGAAAAGCGCAGCTCCGAATCGCTGACGGGTTTTTTAATGTAATCTGGTCCGTCTGCGCTAGGGCAACCAAAGCTAACGTTAACGCTCACACAGCTGAGCTCTAACGTTAGCGTTATGTATGTAATATTGCCCGTAGTCTGGAACTCTCGAAGTTGCCAGTCAATCCTCTCGATCAGTGTTTCTCAACCCTGTCCTCAAGTACCCCTAACAGGCCAGGTTTTCCAGATATCTGAAGCACAGCACATGTGATATGATTTGCTGCTCAGTGATTGCAGGATTCAGTCTGCATTTCCCCAAGGTGATCATTAAAACCTGGCTGCTAGTGGTAATTGAGGACAGGGTTAAGCACCACAGCTCTAAATCAAGGGATGCTCAACCTTGGTCCTTCAGCAATAATCAGCAACAGTGCCTTGAGAGAAATGTAGCTCTAAAGCATCTGGAGGGACAAGGTTGCATGCTCCTGCACCAGATAGAGATAACAGTCCATCGAAAGAAAGGTCTAGGTTTTCCTGAAGAGAACCATATATTTACATATTTCCTGAGATCCAACTTCACTCAGAAGACATGTCAGTAATTCAATAAATCATAAGTTTAATTGCTCTGTTTATTCATCATGTAGCACATGTGAGTCATTTCACAATTTACACTACAATTTTTAAGTGTTATTACACGCTTTTAGCAACAAAGACACCTACAGTGATATCAAGTGAAAACGATAATATCGTCTGCAAGGCTGATTTTAAATAACAAATAGCTCTGTGCAAACAACATTTTGCTTTTGCTCACAAGAACGTGTTTGTCATTTTACAAAACAAATATGACTGCCACGTGCCACCTCCATAAAATACAAGATTTTATTACACAAAATCCAATATATCTTCACTTGCAAAGTAATCCCAAAAATATTCCTGCTACTGAAGCATTCCAACCTATGGAATATATTGAATGTTCAAAGGACGTAAACCAAATAACATTTAAGGGAGAATCTTGCAGTGTTTAATAATATCCTAACAATATTCCACCTACTGATCAACTGGATCATGACTTCCCTTTGAATCCCTAAACAAACACGTACAAAACAATGGATTTTTGACCATTTTATGTAACAGTTTGTGCAGCCAATTCTTCTACAGCAG
This sequence comes from Leptobrachium leishanense, assembly GCA_009667805.1. Taxonomy (NCBI): domain Eukaryota; kingdom Metazoa; phylum Chordata; class Amphibia; order Anura; family Megophryidae; genus Leptobrachium; species Leptobrachium leishanense. The sequence continues at coordinate 149,656,488 of CM019067.1, forward strand.
AGACATCTGTCTTCCTGAATCACTGTCAGTTTATCTCTATGCTGGTTTCTGTCTTCATTCAAGCACAGCAGCACACACAATGTCTCACTAGAATCTTCCTCAATCACACCCTACCCCAGCCCACAAAGTGGCAACAAGTTCTGTAGGGCTGTACAATGGGTGAGACACAGCAGCAAAAATACATGCGCGTTAAATAAACAGAAAAGTAGGAGCTGCGGAACTTGCGTACATAAAGTGCGCGAGTCCTGTAGTGGTGCGCAGTTTGCAGTTCCTACACTAGGCAAGTTGGGTAGGAGCGCAAATTTCATTGAAAAGCTGGTTCGGAAGTCCCTGAGTCGAAGAGGAGGAGCAGCGCGTGGCGAGGGACAAAAGTCAGAAAAATCACCCAAATAAAGAAAAAAAATTGTAGAAGATAATTGAGCAGAGGTTGTTAGCAACCTCTGCTCAATTATTAAGGTCGAAAAAGTGAACTCTATTTTTTTTATTAGAATGTGCCTTTAACTGAAGTAGTTGACTCTGCACCAAGCAAAAAGTCATTGCATGCTGAATGCTGCTTAATTCCCTCACTCCTGCTCAACACCTTTACCAAGTGGTTTTCCATGTGCATCCAGTGGATTTAATAGAAAACCACTTTTCATTGTAGACACTTTAAAAATATATGCACTGTTCCTACATACATCGTAGAGACAGTAAGATAATTTGACAGGTAGAGTTCTCCCCTCCGCAGTCCAAAAATCATCACTAAGGGTGAGAAAAAAACAGGACTCCAAGCAGTTCAAACAGATATAGCACCTCAACAGACATGTCAGAGGTGCTGACAATTTGGGGGCACATTATGTAGTCCATTTGTAGAAGGATTTTGCTAGCATTAAAATAAATTAATTTGCATTCCTTTAGAATATGGCCAGATTGTGTTTACAAGATGCTGGGCTCCTGCCGGGAGTTTTTGCAGGTCGGGTATACTCAATCATGGTAATAAAGAGGCAAAGAAAATAGATCAACTGTGTGTAGAAATAAAATGTGTCATTTTAGCTGATAAACATTTTATTTTGTTTGCATTTATTAAAGCAGGCATTAAGGACCACCAGTCTTACGTTAAAAAGGACATTAAAAGGCACAATAACAATGTACGTTCCCTCGTCCCTGTCCCCTACACACAACCAATTTAGTGGCTTACAACTCAAGCAATTTATTAAGATTATCAAACTATAAGCCCGCCCTCTCCCTGGGAGGATGAACCATGATTTAATACTTCCTCCTTTGCTCGTACAAACTTTGGTACAAGAAAACATATTGGACTTCAAATAATCCAGGCAAATCCAAATATTTCTGGAGCAATTGAATTTGTGCATCTCTCTGTGTGATTTCTTTAAAAGCTTGGTAGGACACACAGGGCCGGATTTATAATTAAGCAAAGTAGGCACGTGCCTACCACAGGGGGGTGCCTTTCTCTGTAAAAAAAAAAAAATATAATAAAAGTCTACTATTTAAAATCATTTGGACCCCTATCTCTGGACCCATAACTGCCAGAGGGTCATATGAGACATCGTTGGAAAGGCCAGGATATGGCTGATCCAAAGATATTATAAACAATTAAAATAAATAAAGTACAAATAATTATTTTTATAATTGCTGGTCACATTTCAATTATAAAGTTAACAGTGATCCTGCACTAACTCACCTTCTCATTACCATATAAACAGCAAGTGTGGAGGTGATGGCTAAACGCATTATTAGGCAAAACCTAAACTGCCGCACTGCAGTAAGGAGAGGCCTTTGGATCCCTGCATCTCTGAATCTTACACTGCCCAAGGTCACGTGAAGTGCAAAACAGAAAGGCCAGATCCTTGCATTTCCAATGATGCCAAATATGATCATGTAATGTGTAAAAATAAATAAAATGGTTAGAGGTAGGCTTAGAAATTTGGGTTAGGTTACTATTCGTGCTGGTTTTAGGCTTAGCGTTAACCCTAGTCCTAATATTCTGCTTCATTTTTGCTTGACTTTAAGGCAACAGATTCTGCCCCTTCTTTTGATGCAAGTGCAGCAATAAACGGTTTTTCAGTTTTTTTTAAAAAAAGTATATGTTTTGTTTCCCACATTTCTCCAAAGCAAGAAATTAAAAAATATTTCCCCCAGTTTTGGCACTTTTCTTTGGGGGGGGGGGGTGCTCCATAATTTTGTGCCTACAGGCTCCTGAGATGTAAATCCAGCCCTGAGGACACACACTGCCGATGTTCCTGGTTCGAGTGCAAAATAATGCAGTCCATACAGACTTTTGTTGTTCGGTGTCAGTGGCATTATCCCCTTCACTCAGACAGTGTTACTAATCTGATAACGCCACCTGTTTAGTGAGAGTAAAAGGCAGCAGGGGACTGCTATCCTCTAACACGGGCTTCAGAAGCTCCTGGCACTGGCAGATGGTGCGTGCGGCACAGCAGTGTTAATTAGTAGGTAATTCCTGCTTTCTGAAGCTTGGAGGGGAGGAAGTATGGAGAAGTGGTTTAAAATGTGATGCATGTGACAACTAAATACAAGAGGATGACAAGTCTCAGCTACCAAATGGGACACATGTTTATACAAATCGCTCTGCAGGTTTCTACTACAATTGCAAATTGTGAAACTTACCATATTAAAATAATTAATCTGCTTGTGATACCTGATGTTAAAATGCATGTGTGTATGGAGTCCAAAGTATATATTATACACTGATCAGCTAAACCAGAAAAGCACCTGCTCGATACCATATAGCTCCCCCAACCCCTCCCCTGCTGCCAAAAGAGCTCTGCTGTATCAGGGCATGGACTCCACAAGACCTCTGAATATGTCCTGTAGTATCTGGCACCAAGACATTAGCAGCAGATCCTTTAACCGGCTTGCTGCAGACGACTTGTGGAACGCACCTTCCGCTAGGATATGCTCAGTGTGTCATCGAAGTCCCGTAGTTCGGCTTCGATCTGGCGCTAATCACAAAGTTTTCCTGCAGCAGGCTGACATCCTGGAGGTCAACCCTGCCTTCGGGACCTCCCTTCACCAAACAACATCATTGCGCATGGGCATGATGATGTCAGAAATAGGACTTCTCTGCCAGGCAGGGGATTCCCTATGGAGCATACAGGGGTCCATAAAACATACAGGGTTGTATGGCCTTTCCAATGGTACTAAATATTACAAGAAAAAACAAAATGATAAATAATAATTTTTTATTCTAAAAACATTTATGCTGCACTAATTCACCTTCCCATTTCCCATGCCATCGACAAGTGTGGAAATGATGGCACAGTGCATTACTCCACATTGTTTAATCGAAAACTTAAATCGCCACCACTGCAGCGAGGGGCGCCGGGGATACTTTGAAACCCTGCTTCTATTTTTCTTTAAACCTCACAGGTCAAGCGAGGTAACTTTGGAAGGATCAGAGTCTGGCGCTGCCAGCTCTCGCCTCCAAAACTTCTCAAGGGCAGCTCCGATCCTGTGGAATGACTTACCTCACCCTATCAAACTCTCCCATAATTTTCAAGTCTTCAAGAAATCCCTCACATCTCTTCAGATTAGCATACCACATCACTGATGCAACTCGTCCCTCTCCTCACCTATTCCCACATGATTGAAGCTTCCACTGCCCCACCATTCCCGAACCACTGGCATTAATGATTCTGACATCTAGTAAAACTCCCCTGGTCTTCCTCAACCTCAATCCCTCTAGACTGTAAATTCCTATGAGCAGGGCCCTCTACACCTCTTATTTCCATCCTATGTCCATTTATCTGTATCTTGTTCCCTTTTGGTTATTGTAAAGCGCTGCGGAAACTGTTGGTGCCATATAAAGGAGGATAATAATAATACCAAACATGACCATGTAATGTGTAAAAATTTAAAAATTGTTAATATAAAATGCAAAATTTACTTTTATTCCCATGTGGAATTCTGTGCTTTTACTTATAAAGCAATCAATGCCGCTGCACTAACTCACCTTCTCATTTCCCATGCCGGGACTGAATGTGGAGGTGATGGCGCAAAGCGTTATTACACATTGGTTCCCTAAAACACAAGCTGCCGACTGCTGCAGAGGAGAGTATGGGCACTTTGGACCCCTGTATCTCAATTCATTACACAACTCTAGGTCACTTTAGGTGTCAGAGTCTGGACTGTCTACTGATACCAAACATGACCAGGTACAATGTAAAAAAGTGTTCCAAAGCAACGGTATTGTCCATTTGTCACGTATTAAATGGGCAATACCACTGCCATTACTCACCTTTTCATTTCCCATGCCAGGTGTAAGATCAAAGTTTTATAAATAGTTGAATTATTCATAAAACGCAATGCGACAGTAAGATTTTCTTTTTTAACAAAAGTGCCTCATAGAACATAAAACCACAAACGTTTGGATGATAAACTGTGGAAAAATAATTTACCTGCTGTAAATAATTTAAATCTGAATGGAAATTTTAATTTTTTTTTATACATTTTTTTGTTATAGTGTTCTACAGAACATAACATATTCACAAAATAATGATAGATACGAAAAGGATATATAATTTGTCTGAGTTTTATAATAAAATAGGACTTTAAAACACGTTTAAACCTGATAAGCGCCAATGGCCAAAATGAGCTCAGCACACAGAGGCGAATTGGCTCAGCAGTGAAGGGGCTAAGTCCTGCATGTTGCGAGGTGGGGTCTACATGGATCAGATTTTTGCTCAAGCACATGCCACAGATCCTCAGATTTGGAGGCCAATGCAATGCCTTGAAATCTTTGTCATGACCCTCAATCCACTCCAACAATATCTGCAGTGTAGATAGTTGCATTCTCCTGCTGAATGAGGCCACTGCCATTAGGGAACACCATTGCCATGAAGGGGTGTAAGTGACCTGTAACGCTCTAGGTAGGTGATACACATGTCAAGTGTGTTCTAACAACTTTGATCCTAGCCAGCATCAACTTTCTAGCCTTCGTGCCCCACATGCATCAAAGAGCCGTTGCCACTCACGACCCTGAAGCCGGTTTACTGATTGTCCTTCCTTGAACCACTTTTGGATGGCTATAACCAATGCATACTGGGAACAGCCCCCATGACTTGCTGTTTTGGAAATGCTCTGTCATTTTGCCTTCACTATTTGACCTTTGTCAAAGTCATTCACATGCCCATTTTTCCTGCTTCCAACACATGAAATTCAAGATCTGACTGTTCATTTGCTGCCTAATCTATTCCACCACTTGACAGGTGCCATTATAATAACAATATAACAAATGTTATTCACTTTACCGGTCCAGTGGTTTTAACATTGTGACTGATCAGTGTATATACTGTAGCTGTCACACACAAATATGGTTTGCCATATATTGCCCTCCGCAGTAACCATACAAAAGTTAAAAAAATTTTTTAAAAAAGGAGTGTAAATTGCAACTCTAAACTGAGTAATTTTAGTGGGGGAAGACATCCTACTGATTGATAGAAAAACTTAACCAAACATAAATATTTGTGGTTGGGAAAAAAGCCAAGTGATAATAAAATAAATCTTAACTCTGTGATATCAGAAAAGGGCAATGGTGCAATAATTAAAACAATGAAAAAACTAAACAAAGAATAAAGTTATAAAAAAAACATTAAGGGGAGGTATGAGTTACTACCAGGGACACCTGGTACTAAAGAATAGTGATAAGGTGGAAATATTAGGGAAAAGTATGAGTATACACTAGCAAATGTAAACTTCATACTCTCTCTTAAATAAATATATACAGTATGTATGTATGCAACTAGAAGTAGTCGGATTCAAAAAGACCTGAGGCTGTAATCTCTAACAAAGGTCTGAATACTTATTGTAGCGCTACTCCCGCGAGAGCCGCTGAATTTGACGGGCCATCTGTCTCACTCCAGTGATTACCCACCTACACCTTCAGTGCCAAGTAATACCAGGACAAGCTTACTTTAAATAAAAAGGGGTTTATTAGGACTAGCGAGCAAACCCTTTGTAGGACAAAGTAATCAACAGTATTGAAAGAGTTAATTTAGCATTACTATTCAACTCAATAACGAAGAAACAAGACGGCAATCTTTACCATATTTCAGTGCAGTTCGATTATCAACTATAATCAACATAACCAATATCAGTAACCTGTCTAAACCTTATACATTCTGCCTAACCACTGGCCAGTGGAAATTATACAAGCGTTCAAGACTGCTAGCGTTGGGGCCCTTGACTTCAATCGTTGGGTACCTTTAACATGAAACCATATTTGTATTCCACGAAGTGAGAAAGAAATCTTTGCAAAGTGTCACAGAACAACAAGATTTGTAACTGCAGTGATCCTCCTTTTAGCTGCAACAGCGCGGGCAGTAGAACTAGACCAGACAATAAAGTTAGCAATATCAACTCACGCAGGATGGCCGAATACCTCTCTCAGTTTTATACGCTCACCCCTTCCTTGCTGGACGGTAGCTCGATTGCTATCTCTTAGCGCTGGAATCACTCAAGGACAGCCAGATTTCTTCTCCGCGGGATGCACGAGGACAGCTGGATTTCTTCCCCGCTGAATGTACTCGTCGCTCCCTCTGTCACTGGATCACACACGAAGGCAGACGGACCCCTTCTTCATTGAATGCAGAAGGACAGCCGGACGCACGATCTGCAACATAGGATCATTCACCTCAACAGTCTCACCCTCTCTGCCTTCTCCTTGCTCTGCACGTGCATTTCCCGTCTTGGAAAACGCCCCTTCCCTTAGGCACTGCTGGGAGGTGTAGTTCTCTTCCTGACAAATTGCATAGGCCCTCTGTATTTGAAACTACATGTTTCAGAATCCTTTGCATCTTCCTGTCTTAAATAACTTCCTTTGCCAGTGAAGAGAAAGGAAAAGGGAAAAAGGGAGAGGGAAAGTCCTCCGCAGCTGTGACAGGCTGCATGCCTCTGTCCAAGCCTGGGACACAGCGAAACACAATAGTACACACACAGATCAAGTAGCCTGCGCTACATTATGATTATGTGATTTTTAAGTGTTCTCTTTTTATTAAATTTGCACTTTTGTCAAAAACTTAGCTTTGTCATTATGGAGTACTGAGTATAGATTGATGTGGGGGATAATTTAACCTCCCTGGCGTTCAGATTCACACATATTTTATATGTCAGAATCGGTACAATTTATTTGACCCCCTAGCGGTATTAGAGTTTGGCTCAGGGTTAACTTTCAATGCTGAAAGCGGTAACCCCGAGCCACACTCGGCCCTGGATACATTACCTGTCCCTGCGCTCCCTCGCTGTCCCCCGTTGTCACCTCCGGACGATCGCGTCCTACTTTCTGGTTCCCTTCTCGCGAGAAGGGAACCAGGAAGCAGGACGCTGTGATCGCCGGAGAATGTGATTGCGGAGGTCAGTGAGGGAGAGCAGGTACAGGAATGCATCCAGCCCGAGTGTGGCTCGGGGTTACCGCTTTCAGTGGTGAAATTTAACCCCGAGCCACACTCTGGAATACCGCCAAGGAGGTTAAATGATTTTAGCATAAGGTTGCAAAATAAACAAATGAGAGAACAAATGAAAGGGGTTGAATACTTCTGAATGATCTATATAGGATATAAATACTTAAAACTGCTTTCTTATGTGTATTACTTCGATGCACAATAACCATCTTTTGATCAGCTGTCTTTTCTGCAGTAAGATTAAGGGTAAGGAGGGCACACACAGGGTTGGTGCAATCATTAGGCCAAGTAGGCAGTTGCCTATGGCGTCCTCCTGCCCCTAGCCCAGCACAGCTGATAACACTCTGGCACTGAGTGACCTAAACATATGAGCTCACTCTTCTGTCTCACAGTGTGCGGCTAATGGAAAAGGCACTTTTGGCCAACAAAAATGTCAGGGAGGGTATTTGTTATAACTAGCCCATGCAGGAGGCTGGATATGATTGTTTTGTGACCATCTAGATTGTAAGTTCCCACGGGAATAGGGTTCTCATATCCTCATGTATCTGTTGGCAGGAATACTGACCTGTCTCCTATAGAATTGTCCTGTCTTTACCCATTACACCTTGTACAGCGCTGTGGAATGAGTTGGCGCTTAATAAATAATAATAATAAGTGACCTCGCAAGAGTAGGAGACATACTAGGGGAACAGGGACCATAGTTGGTGTGCAAACACTAGGGGACGGGGGGAGCAAAATTTATTTTGCCTATGGTGGCAGAAATTCTTGCTCCGGCCCTGGGCACACACCATGGTCACAGAACTCAGAGACCCATAGATTTTTCCTACACAATAAGAAGCTCTCTCTATTCTGCGGTCACATGCTCTATGTTTTTATTTATTTTTTTATCAGTAATGGGTGTGCCCTTCCAAGAAGGCTGCCTAAAATGAACTTAGGACTGTTATATGATAAATAGCATTACGGTGTTGGGAACTTGGTCTTGAACCCAATAATGAACTGAACATTTGAGTGACAGTTCCAGCATAGGGATAAAGGAGTTACCAAACATGAGAAATAGCTTAGGCGAACATCATCACGCAACACATTAAAAAAAGTATAGGTTTGTCAAGATAAAAAAAAAAAAAAAAAAAAATGAACAAAACATCAAAGATGAAGACAAGTATTTAGTGGTATATTATGTGCACAGATATGCTTAGTAAGCAAATCATATCAAAGTAGCACACTTTTATAGAACACGTTATACTTTGATTTACAGCTGCTAAGCTATTTTAAATGCTTCAAGCGGTCAGAATATATTTCAGCAATAGCCCTTAGGTGCTGGATGTATTAAAGTAGCTGTTTTTCAACTTTTAATATTTAATTAACAGTTTCCATTTTTTTTTACGCTTTCTAAACTAATATTTCAAAGTTAAAATTGTAATTAATCTAACTTTTAAGAGGGCGTGATAATCATTGGGGCTTTGAGAGCTGCAGTTCCAGGTGCATGCCCCAAAACAATGCCACTTGCCAATATAGATCTATATTTAATTCCTTTGAATAAGCATTTTCAAATCAATACAATCTGTTTGAAAAATGTAATTTACCTACAAAAATTCTCATAGAGTTTAATGGAATACTCTAGCGAAGTGGTTCTCAACCCTGGTCCTCAAGTAGCCCTAACAAGCCAGATTGTGCAGGTCGCCTTGGCGAAATGCAGACCGAATCCTGCAATCACTGAGCAGCAAATCATATCACCTGTGCTGTGCCTCACATATCCTGCAAAACCGGCCTGGTAGGGTATTTGAGGACAGGGTTGAGAAACCCTGAACTAGAGAATTGACTGGCAAGTTTGAGAGTTCCAGACTACATCTCCCATGATGTTTTGAAAGTCAGGTCTCCCAGCATTGTTGGCTACAACATCTGGAATGGCCAGTGTCATTTTATCTAATACACGTAGATATGTCACTTTTTGCTCTGCCTTTTCATTTGCTACTGTGCTTCGGATATCTGGTAAACCTGGCCCAATAGTGCTTCCTGAGGACAGGGTTGGGAAACACTGCTATAGAAATGAATAGAATGTGCATAGTCTCCTGCCTGATGTGGCCAAAAGTTAGGAGTACCTTGAACTCCTCAATTAATACTTAAAAACAAATACCATGGCGTATACAAATTATGAAATACCAGTACCAGTGGAGTACCCAGATATGGTTGGGTCACCCAGAATATTTCCCAAATGTCGCTCCAGTCATCTGGAAAAAAGTCAAGGAGAAATACTATATATAGTACAGCTGTTTTTGCAGTAGAACCTTTCACCAGCGTGCCAGTTATCGATCATCTCCTGACGCGCTAGTGAGAGAAAAGTCCTCCGGAAGTGACGTTACGTCGGCTGATTACGCGTGTAGTGGAAGTGTCTTTTCGCTAGTTGATAGCAGTAGTGGGATATAAATAAAACGATTAGTAAAGTCCTCTACCTTTTGCTGCCAGTTCCGAGGTTAACCTTGATCACCTAAAAAATGCAACAAAAATGAAAAAATGGAACGGCACATCTGTAGTGTTGTATTAAATGGAGATCACTCAGATACAATTTTGGTGACCCCAGCCAAATGTCGAGTCCACTTCCAATATGGAAAAAAATGGGGAAACAATATATGGTGTAGTATTTAAAACACAAAAATATTTAATAAAATAAAAAAACAAACAAACTCACAATTTAAAAAGCACATAAATAAATGTGCATATACACATTGACCGCATTGGCCCAAACCTCCCGATCACAGTTCCAAGTGGTCCATAAGCCGCCCTCCGGTGGATATACTGTAGATCAGCATTATAAAAACTGGTGAACGGTTCTTTGATCCACACAAGCGGTTTCCACACAGCAGCTCAACGCATTTCGTAAGTCCAACCTCACTTCATCAGGAGCATGCTTACAAATGACACTAATCTCCCTTTTAGAATCCTTCAGATTCAGGAACCATTTAGTTGACACACTTCAGCTGTTTCCACTTAAAAATTCACCCAATCATAGTCTGATATGTGTTCCTACACATGCACCATACCTTTCTTCATTATGCCAGCGTGAAAGAATCCATTCACAGACGTGGTTTTACTTTCATTTTAATCGCCAACCAATCGGAATTCACTACGTCTTCATACGTAGGATCTTTGTTTCCGCGCAAGCGCACTAGCCTTCTCTCTATCGCGCATGCGTGAGAAAATTCATTCAGGAACGCGATTTCCTTTCGCTGGGCAGCGAAAGGAAATCACGTTCCTGAATGAATTTTCTCGCGCATGCTCTTCTTATACGCTGGTTTAGCTGCTTTGCGCATGCGCGTTTTGATTATTAGGTGGTATGGTTAGACTGTCTTTTCAGTGTCTAGTCACCTTTACGCATATGCGTTTTTGCCTTGGGGGAGTGCCTCTGTTTATACTGGATGCGTGGCACTGGAACGCAAGCCGGATAAACATTTTGACACGAACGCAGCTGTTGACGAGGTATGTTGGACAGCAATTGATCATTTGCAGCTGTCAGATAAATCTTTTTCACTATATACAGACCCTTCTACAGACCCTCAACTCTCTGGGTCTCGGTGACACTGCACTTGCTTGGGTTGACTCCTATTTATCCAACAGGTCCTTCTGTGTGTCCTTTGCTGGTAACTCCTCCTCCTCATTGCCTCTATCTGTTGGTGTACCTCAAGGCTTTGTCCTTGGTCCTTGTCATGAATTAAGCCTATGCCCGCACCTAAACCGTGGCAAACCCTTATTCACCTGTCTAGGTTTGTATGCAGGTTCGATTCCCCTATCTGGCTGTTAAGCTTCTGTTGTGATACCTACAGGTGTATACTACTTCACCTAAATGAAGCCTGCTTAAAAGAGGGATCCACCCTTCCATCAGGGCTTCAACATAACGTCCCTGGAAGTGCAGACAACCAGACCTGTCCCTGAAGCTCCCTACCGTGTTACCTGAATCCCTCCAGTGATACTCCCAAGTGGAACCCTGCTACCAAGGAGACTCTCCCCACCAAGGTACCCCGCTCTCAAGAACCCTCGTTCTTCGAGTGTACCCCACTTCCAAGAATCCTCGTTTGTCAAGCATACCCTGCTTTCAAGAATCCCTGTTGTCAAGCTGAATCCTGCATACAGTCTGTTGCCTGCCTGCTAGTGCTGCTATTATTTACTATTTGTTTTGTTTATTATTTAATAAACCTTCAATACCCAGCAACCTGTGTGACTCCTATGATCACTGCATCCTGGGCTCACTTCACCCACCGCCGCACTCCCGTACCTGACAGAATGTTGAAGCCTTCACACAGTGAGTCCGCGGTGATCCAAATCGTTATGGAGTACCTCAGAAAAGCCATTCAAGACATCCTGCAACATTTGGACTCCGTTTTTGCAAGTATGCAGCAGGGTTTAAATGACACCTCTACTAAGGTGTGCACTCCAGCTCCAAAGAAAGTGGGTAGAGGACCCCTAACATCCGAAGAAATTGCTAGGAGAAGGTCCCAGAAGCTCTGCTTCTACTGCGGGGAACCGTCCCATTCCATCTCGGAATGTTTAGTGCGGCCCCCCAAGCTGCCCCGCACTTTCCCTGGAGTTTCAAACGAAACCCTGCAATCCCCAGTGCTACCTGGTGCTACTCCCAAGTCTACACCTGTTAAATCAAAAAGGACTTTTTCTATCAAGGCCAGAGAACCCTTTTCTACTCCGCCTGTGTTCCCAATGCCTAGTGAAGCACTGCCCACCAAGTTCAAGAAGGCAGTGCCTGTCAAGTCTGCTTCCACCAGACCAAAAAGGGAAATTGTTCCTACCAAGTCCTTGTCCAGAAAACCCACACCTGCTAAAACAAGGACTGTGTATAAAAAGTCTATGGAGGCCTACTCGGATAAGCTCCAAAGGTGCCAGCCAAATAGGATGGTGTCACTGGACACCTATCCTGAGGTCACAGACCTTGAAGACCCCTATCCTGCCGAAACCATGGAGTTCGAGTCCACCCTACCTTCAGAATATGAACCTGAAATTCCCATGGAGTTAGCTGCTGCCTCCCCTTCTCAGACACCCACCACTCTCAACCAGCATTCCAGGTACCTTGGTGTCGCTGTCTACGCCCCAGCAACCGTCTTCAAGTCATCGGTGAAACCAGGACATCGAAATCTGGAAGCCAACTCCTGTCTCCATGACCTAGAAGAATCACTGTTGCTGCAGAGTCCAGTTGCCTCCATACTAAGGAGGGCTCTTGGATTCAAAAAGGTTGAGACTCCCACTCCCCACAGCCGCAAATCCGGGCTGGTTTCTGGACAACCATGCCAAGCATATATCGGTACCACTGTCTCTACCCCTGAAGGCACCATTACTATGGAACCCTTGCCCCCTGGGTTCACGTATGGTTCCAATGGGACTGTGGTCAGATACGCAGACCTGCAGGTGTTTCAGAACCCCAAAAGCGCTTGGAGATCACTCCACAATAATGTTGTCACTGCCCTGCAACCCGCAGGTTCTCCAGCCGTTGCTGCCCTGCACCCTGCAGGATCTCAGAATATCACTGCCCTGCAACCCGCAGGATTCCAAGAGCCGTGCCGTACCCAGGTCCAGGTCCAAGAGCCGTGCCGTACCGAGGTCCAGGTCCAGGTCCAAGAGCCGTGCCGTACCGAGGTCCAGGTCCAGGTCCAAGAGCCGTGCCGTACCGAGGTCCAGGTCCAGGTCCAAGAGCCGTGCCGTACCGAGGTCCAGGTCCAAGAGCCGTGCCGTACCGAGGTCCAGGTCCAGGTCCAAGAGCCGTGCCGTACCAAGGTCCAGGTCCAAGTCCAAGAGCCGTGCCGTACCGAGGTCCAGGTCCAAGAGCCGTGCTGTACCGAGGTCCGGGTCCAAGAGCCGTGCTGTACCGAGGTCCAAGAGCCGTGCTGTACCGAGGTCCAAGAGCCGTGCTGTACCGAGGTCCAGGTCCAAGAGCCGTGCTGTACCGAGGTCCAGGTCCAAGAGCCGTGCTGTACCGAGGTCCAGGTCCAAGAGCCGTGCTGTACCGAGGTCCAGGTCCAAGAGCCGTGCTGTACCGAGGTCCAGGTCCAAGAGCCGTGCTGTACCGAGGTCCAGGTCCAAGAGCCGTGCTGTACGAGGTCCAGGTCCAAGAGCCGTGCTGTACCGAGGTCCAGGTCCAAGAGCCGTGCTGTACCGAGGTCCAGGTCCAAGAGCCATGCTGTACCGAGGTCCAGGTCCAAGAGCCGTGCTGTACCGAGGTCCAGGTCCAAGAGCCGTGCTGTACCGAGGTCCAGGTCCAAGAGCCGTGCTGTACCGAGGTCCAGGTCCAAAAGCCGCGCTGTACCGAGGTCCAGGTCCAGGAGCCGCGCTGTACCGAGGTCCAGATCCAGGAGCCGTGCTGTACCGAGGTCCAAGCCCAGACTGCTGCCACTAAAACAACATTTGTGGACACTGATACCGCTGCAGCTACCCTGCCAACTCCTGGTAAAGCCAGTCCGTCTAGTGAAGTCCTGGTACTTGTCTCTGCCATGGCAGCTCAGGTGAATACCCTTACCCATACCATACAGGACATGCAGCTGAACCACAAATACCTGCAGTCTCAGGTACAGGTTGCATTAACCCGTGGACATTTCTCTACTCCCGATCTGGTTGCCACCAGCAACCCCATACATCAGGACGACTCCGAACCCACTGTGCTCGATTGCACCTCAGATATGGATCCCACGATACCCTACAGTGTCCAAGGTATCGTGATACGCCGAACAGACCTTGAAAACCCTGTGACCATCTTGACCACCCAAACCTCATCCTTGGAGGTGACGGGTCCTGGCCCCAACCGACGGCGGCGCAGGAAAAAATAGGTGGCCCCCTTGCTATATATATCTGATTGTTCGCGCCCGGAAGGCGCTCCTTGGGTTGGGGTACTGTCATGAATTAAGCCTATGCCGCACCTAAACCGTGGCAAACCCTTATTCACCTGTCTAGGTTTGTATGCAGGTTCGATTCCCCTATCTGGCTGTTAAGCTTCTGTTGTGATACCTACAGGTGTATACTACTTCACCTAAATGAAGCCTGCTTAAAAGAGGGATCCACCCTTCCATCAGGGCTTCAACATAACGTCCCTGGAAGTGCAGACAACCAGACCTGTCCCTGAAGCTCCCTATCGTGTTACCTGAATCCCTCCAGTGATACTCCCAAGTGGAACCCTGCTACCAAGGAGACTCTCCCCACCAAGGTACCCCGCTCTCAAGAACCCTCGTTCTTCGAGTGTACCCCACTTCCAAGAATCCTCGTTTGTCAAGCATACCCTGCTTTCAAGAATCCCTGTTGTCAAGCTGAATCCTGCATACAGTCTGTTGCCTGCCTGCTAGTGCTGCTATTATTTACTATTTGTTTTGATTATTATTTAATAAACCTTCAATACCCAGCAACCTGTGTGACTCCTATGATCACTGCATCCTGGGCTCACTTCACCCACCGCCGCACTCCCGTACCTGACAGTCCTCTGCTCTTTTCCATCTACACCTCCTCCCTGGGCAAAATCATCAACAGCTTTGGCTTTAATTACCACCTCTACGCTGATGACACTCAGATCTACCTCTCTACCCCTGATCTCTCTCCCCCTGTCCTTTCAAAAGTCAGTGACTGTTTATCTGGCATCTCCTCCTGGATGGCCTCCCACCACCTAAAGATCAACATGTCAAAGACTGAACTCCTACTTATTCCTCCCCACCTGCTGACTTCTCTATCACGGTGGAGGGTATCACCATCTCCCCATCAAACCAAGTTTGCGGTCTTGGAGTTACACTTGACTCTGCTCTTTCCTTCATCCCCCACATCAAGTCTCTTTCCTCCTCCTGCCGATACCAACTGCGTAATATTTCCAGAATTCGGCCATTTCTTACCGCTGTCACCACAAAACAACTCATACACGCCCTGGTAATCTCCCGACTCGACTATTGCAATAATCTCTTATCTGGCCTCCCTCTGTCCCGCCTCTCCCCCCTACAATCCATCCTGAACGCCTCCGCCAGGCTAATTTACCTCACCCGCCGCTCCCCTCTGCGAGTCCCTTCACTGGCTCCCCATCCACTGCAGAATTAAGTTCAAAATCCTTACCCTGACCTACAAAATCCTCACTAACTCAGCTCCCCACTACCTGTCCTCACTAATCACCAAATACACCCCAGCCCGCTCCCTAAGGTCAAACAGTGACCTGCGCCTAGCTTCTCCCCGCATCACCTCTTCCCATGATTGCAGGATTTCTCACGCGCAGCCCCCACTCTCTGGAACGCTCTCCCTCGTACTGTCAGACTTTCCCCTAACTTCTCTTCCTTCAAACGCTCCCTTAAAACATTCCTATTTAGGGAAGCCTACCACCCAACTCACTGACGCAACCATCAAATCACTCTCACCTTCAGTCCTCTCCTCCTGTTTCCAACCCCAACCCTCCCAGATTGTGAGTTCCTACGGGAATAGGGCCCTCATCTCCTCCTGTACTGTTTGTCAAATGTTGTTCAATGTTTTGTAACCCTGTCTATACTGTGCTTATTGTACAGCCCTGCGGAATATGCTGGCGCTTTATAAATAAAGAATAATAATAATAATAATATATATATATAGTGTTTAATATTGCAGAAGCCACCTGCACATCATAGCAATTCAAAGAATTGCATCCCAGAGCTCCTGTGCCACATTCCCCATATGCAGCAAGGAATTCTGGGTAGGATATGCAAATGACCTCTGTCTCACTTTTATACATCCTGGATCTGTTATTACACAGAACCCTAAAATCAATGCTATGCCACACTGTGGCTTTGTAGCAAAGATAAGGTTATGCAACTGGTCAAAGCCACTCCCAGGACAGCGCTGTTTCAGGTTTGTTGAACCTTCATCAACTAGGAGGCAGGCATGACCAGTTGCAGTGGATGCTTAGACCATAGGTAAGTAAGTGTCTATAAGGGTTGTGGTGAAGGACTAAAAGTGAGATAAAAAGCCTCCACACTATAATAAGTGTGTTTAATATTGCAGAAGCCACCTGCACATCATAGCAATTCAAAGAATTGCATCCCAGAGCTCCTGTGCCACATTCCCCATATGCAGCAAGGAATTCTGGGTAGGATATGCAAATGACCTCTGTCTCACTTTTATACATCCTGGATCAGTTATTACACACACACATTGTGAAACGGAGATACTCATGATTATTTCTCCTGATGAAGATAGCATGATGCTATCGAAACGCGTTGAGCAGGTTTCTTATTTGTTGTTGTCCTAACATGTCTATGTTATTTTAACTGCTGGGGTGCCCTTTAAATCCCCGTTTTCCAGTTTTTTTGGTGTTACGTATGGGTGTATTTGGCGACGGACTGTCTGACATAATGAATTATTGATGGGTTACTTTATTACCAGTCTATAGCATTCCAGATCAGGTGGCTTATCAGTTTTTATCTGTAGAGATTATCACATTTCGAAATATACATTCCCGGTTTGCCGGTTATTATCCTGACTGGGTTGATTACGGTATTACCAACAACTGATTGTGTCATTTACATCTCACAGATTTCCATTTCAATGTTTTTCTGTGTTTTTAGGAGGTTATGTGTTTTTCGTAGATTTTTCCTTTTTCAATAAATTGTGTTCTTGACAGGGACCCACATCCCCTTCATGAGTTCTCCGTGCACCTGTTTGTGCCGGATTGTTATAAGTGTTCATTGTAAGCATGCTCCTGATGAAGTGAGGTTGGACTAACGAAACGCGTTGAGCTGCTGTGTGGAAACCGCTTGTGTGGACCAAGGAACCGTACACCAGTTTTTACAACGCTGATCTATATCCACCGGAGGGCAGCTTATGGACCACCTGGAACTGTGATCGGGAGGTTTGGGCCAAGGCGGACAATGTGTATATGCACATTTGGTTATGTGCTTTTTAAATTGTGAGTTTGTTTTTTGCTTTTAATAAATATCTTTGTGTTTTAAATACTACACCATTGTTTCCAGATTGGTAGTGGACTCAACATTTGGCTGGGGTCACCCAAATTGTATCTGAGTGATCTCAATTTAATACAACACTACGGATGCGCCGTTCCATTTTTGATAGTAGTAGTGGAACAGCCGAGATGAATTTGCTCCAATTCCGCAGGCCTGAATGGGCTTTAAAAAAAGAGCAGCAAGTTTAATTTGGGAATCAGCTCCTGCGGAAATGAGTCAGTGGACTACACGAAACGCGTCGAGCTGTCCCTTGGAATTATTGACAAGGACTCTGGTAACCTCGTGCCGGATCAATCCACCAGACTCAAGTTCTACCGGAAAGTGGACTATGGACTGAATCGGGTGTAGATCGGGAGGTTTGAGTCATTCTGGCAGATGATCAGATGCACATTTTATATGTGCTGTAATTTTTTTTTATATCTTAATTCTTTTATATGGTATTAAAACTGCTGCACTATATAATGTTTCTCCCTAATTTTTTTCCAAATGACTGGCATGACATTTGGGAAATCATATTGGGGTGACCCAACTGTATCTGGGAACATCACTTGTACTGGTATTTCATTATTTTTATGCAAAATTGTATTTGTTTTCAAACACTGCTCTAGAGCTAAAAGAAGCTTTATTTATTTTTAAAATTTACTCGGTATCCAGCACAGTGGTGGTCTCTTATTCGCTGGACATGATGTGCTGCTGACTTGCCCCAGGGAGTATTCAGACGATCCAAAAGATGGGAGAGAGGTGTCGGGTATATTAGAGAGGAAATAAGTTCCCTCTTTCTGGTCCCCAAGTCTGGTAATAGTTCAGCCCTCTCTGAGCTCAGTTTGAAGGAGAAGCTATGCACCTGCAATTAGAGGCATGAATCACATCTCCAAAATCCCCCTAAATGGGAGAGAGGGGTGAGGACATTTAGAGCATCGTGACCAGTCACTTTACATTGCGTAGTCACAGTGTGTAGCATGCCAGTTTAATGGTGATGCAGATAAATCATTTTGTTCTTCTGATTATAATAATTTGAAAATGCTTATCCAAAGAATTTAAATCAAGGCCATAAATAGACTTTCACTGCATCAATAAGTGATGCTGTATCTTGACTCCATATGAATACGATATGGCGTGGTGACATTATTGGGCCTAGAAATCTTTAGCATTATACCTGCACCTGCTTAAAAAAATTTTTGGTAAATATTTACCTGTTTAAATCTTATGCTATGAACATTTAGCTAAGCAAACATTAAAGGGAGAAATCAGAGCCAGTATAGA